>ML663566.1:20355580-20676281 GCA_007570785.1 Antilocapra americana | reverse complement strand
GTATTGTTGTTTTTGCTTCTGGCTTACTTCACTCTGGATAATGGGCTCCAGTTTCGTCCATCTGAGTAGAATTGCTTCAAATGAATTTTTTTTTAATGCTGAGTAATATTCCATTGTGTATATGTACCACAGCTTTCTTATCCATTCGTCAGTTGATGGGCATCTAGGTTGCTTCCATGTCCTGGCTATTGTAAACAATGCAGCGATGAACATTGGGGTACACGTGGCTCTTTCAATTCTGGCTTTACTTCTTAATTTTAAAAAATTAATGTTATAAAAAACCAAATCCTTGGCAATATCACTGGCTACCTTTGAAATCTTAGGAAAGAAAATAAAATTCACATTCAAGAAGGCCACCACACTTCCATTTTTGATAGGATGTTGGACTGGGTTATATATATGCTTTTCCCATGTTTGAGATATTTAGTGATAATAGAAACTTATCTCCCACCTTCATCACCTTTCTAAAGTGAAGTGAAGTGAAAGTGAAAGTTGCTCAGTCGTGTCGGACTCTTTGAGATCATATGGACCATACAGTCCATGGAATCCTCCAGGCCGCAATACTGGAGTGGGTAGCCTTTCCCTTCTCCAGGGGATGTTCCCAACCCAGGGATCAAATCCAGGTCTCCCACATTGCAAGCAGATTCTTTACTGGCTAAGCCACAAAGAGTCTGCTTGCAGTGCCAGAGATCGGGGTTCGATCCCTGAGTTGGAAAGATCCCCTAGAAGAAGGAAATGACTACCTACTCCAGTATTCTTGCCTGGAAAATCCCACTGATGGGGGAGCCTGGCAGGCTACAGTCCATGGGGTCCAAAAGAGTTGGATATGACTGAGTGACTTCACTTTCACCTTTCTAAACGTGGTGGTAAAATTTAAGACACTCTTCCTGATCTTGCATAAGTTTACACAAACATTATTTAGCTATTATTCTGAATAATAAGCTCTCTTTAACATTCTCAGATCCTACTCTGTGAACAGTTGCTTTGATCATGATTACTACCTGACCACAGAATCCACATAAAATCTGAATTGATGGGTAGCTTGCCTCCATTTCATGTGTCTTTACATTTATCCCTCCAACATGAGATTTCTAAAGAAAATAAAATCAGAAGTCACACCAAAGTCAAAACTGTCCTACCATTTACTATTATTCAAATTACTTGAAGATAAATATTTAGCAAGAAATTTTGCTTGTAACAAGATGTAGAAAATACAGATGAGTAGCTATTTATTTTGGTCTTCAGTTTACTTTCTTCTTTAATTCTTCTGTAAGTAAGTGTTAGTCGCTCAGTCGTGCCCAACTCTTTGGGGCCCCATGGACTGCAGCCCACCAGGCTCCTCTGTCCATGAGATTTTCCAGACAAGGATACTGGAGTGGGTTGCCATTTCCTTCTCCAGGGGATCTCAACCCAGGGATCAAACCCAGGTTGCCTGCACTGCAGGCAGATTCTTTACCGACTGAGCTACAAGGGAAGCAATTCTTCTGTAGGGGCCCATTTCTAATTCCTATTCTAAAAAGTGACCAGTAAAATATAGATATCTTAAGTCCCTTTTTTTCAGTAGTTATGTATAGAAATGAGAGGACTATAAAGAAAGCTGAGCACCAAAGAATTGATGCTTTTGAACTGTGGTGTTGGAGAAGACTCTTGGGAGTCTCTTGGACTGCAAGGAGATCCAACAAGTCCATCCTAAAGGAGATCAGTCGTGAATATTCATTAGAAGGACTGATATTGAAGCTGAAGCTCCAATACGTTGGCCACCTGATGCAAAGAACTGACACATTTGAAAAGACCCTGATGCTGGGAAAGACTGAAGGTAGGAGGAGAAGGGAAGGCTAGATGATGAGATGGTTGGATGGCATCACCAACTCAATGGACATGAGTTTGAGTAAGCTCCTGGAGTTGGTGATTGACAGGGAGGCCTGGCATGCTGCAGTCCATGGGGTCACAAAGAGTCGGACGCGACTGAGCAACTGAACTGAACTAAACTAAGTCTCTTTTAAAAAGAACAAATGACTTTTCTTCTCTTACTGTCAACTTTTTAAGTTCATCAATGGATTTGGAATTTCCTCCTTTGTACAGTTATCAAAATGGCAGAGAACTCCTCTGATACAGACTGTCATCACTTGTCACTATCATTGATTCAAGATCCTCTGCAAGTAGTTAGCATCGAGAACAACTTTCTATATCATGCCACTTCATAAAATCCCCATTATTTTCTAATCACTCATGAAAACATCTTTTTTGTCTCAACTATTAAATTTTCTCTGTTCGTGTTTATTTCCAATATTATTTTAACCCTGAAATGTTGGCAGTTGTAGCATGCATATAAAAAGCTATGTAAATGAAGAATTATTGCATTGATAATATATGTGAATAGCCATGCGGTAGCTATGCAGTTGTTAGGTAGTTAGAATAGGAAACAGGAGTCCAAAATGGCGGTGGCTAAAAGACAAGGAAGGGGAAAGCTTGTGAAAATAGGATAAAGGAAAGGCAAAGAAAGGTCTGAGGACCTCAGGTAGAACAAACAGCACTCCCCACTAGCCCAGTTTACATGGGGCTGACCCAGGGGGAAGAAAAAACATATAAAAAGAGGAGCCAAAGGGCTCTCTCCCCCCAACCCTCCGTGCCCTGCTTCACATCTTTGGGGTTGGCATGCCCTCATGCCTGAAGGATGGAGTCTCCTGCTATTTTCTAAATAAAATAGAGCTATAACACGGAGCTGTAACACTGACTTGTCTAAGAGCTATAACACTGTCTGTCCAAGACCTGAGACATGTGACGCTACGAGGGCTTTAATGTCCGTCACTTCAAATCTTTGTTGTGATGAGACAGAACCGAGGAGAATACACTCGCACGACATAATCAAACCAGAGTTGCAGGTAGGGGCACACCATCCAAAGAGAACTGGGAGTGTCAAATCTGCCTAACTTCTGATGGACATATCCAGTCTGAAAGTTGCCTTTACCTGTATAATTAAACATTGCTGGATGATGAAAAGGTATTTTGAAGACAAACACAAATATTCAGATCAGAAGTGCTTGCAGTGTACCATTGTCCAAACCAAACCACTCCCTACTGTGAATAAAAGTATTTAGCAACCCTATCAACTGCTTTGTTATTATGCTAAACTACTTCTGCTAAGTATGCTAAACTACTTTCTAATGGGTCAGTTAAAGTTACTTCCATTTTTACCTAGCCAGCAAATTCCACCTCTTCTTTGCAAATGAGACACTAGCTCAATTCAGTTCAGTTCAGTTCATTTCAGTCGCCCAGTCGTGTTTGACTCTTTGCAACCCCATGAAACACGGCAAGCCAGGCCTCCCTGTCCATCACCAACTCCCAGATTTAACCCAAACCTGTGTACATCGAGTCAGTGATGCCATCCAGCCATCTTATCCTCTGTCTTTCCCTTCTCCTCCTGCCCCCAATTCTTCTCAGCATCAGGGTCTTTTCCAATGAGTCAACTCTTCGCATGAAGTGGCCAAAGTATTGGAACTTCAGCTTCAACATCAGTCCTTCCAGTGAACACCCAGGACTGATCTCCTTTAGGATGGACTGGTTGGATCTCCTTGCAGTCCAAGGGACTCTCAAGAGTCTTCTCCAACACCACAGTTCAAAAGCATCAATTCTTTGGCACTCAGCCTTTTTCACTGTCCAACTCTCACAACCATACATGACTACTAGAAAAACCATAGCCTTAACTAGACGAATCTTTGTTGGCAAAATAATGTCTCTGCTTTTAAATATGCTATCCAGGTTGGCCATAACTTTCCTTCCAAGGAGTAGGTGTCTTTTGATTTCATGGCTGCAATCACCATCTGCAATGATTTTGGAGCCCAAGAAAATAAAGTCAGCTCCAGTTTCCACTGTTGCCCCATCTATTTCCCGTGAAGTGATGGGACCAGATGCCATGATCTTAGTTTTCTTAATGTTGAGCCTTTAGCCAGCTTTTCACTCTCCTCTTTCTCTTTCAGCGAGAGGCTCTTTAGTTCCTCTTCACTTTCTGCCATAAGAGTGGTGCTGTCTGCACATCTGCGGTTATTGATATTTCTCCCGGCAATCTTGATTCCAGTTTGTGCTTCTTCCAGCCCAGCGTTTCTCATGATGTACTCTGCATATAAGTTAAATAAGCAGGGTGACAATATACAGCCTTGACGTACTCCTTTTCCTGTTTGGAACCAGTCTGTTGTTCCATGTCCAGTTCTAACTGTTGCTTCCTGACCTGCATACAGGTTTCTCAAAAGACAGGTCAGATGGTCTGGTATTCCCATCTCTTTAAGAATTTTGCACAGTTTATTGTGATCCACACAGTCAAAAGCTTTGGCATAGTCAATAAAGCAGAAGTAGATGTTTTTCTGGAACTTTCTTGCTTTTTTGATAATCCAGCGGATGTTGGAAATTTGATCTCTGGTTCAAAAGCATAGTATTATGAGAGTTTTGGAACAGGTAATTTTCTAATGTTAATCTAAGTCTAAACAGAGATCTAATTTCTGATTGATTTCAAATTTTATTTAGTGAGAATATACATTTATGTGGAAATATAAAGCTCCTTTCTCTTTTCTTTTCATGAGGACTTATGAGATGCTGAATTAAGTATTTCAACATAAATCTGTGTTTGCTGTCTAGTGTTAGAAATTCTTATCCCTTTACTTATATGGGTGTCGTAAATTTTATTTTGAAATGTACAGGTACTCTGTTTTTCATGCACATGAGGTCATTATTGATTGGCTTAGGAAATGGACTCCAGAGTGTTCATTTAAACTCAATTCCCTTAGGAAATTAACATTTTCATAACAATAATAAAAATAAAAATAAGAGATTTTAAATATAAAGTTGTTCATTTCCTCTCCTCTCTTCTGAAAGTCTCTTAAACATAGCCTAATAGCTGGCTTTAGTTTTAAAAAAAAAAATAAAATGCCTTGGGTCAAAAAAATCAATTTTGGAAGTAGTAATATCAATTTCCTTGGCAGAGTTGCTGAATAGAGTTTTTATTGACTGTGAATCTAAGTTACTAAGAAAAATTAATGATATTAGCAAGAGGTTATACTATGCAAATACATAAAATACACTAACAATGGCTCACCTTTCAGAGGACAGACCTAAAATAATCTTGAAATAGTATGTGCATCATTCCTTACCTTGAGATTTTGACTTAAAAATCCTTAAATGACTTAAAAATGTATTTAAATTCTTTACTAATCCCCTATATATGTTATTTTTCCTCATTTTTTCAAAAAAGAAAAAGATCTGAGATTACTACTACATTAGGAGCTACAATAAAATATTTTCTTTCCTCTCCCCATTCTACCAACTGTATGCTGATATTGACTTGACCCAGTAAAATTCCACTAAGGTTCTTATTTTAGACCTTTATATGTGAGGACCTAAGTTATGAGAAAACTTTTTTCTAATGGAATCGCTTCACCTACCATAATTTTACATTCATTTACTTGACCCTTTTAGTGTTTCTGCTGATGCAAAATCTTTCTATGCTATCAGTCTCTACCAGAAGGACATTTTTTGGTTATCTTTTATCCTTTTTTGTTGCCTACTCTTTCAGAAGTATTTTAATTTACTCTCTGAATTTCTAAATTTTGTTATCAAATCCTCTATGAAGACATTCCTTCAGGTTGCGAATGTTATCTGGTGAAGATTTAAGGATATTCTCTTTAAATCATTTCCAAAATGCCTGCCATGCCATGCTGGACCTTACTTAGTCAGTCACTCACACTATGGCAAGAGTTCAGTATCATAATAAGAACAGCCCTTCTGTTCCTGGGGCTAGGTTCCCTCAATGACTCCCTGTTATACTTTGAATAGAGTATGGACCTTGTTATTCTAAAATGTAAAGCTGTGCAAAGTATGACCTGTTATCACTCCTAACTTGCGCTGAACAATCCTTTCTCTTTGCATCTTTATTTTCATAGTTTGCCATTTGTAGTCACTTCAAATTATGAGCACCCCAGGCCACAATTCCACTTGTTGTTACCTATGCATAGAATGCCGTTCCTAAACTCCCCTCTCACCAGTCATGATTTCATAATTAATTTATATAGACTAGCTTAATGGATCTACTCAAAGGTCACTAGCTATTGGCTATCTTAATGATTCTTCCCTTTAAGATTCAGTTTCTCCATTCTTTGTAGGCCTACAGCAATGTGTACATCTATTTTGCTGCCCATAATTTTGATTTCCCTAATTCAACATGCTGTTTTCTCATATTTTACTGTGATCTCTGTTAAGTCATTTTTTAAATATTCTTCAGCAGTGTGTGGCCCAGAATAGTGGAGGGTAGGAATCTGGTAGCCCAGATTTAGGTCATTGGTAGACAAGATGTCCTCCTACCAGGTCATTGTTTTTACTTCCTTTCTTCCTCTAGTGAACAAATAAGTATTGAAAGAAATTTTATGAAGAATATTTATTTCTTCCATAATTGATGGATTAATTTAAACAGCCCATTTATACCACTTTACATTTCTTTCCCCATAGCACTATTTAGTCTTTCTAGTGATTACTTTTTATAACTTTAAATATTATGCAAATAGCTTTACTTTTTGATTTCTCAGTAGATCAAATTCTTAACTCCCTTCAGTGAAAAATAAGGATGACCAACTCCCTTTCTTTACCTGTAGCTTTCTTTTTCTCCTTTCAACTCTCAAATTTTACCATATGTGCTTTCTTTTAAATGAAGGTAATGGCATTTATGTTTTGTACTATAAAGCATAATTATGTCCCTCAGCATTTTTTGTATACAGACTATCAGTGGTTGTATTATAGTATGACTATGCAAATATTACATAATGTACTATAATTGCAATTTCTTTTTGCATATAGATTTACTGTTTTGTTTTATTTTGTTGGATTTTCATTGTTTTGTCTTGTTCTGGAGTTTCTACTCAGCGTCTTTTTTCTTATATTGACTGCCTTCATTGCTTCCTTAAATTATTTCAAATTCCCAAGGATGCTATTAAAACTTGGGAGTCTCCTTTTTTCCTAGAAATCCCTCCACAGTCCTGGTCCACCACTGATATCCTGAGTCAAGTGTTCAACAAGCTTCTATATTCTCAATCTTCCTCTTTCTTGGTTTAAATACCTGAAGTTATCCCCCAGTAGCTTCTTTAAAAAGGGAGATACATTTGCATGCCTTCCAAATATGAAAATATATCTCTTCTAGCTTCAGGTTTGGTATTTGAAATTAGCTGGGTATGTAATTCTAAATTAATATCATTATTTCTCAAACCTTCATAGATATTGCTGTATTAATTTCTAGCAACCATTTATACAGATGTGCAGTTGATGCTAATCTGTTTTTGTTGCTTTAGAGATGAACTATTTGTTTCTTTTGAAGTCATTACATTATCCTTGATGTTATGAAAACTACACAATTATGGGCCTATTTTTTTCCCTCACACATTATGCTGGGCATTGATCCTTCTGTTTAAGGAAACTGTCTTTTATTGTATCTTTGATGGTGCTATTAGTTGGATGTTGACCCACTTGTATTGATTTTATATATATTTTAACTATTATTTAATATATTCCCTCTCTTTGACCTTTTAATCTACTTCCTGAGCAATTTCCTTGCCTTTATTTGTCAAAGTTTGTGTTAAAATTCTAATTTCTGCAATTATATTGTATTCTCATGGTATCTTCATTTAGATCCACCAGTTTGACTAAATAATATATAAAAAATGTTATACTCCCACAGTAAGTGTTACCATGGGAGTATAATAAAACATGACAATATTTTATATTGCATAAGAAAATTTCTCAACTAAAAGTACAAGTAGAATTATCATCAACCATACTGATTACCCTTTAATTTGATATTACCAAACAGCAATAAATGAACAAAGTAAAAATAAAATCAGAAGAGTCTAGCCTTATAATCAAAGTTTTAGTGCATAAAACATACTGGGAATGTGTTTCTACTCTCAGATTTATTTTCTTCATCTAAAAAATGAAAACTGATTATTACATAGCCCATAATTTATGGAGAATTAATGTATTTATATTTATGAAGAATTAAAGATTAAAAAATTATTTTCTCATCACTTCATTTCAACTACATTATTATGCAATACCAGTCTTATGAAACTTCATAAATTTCAAATGCACCAACCCAGTGATCTGATTGGATACTGAACTAATATGAAGTCAGAAAAGCTTTTAAAATTCTTGTGACTTTGCAGCTAAAATGTCCATGATGTTTCATTATGTATCTATGTGTATTCAATTTGCACTCTACAATAAGAAATCCATTTAAATATACCTCTGTTGCATTGTTTACATTGTACCTGTTTACAAACTCATTCTTTCTGAAGAAGATTTTAAAAATGTGAAATCAGAGAAACAAAAGAACATTGATGAGATTGTGATTCTAGCCTGGTGCCCAAAAATTCAACACTGATTTTTTTTTAAATTATATTCAGAGCAAAAGCAGATAATGTGATCCCTATTTACAGTAGTTCATCTTGCCCTTTAATCACTTGTTTATCTGCAAGACTATTGATTGCTGCTCCAGCCAGGAGAGCAGCCGGGACACAGAGGTAGGAAGAGAAGCTGTGTTATTCTGTGCCGTGGGCTCTTCCAAGCGATGAAACTATAATTCACAAAGTGATAGATAACAGAAGGTAATTTTATGGTTACTAAGAATGAGTTTGCATTTGTTTGTGTAGTTACTATATAAATTTATAGATGCATTTTGTTTGTATCACATTTTAAATTTTAGGGGCTGAGCAGGAAGAGGATTGAAGGAGTATGAGGAGTGTGTTCATGAACTCTTTCTGTAGCAGCCACTTGTAAAAGTGGACTGTAATTCAACATGAAATAGGTTCAGAATGTTCCCACAAACTCATTGTAAATCAAGCCGCTTCGAAGGTATGGTGTTATTAAGTTTGTTTTTTGATTTTCTTTTGCCCTTCCTCCATCATCTTATCTAGAGTAAGAGTTTAAAGGCAGGAGAAGTAATTCAGCAAGGACCCACTTTTAGTGGTTGAAATAAAAAGTCTTGTTAGATACATTTCATTAAACCATAAACTCAGTTCCCAGAGCAAAGGTTTTTTTGTTCCCCCATATCATAGACCGACTTTGTCTGCTATCTGACACAATTTCAACAATAAAACAGTTAATTTATGCAAGCAAAATTAGGCATGCATTTTGAAAGTTGTAGATGCCTGTCATAGGAATCCCACTATGGTAATAAACCTAAGCTGATTCCAAGAATGATATCAATGGCTGCTTCTTATACATTATCCCAACTAAGACATGTTGAGTTATAGAAGTTTACTTTTTGTCCTTGAAAAGAAAATCATGTTAATATACAACATTATGGCATTTATGGCATGGGAAGCTTCAAGTTTTATTTATAAGAAGAAGTAGAAATGAGCCTATTAAAAAGTAGTCACAAATCTATATTGAGAAAATTATACCCACATTATACCTTTGGTCCTTTCAAGGCTGTGAACTGCTTGAGATCAAAGGGTCATGTCTCATCCATTAAAATGGTTGACTCCTAATTGATTTTGAAAGTATGTGTATGGGACATGACTGGACTACACTTTGAGAGACCTATTTTAGGTAATAAATGGTTTTCCCTCGTTCTTCTTAAGTTCCAACTGCATGGTCAACATTCTGAATTGTTCCCTGCCATTAGTCATATGGAAACTGGTTCTCCCTGAATCTTCCAATCTCTGTGCCAGAACTCGGCATAAAATAGGCACTAGATAATTGTCTACTAAATAAATAAGAATAAACGTGAAATGTTTTATAATGATAAAGTATCAGAAGTCTGAAAAATTGGAGTATCAGAAATGTGCAATGTAAAAGCTGGCTTCATTTGAAGCATGAAATTTTAATCGTTGCCCATTCAGCTAATTATTTAAATACTTCACAAAAGTAGATCTAAAAAGATTCCTAACTTCAGCAAGCAAGCTCTGTGAAAGATCAAATAGGCAAGTGACTTTACATAAAGATCTGAAGAATAAAAGTGACACATAAAGGCAAAAAAAATTATTAGGAAAAGCTTCGTGCTTAATAAAATTGAACTAATTAAATATACATTTATTGAGTGAATATTATAGCCTTAGCCTGTGCTACCTTCTTTAGGACATTGTTAAAAAGTGATGTAGCATTCCATGTTTCCAGAGGCTTTTAATGTAGCTGTAAGGAAACAGTCTAATGAAGCAATTAGAGATCAATGACCGATTAAACTCAGATATAGCCAAATGGGACTAATCACTCTTCTCTAAATATATTCAACATTTTTCTAAGTCTCTGAAATAACATAGGATATTCCCTATGCCTGGATTGCCTTGTACTCACTTCTGCACATTTTAAAGTCCACTCTCCCTCCTAGGCCCAGTTCAGGCTACCTTGTTCTTGAAATCATTTCTCATCATACCACTCAGAGTCACTGAGCCCTTTCTCCATGATGTCACTACTCTTTGACCTGTAACCTGCATTTAGCATAGTCTCTTTACTTCACAGATTTGCAGTTGACTTTTCATGAGTGCTCAGTGGCCAAGTTGTGTCAGACTGTTTATGACCTCATGGATTGTGGCCCAACAGTCTCCTCTGTCCATGGGATTTCCCAGGCAAGAATACTGGAGTGGGTTGCCATTTCCTCCTCCAGAGGATCTTCCCAACCCAGAGACCAAACCTGACTCTCCTGCATTTGCAGGCAGATAGAGTCATTCATATCTGGATTGAAAGCTGTATAAAGATTAGTATTTAGATATTTAAAAATACTAAGCAATGCCTAATATGTGAAAAAGCACAGTAATAATATTTTCCCCTTCTCCCTTTCTTTTCTTTATTACCAACAATGCTTTAAACTGAATAGATAATTTTAAATAATGTGTATTGAATGACATAATATTTTACCATTGAGTATAATAGAAGTTTGAAAATTAGTATGGAAGGGAAGTTGCAATTATTAAATATCATTTCATAGGGAAAGTTCAACTTCAGATGGAACTGGTGGAAGAGTAGAGGGTATGTATGGGTGACTTGAAGAATAAACAAGATTTGGAAAAGCATGAAAACAGAATATTTTTGCAGAAAACTGGAAGGCTAGCATCATGTCATGTTGCATGAAAAGTTTCTAAAATATGTTTATGAAACAAATATCAGAGAAGCCTAAAAGCTGAATGCAGAGCTTTGAACAGGAAGGAGATAGAAAAATATCATAATCTCAGGAGAAACAGAAGAAATAGAAAGAAATAGGAGAAATAGAAAGAAATTAGGATTTTTTTTTTTTTTTGTAAACTTAATCTGATAGAGTACTACATAGAACAGGAAAAGAATAGATTGGATGAAACCGGTTGAAAGGGTGTTATAGTAACTAAGAATGAAACAGTAAATTTCTAAATTAAGGTTACAGTCACATAAATGGGGAGTTTGGAGAAGAGTCTGAAACAAATAAGATAAATGTAGTATAAGAAAAGGACTTTTTAACTGTTTATACAGAGCAGTGATTTCCTGTGCTTCAAATTTATTTTAACAATGTAAAAATTTGCACAGGACTGACACAGTTTTGTCAAACTTTATTTTGTCAAGTAGGAACATTAAAATAATAAAAGAACACCTACCACACTATGCTTTCTTAAAAGAGGTATTTTAACATTGAAATATAATGAGAACTTCTGGTATCCTCACCTACACAAAGACCTACCACAAGTCTTTGCTTGTGTTTTTGATTGCCCTGCAGTAACTTACCTGTTCTTAGAAATTCCACTCATCCAAGACCATCTCCAGAATCACTTCTCCACAAAGCTTTTCATGAGTATTGGAAGTAGAAGCAATTGAATGTATTTATGTGTTCCACTATGCGTATCACTTTCTTCTTCAAATTTGCATAACTGTTTCTTTTATTACCATGTAAGTTCTTTAAGGATATTCTCCTTAAATAATTCTTCACTGAGTAGCTAGTACAAAGTAGTTGCTTAATAGTTCAAAAATATAAAAGGGTCAACAATGCATGAAAAGCTTTTAACCTCAGGGACTAAAAGCCATGGTGGAAAGAGGAGCCACTTTAGAGAGGAGAATAACAAGGGCTTACTTTTGATATGTTAGATTTCAAGGTAGAGAATAATAACTGAATAATGAAAATAATAATAGGAAATACTAGTAATTTGGATTATGAGTGAAATTTTAGAAATTGAGCTATATTAGGGAGTTATCTGCATAGAGAAGTATCACTGAAATAGAATCTTGGAGTAGGACTTAACAGAGAAAAAAATAAAATATTGCAAGAATTTTGGAGACCACCCAAAGGCAATGGTGAGCAATATGGCGAAAGGGAAGGGAAAGGGAGACCAGTAAAAGTCACAGTCCTAGAAGCCAAGACGGACTTCAAAGTCTGGGGATTAGTCCTCAAGTGCTGAAGAGAGTTGCTCTTTACAATTTGTAATGCAATGCCGCTAAACAAAATTAGCAATACTAAAAGTGACTGTAAAGACCAACTTATTGCCACCATTGAGTAATGTCCTTGAGAGAAAAAAAATCAAGTTAGAATATATTGCTTGTTGGAATGTTAAAGAAAAGAAACATCTATACAACAGCTACAGGTTCTACAACAGATGCTTCACAGCCATATGTTAATGAAAATAGCTCATCAAGAAAGGTTATATATAATTCTGGTTCCATGTGTACCAATTTAGTTTTCATTCCATTTTTTAATGAATTCACATTAGAGAGGATCTTTTGCAGTCATAATGTGTTATTTTTTAATAATTTATTTCTGAACTTTAAAAATTAATAATATTTGCACAGGGCCATTTTATAATCACAATATGGTACTTCAAGGTGTGAATTATGATGTAATAACTCATAACTTGTGCATTTAAACAAGCACTCATCCTATGGCCTCATTCTTAGCAAAGCAAAAAGGTATGAATTATTATGCAATAACTCATGCTTTGTCACATATTATTACTTAATTATGGAGGAGAGTTTCAACTCATTTCAGTCTTGAAAAAAAATTCTAACATTTTATCCTGAAAAAAAAAAAGCTCAGATGCTTTTTGACACAATAGAATCACTTTAAGCCTTTTCTCATTCAGACTGCTTTAGATTACCTTGTATTACATCTGTGTCCTTCTCGTTCTAGAGGATCTTAGGAAATATCCACTAGATAAAATGAAAATCCCAACAGTTCTTTGGTCTGTATTTCACAGAATCATTCATTTATATCTCCAGAGGAAACACCTATATTACTTCAAAATTTTTCAAAATACTACAAAAAAAATAAATAAATAGCTTCTCTAACACAAATGAGCAAAAGTAAGGTGAAAAGTGAAAGTAAAATGAAGTCGCTCAGTTGTGTCCAACTCTTTGCAACCCCATGGACTGTAGCCTACTCAGCTCCTCCATCCATGCGATGCCCGGAGCCGTCAGGATGCCCCCTCACTCGGATGACAAAGTCACGAGACTAAGAAGGAAACTGCAAAGTGGATTTTCCTTCGGGGCATCCCAAGGCAAGGCCCCTCCTGGTATTTTTCTTGGGAAGTTCTGTTTATGCTCATCTGTTTATGTTTTAGCTCATCTCAGGTCAGTCTCAGTTAGAAAAAATTCGTCCTGAGATAATTCCCTCAGACCTTATTTCCCTCAGAGGAAGGCAGATTCCCTTTCCCGAGGACAAAGGAGGAATAAGGGACATTTAAATAGATTACTACACCTTCTACTAGTTACTGGGGAGTTTACCAAGAGTTCTCTGGGGGTCATGGCAAGGCCACCACCAGAAAGGCTCCTACTTGGGTCACCTTTCCACATCCCACTCCCCCGACCACTCCACGGAGGAGGCTCTCTTCCTTGAAAAAAAACAGGCTGGAATGGGACTTAGGAATGCTCATAACTGTGGCCAGCATAGTTGGAAATATTGATTGCTTTAGGATAGTGTAGACATAGGAACTTATTTTAGTAGTTATAAGGTTAATAGGGTTTTATTGTTAAAGCAGTGCTGCTAAACTGTCTCTTTGTTTTCTTTTCTCTTTCCTTGTAAGAACCAAAATAGGTTAATAGAATAAAACAGTTTCAAGCTTAAGCCCCCCTCTCTAGCTTCTACATTGTTGCACCTAATAAGAGAAATGTAACCTTTCTACTTAGATTGATGTACTTATCCGAAGTATGCTGGAGACATTCAAATGGTAAACATACTATGGTTAAGTCTAATTATGCAGAAATCTGACCTTTTGCAAGGAAAATGAGCTTAATGTTAAAGTTGTTGATGGTAGGCAAAAAACAAAAGTCCGTATAGAATAATTGTGATGTAATGGGGATGTTTTTTGGCTATAAGACTGTAAACTAACAAAAATAGAGAGACTGCTCCATCACCACACATCAACTTAGCCCAGTTCTTCCGCCGACGCCACTCATCCCTCAAGATCCCTGGACTGGCCGGGGCTAGACCCCGGCAATGGGATTTTCCAGGCAAGCAAGAATACTGGAATGGGTTGCCAGTTTCCTTCTCCAGAGGATCTTCCTGACCCAAGGATTGAACCCAAATCTCCCGCATTGCAGGCAGATGCTTTACTCTCTGAGTCACCAGGGAAACCTCCCCAAAAAATAAGGTAGGAAGGAAAAAGCGAAGAAGATTAAAGATAAGATTTTAATTAAGATTGAAATATGAATTTCTATTAACTATGATGGTTTTCTGATAAAGTTGTTAACTCATGGAAAAAATCCTTCAATGATAGTATAAAATATACTTGTCTATAATCTTTAGAAAACAGCATATATACTTTCCAGAAAAAGATACGAGTATTATCTCAGAGCTATATCATGAATAGTCATTATTAAATGGTAGAGTTTATCTCAAAATCCAAAGCAATAAAGTGGTTTATTCAATGCTTCTTCTGGTGATAGAAGATTAAGCTTATAGTCTAGAAAAGAAAAATGAAAAACAGAAGAAAGACTGGATATATTACAAGAGACAAATAGTTCAATAGTCAACAAACCAAACATATACTATAGAGTAAAAAGGATTCTAACCTCTCAGATGCATCATTAAAGAATGATGTGTTTAAAACTGGTCTGGTTTGTGTGTTAAATAAGTGAATAAAAGTATAGAGAAGAAACAACCACCTTCATTAGAGGAAGCCACTATGCCATTGTCCAGTGGGTACTGACTGATCTATCACTATTACTACTAATCAATTAGTCAATGAATTAATGTTTCAATTTTGTTGCATAAACCTTTTCACAAGCTGTTCTTTTCTCCTACTCTATCTATTACCTCCCACTCTAATTTGCTCTTTTTTTTAAGGAATTTTTGTTTATTAGAGTTAGGAGTAAGGAAAATCAGTGACCTAAGGCTGGTAGATCTTATTCATTCAAACTTTATGGAATCTTCTCAATTAATATAAAGATATTTGGTAGCACCACTAAGAAAGCAGCAGGGTAACACAAAGGGAGCAAAGTCATGCTTCAGAGCCATGCTTGTCTCACCATGAGACTTTATGCTAAATGGTTAAAACCTTCCAACAGATTTTTGTCACCTAAAGCATATGCTGGGCTCTCATTATTTGGTTTTATGTTCTAGTGGGCTTCCCAAGTGGCTCAGTGGAAAAGAATCCACCTGCCAATGTAGGTGTGCTTAGTCACTCAGTCGTATCTGACTCTTCTTGACCCCATGGACTGTAGTCCTTCAGGTTCCTTGTCCTTGGGGATTTTCCAGGCAAGAATATTTGAGTGGGTTGCCATGCCCTCCTCCAGGTGATCTTCCCAACCCAGGGATCAAACCCAGGTCTCTCGCATTGCAGGCCACAATCTGAGACACAAGGGAAGACCAATATAGGAAATGCAGGCAACTAAGGTTTGATCCCTAGGTGGGAAAGATCTGGAGTAGGAAACGGCAATCCACTCCAGGGTTATTGCCTGGGAAATTCCATGGACAGTAGAACCTGGTGGGCTACGATCCATGGCATTGCAAAGAGGCAGGCATGACTGAGCAACTGAGTGTGATGGCTGTATACTCTGCAAGTATATCTCAAAGGTAGCAGGACAAGGTGAAAATTTTCAGTTATTTTATAAAGATTTCTGGTGGCATAACTGCACACTCTAGTATCAACCCTTGGTCTTGAAATTTAGTTTAAACTCTGTTCATCCTATTGTCTGGAGTTGCATATTTATATAATGTTTGTCCACATGATCGTGTACTACTTGAACACAATACAAACCAGGATATATATTCTTATATCATTTGTTACATAGTCAGTGATTACATAAATTGACATAATTAAGGTTGATTGGTTTATATTGAGTTCTTGTAATAAATCTTGTTTTATATTAACTACTGATTTAATGCTTTAGGTAGGTCTTGCTCTAGTCAGGTTATGTCACACAAAAAAGATTTTGTATGTTTTTTGGCAACACCCATAGCCAAGATAAAGCAGTATATTCCCATAGTCATATATATCTTCTTTATATTATGTAATTGTTTTATCTAGACTATTTATAAAATCATTCTGAATTTTAATTTAGACAGAAATTTGAGAAACTTAAGCTAACCAATGTTGTCACTGCTTTGCTTAAAGTTCAACTATTTCTGTGTTTATTAATGCCTTAAAATGAAAGCTTCTGTAAAGAATAAATTATTCATTTAATGAGAATGATAAAAATGAGATGTTTTTCTTCATAGAATTAGATAAATTCTTAATTAGTCTTCTGATTTGCTGAAGTCTGAATCTCTTTTAATATTTCCCGGTTCTGAATGCAATATAGTTTTTTATACTCTAGTTAAAGAGCTATGACAAGGGGCTAAATACCACAGCAATAAGCAATTAAGAAAACTAATCTTTTTAAAAAAATAAGGAGGAGAGCAGTAAGAGTTCACTTCAGAATCGCAAACATTGGATAAGGAAAGCAGACTCCTAAAATTGTATTAAAGTATGATTATTCATTGTATAATAATATTTACTATTGCCATATGTTTCTACCCAAGATACATCACAGATGTCCCAACTAAACCTGCTTCAATCCACATACAAGATTTTAACTCAGGGTTGGATCCACACTTCATTTGAGAATTTCCCTTCTCACAGATGTTGGAGAAAAGATCTTATTTTCTGATCCATAGTCAGATGCGTTATCCATTGCGCCACTGGTCCCCCAAGATCTTATTTTCAATGCAAAACAAATTGACATCAGTGGGTCTAGAGGGACTACTGCCAGAGTCCAAAGCTGCTTAAACCCAGTGTCTCTCATTTCCATCTGAGACTATTCTGTCTCCAAACTCCTTGAAATTGAACTTGTAAACACTTTCAATGGTAGTTTATTGGAAAAGAATCAACCAGACAGCTAATCTACAATATTGAAGGTAAATTGGAGGAGTGACAAATGTTTACTAACTTATAGGTATTTCTTGAACATATCAAGAAAACAACCATGTTCTCAGTGAAAAATGTAACTCATATTCTTTCACCTAAGGTTGTCTACTTTCTTATTTTAGGATATTTGGAAATTTGTGGTTATTTTTCTGTGTTTGTGTTTATCACCTAATAGTTTTAAACTGGTATTTAATGCTTCTCCTAGAAGGAAAAATTAATTCTTTCCAGGATTCTATCTTCTGTTCTCACTTGGAATTTGTAAAGACTAAAATCCTAAATATGACTCAATTCCCAATAGCCAACATTTTCTGATATTTTCTCCATAACTATTTGATATTTTCTCCATTTACTTCATAAATGTATATGGCATTTATTTCTTGAAAAGAGCTATGAAGTCAATTATTTTACAATATAGTTGTCTATATTCCTATATTCTAGCTAAAACAGCAAAGTGGTTTGTTCTATCCTTATAAATATCTGCCCTTTTAACATACTGTAAATGCATTCTAAAATTTGTGCTACGTTCTTGTTGTTACAGGGAAGAATTAATGCATTCTATTAAATTTAACTTTTGCTGAAACACTCTTTCATCAGCTAAAGCTCAGAGCTTTAACTGGAGACTAGCTTCTATAGCAATTAAGGAATAAAATACCTGGCTTTTATAATCCATCTTTTGTTCTGGGAAATGCCTATACTTAAATGAGTATGGTGTTAGACAAGAACTTGAGGCCACTAAATATTTAATTTCCTCCAAATCCATCCATATTCTGTGTTTTGACAAGCCCATCACTAGATAGGTATTATTTAAAGCAAGAATGTTTCAATTAAGTGTATCCCCAAATTAGTCAAGTGATCATACCATACCTCTTCTCAGAAACCCACTATACTTCTCATAGCATATAGAATAAAATACAAATGTCTCTCCCTAATGTATTAGTCCATCTACCATCCTAAATCCACCTTTATCCCTTTTCAAAAGCTGACTATTCTTAGAATGACTTCTTCACCTTATTTGTTTAAATCCTACCAGTTCTTCAAAGTCTATTTAAAATGTAAATTAATCGTGATATCCCCAACTGGAATTCATCTTTGTGTTTTCAACGTAGCTCCTTTTCCAATCTATCTTCCTTTGGTACAATTGACATGTGTGCTTACTTCTTACTTCACATCACTCTTAGGATGTTAAAAATCTGTTCAATAGGGGCATCCTTTGAAATATATTTTTTGATTTTTTTCTATAGCTCCATGTCTTGGATATAATAGGTACTCAGTAAATATTTACATTTGAGATAAACAATAGACAGTACTTGCATTAGATCCAAGTAAGAGGGCCCTCTGCCCTGGATGAACCTCATGCTCTACAGGGTCTTGTACATCACAAACACACATGCAAACTGAAATGTATTTTAAAAACACCTGGGCACCACTATCATAAGGATCTATCACTTAGCATTGGCCCAGTACAACTTACAGTCTTAAATATCTGTTCTGTTCCTAATACAGAAATGCTTCATGTGTCCACTGTCCTGCAAACAAGACAGCTATGCTACAATGCCATAAGCTTTGTAGGTTGTGCTGCAAACTGCAGTAGAAACATTTCAGTTATAGAAAATGCATGCTAATTAATATAAATTCTTCCTCCCAGAGAGCATGAATATATTAATAATAGATCCTTGCATGAGAAGTAGTGTTTCCTAGTAGGGTCCATCAGCCATTTTCTTGTTTCTCTTTATATTAAAGTCAGTGACTTCCATGAATTAACATTGTATTTGCAATAGTTGGCACATGGCAGTTGAAATATTTTGTCATATTAAGAAATTTATATTACCTTTAAATTTCTATAGATGAGGTCTAGATAGCACTTGCACTAAATACAAATTATTTACACTGGTTATTAGGTAGTCAAGAACAGTATGATTAGGGATTATTTTATTTTATCAAAAATGATGCAATTTAATCAATTTTTAAAAATACTAAATCATAATTTTCAACTTTTTTGAGATACTATTGATCCCTTAATAATTTGTGTTCTTACTTTTAATTTTAATTGAGTTTAAATACCTAGAAGAAAACAAGTTTTTAAAAATATATTAAATACTTTCAATTTAAAAATTTTAACTTTTATGTAAGTATGTTTTCATAAAAATAAATTAACATTTTATACACTGAAGTGGTGGGTGCAGTGACAAGAACCAAAAATGTTTTTCTTTGTGTGGATTTTTAGTTTACTTGTTATTTTATTTTTTACTTTATAATATCCACTTTATTTTCTGAAAACATTATAGAAAAAGACACATATGTAAAAAAAAATACCATTAACCCAATCTTAAACTTATATATACACATATGTGAACCAGGATATACACATTTTTGAACAAAAAATTAAATCATTAAATATACATTCATTTGCAGCCTAATAGCTCCAAATTTCCAGAAGCAAAGTGTAAAGGGAGATTTTGGGGAATAAAAAATAGTTTTTTCTAATTGCTATAATATTCTGCAACTGCATCATAACATAGCACCTTACTGTTAAATTTCTCTGGTTTCTTTTGTTTTTCTTCTTGCCTTCTGGACTTGTCCATGGTCTAGAATTGTTACTGATACACTTCCATACTAGAACCAGTTCCAGATTGTTCAAGCTGTTTTTTTGGAAAACAGTTGACAGTTAGAAATTGACCCCCGTTTTTAGAGCCCAGTAAAGAGAATAAAGTCAAAATAAGGAAGAAAAAAATCAATGCCCCAGTAGCTATTGGCAATGCTGTGTGAAGCCAGTGATTCCTAAAAGAAAATCAGTAAACTTCTTTAAGAGGAAAAGGAGCATAATTTTCAGTTTTGAATGAAAAGAAATGGCCATTTTCTAGTCTAAAACTCTGTCCTAAGTCCCACCGATGACTAAATATGACCACAAAGCACAGCAGAGCAGGGGAAATGTGACACAAAGCCAATGACTATGATCCCCCAGGAGTCACTTCTCACACCACCAAAAGAAAGGTCGAGAAGGATCCGTGGACAGCTATTTCCAAAAAGAGGATTTCAGCCTGAACTCCTGCATTTAATCAGCTGCATATGTTGTTTATTGCTCGAGTACCATGAACATTATTGCTTAATTAAATTGTTTCTATCTTTGTCTATCATAAATGCCACGTCTATACAAAGCCATTTTTTATTTAGTTAGATTTTGGTTTATCATCCACAGAAAGGATTATTAAATCGAATAGGTGACTATTTCAGCTCAAGTTAAAATCAATAATATTTAGCTGGACCTTAGGTGCTAAATTCTCAAACTCCATGTTTTTCGCTTTGCTGCAGTCCTATATCTAAACATCACTGACGGGGCTTTCTCCCTTATTCATCTATGATTTATGGCTGTTCTAGTCTGTGGGACGAAAGCTTCAAGGGCTCTTGCAGTGTTTAAGCTTCTAAATAATCAGAAGAGTTTTCATTTCTTACTCTTTTTGAACTGAGACGGCTATGTACAATTTTAGAAAAATTAATCATAAAAAAATAGAATTTTGTAAAAGTTCAGAATTCTACAGTAGTTAGCATTTGACTTTAAGTGGGGGAAAGTAGTTCTGTGAAACATGCACTCAAATTTCATATAAAACAAAATCAGTTTAGGTCTTTGAATTTTTAGATCTTCCTTATGTTTTCATTCCTCTGAGAAAATCTGAGAGATGAAGTCTTCAAATGTCTTTGAGTGGTTTCAAACATTAAAATCTTTCTGAGAGCAAACTTCTCATTCATGAAACTATAACTCACTCTTTAAGAAATGGTGTTTCTATTTTGCTATTTAATTTACATAATGAAAATGGTTATAAATAACATTACAGAATATCAAAGCACAAATGATTATTAATTACTTGAACACAGAAAGTTTGTAATTCAGTCACTATAAAAATTATTTTTTATTATACTGGGCATGTTGTAAATTAATTACTTAATAGGCATAGTTAAAATTCCATGAAAAGACATCCTCCTAAAATAATATCAACATTTTTAAAGAAAATAAATTTAGAGTCTTAGTTCCTGCTAACTTCACATCAACAGCAACAAAATCACCTAATGGTTAATTCGGATTACTGAAGTGTATTTTGTCATAAATCTTTTTTAGGAAGTAAGGCCAAAAAAAAATTCAGTTTTCATGGCTGCATTGCAATGTAATTATTTCTTTTTGCTGCCTAATATCAATTTATTTTAAATTATATTGACTTACTTATTTACTGAAAATGCCGGCATGAAAGAAACATGAAAAATTACGTGATTCCTTTTTAGTACTTTCTGTTTTAAGTCATTCTATACATTCAAGTTCAATGTAAAAAGAAGTGAAAACATTCCCAACATAATATATTGAAACTAAGAACAATTATACTGTGAAATTTGTATTTTAAGTCCATGCTTTTGAAACTATTTTGAGGTTTAAAAAATTATAAAATAAAGCATTTACTTTTAACAAAATTTGAATCTTTTTATTCTTTTAATCAACCAGCATAATGTTCAAAAGAGTAACATCCAATTATTTTCACTTATCTATACAAATAATGTAGGAAATTCTTAAAAATAATTCCAGCAGACATTCCAAATTGCATAGAATTAAAGTTTGGTGTGAAAAATTTGAGGTATATTGAAAATTTGACTCCTCCACAGCATACTTACGAAAGAATAAAGAGTGATTCCCCAGAAATACTGAAACTAACACTGAAAGAAAAAAGAAAAACTTGACCTCACCATTTTAATAGTCATTAATGAGGATTTACATCTAAAAAATCAGAAGCAGTTTAAGATTATTGACTTATACCAACAGATGTTCAAAAGTCTCCCTTTATTTCCAAACTTCTATTTGTAGGCAAAGGAAATAACCTTTACTGTATAGTAGGTATAAAAGGAACCAGATGATTCATCTCTGTGAATCTGCTTGTTGAATTTGATGGATCATTCTTAAAAGCGACGTTGCTAATCTTCAGGTTTTCTTTTTTAGGTTATTCACAGATCAGTGGGTTTTCCAGCTAATACAGGTCTGATGCTCTTCTGTCTTCACACATGGTATTCATCATATCTTGACAAGAAAAGACCTTCAGTCTACAAATAACCTTCACTGAAGTAAGACATGTAAGTGGGTTTCTTTATGAAAGATAGATTTTATGGCTGAATAAAAAACAACTGTAGTTAAAAAATGTCATTGCATGGCCTTATTTGAAGATTTTTCCTTCAAGGAACTTTAATGTTTGTTGTTGAAACTACTAATAGACCAAAAAAAAAAAAGTATTAAATTACTTTATCTTTACCATTAAGCACAAATGCAACAGGAAGGGTTGATCAGCTCTGTATTTTATCATTCTGAAGCGTTCAGCCTTTAAAATATTTAAGTATCCACATTAGTTCTTGTCAAACTAGCACAAAGCAGTGCATAATATGACCCAGGTGTAGGAGCAGAACAAGATAAAAGGTTACAGCCAGGGTGAAATTTCCACAATGGGATTGCCCTGTGCTATAGATAATAGTTTGGCTTCCTGTTTTCAGACAATTGCTAAATGATGTTGAATGTTTTCTTTATGTTTTCACTTGGTCATGCCAAAGGAGGGAATCAAGTTTAGTTGATATTGAACTGCAAGGATAAAACAATAAGTTCGAGGCATCCTATATGCACTGTATTATTTCACATGGCCAATTAGAAAAAAAAATAAAATATTGATCAAATTTCATGTTGTTAGATAGCATGATAATTTGGGTTCTCATGGTATAAATGAAATTGCAAAGAAATATTAAAAACTTTCAAGCTAGCTGGGCAATAATCAAACTAATTTCTCACTGAAACTGGTGTCTGAATAATTTCTCTCTACATAGAGCCAACTGGTTGAAAAAAATAGCTGACAGATAATTTCTTAAAACACTTTTTAAGTTCTTTCACTGATCTTAACTATTTTAGCAAAACTTTCTATAAGCATATCTAAATTAATCCATGTCAAAAAAATGATTATCAGTGAAATTAATAGCATTTAAAGCCACAAATTCTAACCCTTCTATGTGGGATGAGGGATGATAAGGAAAAATATAGTTGCTAAGAGAGAGTGAGACAGTACCAACAAAAATCCTACCAAACTTAGACCCTTATTTTAAATAGATACTTACTAAAAAGCGATCCTGCTGGTAAAGAAAACGCCTGCCTTGCAGGAGACCTGGGTTCAGTCCCTGCGTTGGGACTATCCCTTGGAGAAGGGGACTGCTACCCACTCCAGTATTCTGGTCTGGAGAATTCCACAGACTGTATATCCATGGGATGGCAAAGAGGTGGACACCACTAAGCGACTTCCACTTTCACTATCCTGTCCTTGTTTAGTTTTTAATCCAAACAGTGGTTCTAGAGGGGACAAAATGCTATTAAATAAGCAGTAAGAAGTTTCACAACAGCTGGTATATATTTATTAAATCTAGCCCAACTTTCAATCCTGTTATTCATTCATTTGGGGCACAGTGGTAAAGAATCCACCTGCCAATGTAGGAGACACAAGAGATACAGGTTCAATCCTTGGGTCTGGAAAATCCCCTGGAGTAGCAAATGACACCCATTCCAGTATTCTTGCCTAGAAAATTTCATGAACAGAGGAGCCTGGTGGGCTATAGTCCATGGGATCACGAAGTGTTGGATATGACTAACTGCGCATGCGTGCACACACACGTACACACACATACACACACACATTCATTCATTTATTTATTCATTCAGCAAATACCGAATTCCTGGTATTTATGAGTTACTGGAAAAACAATGGTCAACAAGACAGAAAAGAGCCCTACCTTCAAGGAGCTTACATTATGATGGGAGACAAAAACATGAACAAAAATTCAATATAAAACAATTATAGGCTGTAATGTGCAATGCGTAAAACAAATCAGGGGCTGTAATGAAACAGACTGGTGAGGGCAGAATTCTCTGAGGGGATGATGGTGCAATTAAGACTTTGAAGGAGAAGGAGTTGGCTGATTATCTGAAAACCAGAAAAAAAGGTGCATTTGCTTGGAGGGTTCTAGAAACTTAGAAATTTAGCAAAAACCATTGTAACTAAGGACTTATTAAGACAGGGTGCACAAAATGAGATAAAAGAATCAGCCAAACCATATCAGAGCTGACATGCCTGGGAAGAGTCTGGATTTTATTCTAAAGTCCTTAAAATTTTTTAAGCAGTCTTTAATGACATTTGATAAGATTAAATCCAATTTCAAAACACTAAAACAATGGACTAATTAAGAGAACCATAGAGAAGGCTGAGTGCCAAAGAATTGATGCTTTTGGATTGTGGTGCTAGAGAAGACTCTTGAGAGTCCCTTGGACAGCAAGGAAATCAAACCAGTGAATCCTAAACGAAATCAACCCTGAATATTCATTGGGAGGACTGATGCTGAAGCTGAAGCTCCAATACTTCGGCTGCCTGATGCAAGGAGCCAATTCATTTGAAAAGACCCTGATGCTGGGAAAGACTGAGGGCGGGAGGAGAAGAGGGTGACAGAGAATGAGATGGTTGAACAGAATCAATGACTCAATGGAGGTGAGTTTTAGCAAACTCCAGAAAATAGTGAAGGGCACGGAAGTTTGGTGTGCTGTAGTCCATAGGGTTGCAAAGCATCAGACATGACTTAGCAACTGAACAGCATCAATTAAGAGGAAATAATCCAAAAGTTAGAAAAGATTTTTAAAAATAACATTGTGAAAATTCTCTGGAAGTTCAATGGTTAGGACTCTGTGCTTTCACTAAGGCATGGGTTCAGTCCATGGTCAGGAAACTAAGACTCCACAAGCTATGCATGGAACCAATACACACACACACACACACACACATTGTGTAACCTAAAAAAGTTAAAATCAGGCCTATATCTTGGAAACTTTGTGACTTATCCTTGTGGTATTACTGAACTGTTATGGAAGACAATAATAATATTAAAAAAAAACACTGACTATAGAACACTGTTATATAAAGTTGAAATTTTAATCATATTCATATGTACTGCAGAATAAAAATACACTGGCTAAAGCATCCCAAGACTGAGTCTTGTGATGATCACAGCATTGATGAAAGTGTTGAAATTCCTCACTTAAAGGGATGAAATTGGGTGTACATACAACATGTTTTATTTAGTATCTTTTTTTTTATTGCTTACAGAATTTTGTTGCTTTCTATCAAACCTCAACATGAATCAGCCATAGGTATACATATATCCCCTCCCTTTTGGAACTCCCTCCCATCTCCCTCCCCATCCCACCCCTCTAGGTTGATACAGAGCCCCTGTTTTAGTTTCCTGAGCCATATAGCAAATTCTCATCAGCTCTCTATTTTACACATGGTAATGTAAGTTTGCATGTTATTTTCTCCATGCACCTCACCCTCTCCTCCCCTTTCCCCATGTCCATAAGTCTATTTTCTATGTCTGTTTCTTCATTGCTGCCTTGCAAATAATTCTTCAGTACCATTTTTCTAGATTCTGTATATATGCATTAGTGTACAATATTTCTCTTTCTGACTTACCTCACTCTGTATAATAGGCTCTAGGTTCATCCACCTCATTAAAACTCACTCAAATGCATTCTTTTTTATGGCTGAGTAATATTCCATTGTGTATATGTACCACAATTTATATAGTATCTTTAATTTGATTTGAATTATTGAATTAAGTTTTTAAATCAGTGCTTTTAAAAATAATTACTTATTGTTAATATTTTATTCACACTGTAATCTAAAAATAAAATGGTCTTTAACCTTTGGAAAAAGGTGGTATTTTCCAGACTAGCAGTTAAATAAATATTCAAGTGGCTAGACCCATCTTCAACATGTGAAGTGAAGAATAGAATGATATTACTAGATCAGGAATTAACATGCAATGGAATTATTATAAATTTACAGAATTTCTTATGATAATATTACAAATGAAAACATAAATTTATACACTTGGGTAACATGTTTTTAATTATGTAGGAGAATCTGAGAAAATAACCAACATTCAGCAAAGTGAATAAGGCAATATGTATTTAAACACTTGAATCTAAAACAATATTATAGATATGATATTGGATATTTTTAAATATTTGGTGACAAGCAAATATTAAGGGCATAATGATTGGACCTCTTTCTGAAGAAAATTTACCAAAGGAAAGGCCATCTTCTAATACTACTTGCAAGAAGAGCTCTTTGTATTTTGAAGTAAGGAGCTGGAATTGTACTTACCTTTTCCATATATTGTTTAGGACAAGTCTCGGCGGTGAAAAACCCAGCCTAGGTCCTACTTTGAAGTCTTATGGATTGTCGAAAGCTCTGGGGCATCCTTCTTCTACTTTGATTATTCACTTGTTCATTCATTCAAAAGATTTTGATTAAACAGTTACTATGTACCAAAGCATTGTCCCAGATACTTCAGTTTCACCAGTAACTTAGAAGATGATAAATGCCATGCAAGAAAGACAAAGCACTGCAAGATAAGAGTGATCCAGGAGTAACCAGGGGGCAGTTAGCAATTTTAAATAGAGGGATCAACATTCATCTCCTTGAGAGAATGACTTGTAAGCAAAGATTTGAAGTTGGTGAGAGATTTGCCAAGCATCTGACAAGACGCATTCCAGGCCAGGCCCTAAGGAAAGCAAGCCTTATGTTCTGGAAGAATAAGAAGGGACTTGAGTGAATTCAGCAGCATGAACAAGGGAGAAAGGAATTTTGTAGTATGATGCCCATGGAACAGAAACTCTAGAATTTTACAGCCACATTATAACAGACATGGCTAATAGCAGCAACACCGCAGGAAGGAACAGTGGTTAGGAGACTTATTTTTTGTTTGCTTTTGACTGCAAGTTTGTTGTTTGTAGTCAGTGGTGGTTCCGTGGTAAAGAAACCTCTTGCCAAAGCAGGAGACATGGGTTCAATCCCTGGGTCAGGAAGATCTCTTGGAGAAGGAAATAGCAACCCATTCCACTACTCTTGCCAAGGAAATCCCATGGACAGAAGAGCCTGGAGCCCATGGGGTTGCAAAGAGTCAGACATGACTTAGTGACAGCAAACAAAAATGCTATTTTGCTTAGAAGTTTGTGACAAATCAAAAAGAATAGAAAAATATTCTTAAGATCATTTATTCACACCTCATATTTTTTACTTTTTATACTACATCTTTATTAGTTGGATCTCCACCTCTTCTCTTACCTTGAAGTGCTCAGGCAAGGTTTTCAATTTTTCTAAGGACTGTGCACCTATCAGACAAACAAATACTGGTTCAGAAGCAATGACAAAAATTTCCTCCTTGCCCAGAATATAATCAGACTCCTATGAGCAATTTTTTCAACTAGTACTCAACTTTTGCACTTCCTTTTCTGACTTCTCATTGTCCAGTTTTAGCAAGAATCTTGATAAGACGGTTCAACCAGAATTTCCCATCCTCCAAATCTGACGACCCTTGATACCCAGTCAGGTTCTTCATCCTCCACCATCTCCAGCTCGATCACACTGTCTTGCCTTCAGCAAGACTCCTGAGTTAGCTGAAATCCCTGGCTTTACCCAGATGTTCCCTTTTTTAAAAATTTCTTATTGGACTATAGTTGATTTATAATGTTGTGTCAGTTTCAGGCACAACGGATGTTTCCTCTTAGTAACTTTCCATCCCCTGACTCCCACCCTACTCCTTGGTTAGAAATTCCCACCTTTCCTTATTGTACTCAGAGTTGAATGCAGTCCCTCCCCCACTGCAGTGGGTGTGCCACCCCCTGGAATTTAGTTCACCTGGCCACTCTTTGAGTGTCTTGAGTAACTGTTTCTTTACCAGCAGTCAGAAATGTTAGGAAAGCCCAAGAAGCTGCCCAAATGCTAAAACAAAGATATTCATGGTAATCCCTTGTGAAATATAATAAATCCATGAGAAAATATGATATTATTTAAAAATGTACATTCAGGTATGAGAGTCAAAATAACATGAATAACTAAAGAAAAACTGTGAAAATTTAACCATACATATAAAACAATCTGTCTCCTCTATCGTGGGCTACACTCTATTTTTATTTGCTCATTAAATTTACCCATTGCAGTCAAATTGGGGTGGGGGGAGTGTTACTATGTTTCAGTATTTTTAAACAAAGCAGAAATCTTTTCCATAAATTGTCTGCTCAAAATATACCAAAAAGAAGTAGATAGTTCCGCGCAGCAAAGTGCTTTTCTCAACAAACCAACAATGTGTGTTTATTGCATTGGAGCCCAGGCCCACCACGTGCGGTTAGAGTAAAAGCTCTGCCTTATTTCCATCTGGCAATGAGAACACAAGATGTTGTGTAAACTACCAGAAGAGCTCTATTTCATTGTAATTAAAATTTAGTGTTACACTTAAGCAAGAAGGCAACTCCAGGAGATGTGATTATCATGAGATAATGACCTTGGGGTGTTGCAAGGCATGCAAGGCACCAAATGCCTCCAGTCCTCTAGGGGGCAAGATTATTTCTACATAACAACATCTACCTCCTCTCACTCACCCTCCCCAGCTTCGGGAGCTGTATGATCAGTGAAAGGGGAAAGCTTGGGATTAAGAGCACCAATATGATTTCTGCGTAAAGAGGACATTAGGGGACTGGTAGATGACAAGGTTGGCATTGTAGAGTGCTGAAGCAGCAGTTTCAAATGAGTTGTGTTGTTTGTGCAATAATTATGCAATGGCTTTAGAATCCTCTGGACACAGATAGAACTGTCAGTGATGTCATAGGCATGTAAGTAATCCCCAGCAAGGGCACAGATCTAACCTTTTCCCCCTGTTTTGGTTTCATGATTTCCATTTCATAATAGCAATAAGATATGACAGGTGGTGCAGTTCTTGAGGGTTTATTATACTTCTTGGGTGGTTGAAGCCACTCAGCCTTTGGCCTGAACCTCTCAAGACATCTGAGAAGTATAATAATTTCCCCCAAATGCAATGCCTGTCATGTCTTATTGCTTAATTGCTTTGCACTTACCGAGTAATTCTTAAAGTGAATGCAGATAACCGTGTTCACATTACAGTTTATACCGGTAGCAACTACTTTCTATTGGAATATTCCTTTAATCCAATACAATCTAGTGGATTAAAAAATATTCCAATATGTTACCATTATAAACCTTAAGCTAAAAGGTCACTTAAAATCATGAAAAATTTATATTTATATTTTGTAACAGTGTGTTGGAGGAGAAAATGATCAACTGAAATTCAAGAAGTTAATTTGAAATAAGACAATCTTTCAAGTGACAACCATGTTGATGAGTCAAGTGCTTCAGTTATTTAAGAATATCTCAAACTCTGCCGTCTGAAAGAGGTGAGAGAGCTTAATTTATAAATAATACTTTCAATAAGAAAAGAGAGAACAAAAGCATAAGTATTATAAAAGGGAAGCAGTTCTAATGAGGTGGATGAAACTGGGGCCTAGAGTGAAGTCAGAAAGAAAAACACCAATACAGTATATTAATGCATACATATGGAATTTAGAAAGAAGGTAACAGCAACCCTATGTGTGAGACAGGAAAAGAGACACAGATATAAAGAAAAGACTTTTGGACTTTGTGGCAGAAGGCAAGGGTGGAATGATCTGAGAGAATAACAGTGAAACGTCTATTTTACCGTATGTGAAACAGATGACCAGTCCAAGTTCTTTGCATGAAACAGGGCACTCAAAGCTGGTGCATTGGGACAACCCAGTGGGATGGGATGGGGAGGGAGGTAGGAGGGGAATTTGTGATGGGGGACACATGTACACTCATGGCTGATTCATGTCAATGTATGGCAAAAACCACGACAATATTGTAAAGTAATTGCCCTCTAATTAAAATTAATTAATGAATTTTTAAATTAGCATACAATAATTAAAAGATAAATTCAGTTACATAAATCTCTGACTCAAAAAGAATAAAATCAAATGACTTATGTTTTAAAAATAAAGGAAAGCATTAGACAATTGAGGAAAATATTTTAAAATAGTAATATAGAACAGATGTGTACATGTAAATAAATATGAGTGTATATATGAAATACACAATGCATGGACAAACTGAAAATGAAAGAGAGTAGAGATATAAAGTGTTAAGGAATTTTTTCTAGATAGGGGAGAACCTGCTAAATAGGGATGAACCTGATTAGTTGTCGATTTCAGTTTCATTATCCATTTCATTTTATTTGTATCTAGTCATCTCCCTAACAGAAGCAGAAAAGATTAAGAAGAGGTGGCAAGAATACACCAAAGAATTCTACAGAAAAAGTCCTAATGACCTGGATAACCATGATCGTATGGCCACTCACCCAGAGTCAGACATCCTGGAGTGTGAAGGCGAGTGGACCTTAGGAAGCATTACTATGAACAAAGCTAGTGGAGGTGATGGAACTCCAACTGAGCTACTTAAAATTCTAAAAGATGATGCTATTAAAGTGCTGCACTCAATATGCCAGCAAATTTAGAAAATTCAGCAGTGGCCTCAGAATTAGAAAATGACAGTTTTCAATCCAATCCTAAAGAAGGGCAATGTCAAAGAATGTTGAAACTACTGCACAATTGTGCTCATAACACAGGCTAGCAAGGTAATTCTCAAAATCCTTCAAATCAGGTTTCAGCGATAAGTGAACAAAGAGACTCCAGATGTACAAATGGGGTCTAGAAAAAGCAGAGGAACCAGAGATCAAATTGCCAGCATTCATTGGATCCCAGCAAATAGAGGCAGGAAAAAATGGAAGCAATGACAAATTTTATTGTCTTGGGCTCCAAAATCGTGGCCCGGAACCTCCAACCAAGTCAAATGTCATTTTTGCCAAGGACAGGTATATGCACATCTCGTGGGATGGTGGCAGGCCTGGCACTCACGCCAGGTCTAGCCCACTCAAGGACCGTCTCTGATTTACCCTTTCTCTCAAGAACTAATTAGGAACTTCAACTCCCACCTCCTAATTGACTGATCCTATGACCTTGGTGAAGGCCATTTGACTTTCCTCAATCTAGATCCCATAGTTTAAAAAAGAAGGAGCAATACTTGCCACACTTCACAGGATTTTGTGAAGATAAATGAAATAGATTCTAGAAAAACAGTTTAAAATTTAAGTGCTAGTCAAATCTGTTTCTGATATTGCGGTGATTGTTGTTTCTGGTTATTATTACTTTTGCACTTGATTGATCATGGAAAATGGATGATAAACACATTTAAGCACAACTTGAGGAAAAATATCAAACTGAAGGGGTTGTAGGGAGCAGCTAGGACAGGGGTCTCCTGTTTATTTTCTAAAATTGTAAGATAAGGCATTTATTACTTTCTGGGAGAAGATGTTGCTGATGTTGGCTTCTTGCATGAAGCCTGCCTTAACTGAAAAGGAGGTAACAAATCCCTCTTAGTATTATTACTCTGTGTCAACAGGAAACCTTTCAGTGACTTACTAACCTGCTCTTTCTTTACCAATACACATTTTGCTATTTTCAGTATTTTATTGGTCTAATTTATATGGTCTATTGTGAGTGTGTTCAAATCAATTTTATCTTGGGTTATTAACTACAGAGAAGAAAAAAAAACCTGACATAGAGTTTTATATTGCTAAGTTTTAATACATGTTTTTTATTATGAGGAAGAAATCTTTTTATTTAAAAATTCTTCCATAAATATTGTTATTCAGGAAGCCTACACTCCCGGGTTTGATCCCTGTGTTCAAAAGATCCCCTGGAGAAAGGAATGACTACCCTACTCCAGTATTCTTGCCTGGACAATTCCATGGACAGAGGAGCCTAATGGGCTCCATGGGGTCGCAAAGGGTTGGACATGACTGAGTGACTAACTCCATTACTAACTCATACTGTACCACAAACTGAAACCTATGTTTATTTCTCCTTATGTGTGTGCAAGTAAGTCTTTCTTGATTTATATTACAATTTTATCCTTGCATTGAGTGCAATTACTTTCTCTTTCTATTGGACATAATTTTTGCCTACCACTAAAAAATCTTTTTTGAAGGAACTTAAATTATAATTGGTGGTTTTATTTCAAATTCCTCTTTTAAGTTGCATTCTGACCACTAAGCATAAGAAAACAAAGGAAGTTTTCCATTTTCTTTGACATAGATCAATTAGGTAATCATTATTTGGAAGCAGATCTTAGTGAAATGAAATCTTTCTTCATTTCTCTCCCTTAACATTTTTTCACTGTTAATAAAAAGTTTAACTCTCAGAAGATTTCTTTAAATTGTATCCCTTGGTTTTCTTTTTTGGAACTGGATTATTAAATCAGGCTTGCCAAGAGAGAGTAAAATTAGAATTGTCTCATGAATGAAAACCATTTAGAAAACAAAATAAGTTAGTATAATTCTAACTTTCTCAAATCATTTTTCTTCAATGATATTTTTTAATCCATGTAAAGGAGGTAAAAGGGGAAAAATACAAAAGTGTTTCTAAATCAAGTACAACCTTGACAGGAATTGTTTATTTACCTCTGTGGACTTCCCAGGTGGTGCTAGTGGTAAAGAACCCAACTGCCAATGCAGGAAACATAAGAGACCCAGGTTCGATCCCTGGGTCAGGAAGATCCCTGGGAGGAAGGCATGGCAAACCACTCCAGTATTCTTGCCTTGAGAATCCCATGGACAGAGGAGCCTGGCTGGCTACAGTCCATGAAGTCACTAAAAGTCAGACCTGACTGAAGCCATTTAGCATGCACATATGCAGGGACTATTGAAACACAGTCTTTTCTGATATCTACCCAAGGAAAAAAATCAGAATGCTTTTCTACATAAAAAAATTTTTATTGCACAATGAAGCCAAGTGAACCTGACAGAGACAGTTAATAGTCAACACATGTCTACTGTCTGTCTACCTATATATCTACTTATATTTTTAATGCCATTTGGATACAATACTGTGTAGAAGATTACAGTTCATTCAGCAAGAGAACCAAAATTCCAGCCTCCTTCCACCTTCATCAGGAACAATCTACACACATTTCAACACCTCATCACATCCCTGAGGTGGTTACCACTTTCCTTGGTGGGGACGCTGGTGTCACTGCTTTATTGACATAGCTGCTTTGTAGTTAACCATGACCACTAGTTCCTGAAACAGCTGTGCTTCCCAGATGCTCACTTCTTTCATGCACTTTCCAAACAGCTTACTACACACATTCTGACCTTTTACTTCTCATACCACTTGTTCCCATTTTCTATTTCACATCTAACATAGTGACAAATAATACACAGTTATCATGGGATAAGATGTTTTCAAAGATTCCCCAAGAATGCTCATAATAGCTGCTTCAAGCATTGTTATATTCCTTAGCATCAGCTGGGGTTTGTAGTTCTTTTCTTAAGAGTTCATCTGCACAGTTACTCCTTACAGGCCAGAGATCACTCGAATACACTTCTTTTATTTCTTTGAATTAAAATTATAAAATGTGATAGCTTAGACTTCAGAAAAAATTTTATGCTCTGTGATTTTGTCATGTAGATGTTATGCAGTTTATTTAAAATGGTAAATCATGATGTGCTATGTACTTGGTTGCTCAGTCATGTCCGACTCTTTGTGATCTTTTGGATGGTAGCCTACCAGGCTCCTCTGTCCATGGAATTTTCCAGGCAAGAATATTGGAGTGAATTGCCATTTCTACCTCCAGAGGATCTTCCCAACCCAAGGATGGAACCTGCGTTTCCTGTGTCTCCTGCATTGCAGGTGAATTTTTCACCCACTGAGCCATCACATGGGGAAGCCTTGGCTGCTATGAATTCTAACAAGAAAAGACTTTAAAGCTGGAATATTTAGGGAATTTAGGAAATCTTCATAGGATTCACTACACGAAAACAAATGTTATTGCACATTTACTTTTACACTGGAGTAGCATCTGCGTTTTAAAAAGCTAAGTGTTAGCGATCATGTTCACTACTTATGTAGAAAACAGAGGTAGATTTGAGCCTCATTTCCTCTAACTGTAGTTTGCCTTTGTCATCCAGAATTAGATGGAAATCTTTCTTTGGCTCTGAGTGTGAGAATTAGTCGCAATGAAAGATATCACCATTCCACAGGACCAAATGTTTTTTTCCACCTTAAAGATAACTTCTATGGGGAAAAAAAAAATGGAATAAGTTAACCAAGAGAGGACCCTATGAGTTGCCATACTAATTACCTGTCATTCTCATGGGCCACGGTTGGCACTTGCTGATTTACATATATTTTCATTAACAACTGTGGGCTAAGAACCTAGAGGTGTTTGGGGGTTATAAAGAATAGGAGATTCAACCCTAGATCTATAGAAATGTATTTTCTTTTTGCATAATTTCTTTTATCTCATGATAGCATTATGAGATTGACTGATATTTCAGCCTCATTATGTAAAATATAAAATAAATAAATAATGAAAGCCCAGAAAAAGACGTGTAAAAAAAAATTCAAAAATAATACCAGCACATAAGAATGACAGAGATCCCAAAACATTTTAACAGAATTAAAGTAATAAAGTACAACAAGCAAAATATATGCTCTGTTATGCAAGACACTGACAGAGCAGAGATTGCAAAAATCAATGCACCCATAAACCTAAGACATCTTTCAAACAACTGCTTAAAACTCAGGTCCTGCTAAATCATGAATCCAGGTTGCTAACAAATAAAAAATTGGCAGACTGGGCATTCATCTCCTTTGACTTCTTCTCTGCAACTTCACAATGTGTGAAAATGTAGAATAGATTAGCAGTCAGTGAGAGAAAAAATTAACATCTTACCAAATTCACAGATTTCATTTTTCACCTCTAAAATAAAATGGAAACAAATTTAAAAGTGATTCAATATCAGAATATCATTTCAGTGATGCTAATTTGAGTTCCTACTATGTGCCAGTCTCTGTTTGACTGACGTCTGATTCAGCAAGTTAAATTCAGTGGAAATTGCATCTTCGAAGTCCTCTCTTTCATCTCAGAAAACTGAGTCAGTCTAAAATGAATCTCTGCTTACATAAATGACTTCCTCTTTTGCCTTGCTGAAGGGAATGAGCTTATCAGAATCAGCCTATGACAAACCCAAAAGTTTCTTGATGAGATCAGATCATATGGTTCCAGTAAATTAGCACATGCCAAATACAGTATCTGCTGAATCTTCAGTATTCAGAATCCTATCCATTGTCAGCAGTGGAAAATGATCTTCAAGAAGGCTGCTTAACTAAGACTCCTGGAGTTAACTGAGGCTGTGACTAAACCCAAAAACTTTGAATCTTTGCTCTACTTCTTCACACTGAGACTCTGTGCCCCTCTGACTTCATGAATTTATTTATTAACTATGGAGAAGTTTTAATACACTAGAAAGTCCAAAACGACTTCTTTATGCTGCATTCTAATGTCCTCAAGTTTCCTCTGGCTGCAGCCTCTAATTTAGAACCACAGTTGGCCGAGGCTGAATCACAAGACTCTTCTATAGCTTTACTATCCAACCTGAGCCTTGGGTTCCTATCAATGTTTTAAAGTTGCTCTCTTGCTTCAAAGAATTTCATGAAAGAAGAGGAAGAATATTGAAAATTATATGTAAAATATATTTTAATAATTGTGAGCGAATGTACTTAGAGGTCATGATGTACTTCTAATTTTTGCCTCACGTTGTTCTGGCACATTTCATCTGACCTCTCCATTTAACAAAAATTTCATATATAAAATTCTCTTTCATGAACTATATTTCAAAATTAATTTAAAAATACAACAGTCATACTTAACATCTCATGTAAGTTTCATGTTATGCCAATTTACCATTATGAAAGATTAAAAATTTCTCCAAATGAATATGTTCAGTTTTTATATCTTGTTTGTCATAGAATATGAATGTTTATATGAAAAGCAAAAATGTAAAATTTTCACATTTGTTAATGTACTTCCCAATTATATAATTTCTCTTGTTGCACCATATCTTAAGGCATTTTGTATTTACACTCATCAAAACACTAAGCTTCTTTCAACATTCTTTTATTGGTAAAGGGAAAGGAAAACAGAAGACTAATGTGTAATATTGTGTAAGAGGCTGTTTTATCTTCCAACTTACTTGTCAAGGAACTTCCCTAGATTTGAGAGAAATCATATGAAGTTCAAGTATCCTAGGGGCAATATGAATAAGTACCTTTTTGATGAAATATGACTTACACTGTGGAAGTACAGTAGAGACAAAATGGAAATCTTTAAAGAATATGACACCTAAGTCTCATGGCAACATTCTAGTATTTTGTACCCAGGGATCCCACTGGTTTAATCTCTCTGATATTTTCCTCTCACCTAGTTCTGGGCTTACAAGGATGCTGATGGGATAAGGGTGGAATCAGCCAGAATGATTTCTCCAATGAAGGCAAATGAATCAGTACAAGAGAAAACCATATGCATGTCAAGGCCAAGGTTGCACACTGACACAGATACTGCTAGGAATAAAGACATGGCTATAGCCTCCATTCTAAAAACTTGAGTCTACAAAGAGATTTAAGTAATGTTTGAAGTGAGGATGCTGAAAAGTGTCAGCCATTTTACTTTTGGGGATTCAAATGCTGGTATGCTTTGACACCTTCTGCTGACAAACAAGATTAAAGATTCAGAATAACAGCCAATTGTGTCCTGAAGATCAGTGAAGTCCAAACAAACCAGTAAGAAGTTGTTTCACTAAGCCTTAATCCTGGAGTCTACTGAAAAAGAACTCTTCCCTGATCTTTCCAAGAATCCTCAAAAGGAGTATTTCTCACCAAGTTCCTTGAAAACATATTTCTAGCCAGTGCCAGGAGATTTACATTTCACAAATGGAATCAACAGCCCAAGGAGGACATTGGCATCTGTACTGAGGAGCTGTGCTACCTGACACATTACACTATCCTAAATATTGCTGTAGAATTGCTATGGTTGTGGAGTTTACATAAAATGCTCCATGGGTACTTCGTGATAGCAACCAAAATAGATGTGTGCAATAGACCAAGACAGCTCCTTCAGCACTGAGATGGTATTTCCTGCATGCCCTAAATTAAAGTGGCAGTCTCAAATAAAATACATGATCATAACATAGATGTTATATATTGTCACTTGTTATCTATTGTCCCATGACCACCTACTGAAAAGAAACCCTAGACTTATTTCTTTTACATCATGGTACTTATCACTCTCTAGAATTATATCATATATTTGTTTTCATGTGTATTGCCTCTCCCCTCTACTAGATGCAAGCCCCATGAGGATGCAGGCTTGTCTTGTTCACCATGGCAACCAGAGCACAAAGTGTGCCTGGACCACAGCTGATCCTCAGAAAGCACCTTTTGAACAAATGAATGATGGAACATTCTCACCAATGTGGCAGTTAAATACAGAACCTAAGTACTCCAAAGAGATGGATAAGTAGGTTCACATATTCAAATATCTGCCTTGCATGTGAAGTTTACACCTTTGTTCCACTTATAACTCAAGGATGCGGAGCACAGAACATATGGAGAAAGGCTCAACTTAAAGTGAATTGCAGGACCATCTTCCCAGCCCACTTTCCCCTGATCTCCATTATTATTTTGCAATTCTAGCCCAGAGAGGAGGCATCAAGCCTCTACTGAGTTTACAACAGAGCTCATCCCAATCGTAGGTCACTGGGGAAGGCACAGTTGATGCTAGTCAATAAATTGAGGAAAATGTCTTCCAAAACATTGCTTCACAGTGCCCTTTGCCAAAGTGTTAAAATCACTAGGAGTTCTTCAAAGGTATGGCATAAATATTCCTAGAAATCATGTACTAAGAATGTGCAATATAGCTTTTCAGGGAACTTTAAAAAAAAATGCCCATTAAAAGTATGTCTTCTACAAGGAAGTAGGAAGGGGAGAAGTAAATGCCTTGTGGATAAGAATATTCTTTAGGTTTAACCTTTATGAAAATATAGATATAGAGGCCCTCAGGGAACTTTGTATCAGTAAGAATCAATGTTTACAGAAAAATCCTAACATGGCATTTAAACCTGAGTAGTTCACCTCTATGAAATCACAGATATGGTCTGATAAAACCTAGGGAGTAAATAACTAGAAAAAGGGTTTTGATCCATGGTCCATTTGGGAGTATTCTGAACAGTAATGTTCTATTCCAAGGGTGTGATTTACAGTCCTCCCTAAATCTGGTCTCCAGAGCTGACTTAGGCTAATTTCTAGATCCTACTGCATCTACTTAGATCTTGTTCCCCATATATTTTGAATGCTAAATGCAAAACATGTACACTATTGGTGGCTATATTTTAGGTGGGGAATGCAATTCTTCCCCATAGTGGCAATATAGCATCCTCTCAGTTATAAATATCTTCACTTCAATGAGAAAAGATGATGAAATTCTTTTTGAAGACTCTCAAAGGGCTTGCAGATTTTTAAAAATATTACCGCCACTTTGTTTGGAAGAAATACAGTTTGGTCATAAAACCATCATTTGTGATTGGATTTATGGACATGACACGCATTTGCATGCTGTACGTGAAAACCTTGCACCAAAGAGTGGTTTCCAGCAAGGAAATTGTTGCTAGTCAGAATTTTCTGTGTTAACATGAACAAATTTCAGTTTCCAAAACCTGGGAAAACAAATATAATTCAAAACAAATATAATTCAAAGAATCTTCCTTTGCATGGACAGGGGCTATCACTTTCAAAATTCCTCATATCTTCACTGAAATGTTTCCAATAAGAACGGCAAATTCTCTTTCAGAGATGTCTCAAAGTACTTTATCTTTTCAAGTTAGCGAAGGAGAAAAGCCTCTTTATTTTTTAGTTATTTTATTTGTGACATGCTAGGCACTTTCAATCTATCTGTATCTTGCCTGGAACATTTTATTATCACTGAACACCATACTTAGGATTATCTGTATTAAAATAAAATAACTGCAGAATCTAATTCATGTATTTGACTATCTTGATTAAGCACAAGAAACTGTACATGTACTGGATTTTTTAAGTAACATGTAACTTTAAAGAAACTTACATGTAATATTACTATATTATAAAGCAGAAGGAAATAAAAGTCAAGGTGCATGTAATATTTTGTGCTTAAAAAAATGTTAAGTGGCAATTCATTAGGATGTGGGATATTTGGTAAAACTTCCTGAGAGACTGTCATTTGTGTTTGGTTTGAACAGTTGGTAGGATTTTGGTAAATAGAAGATGAGAGCAGTCTAGGGCTTCCCTGGTGGCTCATATGGTAAACAATCTGCCTGCAGTGCAGGAGATCCAGGTTCCATCTCTAGGTCAGGAAGATCCCTGGAGAAGGGAATGGCAACCCACTCCAGTATTCTTGCCTGGAGAATGCCACGGACAGAGGAACCTGGCAGGCTACAGTCCATAGGGTTGCCAAGAATCAGACACAACTGAGCAACTAACAGTACTGAGGGAATGGAAGCCTCTGACTAAGTGACTGGGGGGCTTCTGTCAAACTTAGTGGCAGGCTCAGATCAAACTCTCATGAAAGCAAGTGCCTTGGATCGACGTTGGAAATATAAAAGGAAGCCCAGGGTTTAATGTACACTTCTCAATAGCCACAGTATGGCAACTATTAAGCAATTTGATGGTTGACTAATTTATTTTCAGTGAAATAGTCTCCATAGATGAGATCCCTATTTTAATTATCTGATTTTTTTTCCTTTTTTTTTTTTATTGGTTTTGCCATACATTGTCATGATATCACCATGGGTTTACATATGCTTCCCCTCCGGAACCCCCCTCCCTCCTCCCTCCCCCCCTGGAAATCTCGCTGTACCAGCCCCGAGCATCAATCCTGGACTGGCGATTGATTAGACACATGACAATTAACATGCTTCAATGCCCTTCTCCCATATCATCCCACCCTTACCCTCATCCACAAAGTCCACGAGTCTATTCTATACATCTGCGTTCCTTTTGCTGTCTCACATGTTGGGTTCTCGTTACCGTCTTTCTAAATTCCATATATATGCGTTAATATACTGTATTGTTGTTTTTGCTTCTGGCTTACTTCACTCTGGATAATGGGCTCCATTTTCGTCCATCTGAGTAGAATTGCTTCAAATGAATTTTTTTTTAATGCTGAGTAATATTCCATTGTGTATATGTACCACAGCTTTCTTATCCATTCGTCAGTTGATGGGCATCTAGGTTGCTTCCATGTCTTGGCTATTGTAAACAATGCAGCGATGAACATTGGGGTACATGTGGCTCTTTCAATTCTGGTTTCCTCGGTGTATATGCCCAGCAGTGGGATTGCTGGGTCATATGGCAGGTCTATTTGCAGCTTTTTAAGGAACCTCCACACTGTTTTCCGTAGTGGCTGTACTAGTTTGCATTCCCACCAACAGTGTAAGAGGGTTCCCATTTCTCCACATCCTCTCCAGCATTTATTGCTTGTAGACTTTTGGATGGCAGCCATTCTGACTGGTGTAAAGTGGTACCTCATTGTGGTTTTGATTTGCATTTCTCTGATAATGAGTGATGTTGAGCATCTTTTCATGTGTTTGTTAGCCATTTTTATATCTTCTTTGGAGAAATGTCTGTTAAGTTCTTTGGCCCACTTTTTAATTGGGTTGTTTATTTTTCTAGAATGGAGCTGCAGGAGTTGTTTGTATATTTTTGAGATTAATTGTTTGTCTGTTGCTTCATTGGCTATTATTTTCTCCCATTCTGAAGACTGTCTTTTCACCTTGCTTATAGTTTCCTTTGTTGTGCAGAAGCTTTTAATTTTAATTAGGTCCCATTTGTTTAATCGTGTTTTTATTTCCAATATTCTGGGAGGTGGGTCATGGAGTATCCCGCTTTGGGTTATGGCAGAGAGTGTTTTGCCTATGTTATCCTCTAGGAGTTTGGAAGAATCAATATAGTGAAAATGAGTATACTACCCAAAGTAATCTATAGATTCAATGCAATTCCTATCAAGCTACCAGAGGTCTTTTTCAAAGAATTAGAACAAATAATTTCTCAATTTGTATGGAAATACAAAAAACCTCGTATAGCCAAAGCAATCTTGAGAAAGAAGAATGGAACGGGCGGAATCAACCTACCTGACTTTAGGCTATACTACAAATCCACAGTCATTAAGACAGTATGGTACTGGCACAAAGACAGAAATATAGATCAATGGAACAGAATAGATAGCCCAGAGATAAATCCACGCGTCTATGGACACCTTATCTTTGACAAAGGAGGCAAGAATATACAATGGAGAAAAGACAACCTCTTTAACAAGTGGTGCTGGGAAAACTGGACAGCCACTTGTAAAAGAATGAAACTAGATCACTTTCTAACACCATACACAAAGATAAACTCAAAATGGATCAAAGATCTAAGCATGAGACCAGAAACTATAAAACTCCTAGAGGATAATTATCTGATATTTATAAACAGAGGAATTGCAAATTAAGATTCTATATCTTGAACATTTTTTACTGTACTCCTTAAGAGAAATAAGAATTCCTTTATGAACTAAAATGCAAATGAGAATGCATTTGGCAGAATCACTCCAAGCACATGTAAAGCAGCAGCATCACACCAGCAGCTGCTTTGGTCCCAGTGTTTTATCCTGTCAATAGGAAAATCCTTGATGTGCCATTGAATACACAGTTATCTTGACAGCCATCTTCATGTAATATTCAAGATAGCTTTTACAAAGCCTCAGTTATAATATTAGCCTGAAATCGAATGCTTGCTCTTTATTTAAGGGATGATGAACTTGATTTGATACCTTCTCTGCTGAGTCAATTCAGACTCAGAATTCTCATGGACAGGTTTCACTATCCTTAACTGACGGTCAACTTAAGATGTTACTAGCCAAAACCCTATTCTTATCAATTACAGTTCCACACTACCAGTTTTACATAGATTTAACTCAAGAGCTATTTTCATCAACCATGTATTGGGTCTGACCTTTGAAACAGCATAGTCACTATATTTTTACCACCCAATATAAGAATGAACTCTCTTAAAAGCTTTATCTTGGTTCAGAAGAAACAAAATTCTATGATATTAATTGTCTTAAAGCCCTTTTATTCTTGCTAGTCCACACAGAATTGTTGGGATGGAGCTTATCATATTGAAACTCATGATTGAGACGAAGTTGGTAAGAAGGAAGAAAAGAAGAAAGGAAGGAGGAAAAAAGAAAGAAAGGAAGGAAGGAAAAGAGGAAGGATGGCTCACTAGGCTATGAGAGGATGTTCAATAAACTATTTACAAGCCATGGGCAGAATGTAGGGATGACACAGGGAGAGTGCAGGACCCAGAGCTAGTATGGTCTTAGATGATTATAGAAGGCCATTATCATCCCAAGGCCTGAAGGACCAGGAACCAAGAAAGGCTGTGAGCAGAGGGAGTTGGCAGAACTTGTGACCTCAGATTAAGGTCTGCAGCTAGCCTTGGCAACTTTGTGAGCTAAGAGCCAGAGAAATAAATACTCCAAACTTACTTTGCTCTGTCCCTCTGATACTCAGCTAGTGCACCCCAGTGGTGAAATTCAGTGGATGAGGAATCAGCAAGCAAGGAAAACCAGTGCTCTGTTCCAAATAAATGCCCTCAGAAGCACAAAGGGGTAATCAGTGAACAGGATGGGGAAATGTGTCTGGAGGGATTAACAGCAAAAATCCAGTATATAACACAAGTCAGGCACACTATTACAATCAGCAAATTTATAAAGAAAGAATATAAATAGCAGAAGGACAAACCCCAACTCCTAATTTCATTGAAAAGAATGCTTTGGCTTTCAAGTCTTACAACACAGAATGTCGTATTAAAATTATACCTGCACACATAAATAGAGCAAAGTAGTGTATTCTAGTTATTATACACTCAAAAAGTTTAGCTGGACATTGACAGATCAGAAACTTCTGCAGGCTTTATATTCAGAAGAAAGTATGCATGAGAATCTTGTTTAAAAGGAGATGAGTTTAGAACACAGAGACTCAGAGAGAGGCAAAAGTAACAGAGGAGGAGTACAATGTCTTCTCTTAAGGGGCTTCTTGGATTGTTTTGAATTGTGGTGGGGTTACTAATATAAGCATATTCACTCAAAAATGCAAAGAAATATAGTGTTTTTTTGTTGTTTCTGTGATTATCTATGGGGCTTCCCAGGTGGCGCTAGTGGTAAAGAAACTGCTTGCCAATTCAGGAGACATATGAGATGTGGGTTTGTCCCCTGGGTTGGGAAGATCCCTGGAGGAGGGCATGGGAACCCACTCCAGTGTTCTCACCTGGAAAATCCCATGGAGACAGGTGCCCAGAAGGCTACAGTCCATGGGGTCACAAAGAGTCAGACACGACTAAAATGACTTAGCAAGCATTCCACACATGACTTTCTAAGCTCATTTATAAGATCCCAACATATTAAGGTAGCAGGGGAATTTAAAACAACTATATTTAGTAGTATAATCTAATTTCTGTTATTCTATTAATTTGAATCTTTTAAAGATAACAACCTTTTTTTCTCCTTTTTTATTGAAGTATAGTTGACTTAAAAAATTATATTAGTTCCCAGTGTACAACACAGTGATTCAATATTTTTATAGATTATGCATCAGAGTTATTATACTGTTATTGACTATATTCCCTGTGCTATACATTACATCCTTTTGACTTATTTATTTTATAATTGATGGTCTGTACCTCTCAGGCCTCTTCACTATTTCACCCCATCATCTCTGGGTATCATGCTTAGAAATGAGATAAGTCAGACAACAATAACAACAAAAAGATGAAAACTGTTTGTGTTCACTTGTATGTGGAATCTAAATAAGATGACAAAAGAACAATATAACAAAACATAAACAGACTCACAAAGAAAAAACATAACCTTTTTAAATATATATATATAAATGTCCAACCTGTCTGATTTCTTCCACCACATCTGGATTCTCACCAAGATGGCAACTGGGCAAATGGAGAAGTGGGTCCAAGGGGCCTCCTGAGGGAGGGAGGAAGGGGAACCACATTCTGCCAGGGACTAACAGGAAAGACAGTTGGTCTTTCCATCTGTCCTGTAGCTACCAGTCTCAACAGGCCCACTGTTCTTGGTGAGTGTCTGTGGTGGGTTCTCCCATCTCTTGGTGGGGTCTTCAGTCTCTGTTGATCAGATACCACTGGACTACTGTGGGTGCCGAGGAGCCCTGGGATGGGGCTGACTCCCCCTTGGTCCTGCCCACCAGGCTCTGCAATATGGCACTGCACCCCGACTACCATGATTTCCTTGGCCAATCCCACTTGGATTCCATTTTTCAATTCACCCATCATTTGCCTGCCACTCTGAAAGTGATTGCCAACTTGCCAACCAAATTGCCAACATCTGCTGGATTATCAGAAAAGCAGGAGATTTCCAGAAAAACATCTACTTCTGCTTTATTGACTATGCCAAAGCTTTTGACTGTGTGGATCACAATAAACTGTGCAAAATTCTTAAAGAGATGGGAATACCATACCACCTGACCTGTCTCTTGAGAACCTGTATGCAGGTCAGGAAGCAACAGTTAGAACTGGACATGGAACAACAGACTGGTTCCAAATAGGAAAAGGAGTATGTCAATGCTGTATATTGTCACCCTGCTTATTTAACTTATATGCAGAGTACATCATGAGAAACACTGGGCTGGAAGAGGCACAAACTGGAATCAAGATTGCCGGGAGAAATATCAATAACCTCAGATATGCAGACAGCACCACCCTTATGGCAGAAAGTGAAGAGGAATTAAAGAGCCTCTTGCTGAAAGAGAAAGAGGAGAATGAAAAAGCTTGCTTAAGGCTCAACATTAAGAAAACTAAGATCATGGCATCTGACCGCATCTCTTCATGGGAAATAGATAGGGCGGCAGTGGAAACTGTGGCTGACTTTATTTTTTGGGGCTCCGAAATCACTGCAGATGGTGACTGCAGCCATGAAATCAAAAGACACCTACTCCTTGGAAGGAAAGTTATGGCCAACCTGGATAGCATATTGAAAAGCAGAGACATTACTTTGCCAACAAAGGTTCATCTAGACAAGGCTATGGTTTTTAGTAGTCATGTATGGTTGTGAGAGTTGGACAGTGAAAAAGGCTGAGTGCGAAAGAATTGATGCTTTTGAACTGCGGTGTTGGAGAAGACTCTTGAGAGTCCCTTGGACTGCAAGGAGATCCAACCAGTCCATCCTAAAGGAGATCAGTCCTGGGTGTTCACTGGAAGGACTGATGTTGAAGCTGAAACTCCAATACTTTGGCCACCTGATGAGAAGAGCTGACTCATTGGAAAAGACCCTGATGCTGGGAAGGATTGGGGGCGAGAGGAGAAGGGGACGACAGAGGATGAAATGGCTGGATGGTATCACCAACTTGATGGCCATGGGTTTGGGTAGACTTCGGGAGTTGGTGATGGACAGGGAGGCCTGGTGTGCTGCTGTTCATGGGGTCGCAAAGAGTTGGACACGACTGAGCGACTGAACTGATAACTGATAACTGAAAGTGAAAGTGTTAGTGGCTCAGTTTGGTAGGACTCTTTGCTGCCCTATGGACTATAAGCCCACCAGTCTCCTCTGTCCATGGAATCCTCCAGGCAAGAACACTGGAATGGGTAGCCATTCCCTTCTCCAGGAGATCTTCTCAATCCAGGGATTGAACTGGGTCTCCCTTATTGCAGGCAGATTCTTCACTGTCTGAGCCACCAAGGAAGCCCACTCTATCTGCGTACAGTAGGCAGCCTAAGAGAGCTAGAGTCACACGTCCCTCACCAAAGCATGCTTGCTGGCCCTCTGAGCTATCCCCTGGGATCACCACTAGATAGAAGTTGCTCCCAAAGTTACAAATGCTGCACTTGGGCTCAGGGGGAGACCAGATATATCCCTGCCCTCCCCTCTAAGTCGTCTCCCCTTTAGTCTCCCCACAATCCCAAAGGCTGGCAAAGGCAATTTTTGTCTACCTTCTATGCTGAGATTTCCTGGTAGAGTGAAATACTGAACTTGAATGGAGAATTTCTCAGTGGGATCCAGGGAGTCCCCTTCATGAATGAAAGATCAAAACCATCCTGGTAATACTAGCATGGTTTGCCTTTTTCACCCTTACTTGTTCACTAGCATATGGTGGGGTTTTCCAGAGCTACATGATGTGTGATATTACAAAAGACTGAATACAGAACTGTATATGAGACTCCAGCTGTCTCCTATGAAGCCAGACATTCACAAAAATATTAAGCAGTTCCATTCCTCTCACCGATTTTTCCTGGTTTCAGAAAGTAGCATTTTTTAATGAAAATATGTAATTTATGTTAACATACAGTGAGCTGCTTATTGACATACTAAAATGAATCTTAAATAATTTTTTTAAAAAATTCGTCAGTTTTCAGTTCTAATAGGTAAACAGCAAGAATTTATATGATCAAAAGCTTATTCAATTATTCTTTAACAGAGAACAGGCATCTTGAGAGTAAAACTTTGAGGTCTGCTGCTCAGGCTCCCAGTCCACTTATTGACAAATTAAAATAAAAGTATAATCTGGAAAGCCCTCCACTAAGCTATAGCCTCACTAAGAACTCCAAAGAATCAACGGGGATGTAAATATTCCTGTTCCAGGAAGCATCAAGATTCTCCTTCTTGGGCAATAAGCCTGTAATTCACACTTAAGGTGAAATGTTGAAGATGATGTGATTCAAAGAGCGGGGATGTCTTTTTGGCATCTGGCAAACGATGCCCATGATACTCTCCTACATGAAGGCTTCCCTGGTGCCCCAGTGGTAAAGAATCTGCCTGCCAAACAAGAGACGCAGGTTTGATCCCTGGGTCAGGAAGATCCTCTGGAGAAGGAAATACCCACTCCAGTATTCTTGCCTGGGAAATCCCCTGGACAGAGGAGCTCAGCAGGTTATAGTCCATAGGGTTGCAAAAGAGTCAGACATGACTTAGCAACTAAACGATAACAACCCTACTAAGTGAGAGGGTTAGGGAGACAACAAGTTAAGACTCTGTGAGGGACACAGATGACAAAGGTGACAAACCTGGGATACAGTACAACTCTGGACATTCCTGAGGTCTCCCTGAAGAGAGCCCTGGTGGGGCCTTTTGATGAGGACGTTTCTTTAGTAATAAGCGAAACTTTTCCAGACACTTGAGCCTCGCAGGAGAAATGGGAAAGGGTGGGAGCAGACTTCCTGGGTCAAAGAAGCAGGATCCCATGCTGTCAAAAGCCAGCTGTTACGATTCCCGGGGAGAGGGATATTGTGTACACACTGCTATATTTAAAATGGATAACTAATGGTGACCTACTGTATAGCACATGAAACTCTGCTCAATGTTATAGGGCAGCTGGGATGCAAGGGGGTTTGGGGAGAATGTATACACGTATATATGTATGGCTGAGTTCCTTTGCTGTTCACCTGAAACTATCACAACATTGTTCATCGACTAAGCATGAGTGTGTAAGTGTGAGCTAAGGCATTTCAGTTGTGTCCAACTCTGTGTGACTCTATGGACTGTAGCCCTCCAAGGCTCCTCTTGCTTGGGATTCTCCAAGCAAGAATACTGGAGTGGGTTGTCATGCCCTCCTCAATCAGTTGTACTCCAATGCAAAATAAAAAATTCAAATAGAAAAAAAAAATAAGCTATTAATCTATTTTTTTTTTAATTTTCTTTACTTTATTGTGTTGGTTTTGCCATACATTGACATGAATCTGCCATGGGTATACATATGCTCCCCCTCCAGAACCCCCCTCCCTCCTCCCTCCCGACTCCCTCCACCTGGGTCATCTCAGTGCACCAGCCCTGGGCTGGCGATTGATTTCACATATGATAATTCACATGTTTCAATGCTATTAATCTTGATAACACTTTTACCTGTGGGTCAGTGAAGCCTGGGACCTACATATGTATTACATACTTATGATCAAGCACTGAGGCTCATAAATTGTTATAGGAATACAATAAAATCTACTAAATTATAGTTTCTTATTAGCCAAGAAATTAAAAAATGTCTTATTCTTATGAACATAGAATGAACATGTTTATTTCAAAAATGTTAAAATTATAATAATTAAAATTAATATTTTTGAATACTGGGTTTTGTTTTATTTTTTAATTGGCGTATGGTTGCTTCACAATGTTGTGTTAACTTCTGCTGCATAACAAAGTGAATCAGTTATATGTATATATATATATATATATCCACTCTTTTTTAGATTTCCTCCCCATGTAGGTCAACACAGATCATTGAGTAGAATTTCCTGTCCTGTATAGTACGTTCTGAATACTGGATATTGTTTTAAATGTTAGAGTGAATTCTTATCTAACTGTCTGATCAATCCTGGAATATAGGTATTATTATTGTTATGTATAGAAGTTATTGTCGTTAGCATTATCCTCATTTTAGAGTTGGGGGACTGAGGGATTTGTTCTCACAACTAGGAAGCGTTAATAAAATATTCTTTGGCATCTTTTCTCCTCAAGTCTACTTAAACAGTAAAAATCAGCCACTCTGTTACATTATGTTTCAGTATATTTCTAATATAAAAGAGTCACTCTTCAATTCTCCATCATCCCCTCCTCCCTTGTCACAGATATCCATCTGAAACAGTCCTGAGAAAAGCAATCAGGTTCAATTTGCTAAGGGGACAAAAATTCCCAGTAAGGCTTAGTGATTGCTACAGTTGGAATGTTCTGAAACCAGAACCATGTTCCTGTCATGGCAAATTAGGTCACCATGGCAAGACGTGGAATCATGGGATGACGGAAAGTAAGAGTACATTATTAACTGATGTCCTCTCCATTTTATTTTTTCTCTGTGACATTTAACAAATTGAATGTAAATGTTCAAAAACACAAAACGCTCTGTTAGATGGTTAAAAAGAGGTGGGGGAGGGGATAGCACATAAACGGACAGGGAATATGGTAAGAGGACATCAATTTTCATGAAAATTTCAGGAAATGTTTTTCTAAGGATGTCTTTGTCTTTTAGAAGTTGTCCTTTAAGTAATTCAATAGCATTTTTAAGTTACTGCTTTTTAAAATTTTATTCAAGTAATGTTGATTTACAATGCTGTCTTAATTTCTGCTATACAGCAGAGTAACTCAGTTATACATACATATACATTCTTTTTCATCTTCTTTTTCATTATGGTTTATCACAGAATATCAAATGTAGTTCACTGTGTTATTGGAGAAGGAAATGGCAACCCACTCTAGTGTTCTTTCCAGGAAAATCCCATGAACAGAGGAACCTGGTGGGCTATAGTCCATTGCAAGACTCAAACATGACTTAGTAACTAAATCACTGCCACCACCCTTGAGCTATACAGTAGGACCTTGTTGGCAAAACTGATTTTGGAAATTTCTGGGTGGTAAAACAGATTTTTTTTTAAAAAATATACGACCTTCTTATTGTATTATATAATGATGTTATATAAGAATTAAAGCATAAACAGTGTTAAACCACCATAAACCACACTGAATACTAGAATACGGCTTTTCTAGTATTGAAGACTTTTTATTTTAAATCTCATACATTTCAGATGGTAAGTAAAAAATAAAGAAAGACAATATAGCTTAGCGGCTACACTTGGTGAGTTTGGGAACTAGACTCTTGGTTAGAATCTAGGCTCTATTATCTATTAACTATGGGACCATGGGCAAGTTACTTAACTTTTTGGTGACTCTATTATGTACGGTGAAAATGAGTTCAATAATAACTATTACATCTGAGAGCTGCTTGACTTTACTGCTGTTTTAATCTAAATGTCTTACAGTAAAAACCCAAAAGAAGCATGATATTTTTCACCAACTTCAAAACAAAATACAGATATGTACTGAAAAGAAATATAAATCCAAACTCAAAGGAGCTGAAAAAAAATTAGCTTTTACTGTTGTTCCCCCTCCCCCTCTGCCCCGCAGATGCAGGTTATCCACAGCAAAAATTCTAGAAAGCATGGCTTTTGAAAAACTGTTTCCATTTGCTTCACGTATTTTTAGAGATAACTTATCATTGTTTTTCAGTTGCTCAATCGTGTTCAACTCTTTGAGACCCCTGTACTGCAGCACGCAAGGCTTCCCTGACCTTCACCATCTCCTAGAGCTTGATCAAACTCATGTCCATTGAGTCGGTGATGCCATCCAACCATCTCATCCTTTGTCACCCCCCTTTCTTCCTGCCTTCAATCTTTCCCAGCATCAGGGTCTTTTCTAATGAACCAGCTCTTCACATCAGGTGGCCAAAGTATTTGAGTTTAAGCTTTAGCATTAGTCCTTCCAATAAATATTCAGGCCTGATTTCCTTCAGGATTGAATGATTTGATCTTCTTGCAGTTCAAGGGACTCTCAAGAGTCTTCTCCAACACCACAGTTCAAAGGCATCAATTCTTTATAGTCTAACTTTCACATCTACTGGACTTTCACATACACGACTACTGGAAAAACCATAGATTTGACCATATGGACCTTTGTTGGCAAAGTAATGTCCCTGCTTTTTGATATGCTGTCTAGGGTTTGTCATAGCTTTTCTTCCAAGAAGCAAGTGTCTTTTAATTTCATGGCTACAATCACCATCTGGAGTGATTTTGGAGCCCAAGAAAATAAAGTCTCTCACTGTTTCCATTATTTCCTCACCTATTTGCCATGAAATGATTGAACTAGATGCCATGATATTAGTTTTTTGAAAGCTGAGTTTTAAACCAGCTTCTTCACTCTCCTCTTTCACTTTCATCAAGAGGCTCTTCTTCACTTTCTGCCATAAGGGTAGTGTCATCTGCATATCTGAGGTTATTGATATTTCTCCCAGCAATCTTGATTCCAGCTTGTGCTTTATCTAGCCCAGTGTGGCACATGATGTACTCTGCATATGAGTTAAATAAGCAGCATGACAATATACAGTCTTGATGTACTCCTTTCACAATTTGTAACTATCTCATTGTTTTATATCCAGTTCTAATTGCTGTTTCTTGACCTGCATACAGGTTTCATAGGAGGCAGGTAAAGTGATCTGGTATTCCCTTCTCTTCGAGAATTTTCCACAGTTTGTTGTGATCCACAGAGTCAAGGGTTTCAGCATAGCCAGTGAAGCAGAAGTAGATGTTCTGCTGGAATTCTCTTGCTTTTTCTATGAACCAATGGATGTTGGCAATTTGATCTCAGGTTCCTCTGCATTTTCTAAATCCAGCTTGAACATCTGGAAGTTCTCAGTTCACCTACTGTTGAAGCCTTGCTTAGAGAATTTTGAGCATTATTTTCCTAGCATGTGAAATGAGTACAAGTGTGCAGTAGTCTGGACATTCTTTGACATTGGCCTTCTTTGGGATTGGAATGAAAACTGACCTTTTCCTCTCCTGCGGCCACTGCTGAGTTTCCAAATTTGCTGGCATATTGAGTACAGCACTTTCACAGCCTCATCTTTTAGCATTTGAAATAGCTGAAATTCCATCACCTCAACTAGACTTGTTTGTAGTGATGCTTCCTAAGGCCCACTTGACTTCTCATTCCAGAATGTCTGACTCTAGGTGAGTGATCACACCATCATGGTTATCTGGATCACAAAGATCTCTTTTGTATAGTTCTTCTGTGTATTCTTGCCACCTCTCCTTAATATCTTCTGCTTCGGTTAGGTCCATACCATTTCTGTCCTCTATTGTGCTCATCTTCACATGAAATATTCCCTTGGCATCTCTAATTTTCTTGAGGAGATCTCTAGTCTTTCCCATTCTATTGTTTTCCTATATTTCTTTGCATTGTTCACATAGGAAGGTTTCTTAATTTTAATCACCACCTCCTGTACAATGTTACAAACTCCCATCCATAGTTCTTCAGGCACTCTATCAAATCTAATCCCTTGAATCTGTTTGTTACTTCCACTGTATAATCATAAGGGATTTGATTTAGGTCATACCTGAATAATCTAGTGGTTTTCCCTACTTTATTCAATTTAAGTCTGAATTTGACAATAAGGAGTTCATGATCCTTATGAACTGTGGTTCAGCTGACTGAGCTACAGTCAGCTCCCAGTCTTGTTTTTGCTGACTGTATGGAGCTTCTTCATCTTTAGCTGCAAAGAATATTGTCAGTCTGATTTTGGTATTGACAACTTGGTGATGTCTATGTGTAAAGTCTTCTCTTGTGTTGGTGGAAGAGTGTGTTTGCTATGACCAGCATGTTCTCTTGGCAAAACTCTGTTAGCCTTTGACCTCCTTCATTTTGTATTCCAAGGCCAAACTTGCCTATTACTCTAGGTAGCTCTTGACTTCCTATTTTTGCATTCCAGTTCCCCTATGATGAAAAGGACATCTTTTCTTAGTGTTAGTTCTAGAAGGTCTTGTAGGTCTTCATGGAATGTTCAATTTCAGCTTCTTTGCCATTAGTGGTTTGGGCATAGACTTGGATTATTGTGATAAGGAATGTTTTCCCTTGGAGACTAACAGAGATTATTGCATCGTTTTTGAGATTGCACCTAAATACTGCATTTTGGACTCTTTTGTTGACTATGAGGCTACTCCATTCCTTCTAATGGATTCTTGCCCACAGCAGTAGATAGAATGGTCATCTGAATTAAATTTACCCATTCCAGTCCACTTTAGTTTGCTGACCCCTAAAATGTCAGTGTTCACCCTTGCCATCTCCTATTTGACCACTTCCAATTTACCTTGATTCATGGACCTTTAGGAACATTCCAGGTTCCTGTGCAATATTATTCTTTACAGCATTGGACTTTACTTTTACCACCAGACACATCTACATTTGGGTGTTGTTTCTGCTTTGGCTCAGTTTCTTCATTCTTTCTGGAGCTATTTCCTCAGTCTTCTCCAGTAGTAGATGGAGAAAGATCACTGGAACTGTATAGAAAAGGAAGGATGCAATGGTGGGAAGCAAATAAGAGATGGCTGTATTTATTCAAGGAAGAGATGAGGTTGAAACATACCAGAGTCATAGGAGTAGGAAAGTGTAAAAACAGAACTTCTTTATGAAATATCTAGTAAATAGAATGTAGGACTGCTCCACTGTAGATACAAACAATATAGATAAACAGTAACAAGTATTGACTAAAACATAAAGTAATTTGAAAACTCACTGCTGGTGGGGTAGAATAGTACATTCACTTTGGAAATCAGTTTGCAGTTCCTCAAATTGTTAAACATTAAGTTACCATATGATCAAGAAAATCTATCCTTAGGTCTATACCCAAGAGAACTGAAAACCTGTGTCCACAAAAAAAAAAAAAAAAGACTTGCATGCAAATGTTAAAAGTATCATTATTTACACTACCCAAAAAGTAGAAATCGCCAAGTGTCCATCAACTGGTGAATGAATGAAGAAGATGTGGTCTATCCATACCATGCAATAATATTCACCATAAAAAGAAATGAAATACTGATAAATGCTACAGCATGGATGAAACTTGAAATTATGCTAAGTGAAAGAAACACAAAAGACTACAAGGTCTCTGATTATATTTATATGAAATGTCCAGAGTGAGCACAACTATAGAGACAGAAAGTAGATTAGTGATTGTCAACACTCAGGAGAGAGAAGGATTGAGAGTGGGTACTATGAATGTGGGGTTTCTTCTTGTGCTGTGCTTAGTTGCTTCATTATGTCCAACTCTTTGTGATCCCATGGGCTGTAGCCTGCCAGGCTTCTGTGTCCATGGTGATTCTCCAGGTAAGAATACTGGAATGGGTTGCTATGCCCTCCTCCAGGGGATCTTCCCAACCCAGGGATAGAATCCAGGTCTCCCACAGTGCAGGCAGATTCTTTACCAACTGAACCACGAGGGAAGCCCAAGAATACCAGAATAGGTAGCCTATTTCTTCTCCAGAGGATTTTGCCGACCCAGGAATTAAACCGGGGTCTCCTGCATTGCAGGCAGATTTTTTACCAGCTGAGCTTCCAGGGAAGCCCAAGATTTTTCCCAATGTAATTAAAATGTTCTGGAATTAGATAGTGGTTATAGCTGTACACTATTCTGAAGAATTGATGCTTTTAAATTATAGTGATGGGGAAGACTCTTGAGACTACCTTAAGAGACTGCAAGGAGATCAAACCAGCCAATCCTAAAGGAAATTAACCCTGCAGATTCATTCAAAGGACTGATGCTGGCTGAAGCTGAAGCTCCAATACTTTGGTCACATAATGTGAAGAGCTGACCCAATGGAAAAGACCCTGATGCTGGGAAAGATTGAGGACAGGAAGAGAAGGGGGTGACAGAAGATAAGATGATTGGATGGCATCATCAATTCAGTGGACACGAGTCCCAGCAAACTCCAGGAGAAGGCAGGTCATGGGGTTGCAAAGAGTTGGACATGACTTAGCAACTGAACAACAATAAAAAGTTGTGCAACTGTGAATACCCTAAAAAACTCTAAATTGCACACTTTAAAAGGTAAATCATATGACATTTTAATTATATCTCATCAAAATTATTACTAAAAATTAGAGGAAACTTTTATTTAAGTAAAAAGATATGAGTTTAAGTAAAAAGATATGTCAGCCTACTTCTTTACCTCTTCAGTTCAGATTATATGGTGTTTAGATATATACTCAGTGAGTTTCCTTAGTAAAATTTTGTTTGGAGATAAGAAATGTAAGCCTCTGGCAACGTAGACTAGCAGTGTTGTATACTTTCCAGTACATGCAACCTATAGGCCAAAATTTTGTTAATATTGAGTGATGTTTTATGTAAAAGCAAACAGTTCTCAGATCAGTCATAGGAAGGAAGAGAGAAAGGTTAACCAGCATAGCATTCAAAGCAGAGGGGGACTAATTAGGCCCAAAAATGAAATGCATTATTACATCTTTAGATTGATCACCCAAGAAATTATTGGCACACTGTCTGGTAGAGTAAAGAGGATGGTGATATTCTGAGATTTCGAAGTTGACTTTTTAAAAACTCAATTGGGAAAGTTCACAAATGTACTCTTAACACCCCCCAAGTTGTTTGTTTGTTTGTTTTTTACAATCACAGAAGCTTGTACGCCTTTAGTTTTATACAAGGGGGAAATGCACCCAAATACTTAGAAGTTGAAGAATAAGAAGACTTTTAGCTCTACAAATTACAGTATTATGAGAATGGTTTGGGGTAATCTATTACTTGCTATTTTACTAGATGTTTTACTTAATTTATTTACCTTAACTAATTAACTCTGGATCCATTGCTATAAAAGGAGACTAGAATGTTGCCTGCTTTTGTTCTTAAGATTAAGTACCCACAAATGCACCAAAGCTCTTGATAGTCTCCATATGGATTAGTGGAGGAGAGCTATAGGGCAGTCGAAAAGCTAATTCTGTCAGGTCTATGTCTTTATTTTTTGGCTTTTCTCACTTTGCTGTGGTCCAGAGACTTCTCTATAATAATTCTGAATCTGGCTCTTTCTGTCATCTTTCCGTGCCGCCAGAATGGTGTGCATGAATGTCCTGGCTGATGTTTTCAAGAGTATCAACAATGCCAAAAAGAGAGGCAAACGCCAGGTCCTTATTAGGCCGTGCTCCAAAGTCATCGTCAGGTTTCTAACAGTGATGATGAAGCATGGTTACATTGGCGAATTTGAAATCATTGATGATCACAGGGCTGGGAAAATTATTGTGAACCTCACAGGCAGGCTAAATAAGTGTGGAGTGATCAGCCCCAGATTTGATGTGCAACTCAAAGATCTAGAAAAATGGCAGAATAACCTGCTCCCATCCCGTCAGTATGGTTTCATTGTACTGACAACCTCAGCTGGCATCATGGACCATTAAGAAGCAAGACGAAAACATACAGGAGGGAAAATCCTTGGATTCTTTTTCTAGGGATGTAATACATACAAATAAAATGCCTCAGAGGACAAATAAAATAAAATAAAATAATTCTGAATCTGATCAAGATATTCTTTCCTTTCCTAATTATGAGGAGAAGATAGGTGAACAAGAGAGGGAAAACACAAATTACATTTTGCTACTAGAGTCATGTCTACTTAAGAAATATAAAGATGTTTTGGTTAAATGTGCCAGATTATCAAGGTAGTAATTTCATACTTGTTCTGAAATGTTGAAAAATTTTAAATGTAGGTGTTTGGCTGAAAGAATGAGCTGGAATCAGTTCTAAAAACTTTTTGGCAGGAAGAATAGGAACTAGATTCTTCAAATCTTGTAGTGATGCCAAATATTCTTTCTCCACTGACTTCTCATTTAAAATGTTCACCTTCCACGTGCAAGCATATATATATATGCAATGTAGTGCAGCAAATACTGTATTTTTTCCCTGAAATTTTAGCAACAATGATTTCCATGCCAAGTTGTCTTGACCGCCTTTGTGCTATAAAAACTGAGCTATAATTTCTATAATCAGTTAAATGAATATAAGCTAAGCTGATCATCTTCCTTGACCTAAATAGATTTTTGAGGGACTTCTTTTTGTAAGTGAAAAATGCTTTCCTTTTCTTTACCCTTCTTATTTTTTTTTTCTTTTTTCAGATGCACCTGTTACATTTTTACCACAACTGATCAGGCCCCGTTTTATATCCAAACATCTTCTAAACATTTAAACATCTGCTATCATATTTGATTCCCTGTTAGAAGAACTCTAGGGGACCCATGGGTCTGAAGATCACAAGTCTATGGTTTCAGAAACAGAAAACAGGACACAAGTGATTTGACAGGTAAATTCTCTTGTATAGCACCCAGTGGTATTGGCAGCATCTTTGTATTTTGAAAAACCTGGGGTCAAATTCACACACACACGTGCAGACACTACCATCTCACCAGTTTTCTGATTCTGATATTTTCACTTATCAGAAGTTACTTTTCTCTGTAAGTAACACAGAAAAAAATAGTATTTCTATTGAAAAATATTACCTAATTTTGGAGAGAGAGAAAATTCAACACAATAGGCAGACAAGAAGAAACTGTCCAGCCAGCTCTACTTGCTCCCTCATGGAGAGCTCTCACGCCTTGTTTACATTGTCACCTGCTGTGTTTTGGCCTCTCAGGCTGCAATCATTCAAGCATTTGGGCCTCTGTTATTAAATTTGATTCTCAATTAAAAATAATTATTTGAATATTATGTATTTCTCTTTTTACAGTATCATTTCCGTTTTAGAGAAATAATGGCATTCTTTTCCCAATTGTAAAAAATAATGTAGAAAAAGTGTATTTTTTATTTGGTTGGTTGGTGTTTGTTAATGTTGCTTTCTTTCTATACTGTGGCACCTTTCCTCTTACATGACATTTTATGCCACATGTATTTTTCTATTATAAGTAAAGCTTTGGTAACAATTGTACATAATTCTATGACGATTAAAAAGCAAAGTTACGTAAAGAAATTTGTATGAATGAAGAGAGAGCTTTCTGAGAAGCGCCAGTTTTAAAGATGCATATTCAACATAATAGGTTGTTGACACATATCAATAACCTCACATATGCAGATGACATCACCCTTATGGCAGAAAGTAAAGAAGAACTAAAGAGCCTCTTGATGAAGGTGAAAGAGTAGAGTGGAAAAGCTGGCTTAAAACTCAACATTCAAAAAACTAAGGTCATGACATCTGGTCTTATCACTTCATGGCATATAGATGGAAATAATGGAAGCAATCAAAGATTTATTTTCTTGTGCTCCAAAATCACTAAGGATGGTGAAAACAGCCACTGAATTAAAAGACACTTGTTCCTTGGAAGAAAAGTTATGACAAACCTAGACAGCATATTAAAAAGCAGAGACATTACTTTGCCAATAAAGGTCCATACAATCAAAGCTATGTTTTTTCCAGCAATTATATATGGATGTGAGAGTTTGACCGCAAAGAAGGCTGAGCACTGAAGAATTGATGCTTTTGGATTTCAGTGCTGGAGAAGACTTTTGAGAGTGCCTTGAACTGCAAGGAGATCAAATCAGTCAGTCCTAAAGGAAATAAATCCTGAATCTTCATGGAAGGATTGATGCTGAACTGAAGCTCCAATATTTTGACTACCTGATGTGAAGAGCAAACTCATTAGAAAAGACCCTGATGCTGGGAGAGATTGAAGGCAAGAGTAGAAGGAGACAACAGAGGATGAGATGGTTGGATGGCATCACCAACTCAATGGACGTGAGCTTGTGCAAACTCCAGGAGAAGGTGAAGAACAGGGAAGCCTGGTGTGCTACTGTCCATGAGGTTGCAAAGAGTCAGACATGATTGATCAACTACACAACAATTCAACAGAAAAGGCAAGGTTTAAAGAGATAGCTGGCAAAACCTTGTTCAGAGGGCTTACCAAGCATTCATAGACTCAAGAAAGGTCCAGGAGGAAGAAGCCCACTACACTTAAGACCCATGGTAACTGCGGAGCTTCAAATTTGCAAGTATCATCATTGTAAATGGAAGACTCTCAACACTGAAAATGGTCCCTCCTGATCAAAGTTCTAAGGCTCTATGATTTATATCCTGAGTCCTAACAGGGCCTGTAGCATAGTAGACACTCATAAGAATGTACAATGAATGAATGAATGACCAGGCTTAGCATTGTCAGAATTGTTGTTGCTGTTATTCAGTCACCCAGTCATGTCTGACTCTTTGCAACCCCATGAACTGCAGCACACTAGGCCTCCCTGTCCATCACTATCACAGAAAGTTTGCCCAAGTTCTCATTCATTGCATCAGTGATGCCATCCAGCCATCTCATCCTCTGATGCCCTCCTCTTCTGCCCTTGATCTTTCCCAGCATCAGGGACTTTTTCAATGAGTCATCTGTATGCATCAGATGATCAAATACTGGAGCTTCATCTTTAGCATCAGTCCTTCCAGTGAGTATTCAGAGTTGATCTCCCTTAAGATTGACTTGTTTGATCTCCTTGCAGTCCAAGGGACTCTCAGGAGTCTTCTCCAGCACCACAGTCCAAGGCATCAACTCTTTGGTGTTCTGCCTTCTTTATGGTCCTGCTCTCACAACCGTATGTGACCACTGGGAAGACCATAGCCCTGACTATATGGACCTTTGTCAGCAGAGTAATGTCTCTGCTTTCAAGAGACCCTGTCTAGGTTTGCCATCAGTTTCCTGCCAAGAAGCAACCGTCTTCTAACTTCATGGCTGCAGTCACCATCCCCAGGGATTTTTGAGCCCAAGAAGAGGAAATCTGTTGCTACTTCCACCTTTTCCCCTTCTATTTGCCATGCAGTAATGGGGCCAGATGTCATGATCTTAGTTTCTTTTTTTGTAAATTTAGTCTTAAGCCTGCTCTTTCACCTCCTTCACCCTCATCAAGAGGCTCTTTGGTTCCTCTTTGCTTTCTGCCATTAGAGTGGTATCACCCACATATCTGAGATTGTTGATGCTTCTTCCACCTATCTTCATACCAGCTTGTAACTATTCAGCCTGGCATTTCTCATCATTTGCTCAGGTCAGTTTAGTTCAGTTGCTCAGTCATGTCCAGCTCTTGGTGACCCCATGGACTGCAGCATGCCAGCCTTCCCTGTCCATCACCAACTCCTGGAGCTTACTCAAACTCATGTCCATCAAGTCGGTGATGCCATCCAATCATCTCATCCTCTGTCATCCTCTTCTCCTCCCACCTTCAATCTTTCCTAGCATCAGGGTCTTTTCCCATGAGTCAATTCTTCCCATCAGGTGGCCTAAGTATTGAAGCTTCAGCTTCAACATCAATCCTTCCAATGAATATCCAGGACTGATTTACTTTAGGATGGACTGGTTGGATCTTCTTGCTGTCCAAGGAACTCTCAAGAGTCTTCTCCAACACCATAGTTCAAAAGCATCAATTCTTCGGTGCTCAATCTATATACAACTACTAGGGAAATCATGGCTTTGACTAGATGAACCTTTGTTGGAAAAGTAATGTCTCTGCTTTTAAATATGCTGCCTAGGTTTGTCATAGCTTTTCTTCCAAGGAGCAAGGATCTTTTAAATTCATTGTTCAGTTATGGCATCCGGTCCCATCACTTCATGGCAAATAGATGGAGAAACAATGCAAACAGTGAAAGACTTTATTTCAGGGTCTCCAAAATCATGGCAGATGCTAACTGCAGCCATGATTTGCTCAGAATATAGGTTCAACAAACAAGGTGACAGTAGACAGCCCTGTCATACTTCTTTCTTGATCTTGAACCAATTAATTGTTGTTCTATACAAGGTTCTAACTGTTGCTTCTTGATCCACAAACAGGTTTTTCAAGAGACAGGTAAGATGGTTTTATATTCCCATTTCTCTAAGAGCTTTCCACCGTGTGTCATGATCCACACAGTCAAAGGCTTTAGCATAGTCGAAACAGAGATAGATGTTTTCTGAAATTTCCTTGTTTTCTCTTTAATCCAGTGAATGTTGACAATTTGATCTATAGTTCCTCTTACTTTTCTAAACCCAGCTTAGACATCTGGAAGTTCTTGGTTCACATAATGCTGAAGCCTAGCATGCAAGATTTTAAGCATGACCTTACTAACATGAGAGATGAGTGCAATTGTCTGATGGTTAGCACATTCTTTGATACTACTTTTCTTGGGAATTGAGATGAAGATTGATCTTTTTCAGTCCTGTGGCCACTGCCAGGTCTTCCAGATTTGCTGACATAATGAATGCAAACCTTGAAGACATCCTTCTTTAGGGACTTAGATAGTTCTGCTGGAATTTCTTTGCATCCACTGGCTTTATTAACAGCAGTGATTCTTAAGGCCCACTTTACTTCACACTCCAGACTATATGGCTCTGGGTGACTAACCAACCAGAGCCAGAATTATATAACTTTAAAAAGACACATTTAGTGAGTTTGGGGGAAATGATACATGTATATGTATAACTGAATCACTTTGCTGTTCTCTTGAAACTATTACAACATTGTTAATTGGCTGTACTCCAATATAAAATAAAAAGTTTTTTAAAACCTTCAAAAAAAGACACATTTAAGGAACTGCTACATCAGTTACATTAAGAAGGTCTCAAAAACAATTAAAATGTAGAAAATCAAAGAGTCTTTAGAACAAATATGTCAAAGAAATGACACATTCAGAAAGGAATGGAAAAATTTTAATTGATAACATAAACATTATTTTAATATTGGAAGGTTGAAAAAAATCATATACCCACATGTACAGTTTTCAGCAAGATAGGGACAGAAAAATTGAAAATAACCCTGCCTAACTCACCTGTACCATAAACATCTCAATTCCCATATTTGATTTCTATGGTCTTATGTTTATAATTATTTTGGTTTATACTCTTCTCCCCATGAGATGTAAGAAATTCTGTCTAAAATTGCATCTTATCACTGGTGTTTAGTCCATCAAGTTTTGAATTTACTGAATAAGCAAACAAATTGGTAAAATTTTTCTAAATAGATTTTGTTTTTCAATTTATTCCAAATTTGTTGCCAAAGATCTCTTGCCACAGGAAAACTTTCCTAGTGCAGAGAACTGAGTAAGGATTTCTGATGAGGGAGGAAGTTCTTCCCTTGAAAAGAACCCTGTCCCAAGCCTTTGGGAACTTGTAGAACAAGTTTTCACTCTTCAGGTCAGCCATGCTTCCTTAACGCTCTTTTACATTATTTGTATTTCTTTTGGAAACAGGCCATTTCATTTTAACATTTGAACATACTCCTTCCCTTTTTGCCTTACTACATAATTCACAGGACATTATCCTGTGCCTGGAAATCAGTTCTCTTCACCCCCTTTTCCATATATGGATAATATGATATTAAGAGTTAGTCAATAGCTTCACACATATGCCCTCCACATTGCCACCTAACATACTATATACTGCAACCTGAAAACTCTATAACTTCAGTGTTAATATGAAATGAAATAGTTCCTATGTTGGAAGCTTATAAATTCACACTTTCCCCAATGTGGTTTATTTGTAGTAAGAAGAACTCATTGAAACAGGAAATCAACAAAGTCTTAGCAGGTGGATATTTCTCTTTGCAGCAAAGTGACCTAAAAGATTTGGTTCTAACAGTCAATGTTTCAGAAGCTGTTACCATGTGTCAGGCATGGTAAACAGTGTCAGGAGGAGGAATAATACAAGAGAAAGATGTGGTCTCTGCCCCATAAAATATAAAGTCTAATTGAAGAAATAAAACCATGGAGAAGTTTATAAATTGCATAAAATAGCAGAGCTATATTCTTAGAAGTAGAGAACTATAGTAACTATAACTAACTAATCAACTATAGTAATTAAGAAGAATAAAAGATCGGTTGAGCTGGAGTGAATTTGGACGACTTCACAGAGGAAAAGGAACTACATGATGACTTGGATGATGGATGGGATTGAGAGAAGAGGGAGAAAAGAGTGCATCCCAGGCCAGCAGGGTTGGTTTCAGCAAAAGCATCAAATCAAAGTTCAAGGCTGCTTAGAGCAGAGTTGAGCTAGGGTACGGGGCCAATGACATGAATACTTAGAGCTGTCTGCAAAGGTTGCAGCTCGGTGGTCAAGGTTTTAAACTGTCAGAATAAGCCCTTTGGACTTCATCTGGTAGGCTGTGAAGAGTCGCTGAAGTCTTCGAGCAGGGGAATGACAGGATTGAAAGAGTGTTTTATGACCAACTTGTCAGCAATGTGAATGATGAATTGGCAAGAAGAGAGATTGGAAGTAGGGAGAATAATTAAAATTAAAAAGCTTCTATAATAGGAGAAATGGGGACAGATGTTAAGAATCTCAGAAAGGGGATTAGGAGTGGGAGGAATGGGGAAAGAAAGGGAATAAGAGACATTTTGAAGAAAGAGCTGACAGAAGTTGGTGACTGCTTAGATTTGGTAAGAAGAGCCTCTGTGGCATCAAATATTGAAGCCTGGGTGACTATGACAGTGCCATCTTTGTGCCACACACTACAGTTAACGTGCAAGATATGTTGATACTGGAAATAAAGAAATGGAGCCTCTTGCAGCAAGCATTGCCCGTTGGAAGGACAACATAAAATGTCCTTTTGATGGCGTAGGGGATATTAGAAGCGTGGCTCACATTTGCCTGTCTAAAATGTCCCTTCACAGCAATAGAGCCTAGCTATTTCTAGGACATCATACCTAGGTTGCATTGCCCATCCTTCTTTTGAGCAGGCATGGATTGAATTGGGCTGCACACTGACGAAGGCATGAGGCCACAGGGGCCGTCCAAACCCAGAAATTCGAAAATGAAGTCAGGGAAGATTACGACCACAGGTACTAGGCGATACAAATTCAGGCCTGAGAGAGCCATTTGAGGGAATCGGTGTGTTATTGAGAGGCTCCCCAGGTGGCACTTGTGGTAAAGAACCGATCTGCCAATGCAGGAGATGTAAGAGACCTGGGTTCGGTCCCTGGGCCAGGGAGATCCCCTGGAGGAGGACATGACCACCCACTCCAGTATTCGTGCCTGGAGAATCCCTGCGAACAGAGGAGCCTGGAGGGCCACAGTCCATGGGGTCACACAGAGTCGGACACGATCGAAGCGACCTGACAAGCACCCACGTGTCACTGAAGCAAGCCTGAGCCCCCCACCAGCATGGGGTAAAGTCAATCTACCGACTCCAGGTTGTGGTGAAGCGCAGTGGTTACTGAAGGGTGCCAAGCCCGAAGTCTAAGCAGCTGGGCCCCAAAGGCCCTAACTCCTCGGTAGCTTTCAGAGAAAGACCGTGAGGAAAGGGCTTTGTGATCGTCTCATGGATGTTCTTCTGACAGATGGGGGCTGAGGTAATCGGGAAACACCATCATCAACCTTCTAGTTCCAAGCAGTCTGGGATCTACGTGCTTGCGGGCAACATATAGTTAACTTCTTCCACCTGATAGGGGTTTCAGTATCTGTAAAACAGCTCAAAGGACTCGGCTCAGGATAGTATCTATAGTCCTTGAAGAGGAACGAGAAGTCCTTGACTTTGTTTGGTGGCTGAACTATTATTATTTCGTCTTACTTGACTGTTTTCCTTTCTTTCTGCATTCTCTCACTACTCTGATTAAATGAACCTTTGGCACTCAGGGAAAATCTAGAAGGCTAAATTTTTTTCTACATATAAGAGGCTGGTAGAGGACAGACAAGAAAGGAGAAGGGGGAAGTCTGTTACAGGGATGCACCAGAGAAGCCTGCTTGGTTACATTATGAAGGAGCCATGTGAAAGTACGTAAATAGGAATAGCACAGAAAGAGAAAAGGAGAATGAAAAATTGGCAGATAAACAAAGAAAAGCAATGAGGAGACATGTTAAACCCAGAGGGGAGAAGGAGTACCTGCCTTGGTCTGGCTTACTCACCAGGTGCTATTTCCCTCATGTCTGTAGGTCGGACAGGTACTGTGCATCTTTCCTCAAATGGCTCCTTTGGCTGAAGCTAATTGGAAAGGCTATCTGTCCCTTGCAATAAAATGATCCCTAGTAAGGAAAAGTTTATCCTACAACTTCCAGGTATCATGAACTGATGTAGGACAGGCAAGAGGAATATTTATGCATGGAACATGTAACTGGAATTGAAAGAGGGAAGCCAGGGCAGGGGCTGGAGATGGCAATATAGTTAGTTAACTGAAGATGATGACTGAAGTTTTATCACCCTTAAGCATGTGCAAAAGAACACAGAGAGTTTGGACAGGAAGAAGAGAATTTGGTAGAAGTGGTCCAAGAGGTCACCAGGATTTCCAGCGAGGGCCCTTCAAAAGCCAGCTGAAAAGGGGAGGTGGGGAAGGAAATGCTTATCCTGAGATATTTCCTTTACCCTTTGTTAAAGATGCAAAGGCATATTTATTTTGAAACAAAGGAGACTTACAAAACAAATTTGATTGAAGTGAATAGCTCTTCCTAATGAGGTCAGAAAAAAAGTACATGCCCAGGTTAAATTTCAGTTTCTAAAAGCTAAAATTAAAAAATTTATTTTGGTTATAATCTATTTCCATAAAGACCTTCAAACCTAGAATGGACAAGACCTGGAATGGACAAGTATCTTTTCTCATGTAAGCTGAAGTGCTTCCTTCTCCATGAAATCTCCCCAGGGAATAAGAGGAAAGTAGTAATATCTACAGTCTTGCACATGAGAAAAAAATTTCAAAACTACCCCAAACAAGCATATTTTTAAATTGAATACTAATATCTTAATTATACTTTTTAATAATGCAGTATTTAGAGTATAAAGTATAGGAACAGGTTTGGCACATCTGTGGGCAGAAATGTGACTTCATCAATAGTGCTCAGAGTTTGCCTGCTATGTGGAGGCAAGGAAAAATGAATTAGTTCTAATTGTAAGAAATAGGACTGCTTGAATAGCAATGGTTAGGTGCTGGTACACTCAGTCATATCTGATACTTGCGATCCCAAGGACTGCAGCCCTCCAGGCTCTAATGTTCTTAGAATTTTCTAGACAAGAATACTAAAGTGGGTTGTCATGCCCTCCTCTAGGGGATCTTCCCAACCCAGGGATCAAACCCAGATCTCGTGTGTCTCCTACACCAACAGGCGATTCTTTACCACTAGCACCACCTGGGAAGCCCAGCAATGGTCAGAACCTAGCACAGTGCAGGAAGAGCATTTGTACCCTTTGATCCTGAAAGAATACATGCAAGAACTCTCCAGAACCATCATTGCACTTGACCTGAAATCCTGGATCTCTCTTTTAAAACTACTTTGTTTTTAGCAAGTGTCTAAGAACTAAGTGGAGCTCAACTAAATCAGGTGTCCTTCTGGTCTGTTACACGTACTTTGGTGAAACTATTTCTTCGTTTAAACACAAATATATTGCACTTTAGCTCAGAGACACAGCTGAAATTTTGTAAACAGAATCAATGAAGTTCCCTTATTACAGAGGTAAAAGAGGCTGTTTACACCATACAATAATCAAAGAGTTAATCTTGTTTCACTCTTACAGGAGTAAAACACACTGGCAAGCTTTAACTATGTTAATTTTCAAACTTTCAAGTCTGTACTCAAACCACAAAGCCAGCAAACTAAAGGTAACCAAAGGAGCTCTTTAGTAAAGACAGAAATGAACTATGCCTTTTGAAGTGTTTCCAGGGAAATGTGTTTAGAATATTTAAGTCCCAAGTGAGTTACAAAGGTTATTCATTCACAAGTGAGATAAATTCATAGCTGTCAAATTGTCTGGATTCTCTGTGTGATCACTAGGGCTTCAAATCATTTATTTTTTTCTAGCAAAAGTTCAATATTTTCACAGCTTCAAATTTGATCGTACTTTATAATTTGGAAATAAAGAATTGCTTCTCTTCCTCACCTGCTCACTGAAGCAATAAAGTCCATGAGTATATTAAAGCAATTTTTCTCTTCTGTTGTAGTTACATTTTGTTTCTCTCAGTAAAGCCAAATGTTTCTAAATTGGATGTTTTTTCCAGTAAAATAGCTGGATATAATTAACAAGGTGGCTGGTTTCACCAAACAGATGGGGGGATGGGGAATAGATTATTGCAAATATAAACTTTATGGTGTTTTATATTCAGCTATGTTTTCTTGAATAGTTATGAATGAAATTGTTCAAAAGTCCCCAAAAATAAGTTTTGCTGTCTTTGGCTCTTTTAGGAGCTATCAGAAGTGATTCAGAAAGAAAGAAAAAAACTTTATTTTAATTGCTTACTTAAGTAAGTGTGTTAGTTGCTCAGTTGTGTCTGATTCTTTGCCTCCATTTTCACAGACTGTAGCCTGTGAAAATCCTCTGTCCATGGAATTCACCAGGCAAGAATTCTGAAGTGGGTTGCCATTCCTTTCTCCAAGGGATCTTCCCAACCCAGGAATCAAACCCAGGTCTCCTGCATTGCAAGCAAATTCTTTACCATCTGAGCCACCAAAGAAGCCCATAAAACTTGTTAGGTTCTAAGAGGAGAGTTCGAATCCTTAACAAAGATAGGTAGGTAAAAAGCAGTTCTTGACAGAATGTTCACAGGAGATAGAAATGAACAGTGGCCACTGACCTGGTGAACTTGAAGTTTATTTCAGGTTGAAAAATAAAGATAGAGGAGATGGCCCTGGAGAGCAGGATCGAGACCTGATTGTCTCTGGGTGGGGAGCAAGGACTTCTGGGGGCTCTGACCCAAGGTGATCAAATCAAGGAGCTTGAAGGCACATCTGGATGGAAAAGCAAGACAAAGAGAGAAGTTGATATGTAACTGCCTCAGTAAGTCCACAGAGTTCTGACTCTAGTGAGGAGAATCATCGCAACTCATTGATGACCTACCATGTAGAAGGAAAGCAAAGTCAGAGATGATCCTGCCTTCAAGAGACACCATCTCTCTGGAGCCACAGGACATATATGATAAAGGCTAGTTATGATGTGAAGTAAGTGAATACCTACCTAATAATTGCTGAAAGGATTTGATTGTGGAGCCTGAAGGAAAGAGAGTGCTGAGGTACGTGGAAAGGAGAGGAGGGAACCAGAGATGAAGGGAAAGATTCCATGAAGCTGTGTGGTTTGGCTTTGGGAAACTATTAATATGAGTAGATTAATTGTGTTTCAGCAGAGGATCCATGTAGGTGAAGAGTGGGAAAGAAGGTAGGGAAGAAGGTAAGAGCTAAATTGAAAAGGAGTTGGAGTTTGAAGGCAAGAGTCCTTGAAAGCCTTTTTTAGAGGGAGAGTGCACGTAAAGTTGTATAAACCATCATTCTGGTACAAGTTTGTGGGATAGAGTGGGAAGAGACTGTAGCAAGGAAGACATAGTAGAAGGTTACAGGAGATATGAAGTGATGATGGCTTAGATTTGAGGTGTGCGATGAGGATTGGAAGGACAAGAATGGTTAGTGTTTGCTAAGTGCCAGACACATCACTTAGCGCTGTGAAACATACGAATGTAAAACAAAAGACTTAAGACCACCCGAAGGTAACAGGTAGGTTAAGTCTAGGGTAGCTCTGTGAACAGTAACATGTTCCACATACAAGAACATCTTCTTTGAAAGGGGATGAAAAATTTACCCAGATGAATCTAGATACAACATTCAGTTAGAGATTCAGGTCATATTTCATTTTCTATCAATTATATAAATATATAGATGAAAACTGAAACTATATAGAGAGGTTTATATAAATCTCATTTATCTATGAAAGATATATGCATATCATATATAGATGGATAGGAGATACATATATAAATATGATTTTATCCTATAAAACAAAACAATTTATACAAGTTTTTAAAAAGATCAAACATTTCTTTTGACATATTTCCTAACACTGGCCAACTTTAAGCCAGGTATCTCACACTTCACAAATGAATATGTCATTTAGTTGTTTATAAATAAACAATATTTTACCAATCTAAGGAAGGATGGCTTTCTAAGAAATTGTGTCATGAATCTGTAAATTGTAACACCTCTGTAAACTGAAAGAATTTTCATGGTGTGATTTTACTTATTTTCAGAAATTGAAGCTTTATAATAAGGAAAGAACACCTGTACAGTCTCATAAGTTCTTTACTCAAAAAGCTGAATGAATTTAAGTTCAAAGAAAAAAGAAACATTATGGGCAATTTGAGTCTGGTTAAACAGTGCAGGGTGACTAGAAGTAGGACTTTCATCTAAGGCAAGACCATGTTGAAGGCTGCTTTCAATTTTTAGCTCAAGAATATCACAAGATATTACAAATCACAGTTGACTTTTTAAAATTTAAGGAAATGGAATAATAATCACTAGACTCCATTGAAAATATGGTAACAAAAAATAATACAACCATGAACAAAGGACTAAAGCAGTCACACTGATCATAGTATAAGAAACAGCAGATTCGAGCAGATTGACAGTAAAGGACTTGTTAGTAAAGATATAAGAATTCATAGACTGGATCATTTTTGAAAGAATATCAAGGAAAAAAATCCTGGAGAAAAAAGATTAGTCATTGCAGCAAAAAATTCAAAATAATAATTTTTCTCCAGCCTTTTGCACTTCCTATAAACCTAATGTATTCTGAAGTCTACCTGAATGTTTTGCAGGGTAGGAGAGAAGCACATGGGCTTAGGAATAGATGAGAATCTCAGTTCAGCTACTGAAAAGCTATGTGAGTTCTTCAACCTCCTTAAACACCAGTTTCTCCTCTTCAAGAAATGCAGATAGTGGTATCTATCCCACAGGTTTGTTGTATTTTAAAAGAAAATGCATTTAAGCACTTAGCACAGAATTGGGCCCAGAATGAGAACTCAATTATGTAAGTTAAAGAGATGGGAATACCAGACCACCTTACCTGCCTCCTGAGAAATCTGTATGCAGGTCAAGAAGCAACAGGTAGAACTGGACATGGATCAACAGACTGGTTCTAAATTGGGAAAAGGGTACATCAAGGTTGTATATTGTCATCCTGCTTATTTAACTTATATGCAGAGTACATCATGAGAAACATTGGGCTGGAGGAAGCACAAACTGGAATCAAGATTGCTGGGAGAAATATCAGTAACCTCAGATATGCAGATGATACCACCCATATGGCAGAAAGCAAAGAAGAACTAAAGAGATTCTTGATAAAGGTGAAAGGAGAGTGAAAAAGTTGGCTTAAAACTCAACATTCAGAAACTAAGATCATGGCATCCAGTCCCATCACTTCATAGCAAAGAGATGGAAAAACAGTGGAAAAAGTGGCAGACTTTATTTTGGGAGGTCACAAATCACTGCAGATAGTGACTCCAGCCACGAAATTAGAAGACGCTTACTCCTTGGAAGAAAAGCTATGACCAACCTAGATAGCATATTAAAAAGCAGAGACATTACTTTGCCAACATAGATCCATCTAGTCGAAGCTATGGTTTTTTCCAGTAGTCATGTATGGTTGTGAGAGTTGGACTATAAAGAAAATTGAGTGTCAAAGAATTGATGCTTTTGAACTGTGCTGTTGGAGAAGACTCTTGAGAGTCTCTTGGAGAGCAAGGAGATCCATCCAGTCCATCCTAAAGGAGATCACTCCTGAATATTCATTGGAAGGACTGATGCTGAAGCTGAAACTCCAATACTTTGACTACCTGGTGCTAAGAACTGACTCACTGGAAAAGACCTGATGCTGGGAAAGATTGAAGGTAGAAGGAAAAGGGGATGACAGAGGATGAGATGGTTGGATGGCATCACCGACTTGATGGACATGATTTGAGTAAGATCTGGGAGTTGGTGATGGACAGGGAAGCCTGATGTGCTGCAGTCCATAGGGTCGCAAAGAGTCAGACACAACTGAGTGACTGAACTGAATTAAATGTAAGTTATTATCATTTACAGAAAAAATTAACAAGTCTCACTAGTTTCTCATGAAATCACCTTTCAGGAATAAATTAGCTCCTTCTGGTTGAAGTTTTATTTGATTTAACATACCCCATCTACTTCCATAAAGGAATTTGAGGAAGTTGACAATTAAGGCCATGCGTTCAATACCATTATAAAAAATATAAATAAGAAAAGTTAACCTACAGTGTAAGAAATGGAAATGAATATATTTACTATTTTTGAGTCGTCTCTGTGTTTCCTGGAAGGGAAGGAACTAAAAATATTATATTGCACTGTCATATTTTTAAGATATCAGTTCTTTGAGAAGAGCAAATAAAAATGACCATTGTATTGTGATAGCCCATTCTAAAATATTTCTCCCTACAAATTTTCATTTGATTGTCACTAAAACCTTGTGAGTCTTTTGACCAGCTATGATAACCCAATTTTATATATGAAGAAGTTAAGACCTAGTAAAGAGAAACAGAATTAAGACTTGAATCCAAGAGTGTTGAAAAGCACACACACAAATTAACTAAGCTCTGAGCTCCCTGCAAGTAAAGGCAGAATTGGTGGGACAGGGGAAGCATGGGGCATACCTTCTGTTATCTGATAAAATATCTAATAATAAGAAGCATGCCTTGGGCCACTAGATACAGGCATTTACCTTCCATTAAAACTCAGAGAAATTAGTAATATGGATATTTATACAGGGGTCTTTAAACCACAAGGGGAACTGTGATTTTAGTAGAAGTCTTAAACAAAATGCAGACCTGTTCTTTATATGTTTCTTTATTATACAGCCTGAGGGAGTAGTTTTAAATTGGTTCTACAAAGGAATTGTCTTTAAACAGCAGATGGCGGGAGTAATATTTTCTAGGTAAATGGTATTCTTTTAAGAAAGATTTATCGAGCGCCTACTATGTGTCAATATCTATGCCAGGTCATGAGTATACAGAGATGAATGTTTTGATTCCTGCCCTCAACGTTCTAATAGTCCAGTGGAGAAATGCATTTGTCATAAAACGTCCTCCTGGTGATGGAGGTTTGCACAGAGGCAGTCAGGAGCACATGCTAGCCCAGCAAAAATATCTAAACATCCTGGGAAAGTGAACACTTGTAACTACAGAAGACTAGTGGTTAAGAGCAGAGAGAGTATTGCAATCAAAAGAAAAGTGTGTGTCAGGGCTCAGGTGTTAAAAAGGGAGATGTTTAAAGAAACGAATTCCTTCCATGTCATAGAACTTTAATAAGATACAAAGAGGCGTAATAGGAAAAGATGTGGAAGCAGCACACAGTGGTCAGATGAAGCTATTTATGTCCTGCAAGTGAGACAAACTTGGGACCTTGCACCCCTTGCTGCAGTGCTGAAATGCTTGTACCTGGACACTCCTCATCTGAAGAAACAAACTACTAAGAAACTGTATGAGCTAAAAAAAAAACTGTGTATGCACAGTTGAGGCAAATTTTGGACCCCAAAGTGACAGAAACCAAAACACCCAACTGCTACCTTTGAGAAGCCTGGAGCAAAAATGGTGTATCAGAAGCATGCCCTTTGCACACAACACCACCTAAAGGGTGGGTAAAACCACCTAAACCACCCCTCTGGCCTGATCCCTGAACCCACCTGTACCCTCACTCTGTATAAGGAACAAGCTTGCCCAGCTTTAGGCAGAAAGCCAAGCAAGAGAATCTCTTGTTTGTTTTCTTCCCCAAAGCTGCATCAAGGGCCCCAATAAAGCCTTGCTTGAATTTCTTATCTGAACTGTAGCCAATTTCTATTGATTAGTAAAGCCATGGACCATGGTTAATAACACCAGGAATATAGAGTTTGCCTTTCCTATAAAGGGATTGTTTATTCAGTAAGGAATGGACATGATCTGATGGGAACAGGAACAAGGCTCCCATACATTATGTCATTGACTGGACAACCTGTTTGCCAAGTAACCAATTTGCTACATTTTCTGATTCTTACTACTTGCCAAAATAATTTTCCTTATAAAGTTTACAGAGGTTTGTGAATTGTTAATTGGCTTGTTTTAATTTTGAATTTATAGCAACATTTTAAAGAACGTGAGTTTGCATCTGGTTCTGGGGAGCCAACAAATTAGAGGTTGGGATGGAGAGAATAGGCCTTTGCAAGGAAAAGAGAGCAGGGAAGTGGGCACACAGCTCAGTCCTGACTGCTGATCTGGGAAAAAGTATTTCCTAAAGAGTGAAAGTGTGGGAGAGAGACTTAAGGGAACCACAGGGAGTGACTAAGGGGCAGAGAGAAGAAATTATGGAATGAAAAGAGCACATTAAGGAGAAGAAATTGGCAAAAAACAAAGGATCAAAGAACAAGGCCAGAATCAGCAAAGAAAAGAAAGAGTATAGGAGAGAGGGAAGGGACAAGGAAAAGTCTCGGTACGCTGACACCCCACAGCCTTAATGGAATCCACAATAAACAGTAGACAACTGATGTAAAAAACTTCATTGCAAATGGAATATTTGACAAACCAGACATTCATAAATTTCATCTCCAGTAAATTGACCTTTGGTTATTATTTTTTCTCGTATGTCTAGCTTCCAGTTTAGAATATTTAAAAATAGGAAATATTTAAGACTATACCTGGAAGAAGGGCATAAAGGAAAAAATTGGATTTTTTAAAACAAGAAACTTGAGTCAATTTATAGGTGAGGAGAAAGAGTTCACAATTGAACATACCACAGAGAAATAGAGTAATTTTTGCATTAAAGTATTCCACTTATTGTTTGTTGTTCAGTTGCTCAGTCATGTCTGACTGTTTGCAATCCCATGCACTACATCACACCAGGGTTCCCTGTCCTTCACTATCTCTGAGAGTTTGCTCAACCTCATGTTCATTAAGTCAATGATGCCATCCAACCATCCTCTGTCATCCCCTTCTTTTCCTGCCCTCAATATTTCCCAGCACCAGGGTCTTTTCCAATGAGTCAGTTCTTTGCATCAGGTGGCCAAAGTATTGGAGCTTCAGCTTCAGCATCAGTGCTTCCCATGAATATTCAGGGTTGATTTCCTTAGGATTGACTGGTTGATCTCCTTGCTGTCCAAGAAACTTTAAAGGTCTTCTCCATCATCACACTTCAAAAGCATCAGTTCTTCAAAATTCATCAGTTCCAACTTTCACATCCATATATGATTACTGGAAAAACCATGGATTTGACTATATGGACCTTTGTCAGTAAAGTGTCTCTGCTTTTTAATATGCTGTCTAGATTTGTCATAGTTTTTCTTCCAAGGAGGAAGCATCTTTCAATTTCATGGCTGCAGTCACCATCTGCAGTGATTTTGAAGGACAAGAAAAATAAATTCTATCACTATTTCCATTTTTTCCCCAACTATTTGCCATAAAGTGATGGGACCAGATACTATGATCTTAGTTTTTTGAATGTTGATTTGAAGCCAGTTCTTCACTCTCCTCTTTCACCTTCATCAAGAGGCTCTTTAGTTCCACTTCATTGTTTAGCCACAAGGGTGGTTCCATTGTATATCTGAGTTTATTATATTTCTCCAAGAGATCTTGATTCCAGCTTGTGATACATTCAGCCTGGCATTTTGCATGATGTACTTGGCATATAAGTTAAATAAGCAGGGTGACAATATATAACCTTGACATACTTCTTTCCCAACTTTGAATCAGTCCATTGTTCCATGTCCAGTTCTAACTGTTGCTTCTTGGCCTGCAGACAGGTTTCTCAGGAGGCAGGTAAGTTGGTCTAATATTCCCATGTCTTTAACAATTTTCCCAGTTTCTTGTGATCCATCCAGTCAAAGGCTTTAGTGTAGTCAATGAAGTAGATGTTTTTCTAGAATTCCTTTGCTTTCCCTATGATTCAATGTATATTGGCAATTTGATCTCTGGTTCCTCTTTCTTTTTTAAATCCAGCTTATACATCTGAAAGTTAATGGTTCACAAACTGCTGAAGCCAAGCTTGAAGGCTTTTGGGCATTACCTTGCTAACATGTGAAGTGAGTGCAATTATGTGGTAGTTTGAACATTCTTTGGCATTGCACTTCTTTGGGATTGGAATGAAAGCTGATCTTTTCCAGTCCTGTGGCCACTACTGAGATTTCCAAATTTGCTGCATGTTGAATATAGTATACTTTAATAGCATCATTTTTTAGGATTTAGAATAGCTCAGCTGGAATTCCATCATAATACTGCCTGAGGCCCACTTGGCTTCAAACTCCAGGATGTCTGGCTCTAGATGAGTGATCACACCATTATGGCTATCTGGATCATTAATATTTTTTTTGCACAGTTCTTCTGTGTATCTTGTCACCTCTTCTTAATACTTCTATTTCTGTTAGGTCCATACCATTTCTGCTCTTTATTGTGCCTATCTTTGCATGAAGCGTTCCCTTTGTATCTCTAACTTTCTTGAAAAGGTCTCTAGTCTTTCCTGTTATACTGTTTTCCTCTATTTCTTTGCATTGTTCACTTAGGAAGGCCTTCTTATTTCTGCTTGCTATTCTTTGGAACTCTGTATTCAGATGGGTATACTTTTCGTTTTCTCCTTTGCTTTTCACTTCTCTTCTTTTCTCAGCTATTCCAGTTATTACTGCTATGTAACAAACTTCCCCAAAACCAAGTGGGTTATCTTGGTTCACAGATCTGCATTTGTGCAGGGCTTGGAAGTGTCTGCTCATCCATGCTCCAACAAGGATCAGCTGGAATGACTCAAAGGCTAGGAGCTGAAATAAGCTGAAGCCTCACTCACTCACTCACACATCTGGCAGTTGATGCTGGCTTTTGTTTGGGCATTTCAGTTCTTCTCCGCGTGTTCCTTTCAATGTGACCTCTGCATGGTCTACTCTGGGCCTCCTCAGAGAATTGAACTGAGGGCAAATATCTCAAGGGAAAAACAATAAGCAAGGATCATCTTGTCTTTTTTAAGCTAGTCTGAGAAGTCCCATAATGTCACTTATACTGTATTTACAGAACCACCTTTATCAAGAAGAAAGGGCACAGAACCCAGAAAAGCATCAGTATAACATTTTAAGAAGAATACAGTGATTTAAGATATATATGTAGGTCCACCTTTTGAAAATATCAATATAATATATCACCCAAGTTCCCTTGAGCTGCCAGGAAAAAAGACTAGGTATAGAGCACAACAATAAAACAGCCTTAGATAGGTGAATACATTTTCCTGTTACCAAGAAGCCAGGAATTCAATTGATTGTGAATTGTTTCAAGAACAAGGATCCCTATAAACTTCCCTTTTAGAACTGCTTTAGCTGTATCCCGTAGATTTTAAAAAGTTGTGTTTACATTTTCATTTGTTTCCAGGTATTTTTTTATTTTCTTTCTGAATTCTTCATTGACTCATAGTGGGTGTTTTTTGTTTGTTTGTTTTGTTTTGTTTTAGTAGAATGTTGTTTAGACCCCATGTGATTATTTTCCCCATTTTTTTCCTGTAGTTAATCTCTAGTTTCACACTGTGTGGTCAGAAAAAAATGCTTGACATAATTTTTATCCTCTTAAAGTTGTTGGAACTTGTTTCGTGACCTAACATGTGGTCTATCCTGGAGAATGTTTCATGTACACTTGAAGAGAATGTGTATTTTGCCTTTTGGGGGTGAAACGTCTTATAGATCTCTATTATGTCCAACAAGTTATGTGCCATTTAAGACTACTGTTTCCTCATTGATTTTCTACCTGGGTGATCTGTCCATTGATAAAAATGGGATATTAATATTATAGTGTTATTAACAATTTCTCCTTTTATGTCTGTTAATATTTGCTTTATGTATTTAGGTGCTCCTGTATTAGGTGCATATATGTTAATGAGTATTATTATCCTTTTCCTGTATTGATCCCTTTTATAATTATATAATGCCCTTCTTTGTTTTTGTTTATAGAGTTTGTATTAAAGTCTTTTTTTATGTGAGTATTGCTACTCCCACTTTCATGCATATATGATAAATTAATCTTCAATGAAAGAGGCAAGAATATAGAATACAGATAACACAGTATCTTCAATAAGTGGTGCTGGGAAAACTGGACAGCTCCATGTAAAAGAATGAAATTAGAACATTTTCTCATACAACATACAAAAATATACTCAAAATGAACTTAAGACCTAAATGCAAGACCAGAAACCATAAAACTCCTGAAAGTAAACAGGCAGAATATTTTTACATAAATTATAGCAATACTTTTTTAGATCTTTCTCCTAAAGCAAAGGAAACAAAAGCAAAAATAAGCAAAAGTACCAAATTAAACTTAAAAGATTTGAACAGCAAAGGAAATCACTGACAAAATAAAAAGATAACCTACTGAATGGGGGAAAATATTTGCAAATAACATGACAAATAAGGTGTTAATATTCAACATATATAAACATCATACAACTCACTATCAAAAAACAAACAGCCCAATCAAAAAATGGACAGAACACCTGAACAGACATTTTCCCAAAGAAGACATATGGATAACCAATGGGCACATGAAAAGATTTTCAACATCACTGATAATCAGAGAAATATAAATAAAAATCACAATGAGATATCACCTCAATTATCAGAAATGCTATCATCAAAAATACCACTAATAACTAAATGTTGGTAAGGATGTAGAGAAAAAAAACAGTCTTGTATACTGTTGATGGGAATATAAACTGGTACAGCCAGTGTGGGAAACATGAAGTCTTCCTCAAAAAACTAGAAATGCAACTACCATTATGACCAGCAATTCAGCCCCTTGATATATATCCAAAGAAAATGAAAACACTAATTTGAAAAGATATGTGTACTGTGGACATTCCTTGTGGTACAGTGGATAAGAATCTGCCTGCCAATGCAGAAGTCATGGGTTTCATCCCTGTTCTGTAAAGATGCTACATGCCACGGAGCAACTAACCCCATGTACCTCAACTACTGAGCCTATGCTCTAGAGCCCACACGCCACAACTACTGAAGTCCATGTGCTTAGAACCTATGGTCTGCAACAAGAGAATTCACCACAGGGAGAAGCCCCTGCACCACAATCAAGAGTAGCCCCTGCTTGCCACAACTAGAGAAAACCCATGCATAGTAACACAGACCCAGCACAACCAAAAATAAATAAATAAATAGCTATAGCCATTCACACCAAAGCAGAAAAGATACGTGTACCCCCAGTGTTCACTGTAGCATTATTTACAATTGCCAAGAGACAGGAGCAGCCAAAGTCTCCATCAGTAAATGGATGTGGCATATATATACAATGGAGGATGTGGTAAATATATGCAATGAAACACTACCCCAGCCATAAAAAAGAATGAAATTCCACCATCTGCAGCAACATGGTTGGACCTAGAGGGTATTATGCAAAATGAAATAAGTCAGACAGAGAAAGACATATATTATATTTTATCACTTGTATGTAGAATTTGAAAATGAAACAAACAAGTGAATATAACAAAACAGAAAGAGACTCACAGATATACAGAACAAACTCGAAGTTACCAGTGGAAGGTGGGGCAGGGGAAGGGCACCATAGGGTTAGGGAATTAAAAGAGACAAACCACTATGTATAAAATAAATAAACAATAAGATATATTGTACAGCACAGAGCATGATAGTCATTATTTTGTAATAACTTCAAATGGAGTATAATCTGTAAAAGTGTTGCATCACTATGTTGTACATCTGAAACTAATGTAATACTATAAATTACCTATACTTCAAGAAAAGAAGAGAATGAAGCAACTGTGCAAGCAATTTTTTTTCCAACCAAATTTCAGATGGTATCTTAGTCTTGCAATTTCCTCCTTTACCTGAAATTCAAGTGCAGAGAGTGATAATTTGCTGTATTTTGATTAAGGTTTTAATTGTACTTTAGAACACTTGACCCTGAATTTCTCCCTTTTTATACTAAAATTATTAACAGGCATAAAAGAAGGCCTAGCATAGGTATTTGGGAGATCTAATTTTCACCATATACACATTCTTCTTAAGAAAGAATCAGGGGGAAAAAGGGGGGGAGTCAAGAAGAGGAGATAATGCAATGACTTATTGTGTCAATTCCAGTCTGCCCTAATCTTTCTCCAGGATCAGTTATCACTATGTGTTGTATTCCATGAAGTGTGATGAATCTGCCACATCTTTCCAGTGATTAAGAGAGAATATTCTTAAATAATTGTGTATTTGATAATACCTATGCTTACCACTGAAGTATTGTCAGAATTTAAAAATTCCTTATACATAATAACACTGATTTAATTTTTACTTGAATATCATGCTTCTTACCGTAGAAATTACAAAGAATATTTTCTATACTTAATGATTCCTGGAATACCTTATTGATTATAAAGATGTTAGTTAGCATCTACTTATTTCTTTACTCCCTAGGGGCCAAAGGAAGTGAAATGTTGGAAAACTATATAGATAAAGTATGGAGAAATATTATTTTCCATATTAAATAAGCTTCAGTTCAGTTCAGTCACTCAGTCGTGTCTGACTCTTTGTGACCCCATGGACTACAGCACACCAGGCTTCCCTGTCTGTCACCAACTCCCAGAGCTTGCTCACACTCAGGTCCATAAAGTAGGTGATGGCATCCAACCATCCCATACTCTGTCTCATCCTCCAAATAAGCTTGGAAATAAATAAAAACAACCTTTTCTTAACCTGTTGTGGAAGATTGAGGCAAGTGGCTGTTGATGGGTTCTAAAAGCTCAGAGGATGAGTGGTTTGAATTTCCCAGATACTGAGTTCTGCTGGCAGAGAATATTTGTTAATATTAAAAGGGAAATTATGAATGGTGACAAACAGAGCATTTGGAAGGAGTTCCAAGGTTTGAGGCAATATTTGGATACTAGAACACTTAGGAAACTTCTGTACATGGCTCTTTCCCAAACTAAGAGGAAAGTTTATTCCACATTAAAAAAAAAATTTGAAAATCTGTATGTAGTCCATAAATCTTCCACAGTTCTGTCCACTCTTTTCTCTCCTTGTTACATCATAAAAAATGTCTTTTCTACTATCAATGATAAATCCTTCCATGTAAGCTTCAGGTCCTTTTCTTTCTCATCTTTGAAGACTTTATTTTTCGATTATTCTCCATTTCTTGTATAGTCAACTTCTCCATCTAGACCAAATCACTCTTAGTCAGCACAAATGCCTTCAAGTATCCTCATATCTTTCAAAAACAGTATTCATTTCTTCCCAAATACCACTCCTTCGCTCTGCTCTCTAGCATAGTCAAACTTCTTTAAAACCTTAATTCTAAACTCTGAATAAAAATTCTCACCCTCCATTTATTCTTTAGCCACCCTAATGGTATCTCCATCCCTAAAATCACACTTAAATTAATTTTGTCAAACACAGCACAACTTCCATGTTGCAAATCAGATTGACACCCTTCTAGCCTCATCCTTTTCAACTTCCTCTAGCAGTTCTCAGCATGGCCAGCACTTAATCTTCTTTGAAACATGGCCACTAAGTTCTTCTTAGTGTCTTTGGCCAGCTTCTTCTACTCTTCTGACTTTCAATTATTGAAGTTATTTCAGGCACTATGTGAGGCATCTTTTTTCTATACTCTCTTAGATGATTAAGATTTCCAGTACCATCTTTATATAAACAACTTCTAAAACTATTATCTCCAGCTTAGATCATCCTACTGAGCCCAAAGCTCCTTTAGCCGATGGCTTTTTGAAATTTTCAGTTCTCCGCTTAGCTGTCTCATAAGTATCTAAATTTAATGTGCTCCAAACTAAAATTCTACACATTGCCTTGCTTCCAAATACTCCCCTTTTAGGCTTTCCTGTTTCAGGAAATAGTATTATGATCCATCCAGTTTCCATAAATAAATATTTGACACTTTTTTCTCTTTCAAATCCACATCTAATCCATAAACAATCTCTGTTTTTCCTTCTGAAAAGCATACCTTGAATTATTCTTCTTCTCTCAATTCTCTTTTCTAATAAAAAGAATGCCACAGAAAAGTTGATTTTCTTTTGTTCTCCTTTTTCTCCCAACTTTGAATTCATTGAGAAGAAGTTAAGTCTGTTTTAAACAAATGATTTAAATAAGTAAATTTGATGCAACATATTGTCCTTGAAGTTTTGGTTATTAGTATTTTCTATATGGGGAACTGGTTCATTTTGCTCTTGAGACCTAAAAGCTAATTCTTTAAAGAAAGACATATTTTCTCACAGAACTCCAAGAAATTTGTCCTGGAAATGAAGGAATGACTTAAGTTTTAGAAAATTCCTTACATGCTATTGCCAAAAGATGACTTTAGTTTTAAGCTCAGAAACTGAATATTTCTTCATTCTGTGCAGCATGAAAATTACAGATTACTGTTCACCTCCAGAAATTTTCTGCTGGATAGAACTAAAGGTCATCCATTTGGCCCAAAGTAAAATTGAGCCCTACAGGTTAAATTCAGCTCACCCCTTACCCCTGTACTGCCTCCATCCCAGAGTGGCCAGGAGATTTCAATCAAAGATTTTAACAGGGGAGGAAGGAAGGGAAATAAGTAAGGGTACAAAGAAAATAAAAGGAAAGGAAAGAGAAGAAAGGAAAAGGAAAAAATTTATCCAATTATCTAGCACTCAAATACTAATAACATCTAATGACTTGGAATCCAAGAAATTTGAGGAACAGGATTAAACAGGAAAAGTTAAGTTGAGGTACTACCATTAGACACCTGAAGTGAAGAGAAAAAGAAAGATGTCAGCAATTTACTGAAGTCAAAAAATAAGGATGACTTATTCTGTTTCCAAAGCACCATTGTGCTATGAACTGGGCAATTCAAGTTCATTGCACAATATAGAAGTGATCAAAATGAGATTTTCTCTCTTGTATGCCCTTAATCATAAAGAGTTTATATACTTTTGAAAGAAGAAGAATTTGGAATAACAAGAGCATGGAGACTTCTTTTATTTTAAAGCATTCAGTTGACTGAGTCAAAGAAATTTGTTGAAGATATTAATTGAGCTGCTACCTCAGATGAAGGACTTTTTAGAATTAATAGGCTCTGAGAGACCCAACCTGTCAGACCCCCCAGTGCCTCAGAAGTTTGTAAATCCTTGTGAAAACGACAAGACGTTTAAACACCCTGAACCCAAGACTGCAGGGGAACAATAGGGCATTGCTGATTTGCTCAGAGTACAAGTATGCAGATTCCATGAGGACATGTGGACTGAGCAGATGGCAACTGGGAAAGGTACTCACTTCCCATGACTGAGCATTCAGAGCACAAAATATTCAAAACTTTTGAAGAATTACAGAATTAATTGATGGAAATAACACCATAATTTTAAAAGAGATTCATAGAGTTTACTGAATACAAATCATGCTAATGTCTCTGGCTGTCTTTAGAGGTAATATCCAGATGTGTCTAAACTAACAAATGCCTGCACGATCAGCATCATTCAATTTCATGAGAAAAGGATTGTATAAATTGAATCGACCTGGAAGATAAAGTATCCCTGAAAATTTAGCTTAACTGATATTTCAATCCATTTGGCCAAATTCTCTCTCTTGCTCTCAAAGTGTATTTCCTGCTGTAATAAATGCTGCTGGTATCTTGGCCAGAGACCTTTGACCAGGACTGATGCATTCCCTAACTGGTGGCTACTAATGGTATGAAAGTAAAACCTTCTCCAGGTAATTGCCCTCAACCAAGCAAGAGTTGACTAATCTGGGAGGTTATGTCTTGCCCCGACTCCTGGGAACAGATCACAGTCAATGACTCCCTAGAGGCAAGGATAAGGTTGCATTTAGATCAATTTGATGTTGCAATGCATGTCCTGAAGCTCCCATGGATCAGCTAAAGCTAGACTCCATCGGCTAGACTCCAACAGGCATCCTAGCCTAAGTACCTGCTTCTTTCCTTTTCTCCTGAGAAAATAAGTAATAGCCACCTGAATCTCTGTCTCAGACCCTGCCTCTAGGAAACATGATGTTAAACAGTTGGTACTAGAAGTGATTCTTTTGTTAGATGCTAGAAGATAAACATAAAAATCTATACAAGCAATATGGAAAGTGACAAGTAAACGTGTTAGTCGTTCGGTTGTATTCAATTCTTTACAACTCCATAGACTGTGGCCTTTTGGGATCCTACATCCATGGACTTCTCTAGGTAACAATACTGGAGTGGATAGCCATTCCCTTCTCCAGAGGATCTTCCTGACCCAAGATTGAACCCAGGTCTCCTGTACTGCAGGTGGATTCTTTACCATCTGAGACACAAGGGAAGACCTATAATAAATATGTTGATTGTTGCTGTTGTTGTTGTTCAGTTACCCAGTCGTGTCTGACTCTTTGCAACCCCACAGACTGCAGCACACCAGGCCACCCTTTCCCTCACCAGCTCCTGGGGTTTGCCCAAGTTCATATTCATTGCATCGGTGATGCTGTCCAGCCATCTCCTCCTCTGATGTCCTCTTTTCCTTCTGCCCTCAATCTTTCCCAGGGACTTTTCCAATAAGTTGGCTGTTTGCATCAGGTGATCAAAATACTGGAGCCTCAGCTTCAGCATCAGTCCTTCCAGTGAATATTCAGGGCTGATCTTCCTTAAGATTGACTGGTTTGATCTCCTTGCTGTCCATGGGACTTTCAGTAGTCTTCTCCAGTACCGCAGTTCAAAGGCATCAATTCTTTGGTGTTCTGCCTTCTTTACAGTCCAGCTCTCACAACTATATGTGACCACTGGGAAAACCATAGCCTTGACTATATGGACCTTTGCTGGCAGAATAATGTCTCTGCTTTTCAACCCACTGTCTAGTTTTGTCATCGCTTTCCTGCCAAGAAGCAACTGTCTTCTGATTTCATGGCTGTAGTCACAGTCCACAGTGATTTTTGAGCCCAAGAAGAGGAAATCTGTCACTACTTTCACCTTTTCCTATTCTATTTGCCATACAGTAATGGAGCCTAATGATCTTAGTTTTTTTTGTTTGTTTGTTTGTTTTTTTGATATGTGGATAGGTCTTTTAAGTCAATTCTTTAAACTTGCCTTGACTCCATTGTACCCACTTCTCACTCCTAGATATCTTAATTGTTAAACCAATGTACGCATTTTTCTATTAGTCTAAATAAAAGGGAGATTCATTCATTCATCACTAATTAACAAATACTTATTGAGCTCCTACTAATTGCCAGGGGCTGTTCTTAGGAGCAGGGATACAGTAGAGAATAAAATCAAGAATGAGCCTGTTTTTTTTTTTACCATGTTTTAGCCAAGATTCCTCTGTGAGCAGAGTTTAAAACAAATGTTTGCATGCAGATAATTTGGGAAGCTATTCTAGGAAGTAGAAGAAAGATATAAAGGAAATGAATACAAAAGTAGGTAAAATCAGATAAGGATGCATTATCAAGTAAGTCATCAAAAAGGGTAACCAGAGTTTAATGCTTCAGGGCCATCTGAGGAGACCTAGGAAATGCTTCTTGATTGAACTAATCAACCTAAACATTGAAAACGGAAGACTTTCTCCTTTGCCTCCTATCACCTTTTGGTCAAAGGTGACCACAGGCATCAACGCCCCTGCAATTCCAAGTGGGATGTGTGTGAATACAGAACAAGTTTCCACTAAAAGTGAGAAGTACACATGTGAGCACAAGGCAAAATACTGTCAGATCACACCTACACAAAGACTGTCAAACCTGCATAAAGATGCTCAGAATACACACCAAACTGGTCATCTCAGAAGTAGCTAATGTAAAATGTGGGAACATGGGGATTCCCCTATACTTGCCATTAAAGCAAATTCTTCACAGTCTCCCTTATGGTGGTGGCCTGCTGTGTTCTCTGCAAAGATTTAATATAGGAAGTTTGATTGAAGAAATTATATACCTCATTGCTGCAGCTGGTCTTGAATCTGTAACGTTTTTAATTGCCCTAAACTCTAAATTTTCCTCACCCTTGATCAGCATTTTGGCTGCTCCATTTTGCGTGCCTGAGTGAGAACTAGACCACCATCCCTACTACGTCTGCACCTTAATTAACTTACTCTTACTGGGTTTGCTTCAGCTGCTTGTCCAACACTGTCACTATTGTCACTAGGCTTTGATGCTCCAAGAGACACCCTAGTCAATATTCTTTCAGGCATATCCCTCTCTGCCTTACAGCAAACTTAATTATATCTTCAGTACAAAAAGATTTAATTTCCCCCATCAACATAGTATTTTTGTTTTACTGCTGACCTTTGGCATGAAGAGTTCAAAACACTCAGATGATAGTAATATCTTCAAGTTCACTTCCATGAACAAGACATAGTCTTCCATCTCCATCATAAATTCGAACTTCTAATCCAACACAACCAGTTCATGAGGATAAGTACAAATTTGACAAATGTGACCCTGGAAGTTATTAGAAGAAAGACCAATCTTACTTGTACCCATTGTCTTCAATACTATATAATTCAATACAATTTGGTATAGGACTGTACGTTCTTAGTAGGCTACACATAAAAACAAAAAAGAGCACAGAAAAATCTTAAACAGTGATCAGTAGTCTCACTGTATTGGTAATGTTGTTATTTAAACTATTACATAGATGGAAGAATCAAGCAAATATTTTGCATTAGTGTTATTAATAAACAAGATTTTTTTTCTAGCTGTTACACAAGAAATTTCCAGAAAAAAAATGTGAACTAGCTAGCATAGATTATCTCTATTGCTATCACTTATACTTTGGTCTCTATATATCATTTCCTATTAAAACAAGTCAGAGTTCCTTGGAGAAATGGCTGGTTGCTGTTCTGAGGCAGAAAAGGTGTTAAGCTGTGTTTGGAATATGGGATTGTGCCTTAAAGCAAAGAAGCTATCAAAGACCAGTGAGGTTGCATTTGAAACACAGAAGCCAACTTGAAGGTGCTCCTACTAGCTAATGATGGAACAATTTGATGGAGCATCAATCAGAAAATAACTACAATGAAATAAAATGTTAAAATAGTTCATTTATTTTTAAATCCTTAAGTTCACAATAATGTTTTTTCTAAACCACATTGGTCAATTTTGAAGGTTGATAGAACACCAAATTATTATTCTACAACTTAGTAAGTAAAAGGAAAGAATCAAATGCTCATCTTGCATTCCTTGATTGTATTTTAGGGAAACCAAATAGTTAGTAAGGTCATATTTTGAGGTGAAATATAAAATCTTTATTTTACATGTAAAAATCTTCATTTTACAGAAGACACTGAAAAACAGTGAGGTTAAGTAACTTGACCAAGATCCTTGGCTAATAAGATCTCAAATACACACTTAGGATCATGCATATAGTTATACATGGTTACCTAGAGTTAACATACAGTTTTGCATCTTGTTTGCTTTTTTGTGTGTGTTCTTAACATATGACATTTTCTATGTCATTAAATATGTTTTGATAATATAGTTTTTAGTAGCAGTATAATATTTTATCTATTGCATGTATTTTAATTTGTTAACTCAATATTATTGGCTAGGTTGTGTTAGTTTTCTATTGCTGTGTAATGAATTGCCACCAACTCAGTAGCTTAAAGGCTTCCCTGGTGGCTCAGATGGTAAAGCTTCTGCCTGCAATGCAGCAGACGCAGGTTCAATTCCTGGGTTGGGAAGATCCCCTGGAGAAGGAAATGGCAACCCACTCTAGTACCTTGCTTGGAAAATCCCATGGACAGAGGAGTCTGAGAGGCTACAGTCCACGGGGTTGCAAAGAGTCAGACACAACTGAGCGACTTCACTTCACTTCACTTCTTCAGTAGCTTAAAAAAATAGCCATTATTTAGCTCCCCATCTACAGGTTACAAGTCTGGCATGGCACAGGTGAGTTTTGTGCTTCAGTTATCTCAAGGTTTGAAATCAAAGTGTTGACTAGGCTGTTACCTTCTGGAAGCTCTGGGAAAAAATCTACTTTCAAGCTCATTCTTGTCAGAATTCAGATCCTTGCAACTTTAGGACTGAGGTCCCTATTTCCAAGCTTGCCATCTGCCAGAGGTCTATCTCAATTCTAAGTGACCACCTGCATACGTTGCTTGCTATGCGATATATCCCATCTAAACAAAAGCAACAGCCATTGATTCTGTTTTGAATCTCCAACCTCCTACTGTGACCAGCTGGAGAAAACTCTGCCTTAAAAGGGCTCATGGAGTTAGCTCAGATTATCCAAGTACAATCTCTCTATTTTAAAAGCTAACTGTGCCATAAAATATAGCCTAATCATGAGAGTTAAATCCATTATATTCCCAGGACCCAGGACTAGGCAGCCTGTACATATAGGGGGTGGGGGTGGAATTAATACAAGAAATATCTTCTTCTCTACCCTTTTTCTCCTGCCTAGAGCATAGTTGTATGAGACTATGATTTGTGATTGCTGTCTTCTTGCTACCCTGAAACAACAAGGCAAAGAAAAGAGACTTAGCTCCCTGACCGTAGCAGAGAAGGATGCAAACAGACCAGGTCTTTGATGATACCCATCATCACCTCACCTGGAATCACCTACCTCCAGAATTCTTGATCTGTACAATGATTGGTGGTGGTGGTTGACTTGCTAAGTCGTGTCCGATTCTTGTTACCTGCAGAGACTATAATCCTCCAGGCTCCTCTGTCCATGGGCTTTCCCAGGCAAGAATACTGGGGCAGGTTGCTATTTCCTTCTCTAGGGGATCTTCCCAACCCAGGGGTCAAACCCGCATCTCCTTCATTGCAGGTAGTCTCCCAATTACAGGCAGATTCTTAACCCCTGAGCCACTAGGGAAGCCCCCATCATGTTCTTAATGCTGAAGTCACATGGCATCATTTTTTTTTTAATTGGAGTATAGCTGATTTACAAGGTTGTGTTAGTTTCAGGTGTACAACAAAGCAATTCAGTTATATATACTATATATACATATAGTATATAATATATATTCTTCTTCAGATTCTTTCCCATAGGTTATTACAAAATTTAAGAATAGTTCCATGTGCTATACAGTAGTCCTTGTTGTTTATCCATTTTATATATGGTAGTGTGTGTATGTGTGTGTGTGTGTATATATGTATATATATATATGTGTGTGTGTGTGTGTGTGTGTGTGTGTGTGTGTGTGGCTTAATTTTGATAGTTAGGTATTTCCTAACTTGCTCCTGAATAAGCTCTTTTAAATTCATGAGTATAGCATATAATTTACTTGAAATTTTAAAACACGTGAAAACTTGTATTTATTTCAAAAAACATACATTTTGTAAAAGTATAAAAATATATAAAATACTGATACAAACCTACTTCAACATGGTGGCCCCTCTAGATTAAGGAAAAATGGATTAGAGAATGGTGCAAAAAGGGGCTTCCTTATACCTGAAATAAACCATTTATTTCATCCTTATAAATCCTGAAGTAAATAGAACAAATATTAAAATCTGTTAAAGCTTACAATGGAGGAGACAGTTACTTTCCCCTTATTTTCCTCTGTTTGAAATATTTCAAAATAATAAAATTGGAATATCTCAATATTATAAAATAGGGAAAAAACTGAGGCAAGAGATGACAAAAAAAACTTCCTCAAAGTCCGGAACTTTCTATACTCTCCTGGCAGGAAGGTGTTTACTCACCCAGCCCCTACTCCCTCACCCTTGCTTCTTCCTCTGTGCCCCCACTTGGGGAGAAGGACAAGGATAAAGGGTAAGTAGAATCAATCATATTGATGATCTTACTGGAAGGCCACCTACCTAAGGACCACCTCAAGGAGGAAATTTTGAAACAATCAACAATCTTTCCCTTTAGCATAAGTGCTAGGAGCCACATACGTGCCTTCTCCCTGAACCACCATTTCCCTAACAGGCTCCTAAATGCTTGATTTAACTATGCAAAAACACTACTAATTATATTCATTTATGTGACTGACTTACCATTTGAATCTAATTGCCATGCAGCAAAATAACTGTTAAAGCATATCATTAAACAACTTGAATAATTAGAGAGAGATTTGCTTGTTCTCCTAATTCAACACTAAATTTTAGGGCAGGGACTTCACCCTCTACCTTTTCTATCTTAAATTAAATAGGGAAGAAGGCTGTGGAAATACTGTCACACTCGCTGTTTGTCAGAAACCCCAGGTCTGCTGAATAGCCTGGGACTCCGAGCTGCAGCTGGAGAAGGAAATGGCAACCCACTTCAATAGTCTTGCCTGAAGAATCCCAGGGACAGAGGAGCCTGGTGGGCTGCCATCTTTGGGACTGCACAAAGTCGGACGTGACTGAAGCGACTTAGCAGCAGCAGCAGCAGCCGAGCTGCAGCTCCATAGTCCTGCTTGGGTGTATTCATCACAGTGAGCATTTTTCCTCTCCTTTACTCCATGTCTTCTCTCAAGGACTCCCTGATTTCTCAATATCCACACCTGCCACTCTAGGCGCAGTTGCCCACTTATCCAACTTCCTCTGAAAATGTGCTGATGTCCTCTCATCTTACTTTTTTCTTTTAAATTTTATTATTTTTATTTTTTATTTATTTATTTTTTACATTATCATGTTGGTTTTGCCATACATTGACATGAATCTGCCATGGGTCTACATATGGTCCCCTTCCAGAACCCCCCTCCCACCTCCCTCCCAATTCCCTCTCTCTGGGTCATCCCGGTGCACCAGCCCTGAGCGTCAAACCTGGGCTTGATTTCACATATGATAATTAACATGTTTCAATGCCGTTCTCCCATATCATCCCACCCTTGCCCTCTCCCATAGAGTCCAAAAGACTGATCTATACATCTGTGTTTCTTTTGCTGTCTCACATACAGGCTTGTCGTCATCTGACCTCACTCCTCACATTTTTGTCTCTTTGAGAACTTGGCTATATGCGTCACAATGTCTCCTAATGGTTTCTCTCATGGAGATTATCTTGTCTCAAAATCTGCCTGCTCAGAAAACGGGGCTATGAATGAAGAGGAAGTACCTTTCTCATTTATTTGGAAAGGACATTTCCAAAACTATATCACAGAACCACCTCTTCTCTTAATTCTAATGATTTGAAGTCAGTCTGTCTCTTCCTCATTCTTCAATTGTTGGGCCTCTTTGCCCACAGTACCAGATCTATTTCTTCTGCCTTCCTTGGCCTCTGATTCATATTATTCCTCTCCTCTGTAGCATCCAACTCTATACTCAACAAATCACCATTGTCACTAATTAACCTTCAGACGGCAGAAAGTGAAGAAAGTGAAAAAGGAGAGTGAAAGAGTTGGTTAAAAGCTCAACATTCAGAAAACTAAGATCATGGCATCCAGTCCCATCACTTCATGGTAGACAAATGGGGAAACAGAGGAAACAGTGGTTGACTTTATTTGGGGGGGCTCCAAAATCACTGCAGATGGTGATTGCAGCCATGAAATTAAAAGACGCTTACTCTTTAAAGGAAAGTTATGACCAACCTAGACAGCATATTAAAAAGCAGAGACTGTTTTGCCTATGTTTTCCTCTAGGAGTTTTATAGTTTCTGGTCTTATGCTTAGATCTTTGATCCATTTTGAGTTTATCTTTGTGTATGGTGTTAGAAAGTGTTCTAGTTTCAGTCTTTTACAAGTGGCTGTCCAGTTTTCCCAGCACCACTTGTTAAAGAGATTGTCTTTTCTCCATTGTATATTCTTGCCTCCTTTGTCAAAGATAAGGTGTCCATAGGTGCGTGGGTTTATGTCTGGGCTTTCTATTTTCTTCCACTGATCTATATTTCTGTCTTTGTGCCATTATCATACTGTCTTGATGACTGTGGCTTTGTAGTATAATCTGAAGCCAGGCAAGTTGATTACTCCAGTTTAATTCTTCTTTCTCAAGATTGCTTTGGTTATTCGAGGTTTTTTGTATTTCCATACAAATTGTGAAGTTATTTGTTATAATTCTCTGAAAAAGACCTCTGGTAGCTTGATAGGAATTGCATTGAAACTATGGATTGCTCTGGGTAGTATACTCATTTTCACTATATTGATTCTTCCAATCCATGAACACGGTATATTTCTCCATCTACTTGTGTCCTCTTTGATTTCTTTCATTAGTGTTTTATAGTTTTCTATATATAAGTCTTCTGTTTCTTTAGGTAGATATACTCCTAAGTATTTTATTCTTTCTGTTTCGATGGTGAATGGAATTGTTTCCTTAATTTCTCTTTCTGTTTTCTCATTGTTAGTGTATAGGAATGCAAGGGATTTCTGTGTATTGATTTTATATCCTGCAACTTTACCATATTCACTGATTAGCTCTAGTAATTTTCTGGTAGAGTCTTTAGGGTTTTCTATGTAGAAGATCATGTCATCTGCAAACAGAGAGAGTTTTACTTCTTCTTTTCCAATCTGGATCCCTTTTATTTCTTTATGTGCTCTGATTGCTGTGGCCAAGACTTCCAAAACTATGTTGAATAGTAGTGGTGAGAGTGGGCACCCTTGTCTTGTTCCTGACTTCAGGGGAAATGCTTTCAGTTTTTCACCATTGAGGATAATGTTTGCTGTGGGTTTGTTATATATAGCTTTTATTATGTTGAGGTATGTTCCTTCTATTCCTGCTTTTTGGAGGGTTTTTTTTTTATCATAAATGGATGTTGAATTTTGTCACAGGCTTTCTCTGCATCTATTGAGATAATCATGTGGTTTTTATTTTTCAATTTGTTAATGTGGTGTATTACATTGATTGATTTGCGAATATTGAAGAATCCTTGCATCCCTGGGATAAAGCCTACTTGATCATGATGTATGATCTTTTTAATGTGTTGTTGGATTCTATTTTCTAGATTTTTGTTAAGGATTTTTTCATCTATTCATCAGTGATATTGGCCTGTAGTTTTCTTTTTTGTGTGGCATCTTTGTTGGGTTTTGGTGTTAGGGTGATAGTGGCCTGATAGAATGAGTTTGGAAGTTTACCTTCCTCTGCAATTTTCTGGAAGAGTTTGAGTAGAATAGGTGTTAGCTCTTCTCTAAATTTTTGGTAGAATTCAGCTGTGAAGCCATCTGGTCCTGGACTTTTGTTTGTTGGAAGATTTCTGATTACAGTTTCAATTTCCGTGCTTGTGATGGGTCTATTAATAGTATCTATCTCTTCCTGGTTTAGTCTTGGAAAGTTGTACTTTTCTAGGAATTTGTCCATTTCATCCAAGTTGTCCAGTTTATTTGCATATAGTTGCTGATAATAGTCTCTTATGATCCTTTGTATTTTTGTGTTTTCTGTTGTGATCTCTCCATAAACAAATGGGACCTAATTAAAATGAAAATCTTCTGCACAACAAAGGAAACTAAAAGCAAGGTGAAAAGGCAGCCTTCAGAATGGGAGAAAATAATAGCAAATGAAGCAATGGACAAAAAATTAATCTCAAAAATATACAAGCAACTCCTGCAGCTCCATTCCAGGAAAATAAACGACCCAATCAAAAAGTGGGCCAAAGAACTAAACAGACATTTCTCCAAAGAAGACATAAAAATGGCTAACAAACACATGAAAAGATGCTCAACATCACTCATTATCAAAGAAATGCAAATCAAAACCACAATGAGGTACCACTTTACACCAGTCAGAATGGCTGCCATCCAAAAATCTACAAGCAATAAATGCTGGAGATGATATGGAGAAAAGGGAACCCTCTTACACTGTTGGTGGGAATGCAAACTAGTACAGCCACTATGGAAAACAGTGTGGAGATTCCTTAAAAAACTGCAAATAGAACTGCCATATGACCCAGCAATCCCACTGCTGGGCATACACACCGAGGAAACCAGAATTGAAAGAGACACGTGTACCCCAATGTTCATCGCCGCATTGTTTACAATAGCCAGGACATGAAAGCAACCTAGATGTCCATCAGCAGACAAATGGATAAGAAAGCTGTGGTACATATACACAATGGAATATTACTCAGCCATTAAAAAGAACACATTTGAATCAGTTCTACTGAGGTGGACGAAACTGGAGCCCATTATTCAGAGTGAAGTAAGCCAGAAGGAAAAACAAAAACACAATGTATTAATACATATATATGAAATTTAGAAAGATGGTAATGAGAACCCTGTATGCGAGACAGCAAAAGAAATGCAGATGTATAGAACAGTCTTTTGGACTCTATGGGAGAGGGCAAGGGTGGGATGATATGGGAGAACGGCATTGAAACATGTTAATTATCATATGTGAAATCAATCACCAGCCCAGGTTTGATGCTCAGGGCTGGTGCACCGGGATGACCCAGAGAGAGGGAATCGGGAGGGAGGTGGGAGGGGGGTTCTGGAAGGGGAACATATGTATACTCATGGAGATTCATGTCAATTTATGGCAAAACCAACACGATAATGTAAAGAAAATAAAAAAATAAATAAATTTAAAAAAATAAAAAGCAGAGACATTACTTTGCCAACAAAGGTCTGTAGAGTCAAGGCTATGGTTTTTCCAGTGGTCATGTATGGATGTGAGAGTTGGACTATAAAGAAAGCTGAGTGCCGAAGAATTGATGCTTTTGAACTATGGTGTTGGAGAAGACTCTTGAGAGTCCCTTGGACTGCAAGAAGATCCCACAAGTCCATCCTAAATGTGATCAGTCCTGGGTGTTCATTGGAAGGGCTGATGTTGAAGCTGAAACTCCAATACTTTGGCCACCTGATGCGAAGAGCTGACTCATTGGAAAAGACCCTGATGCTGGGAAAGATTGAAAGCAGGAGGAGAAAGGGATAACAGAGGATGAGATAGCTGGATGGCATCACCGACTTGATGGACATGGGTTTGGGTGGACTCCAGGAGTTGGTGATGGATAGGGAGGCCTGGCGTGCTGCAGTTCATGGAGTCTCAAAGGGTTGGACACGCCTGAGCAACTGAACTGAACTCAACTCAACTGAACCTTCAGACTTAGTATTCAGCCTTATTCTCCTTGGCATTTTGAAACTCCTGAATGTCCAGCACTATGTCAAACATTGGAGAGATATAGTAGTGAACAAGGTTTACATGGCCCTGTCCTTATGAAATGTAAACACACCTATAGACACAATAACAATTTTCTAACGTGTTGTGAGAAAAAAAAAAACCCACAGAGTACTAAAAAACATGTAAGAGGGAGAAGATCTATTTGGCCTGGACATGGACAGGCTCTCTGAGATATGACTTGAAGATGAAAAGAAGTGAGCCAGATGGAAAACTTGGAGAAAGATTTTCTGAGCAGAAACTAGCACTCACTCTATCCCAACTTTTCCAGTATCTACACCCTCTCACAACTACTATGGACTCTCTATTCTGGATCCACAGATATTTTAATGTGTCTTCCTGAGCAACCTAGATCCCTTTACCTTTTTCCAAATCCATTCACTCATTCCCAAACACACATTCTAGATCACCTCCACAAGTCACTCTGTTACTTCTTGCTCCTAGAATAGCTAAACAAGATGCAATCACTATTTTCATAGATCAGGGGTTTGAAAATATCAGAAATTTAAACTTCTATGGTAATTGGACATCATTATAAACAATTTCAATAAGTTATCATCCTTTACATTTTTGCTGTAACCCTGCACTGAATGCCTACTCATCTTGGTCATTAAGACTGCAAGAGAAATACTTTATAATCAAAGTAGTCACTCATCTCACTATTTCATAATCACTAAAATATTTTAAAAATCTAATGTATTCCTCCACTTTCTGTTTCTCCTCAAAAAGAGTTTATTTCACTTCTGTAGGATAACCCAACAGATAATGCTAAATTTACTTAGTTCTTTTTCTCAGTCATCCTCCTCAAAATAGCTACTCTGAAAGACTCCACTAGCACTATATTTGTGGCTTCTGCACAAAATGAGCAAAGAAGAACACAAGTAATAAAATTTATTTGAGATTTTCATATATTTTATCACATTAGAGGCATAATCCTGTAAATTATGTGAGAGGTAATGTCTCCATTTTACAGATGACAAAACTGAGTCTCAGAAATGTAAATGATCATAAATGATAAAATAAGACTAGTGTTAACTTCTGAATCTAATTCAAGGAATCATAACCTTTCAGTCCTACCTTGCCTTCCTCTTGGCTTATATCCTTCAGGAAGGATGGAAGAGCTAATGGCGAGTTGGGACACCTTATTAAAGTAAATTCTGTGACTTCGTTGGGTTGAATAGACCAGTTAGATTAGCTAGACTAGGTAGACAAGGTAGAGTGGGACTGCTCAGAGCTTGTAGGCATTTATATCTGTCCTCTGTTACTAGCCTTCCTAACATTATTCCCGTTGTCTCAGCTCCCTACTCTACTAGACAACCTGGGGCTGCTCTCCATATTTTCGTGACTTCTGAACCCTTGGGAGCATGGGTAGAAGAAAGTTAGTCAGTCAGTTCAGTCTCTCAGTCATGTCTAACTCTTTGTGACCCCATGGACTGCAGCATGCCAGCCTTCCCTGCCCATCACCAATTCCCGGAACTTGCTCAAACTCATGTCCATCGAGTCAATGACGCTATCCAACTATCTCATCCACTGTCATCCCCTTCTCCTCCTACCTTCAATCTTTCCCAGCATCAGGGTCTTTTCCAAGATAGGGTAGAAGAAAGGAGTTTGGAAATACTAAAGAGGGAGGGGATGTGGTCGGTTGTTGCAAATTTTCCTGGTGTCAGAATCCTTTGTTTTTGTATCTGTCCACATAGTTCAGGTCATGTGTTCCTATCAATCACCAACAAGACTAATGTTATTCTCTGTTCTGCAACTTTTTAATCTCTATCTGAATGAAAAAATGTTATACCTTTAAAGATCAGAGCCTTGAGAAAGGGCTATCCTGTATATTTCAGGCTACAGGCAACATTCTTTTACAAAAGATGCAGAGCCAGTATGACTAAGCACAGGTAACAGAGCACACACAGCCAACAACACAACACATATGTTGTGTTGGCCAGGATTTTACACACTTTTATTTCACTCTGCTTGCCTGAAGTCCCAAAGGTTAAAAAAAGCTTTCATGCACATATCTTTAAAATTTTTCAGATCCTTCTTAAACAAACAGCTCTACAATCCCATAAGTTCAAAGTCACATGTAAAAAGAAGGTATTGCAATCTAATCAATCATTATAAACTGACTCCCCTTAGCATGCATCCTATAGCCATAATCATTGTTTTGCGTTTTCTGAGGCCTAGAGTATGCTGTATCCTTGAGAAAGGGAAGGGAGCAAGGGCTTAATTAAATTGCTATTATGTGCCAGGCACTTAGCTAGGAACTTTACATAGTGATACTTTCTCTGGAAAGTGAAAACAAGGAGATGTAGGAGGTAGGAGAAGAGGAAGAGGAGGAGAAAAGGTGGAGTTGGTGCTGCTGATACTAGTTTCGTCAGCAAACGTGGAAAGGAGAAGATGTTTGATTTTCTCATTTTCCTAAATACTACTCAGTAATGGGTTTTCCTAAGGACCAGTATAGTGACCCGGTCAATTATGGGACAAATTTGGACAGCTCTCTGAGCTGGAGAAAATACCTGTAAATTTGCCACCTCCCTTCACCCTCTTATTCCACCCTTCCTCCCCTCCTTACCCTAAGATGAAATGATCTGGGACAAACTAATTGAGAAAACTAGTAGTGCATGCCTTCGGGAGGTTTTATTAATGGAACCAGACACACTGCTATAACAGAATGTACGACTGCTCTTTTACATTGATCTAATTAGAACATTTACATACTGAATGCCTCCTGGACAATTCCCTACCAATGACACTTACAGTGTGCACCAGGCAAGACTACTCTTTAGGTGAAATTGAACAAAGAAGTCATCAAGTCTCCTTTTTCTCTAAGAAAAATAACATTGTCAAGGTTATTAGCAATCAATCAGCTGTCGCAGGCTCAGCATAGATGGGGATGTGGGTTTCCCTTTATTTACAAAAGATGGGGAACCAAAAGCACTTCTCACTCTGATAAAGAAAGAACTCCAACACCATGAGAAGCAGTAACTTTGTGATTTTGAACAAATAATGGGAATAAAAAGAATTTATTTAGCTGAGAATAAAATGCAAAAGTATGAGATCATTTCAGAAATTATTATATGGTTAATATTTCATGATTGGGTAGTAGTTACAATGACTTAAGTATTTCCACAAGCTTTAGGTTTTTTCTGCTCATACCAATTCCATGAAATCAGTGTTTGTTTTAGAGATGTGAGAAAGTGGATGTGACAAAGTCATGTATGGCGTTGGAGTGGACTAACACTAGAAACCAGGACATCCAACTTCTTGTCCAAGCTCTCATCAACATATATGTATTTAAAAGGAATAGTTTCTATGTTTGATCTTCACACCATTCCCCACACACATCCCAGCAACTTGCTCCTCCCAAATAAGCTATTTTTGCTGCTCTTCATGGCTTGAATATTTCTTTAAGTGGGAGATAGGATCTATGTATAGCTTTCATCCATCATAGACATTCAGAACTCATTGATTGATGTTTTACTAATAAGAGTCATCTGAAAAGGGACCTGAAAGATACATACATATTTTCAGAATCCCCATTTTAAGAACTTAAATTGAACACAGCTATTCAGGTAACATTCTTACAGAGAATTTCTTCTCCATCCTAGTTATAGACAAAGTTTCAAAGTTCTAGAAAGTTCAGAAAAGTAGTGATATAAGTAAAAATAGATACCTGCATAAACTAATATATGCAATGCTAAAAGGGGGGAATAATTATACATTTCTTTGCTTTCTCCTTTCTACCTCATTCTCTTCTTAACCCCTCATCTCTACACATAAAAGAGAGGAAACCAACCCACTTAGAATGAGATTAAGTTAAAATTCTTCAACAAATGGTTGAAGCACAACCTCTTATCCCTGAACTACAGAAACAGCCAGCATCTCCTTTTAAGCAAAAAAAAAAACAGCTCACAATTTAAAAGGGAGATGGCAAGAAAGAGGTTTCTCTAGTCAAAGGCCATTAGTATGCAAAATATATTAAGTGCTGGAATCACATTAAAGAGATGGAAGACCTGATCCAAACAAGACTGTTTGTACTGTTGACCAACAGCTGAACGAACATTGTTTCTGACCATGATGAGCCTTTTATGGATAGTCAATGCTCACAGTGGTGGAGAAACAGATCATTCAGACACGAGCCAGACATTTACAGAGAAGTCATTCATCCCAGACGCTCTCATTTTCATACTGAAATTTTCCACCAGTGGCTTAATAATTATGCTATTGCATATACTCTGTAAGCTAGACATATGTGTTTCTTTATGGGACCTCAAGGCCTTGTCTGGGCAGCATACTCGGTTGGCCCCCAGCCTAACGACCTCATTGTAGAGACTCCATCCCACTGGTCTCTCCAGCTTTGTTCAGGCTCAAGAAAGAGCAGTTCCTCCTAGTTTCAACCCATAGAGAGCTAACAACTATTGATATGATTAAATTTTCTGCCCCATTACATATGTTTATCATATTACAACTCAAATATCCAAGGAAAACATGGCTCCTTTATAACTGATTTGATCTTTCTCATAAACCAATCAAGTAGTGGAGGGAAAATTAAATTGAGTCCATTCTGGATTAAGATGTATGGGAGCCAGTAATCAAAAGTCTTTCTCTTGGTTTCAATCAGTCTCTGGAAGATGTTCATCATTAGATTGTTCCCTGTCTTCTGCCATGCAAAATGTTGTCTTTGTGAGACACACAAAACTTGAAGGTTTAGGGATTAGTGAGATCTCTTGACTTTGCACTGGCTCTTGGACATGCATTCCTTTCTGGCATCTTCTGTGGAAGGGCTGGTTCATCCTCACATATGGGCATTCTTTGTACACTACAGTTAATAAATAATATTGGCTGACAAAGCAGTGCTTCATTTTTTCTTGGCTTTGTTCTTGGCTTGGCCATTGCTTGGTGGCTCACCCTGTGGACTTGACCTCTATTCTACTCCTCCATTCTTACTGGTGCTACACCCCTCTGAGTGTCTATCCTACCCTCTATCCAACTCTAGTCTTCCAGTATTCTTCTCAGCCCCTGGCATGTCAAGCTCCAGGGTTGCCCTCTGGCTCTCATCTCTTTATTCATGTTACATTGTAACCACGGAAGTTCAAGGGTGCAAACTAAAACCTCTATCTGCTTGAACCCTCTGGTCTGCTGCCCCATGTGAGTGCCTAAGATATCCTGCTCAGCGTCTCTGCAGAGACATCACCAAATCAAAAAACAAGCACCTTCTACTTTTTCTTTGCATTAGCCTGGCTAATTCACCTCCTCTCCACTCATATCTTAGAGGCCATAAAGAGGGAATGCTAAGAGACATTTTTGACAACTTTCTTTCCTTAGCCCTCTCATGATCTCCCCACCAAACCCGCTGTCTGATGATTAAGGGATTTGTCAAGGAAAGGTGGGGGTCCACTTTCTCTGCCCAAGAGAAAAGAATATTCTCTTATAGCATATCTTTCTCTTTACCAAAATGATCACTTCTTTTCCCTCTTATGTGGACTCAGCCCTGATAGAGGGAAACTGATTTATTATTAAGGGCATATAAGTCAGGAAAGTTTCTAACATATTATACTTCTTACACAGATTTAGGAGAGATCTCAGAGGTAGAGAAGAAAGAGGGAACATTCTTTCAGAGCCCAGGATTTGACAAGAGGTGGATCTCAGGATAAGCAGGGAAATGCTATATACCATTTGTTTTGTCTCAGAACTGTTCTAAACTGCCACATTTTACAATCTTGTCCTCTGCCTTATTATGGAAGACCACAATAACACTTTTTATCTTCTCTCCTAACTATCTATACCCCTCTGCTATAAGCAATTTCTAGATAACAGACCCTGCATGGACTGACAGAATATCCTTTCCTGTTTTCGTAAACTGTTTATTCTAGAAATTGTTTTCATACTTTCAAGGACAAAGAGAATACATGTCTTTTTTATAGTTCCCTTTGGTCTTTTGGTGTTTGATTTGTTTGCTGTCCTGTGTTTGACTTGGATAGTCCAAGAGCTTCATAAATGTTGGGTGAGGGGGGAGGCTGTTCAAATTCATTTTTATGGTTACTACTAATAATACTTTTTCCAAAAGAAGAAATGTCTTAAGTATTTAGCCAACTTGAATAAAACTTCATGCCCCCAGGAAAGTGGGTAAAATCCCAAAGGTTAAGTAGAATAATCAATCTTAAAGGCTTTCACTGAACACATTTCCTTTTTTCTTATCTTTGATTGGACTTTTCCTTGGGAAAAAAAAAAGCAGGATTTAAGACATTTTTATTTTTACAGGAAAGAATAAAGAATCTCCTCAATGCTCCATTTCAGGGCCCAGCAACCAGAATCAAACTATCCTTATCTCTCGAGGAAAAAATATTCTTGTCCAGCCTGGACTAGTAAAGGAAAGCCGTACTTGCCTTGGGCCATCCATGAGTTATCATTGTTGTTGTTGTTATTCAGTCACTAAGTTGTGTCCGATTCTTTGCAAACCCACAAACTGCAGCCTGCCAGGCTTCCCTGTCCTTCACTGTTAGTTTTATCAGCCCATTGGCTTTTGTCAGCCCATAGCCTTCTCTTTCATAGAATTTTTTAACAAGTAAATCACCAGAACAAAGAACATGACCCCATGAACCCCTTAGGTTTGCAGTTCTGTCTCGCACTCTCTCAGGAATTTAATCGTTCTTGTTCATGCCATCCTCCTAACAGACATAAACAGGCAAGCCAAATATAAAAGTAAAAATCCTGACTGCAGGGGCTACTCAGTACACCTTTACATAATAAACATAATATGTGGGCAAAGTTCTCATCTGAAAGTCCACAATGTTTTGCTTTCTTTTAACTTTTTCTTTTATATTGGATTAACCATGTTGTGATAGTTTCCAGTGGACAGCAAAGGGACTTAGCCATACATATACATGTATGCTGTGTATCCAAATTCTCCTTCCATTCAGGCTGCCACATACACTGAGCAAGCAGAGTTCCCTGTCCTATGCAATAGAATCTTGTTGGTATCCATTTTAAATATAGCAGTGTGCACATGCTGATCCAAAACTCCCTAACTATTCCTTCTCTCCATTCCTTCCTCCTGCCAACCATAAATTCATTCTATAAGTCTGTGAGTCTGTTTTGTAAATAAGTTCATTTGTACCATTTCTTTCTAGATTCTGCATATAAGGGATGTCATACAATATTTCTCCTTCTCTGTCTGACTTACTCCACTCAGTATGACAATATCTAGGTCCATTTCCAGATGTACAAGCTGGATTTAGAAAAAGCAGAAGACAGAGATCAAATTGCCAGCATTCATTGGATCATAGAAAAAGCAAGGAAATTCCAGGAAAACATCTACTTCTGCTTCATTGACTATGTTAAAGCCTCTGATTGTGTGGATCATGACAAAATGTGGAAAATTCTTAAAGAGATGGAAATAACAGACCACATTATTACCTCCTGAGAATGCTGTGTGCTGGTCAAGAAGCAACAGTTAGAACTGGACATGAAGCAACAAACTGGTTCAAAATTGGGAAAGGAGTACATCAAGGCTGTATATTGTCACGCTGCTTATTTAACTTATATGCAAAGTACATCATGCAAAATGCTGGGCTGGATGAATCATAAACTGAAATCAAGATTGCTGGGAGAAATACCAACAACCTCAGATATGCAGATGATACCACCCTAATGGCAGAAAGCAAAGAGGAGCTAAAGAGTCTTTTGATGAAGATAAAAGAGGACAGTAAGAAAGCTGGCTTAAAACTCAACATTCAAAAAACTAAGATCATGGCATCAGGTCCCATCACTTCATGGAAAAATAGATGGGGAAAAAGTGGAAACAATGAGAGACTTTATTTTCTTGTCCATCTAGTCAAAGCTATGGTTTTTCCAATAGTCATGTATGGATGTGAAAGTTGACCATAAAGAAGGCTGAGCACCAAAGAATTGACGCTTTCAAATCGTGGTGCTGGAGAAGACTCTTGAGAATTCCTTGGACAGCAAGATCAAATCAGTCAATCCTAAAAGAAATCAGCCCTGAATATTCATTGAAAGAACTGATGCTGAAGTTGAGGCTCCAATACTTTGGCCACCTGATGCAAAGAACTGACTCATTGGAAAAGATCCTGATGCTGAGAAAGATTGAGGGCAGGACAAGGGGGCGACAGAGGATGAGATGGTTGGATGGCATCATCGACTCAATGGACATGAGTTTGAACCAACTCTTGGAGATAGTGAAGGATGGGGAAGCCTGGCGTGCTACTGTCCCTGAGTCTGCAAAGTGTTTGACAGGATTGAGCGACTGAATAACAACAATGATGCTGCAAATGGATTATTTCATTCTTTTTAATGGATATTACATTGTGTATATACTATTGTGTATGTGAGTAATATTTGACAGTGCATATGTACCACATTCTCTGTATCCATTCCTCTTCAATAGACATCTAGGTTGCTTCCATGTCTTGGCTATTGTAAACAGTGGTGCAATGAACATTGGGGTGCATCTGTCCTTTTGGACCATGTTTTCCTCCAGATATATGCCCAGGATTAGGATTGCAGAGTCATATGGTAACTCTATTTTTAGATTTTTAAGGAACCTCCACACTGTTCTCCATAGTGGCTATACCAATTTACATCCCTACCAACAGTGTAAGAATTTCCCTTCTCTTCACACTCTCTCCAGTATGAAAGTCCACAGTGTTTGACTGATATAATTGTCTAAAATAGGTTGCCTTACACCCTAAGACTAATCAATTGCCCCAGATCCAGAAGTCAGAATAACATGCCTGAGCATGCCAGACTAGCCTCTTGTAATCTTCATAGGTAGGGGTTTCCTGACAAAAGAATAACACGCCTGGCTGGCAATGTGTTAGATACCACACAGCTGTTTGCTCAGCTTTTCAATGTTAAGCTATTAAAAATCATAATGCCTTACATATCCTATTCTATATAAAGGGCCTGTGGGCAGATCTACTTCTGGCCCAAAGAAATCATCGCCTTTCATATTCCAAATCTTATATACAAGTATTCTCAAATGTGAATTCCCCAATACCCTAAGCAACAAAATTTATGAATTTTGAGAGTCAAGCATATATTTATTATATTTAATTTTATATTTCATAAGTTACAGTACATAGATTTTCACACAGATAAATACCTGAAGGTAAACACTAAGACAATGTGGAGATCCATGAAGGGTGTGATTTAAAATATCATTAACGCTTTCAGAATTAAACCTTATATTCTTAGTAGCTTCCATAGAATCCCAGTCTAAATTTCATCCAACCATAAAAATCATTTTGAACTAATATGCTAGGAAATTAGATGAGCCATAATCTCTAGGCAAAATCAGCTAAGTTTAAAACATAATGGCATATATAAATGTATATATTATAAATATAAATGAAACAGATCACAGAGTAGTCAAAAAGTGACAGCCGCTTTAATTCGTAGGAGTTTAGACTTCCAGCCCCTCTGGAAATTATGAAATGAGGAATAACAAAAAAAAAACTACCCCCCATTATTATCCAAGCACAAGTGGTATAAGATCATTTATCTTGATGTATGTCACCTTAGAGCACATATTATCCCTATCTCTCAAAGTGTTTTTTCCCCCTTATTTCATCTCTGACATTCATTGTAAATTTAATGATCCACATACGATTTGCTGGTGTCTCAGTCTGGTGTTTTGAATCATGAAACTAGTGCTAAATTTATGGCACTGCAGTACCACTTAGTGAATCATTAAGCAGTACAGTGATTTTAATGATTTGGATCACACTGGACCTCATCACTATATAATGAGGTTCCATTTAGTGTAAATTTTATGTAAAAATTCAATTTGCAAACCAACAACATGAAACTACAACATTTTTTCTAACTTGACATTGTATTTATTTATCATATATTTCTACCAGGGGTCTACTTTTAAGTTCATTAACAGGATAATATTTTATTCTATTTTTTATTAGCATAATATTTAAATGACCCTAAGGGTGAAAGTGATCAATGACACACCTTAAACCACCTTAAACTCTCATTGTCAAGTATGAGTATTATAAAGATCTCAGAAATACCTGCAAACTTCTATATGATTTTATTATCTTTGATAATATATACTTACCTTACCATCCCCAAACTAAATTGCTTTAGAGCCTCTCTTTCGTTACCAAGAAAGATTACAAATGCAGAAAAGAAACAATGGTTACAGCATGCCTCTCTCATCTCTTCATTTGATAAAAGCCCATGGCCTTCAACAATTATGCTTTTTCTTCTGAGGAGATAAAATAGACTATTCTAGATAATTAAAATGCCAGCTAGTTTATCTGGGCCCTATCAAACTGTTAGTCAGAAGCTTCCCTTCAAATAAAATTTTGGCCTCAAAAAATGCATTGATTAGTAATGTATCAATATGGATGACAAACCGTATTGATGGAAACCTTAGGACTGAAATTAGCTCAGTACTAATTTTTTAATTAGCAGAAAAGAAAACTGAGGCTAAGGAAGGTTAAGTATCATGACCAAGGTTATGTAGCTATTATGTGTTGTCAAGAAACAACCTCATGTTCCTTGACTCCAACTGCTCCCTCCAAAATTAATTTTAAAATTGAAAGCTAACATAACAATATAGTTATATTATTTCTGGAGAATGAATGTCTGATTTTATCTTTTATATTTCAGTTCCCTCAGAATCATTGATAAGCGTGTCTGCATCATGACCTGCTTCACCCTGTATTAAATTATGGTTTTAAAACTTAGCTTTAACATGCGTAGTAACAATAGTAGGTTCACAAGGTACACTGAAACTGAATTTTTTACATTCTTCATGGGTAGGAAAGAATAATTTTTTAAAGTAGTTTCTTAACCTAATCAAAAGTTATTCAAAGGGCTACACCTCTAGATGACGTAGAATTTCTTACTCATCCTGAATAATGCATTAAAAAAAAAACTTAGGCAGGATTAAAGAGAAATCAAGTCTTTAATATAAATAGACCCTTGTTTTCAATTGAAGCAACAAGCTATGTTGTCTTTTAAAGTCACTAGGCAAAAACAACAATACAGTATATTAACGCATATATATGGAATTTAGAAAGACGGTAATGAGAACCCAACATGCGAGACAACAAAAGGAACGCAGATGTATAGAATAGACTCGTGGACTTTGTGGATGAGGGTAAGGGTGGGATGATATGGGAGAAGGGCATTGAAGCATGTTAATTGTCATGTGTCTAATCAATTGCCAGCCCAGGATTGATGCTCGGGACTGGTGCAGCGAGATTTCCCGGGGGGGAGGGAGGAGGGAGGGAGGTTCCGGAGGGGAAGCATATGTAAACCCATGGTGATATCATGACAATGTATGGCAAAAACAATAAAAAAATAAAAATAAAAAAATAAAGTCACTAAGAACCATGGAATCCAATCTCCCAGAAAGTTAGACTTCAATCTGCTAAGGACTGAAATAGAAAAATAAAGTATAGCCATTTCAAAACTTCCTTCTGTGCATGCTTCCTTCTGTGTCTTGGTTCTGCATTTGTATTCAGAGGGTTAAAATGTTGGAAGAAATTTAAACATTCCTTCTTCTCCAGTGAGATGAGATCACAAAAGCCATTAGACACTGATTCTCAAGAGGTCCCCAGTGTGCAATGCCCAGCCTGGATGGTGGCCCTCATATGCTCTGGGCTCCTAAGAGCTCAGTGATTTTAATCATCTTTGTCCAAGCTCTGTTGTTCCTTTCCATCTTGTTTGAACTTCAGCATCTATCTCTTTTGGAAGAGTTCATACTAGAGCTTGAGAATACATCTAGATGAGAGTAAGAAAGTAGGGTTTTTCAAGCAGCGCATGGCAGACCACCCTAGTGACTTGTTTAACCCAACTTCTTCCCAATGTTTTCTTCTATTTTCACCACTCAGCCTATGTGTTGTATTAATAGTACTAAATTCTTCAGAATTACTAACCATCTCAAAAATAAGAACTAATACTATTCTTCATCACATCTGTACTCATTCCTTTTTAAATAGAAAATGAAACTATTTGAGTAGCCAAGACTCTTGATGCAGATTTACCACAGTGACATCGGAGTACAAAGCCCTGAAAGTAGTATGATTTCAGCATGGCTACTCAAAGATCCTAACTTACATAGCAAGATGTTGGAGAACACACATACTTGAATGTGGTCAAATGTGGGAAAAGTGTAATTAGAGAAAAGGCTTGAAAAGCAGATTAGGTTCAGATTCTGGCAGACAATCAATGTCCGAAAGAGGAATTGTGGAAATACTTCAGGAAAAAGAAAAATTGGGAAAGTCTAGAAGAGGACTTGGATTTCAATCCCTAAATCTCCCCATGGGATATCTATTTTGATCTCATTTCCATAGTACCTATGGTTTGTACTTCAATCAGTCTGCACAGCCATAGTCTTGGCAGCATGTTTTAGACAAGCCTCTTAAACACAGTTTTCTTATCTTACTATAATAGGCTCTTCCTCATCATCTAATTGTTCTGGGGATTCCAGGGACCTTCAGGAAGCAGAGTCATTATGAAGGGTGTTTTCCGGTCTTTAAGATATTCAGCCATTCTTTGCTATTGCCTTAACTTAAATGTTCTCTGATTAGGGGTAGAAGAGGTGTGTGCTCTGCTGCTAGGTCACAGGAATTCTTACAAAGGCTGGAGCCCCAGTGCCAAGAGTCCAGCCCCTGAAACGCACCATGAACCTTGCCACCAAGTCTTGCATGCTGCCAAGGAACCAAGGAATATGGACCATTCCTTCTTAGTCTTGAGGATTTACTGTCTAATCCAGAGGCAGCCACTCGCCCTTTTCTTTCCCCGAGTATTTTCCCACCCTTGTCCCTTGGGTGGAGGCTGTCATAATGTCCTAAAAGAGAGCATTTTCTGCTCTTCAAAACAGTGAACTTGAAGCAAGGGAACAAAAAGTTATGGTTAATTTCTTAGCATAGGAGAAAGCAAAAAAGGAGGTTACATTTTTTTTTTTTTTACTTTTATTTGCATTTATTTTTTGCAGCATTTATTCCCGGGCCATGAGTTTCTGTTTCTTCAGTTTCTTCTGGGATATATTTTTCTTCTATGCAACCTCCTCTTCTGGTTTAGGAACAATCTGTTGTTTTTCAGTAAGGATCATCTCAATGTGGCAGGGAGAGCTCATGTAGGGGTTAATCCGACCGTGAGCTCTGTCAGTCCTGCGCCGCATCTTGGGGGCTTTGTTCACTTGAATGTGCTCAATGACCAGAGACTCTACATCTAAGCCCTTAAGTTCAGCATTACTCTCTGCATTTTTGAGTATATGTAGTAAAAGTTCCGCACTCTTTTTGGGCCACCAGCCCTGCGTCCAGCCCCACTGTTTGGCCTGTCCACACCTCCCAACTCCACCATTGTAACGACAGAATGGCACACATTGCTTCTTCAAAGTGACATCCTTCAGATACTTGGTGGCTTTTCGGATATGCATACCCTTTATGGCTTGGGCAGTTTCACGAGTGTTCTTAAAGTGAACGTGAAGATTTGAACCTCTTGATTTGCATGATTTTGTGGGGTTTTCTGGGTCGAGTGAATAGCGCACCATTTTTAGGGGTCACCTCAGGCCGCTTACAGGAAAAGGAAGCAGGAGGTTACCTTTTTAATTTCTCAATAAATAATTATCCTGTCAAGCAGATCAGTTATAATAACAATTGACTGGGTATTTACCTTGTGCGGAGATCAGTCCTCACCTTTATGAATAACAAACATTTTCTGAGCATCTACTATGGACCAGATACAGTTTCAACAGTCCCTGTCATTACTGCACTCACAGTCAAGCAAAGGGACAGCCTGTATGAACAATAGAAAGTAAAGTGTTCATCACTCAGTCATGTCTGACTCTTTGTGACCCTATGGACTGTAGCCTACCAGGATCCCTCTGTCCATGGGATTTCCCAGGCAAGAATACTGGAGTGGATAGCCATTCCTTTCTCCAGGAGATCTTTCTGACCCAGGGATTCAACTTGGGTCTCCTGAGTTGCAAGCAGATTCTTTACCATCTGAGTCAGCAGGGAACTATTTACAATAGAGATGGGGGTGGAAAAAAACAGAGAGAGATAGATTACCTAACATAGTCCCAAGTGGGTGTCCATAGGTGCTAAGGAATCCCGGGGCTAGTTAAGTGACCAGTGCAATGTAGATTACATGAAAGTGTCTCAGTTATGTTAATTATGTTAGTAATATTTTTGCATTTTTGTCTTAGTGCATCAAATGCTTTCTACAACAAATTGTTGCACTAGGAAGCAGGTAGCAAGAATTACATTCACAATGCTATCAGCAGAGAGCGATAAAGTACCTGGGCCAGAGCCTCCAACCATTCTGTTGCAAATTCAGGCCTCTGATATTAAGTTTTGACTCCTGATTTATTAAGTCCTACCCGATTAGTGCTTACCTTGTGGCTCAGCAGGTAAAGAATCTGCCTGCAGTGTGGGAGACCTGGGTTCGATTCCTGGGTTGGGAAGATCCCCTGGAGAAGGGAAAGGCTACTCACTCCAGTATTCTGGCCTAGAGAATTCCACGGACTGAATAGTCCATGGGGTCGCAAAGAGTCGGACACGACTGAGCGACTTTCTCTTCACTTCACTTCACCCCATTAGTGGAAATGCTTAGAGCTGAGAAAAATAACTTCAATCTGTTTTCACAAGCCTCAGAGACATCTTGGAGTGACTGGTCTCTGATGTAACTGCCAGTTTTGGAAATTCATGCAAGGTTTAAACAAATGTAAGAAACAAAGACCTATGTTCAATGATATACACTAGAAAATTTCTCAGTTCATAATCACACCTAAAGTTTAGTAAAATGCAACCTCTTTTAATACTTATCAAAAGTTGGTCCCTTAAAAATTTTTGAAAAAGTAATTTAACTATATCTTAGTGATCAAATGAGTATTTGACTTCATATATTGTAGACTTGCAATTATTTCCCAGTCAATTGGCTTTTACTCTTTGGGTGAGATGAAGATCAGGAGAATTGAAACAATATTTAAATATCACAAATTAGGCTACTATGTTAAGACTCCATGAGGACAAATAGTGAATCCTCACCACTGTACAATCTTCTCTTTTTTACTCACTGAAGCCAGTTTTTAACAGATTCCCCTTCACTTCCCTGCCTTCTACTGAAACTTCAAAGCTTCAGAAGTTTTGTAAGTAGTATATAAACTAAGGTGGACAAGACTTCTTGTCAACTGCATAATACTAAACTTATCATCTTCAAGAGTCTTTTGTTCAGTTTCACTTCTTGTTATAGCATTTATTGTAGTAATTTCCTAAACTCATGAAATTAAATTCTAAGAATTTGGGGTGTAGGACCAGATCCTAATCAGATTCTAGTCCCTAGCATGCAGCAAGCTGAAGGAGCAAAGTTTCCAAAACCAAAATGGTAGAAGTCTTTTGGAAAAAAAAAAAAGCATGTCTTCTAATTAAGGCAACATGTGTAAATAGTGATAAAACTAGCATTTTATAGCAAAGACAATATGTAATATTTACAGCCTAAACAATTCATTGCAGTGTTCCAGGATACATTTTTAACACATGATAGCATTCTCAATTACTAAGACTTCATGGAACATGAAACTTTACTTTTTAGAATTTTTTCAAGCTTTATAAATGATGATTTACCAGTTATAGGAAAAACATACTTAGTAACAAATCTGAACAGTAGTAAATATCCTCAGAATTTCTGTCATCTGTGACCTGGTTCTGGGACAAGAATAGGTTAAACAGTATGTGCTAGAGAGAAGAGTCTCTAAGACTAGCCCTCCCCCTACAACTCTGGGGGCACAAGTGAAAGTCTAGATGCTCCTGTTGTTTCAGATAAGGCCATCCTCTCCCCAGAGTCAGAAGGATCCCCTGGAAAGGGCATGGCAACCCACTCCAGTATTCTTGCCTAGTGAATCCTAGGGACAGAGGAGTCTGGAGGGCTACAGTCCGTGGGGTCACAAAGAGTCAGACACAACTGAGGGACTTAGCACAGACACACTCCCCAGAGTGAGAGAGGAGACCCAAATTCAAGCAAGAATAGCAAGTCCCCTCCTCACCTACTGTCTGTCTCAGGACTCGAGTGTCAGCCCTTCATCCCTCTTCCCACTGATCACATGAAGTCCAGGACTCCCAGCTAGCTTCTCACCTTCACTCTTATCAACAAATGGCTTATAAGTAGAAAAGCAACAAATCTCCTACCCAAGCTCCCTGGCACACTTACTGCCTTGATTGTCTTCATAACATTTCACAGCATGTGAGAAACTATTGCATCTATAGCTGCTGTCTAACTATTTCTATCCACGAGGATGCACAGTTGGGGAAGGCTTGTCTATTTTTCACACTGTTGCTGACCAAACATTAAAAAGAGCCCACAACAGATAAGAGGGGCCCAGTAGATATTGTCATAGGAAAGAACTAATGGATGAATGGATGAAATTCATAGAAATAATGTGAATCTGATTTAAATCACTTTATTTATCATGCACTTAAATCTCATAGCTTTTATGACTATGTTACTATCATGTGATGATGCTACTATAAGTTAGGTATTAGAGGTATGGAAAATGGTGAATGCCAAAGAATTGATGCTTTTGATCTGTGGCATTGGGGAAGACTCTGAGAGTCCCTTGGACTGCAAGGAGATCAAATCAGTCAATCCTAAAAGAAATCAACCCTGAATATTCATTGGAAGGACTGATGTTCCAATACTCCAATATAAAACTCCAATGCTTTGGCCACCTGATGTGAAGAACTGACTCATTAGAAAAGACCCAGATGCTGGGAAAGATTGAAGACAGGAGGAGAAGGGGACAACAGGATGAGATGGTTGGATGGCAACACTGACTGAATGGACATGAGTTTAAGCAAGCTCCAGGAGTTGGTGATGGACAGGGAAGCATGACGTGCCGCAGTCCAAGGGGTGGCAAAGAATCAGACATGACTGAGCAACATGACCATAATTCATGATTGAACAACAACAAAAATGGTGAAGCCTGGGGCCTTCATTCTACCAATTCCTGATCTTCAAACTTGATATTTGTCTTAAGAATGTGTGTGTATATATAGATGCATTTCATATATAGACATAAATGAAATATAGAGTTGTATATTTATGCATATATATAGAAATAGACACACACACACATATGATTTCAAAGTCAAGTCCAGGAGAAAATATTACAAATTTTGACTCTTAATTTCACCTCCATAAGATAAAGAAGAGGAAATATAGACATGATACTCCCTTTCATCATCTACAATTTTCAGTACATAGGCCATGTAAATTTGCAATATAACAGGGAATATTTAGTGAAAATGCATATTTTGCAAGGACTCAGATCAAATTCCCTTATCTGGCAAGTAAAAATAATTTGTTTGAGTGAGAAATTTTCAACCAGGAAAATAATGCACCAGAAGACATTGAAAGTCAGAAGAGAAAACAAGGTTATTAGTAAGCCTTTATGCAATTTATAATCACCTATCTCTGGAGGGGTAAAAATGGTCCCATTTCTCATTGTTGGCAATTCTTCTCAATGACCAATATGTCTACCAACATTTTCTTCTGGAAAATACAGTCAAAGTTGTAACAGAAAATCACAGATGCAATCAAATTCATACTAATGGTTGAAATGTACCATATGTCCTCTGATACCTATGCACAATGGGGTGCAGGTTTAATGACTCTCTTATTGTGCCCCTGCTGTAATTAGGTATTAAAGGACATATGGTATGTTGCCGTTTTAACAGTGAATTTCCTTGTTTTTTATTGTTTTCTATCAGAAGCTTAACAGTCTTTCAGGGTAGTATTAGTAGTGAGAATTAAACCACATGTTGATTTCATTTTTCTAAGGCTTGGAATCTCATCTTGATTGGCCTTATTAGCAGAGTGCCAAAGAAAACATCCCAATCAAATCTATTTTCAGTTAATATGGGCTAAAACACATTTGAATTAGTAAGAAATAAGTGAAAACTCTTTGAGAAATAGAGACTTAGGATACACCATGGAAAGTTTAGAAATTAAATAATAGCTTGTTTGTCCAGAAAGACATCACAGTGTAGTGTGATGGTTTGGAAATTCTTCAACTTTTTGCAAAGTATTTATTATGAAAATCATTTTTAATAAGCAACTACCTTGTAAGAGATCTCTGTATGATAAAATTCCAAACAAATATACAACAAAAATATGACTGAAAACAAAAAGTCAACAGAATAAGAGCATTGGAAGCTATGAGACATATTTAATGTAGCTTGTTTAAACACAAGCTAAGATTTTTCCAGGACCCAAAGAGCATGATTTGTGCAAATTCACTGTTTGAAAAGAAATCTGGCTCAACTTAGAAGACTATTTTTATCACCACACACACACACACAAAAGTAAGTGAGGAAACAAAGATATGATAGCACACTACACTATTTCAAGACATTTCAACATTCACGTTAAAAGTAGTTAAATCTGTCCTTAGGTTTTTAGCATATATATGCACCAAGCACTGAGCAGTTTTAAATTCAAATGGCATTTAACATCAAGAAGAGATGCTACAGATTCTTAGGAAGGAGATTTTCACTGGACACTACAGTCTTTTGCTTGAGCTTTATACGTCTGCATTTCAGGTCAAAGAAAGGGAGAGATCCTATCACGCAAGTTTATATTCTTCAGTCGTAAGCATGGCTACACATCCCTGTCCCAGTCAGCAAGAGGGCACATGACAAGATAGCCAGCCAGGCTTCCAAATGAGCCATGAAGATTAATAAAATACAATCTCCAGCGGATGTTGGCACCTCCCTGTCAAGCTAGCTAATGAGTACTGTGTTACTCTAAGAGTCAACTGTCACATTATCTCTGGACTAACAAATGGACTCTAAGACAAATAACAATACACAACTAAAATTGAGTCTGAAAAGAGCTTTCCATTTACTGCAGACGAGTGCAGCCCCGAGAGGCTCTCCGGCTGTCGGCGCCATAAGCGTTGTCACTTTGTATAAGAAGCATTCGATGCGGGCAAAGTCAGTTTGGGCAAAAGAAGACTAGAATTATTTTTCCAAATCCAAGGTTTAACAATTCACAGCAAGCAACTACTGTATTTAACCCCTACATACATATCAAAACAATTTCTAATATTTAGAGAAAAGCATGTCTACCCCAAGTCTACGAAAACTAGGATGAGCAACGCTTGTTTGGGGGAAACTGTTCACTATTGGGAAATTTTTAATTTAAACAAGAATGTACATCTTGTAGTGACACATTTGTTAAAAATTAACTTCACGTCAGAAGTGAGAGCCACTACAGTCTTTTCATATCTGGATGCCTTTCTTGAGTCCGTAACAAAGGATAGAGGCAGTGCAGGAAACTGTAAATGCATGCAGACATCACCTCCTTAATCCTATTTCTGCCAATTATAGTTTGGAGGATTTTTTTTTTAACTCTGATTAGGAAAATATACTTGCAGTGTAATAAGAAATAATTACTGAACAGTTATTAAAAGGTCAAATTTTGTGACAAGAAGTGGGATTAACAGAGTAAAGGATATGCCACAGAAAGTATTAGATAACTAGGTAACTAGTTTTCAATTACTGAGAACAGGAAGAAAAGCTAGAAGGAAGGAAGAGAAAGAAGAAAGAAAGAAATGGAAAGAAAGGAGGGAAGGGACACACAAAGGAAAAAGAAGGGAGGAGGGGAAGGAGAAAGACAGGAAATAAGAGGAAAGAATGAGAAAGAAATTAAAGGAACTACTCTGTGCTTTTAGATACTCAAATATATTATTATTTGTTTTATCACATCATGTTTTACAAAGTTACTCCTGATCTATCATTTATAATACAATAAACCTGAATTCTCCTCTTAGCATTAAAGAAATTATGTTCCCAAACCCAAAGGTAAAGAGGTTCATTTACTCACTGACTTCTGTGAGAATTTCAGAAAGGGGCAAAGAATGAAAGAATGACCCTAGTGGCTCAGCTGCCTAGTCTGTCCATCCTGATGTTCTAAATCATCCAGGCAGTTTAGGACTTGTAATGGGAAGTGCTTGTTCTAGTTCTCTTTAATTTCTATTACTTTCGGGTTGCAAATTGGACTCCAAAGACCTAAGAGGTCTATCTTTACCCCTTGCAACGTGCATACATACACAAAGTACTCTGCACAGTTTTGGCACATAGTAAGTACCTGAGGAATATCAGTCTCCCCTTCCCTTCCCTTTTGCTCTTCTCCTCCCTCTTTCCGCCTGCCCCTACTCTGGATTCAACTCGTAAGCATTCATTGTCCAGAAGATGGTCGTTCTGCGGGTGTTCATTCTATAACTCTCCCTACCCTTCCCGATCTCTAAGATGGATATCAAACAAGACACTCGCAGAGATGTTTCATAATTAAAGGATTGATTTTTCATTCCAGTTCTGGAATCATTTCACAATATTCTGCTTTGGTTTCACAAGCAAATGAGATAGTGAAGATGTAAGCTACCATTATTGCCATTATTATATTGTTATTATCATTATTATTATTGTCCAAAATCGCCAAAGTATTTTCTTCAATTGTGTCACCTCTAGAAGAGTCAGCACCTTTGGTTTTCTTCCTTCCATTCGAAGTAGTGCTTCCCTTTATTTTTCCTTGTATTTCGTACAAACCTTGTAGAAAAAAAGGTTCTAAACCCAGACAGATAGGTTCATTGGCTGCTTCTAAATTTACATCCTTTCAGGTTTTAAAACTTGTTTTCTCATTCTCATTCATCTTCTTAATATCGTATTTCCACAGTTTTGAAGAATCTTAACAGGCATTATTAAATTATTATTTAGTTATCAAATAAATTGTTATGAATATCTGTCGTGCAGTAATACTCTTAATTGCCAAGGGTTTTCATCTGAAATAAAATCATTTCCTAGATTCTAACAACACACTTATTAGGCAGATGTTATGCTTATATACGTGAGAAAATTAAATATCACGAGGGATAAATTTATGACCTGTGTAAGGTCATACTGCCAGAATGCACAGGGTTACCTGAAATGCAGGTTCAGACCTCCTCACCACCCCTTCCAGCTCAAGTATTGCCTGAATCCATATTTCTTGCCATTCCACTTTTAGAGGAAAGAGCCTTTACCTTTGCCAGTCTCCAGAATAGTTTCAATCTTCCTTATCTGCTTCAGATGGCACTCCTTTGCCCCCTTCCCACATACAGTATTCGTCATTTTCACTATCATTTCAAGGCTTTCTCCATAATGGAGTTTTTGAGGTAAATTTATATTTCAGGTGTAGGCACTTGATGGTCTTAGCCAAAGAAAGAGGAAAGGACAAATCAAAACTTAGGATATCAATAGGTGGGGAGAAAAATTGTTTACAAAGCTTTGTTACTGCACGCATATATACTAAGTCACTTCAGTTGTGTCTGACTCTGCGACCCTATAGATTATAGCCTGCCAGGCTCCTCGGTCCATGGGATTCTCCAGGTAAGAATACTGGAGTGGGTTGCCATGACCCCCTCCAAAGAATCTTCCCAATCCAGGGATCAAACCCACGTCTTTTATGTCTCCTGCATTGGCAGGTAGGTTCTTTACCAATAGCACCACCTGGGAAGCCCCTGCTACTGCATAAATATGCCTTATTCTTCCTTATGCTACTACCTTTACCAAAAGAGATCGGAGATAGAGATCAGAGGAGAGATAAGCCCCTCAAATATGACACATGTTGAAAACATTTCAGCCATCAATCTACAGAGGAACGTAGCAGAATCATCCACAGTGATTCCTTCCAGGTAGTATGGCAACAATGTAAACAAAGGGTTAAGATCTGTGTGCCAGCACTTTAGATGCAATATTTTATTTAATTCTCAAGCTACATACTCATATGATTCCAATTTTACAGATGTGAAAACTGAGGTTTTATAAGTTAAACAATTCAATTAATGTCACACTAAGAAACAGAAGAGTCAAATCTCAAACTTAGGCTGTTGGATCCCACCCCCTCCAAAGAATGATATTCTGCCACCAAAATACCACCTGGGCATTTCCTCTTCGGGCATTTCCTGAGGGATGGATTGTGATCAATATTTGACATTCTCCCTTTTACAAAGCAGCTGACCCCGAATCCTCAGATGAGCACCTAATCTCATTCAACCCTCAGTTTAGGGGAATTAGAGAAACACGGCGGAGCAGCAGTCACATGATTCCATCAGTCCACCGACAGAGTGGTTCTGCTCAAATGAATCGGTCGTGCCGGCAAACAGGAAAAAAGCCATCTAGGAAAGATTTCCCCCTCTTCCCCTCAGTTCTCAGTAAGGCACAGTTGTGTGTTTCAGGCCTGAAAGGAAGATTTACAGTAAATTACACGTGCCAATAACATTTGCAGGCTCTTTGTCAGCAGACAGGACCCCAAATGGCTGAGCCAAAAGCCTGAATTCATTGAGGAGGACTCTGTTCATTCTCACTAAGCAGGCTCTCATAGGCAGTGTCAGAAAAACACAGTCTTTGTTGCATCTTCTTTGTGTAGAAATGGGGGCTTCTTCCTCTAGCCCTGACAGTTTCATGCCAGCTTTGTGGGTCTGGAACTTTTTAAAAATTCCCTTAAAAAAAAGAAAGAACATGTCCAAGAATAACAAATGAGAAATTTATATCTTCAAAATATGTAGATTTGAGATTTGTTTGGGAGAAAAAAAATGCTCAAGCCCTACTGAGCATCTGTAACGATGATATATCTACACGTTATATGGCTGGCTATCTTTAGTTTGTTTTTATATCCTGTGGAGTGTGACATCTGTGCAAAAATTATGAACTGGCTCATATACATGAGGTGCTTATTCAGAGTTTGAAAAATGGGCTATTCTTCTACAGCCCAATTATTTATGAAGAAATTAGAAAGAAACTTTAAAATCTTGGAATCTTTCTCTTAATTTATTTGCATGTGACTCTAGTCGGTCTGATGGCACAGAAACTGTCTGTAACAAGGGTGAAGGTTTTTCTAAGTGGGTTAATTATATTTATTTTCGTGGCCACCAGTCCCTCATTTGCTTTTTATAAATTACTCAGGGCAAGAGGCTAATCTCTGTGATCACTCTCCATCTAGACGTAACAGCTCAACCTTTCATTTGAAGTGGATCTTTCCTATTACAATCTTTTTATGAACCACCTGTAAAAGGAAGGCAGGCTCTCTCCATGTGGAGATATGGATATATGCATATAAAAATTTATAACTATTCCCTAATCACTCAAACGTGTAGGCTAAGCATCACTTATGATTACTACACAGATACTATTATACAAAGAAGTACATTTATATGGAAAACTAAAGAAAGCTTTTATTGTAAGAATAAATGCTCACTGATCCTTAACTCTAACTATCCTATTAATGCAACAATCAGGAGGTTCATTCATCTTCACCAGTCCATACTTAAGCCCCCATGAGTGTGTCTTAAGGCAACGAAGAGAAATCAGATAATTTTCTCTTCTATTTGCTCCCCTGGCACGAAATTCTTCTCCCCTTTCCCTTCTGGATTTTTAACTCTACTCCTAAATAAGTTTTCAATCAGCATTCCAGTACTGGAATGGAAAGTGAATCCTTCGTTTACAATACAGTATACTAATGCATATATATGGAATTTAGAAAGATGGTAACGAGAACCCTGCATGCGAGACAGCAAAAGGAACGCAGATGTACAGAACAGACTCGTGGACTCTGTGGAAGAGGGCAATGGTAGGATGATATGGGAGAATGGCACTGAAACATGTTAATTATCATATGTGAAATCAATCGCCAGCCCAGGGTTGATGCTCGGGGTTGGTGCACCGAGATGTCCCAGGGGGAGGGAGTCAGGAGGGAGGAGGGAGGGGGGTTCTGGAGGGGGAGCATATGTAAACCCATGGCGGTTTCATGTCATTGTATGGCAAAACCAACACAATAAAGTAAAGAAAATTTAAAAAAATAAAAATAAAAATAAACTCACACACACAAAAAAAGTATTTGCAACTTACCCTTTGTTCCAGCTGTTTCGACGTGAACCATAGGGAAGGGTATAAGGGATGGGAGATTATGAAATGCATAGAATGCAAGCCTCCAGAATAACTGACTCCATCTTTGGGATAATTCATCTCTGAAGGTTGAGTGCATGTTAGGGGGAGTGAGAGAGGGAGAATGAGAACCAATAAAGAGAATGGGAGGAAGAAAACTAATTTTCCTTGAGCAGTTATTATGTGCCAGGCACCACACACAGCACTTTTATGTACATTGTTGTAAGGGGTGATTTCTTCCCAGTTTCTCAGATTTTTGGAGTTAACTTTGTAACAGGAAAATAATAGACAGTTGGATATTTATGAGCTTCAAGTCAATTTTCCTTCTGGCTGTGGGGATCCTCTATATGAAAGACTAAACAGGCACATCTCAGAGACAAGAGTACGTCCTCCTAGGCCTGTGGTTTCTGTGTCCCTAGCATTCCATTCCAGGGAAAGTTTTACAGATGTAACAAAGAACTTCTCTGTTGGGTTAAAGGAATTATTTACCAGCACCCTCATCCACAAATCATTATCCCAACCCACATCATTTTGCTAGTGTAGTTTTTTTTTTTTAATGATTCTCTAAGATACCCTTTTTTTGTTAATACTTCTATGGATGGGGGTAATGTTGATTCAGTGTGGGGGTACTGTCTCATTTGTTAGTTAATAGTCTAGCAAGGAATAATAGGGATGATGAATTCCTTTGGATTATGAGACCTGGTCCTGAAAGATGACCTAGAAATCCAGTGTAGGCAAAAGGGTGGATGATAGGAAAGGAACCATGAAGGGAAGTAAATGTGTGGGTGCATGGGGACAAGAGGATGGATCAATACGTAATCAGTATTGGCTAGCTGTCTACCTCTGGCTGAAGTGGAGCAATTGTATAAAATCACTGAAAAGAAATAAGGTCATCTCTAGGATGGAACTAGAGATCATCATACTAAATGAAATAAGTCAGACAGAGAAAGACAAATATTACATGAAATCATTTATATGTGGAATCAAAATTATCATACAAATGAACTGAATGACAAAACAGAAATAGACATACACATAAAATACAAACTTAGGGTTACTAAAGGGGAAAGAGGAAGTGGGGGAGGAAGAAATTGGGAATTTGGGGTTAGCATATACAAACCGCTGCTGCTGCTGCCGCCAAGTCGCTTCAGTCGTGTCCGATTCTGTGTGACCCCGTAGACGGCAGCCCACCAGCCTCCTCTGTCCTTGGGATTCTCCAGGTAAGAATACTGGAGTGGGTTGCCATTTCCTTCTCCAATATACAAACTACAGTACCTCTAATATATAAACAACAAAGACCTACTCTATAGCACAAGAAACTACGTTCACTATTCTATAAGAGACGGTAAGGTGAAAAGAATATATGTATGAAAACCTAAATCATTTCGCTGTACACCAGAAACTAACAGATTATAAATCAACTTTACTTCAACTTTTGAAAGAAAACTTTTAAAAAAAAAAAAAAGTTCATGTCAGTCGTATTCTTATAAATTCTGTCCATTATTTTGGGTTTTAGAAAGTGCCGTCATCATTCAAATTCAGTCTCGCCCACCAAAAGAGGAAAGTTTTTTTTGCTCTCATAGGCACTAAGCTTTTATTGAGTATCTCATGAAAAATCAGTAAATCAGCTATGAGAGGAAGGTCAATATGATTTTTGATTGCTGGAGAATCCTTGAAAGCAAGATTGCCAATGAATTGGCAATAATGGGTTGTAAAATACTACTATTGACTTTTTTTTCCTTCCGTAAATACCTTGTTATAAAAAGTGTTTTTCAGGTCACTTAAACAAGAAAAAACAAGCCACAGGGACAAGGCCCTTTAATATTTTGCAATGCTGACATCATCGTTGTTAATAAGGCATTTATTGGGGACCCACTGAGCATGGTGATGCCACCCCCCCTCGACCTGCTTCCCGCCAAGCTCTCTGCTGGACGCCGGCCTCTCCGTGCAGTTAAATGTCTGCGATGAAGCCCTCTTGGTTTATTGTTAATTAACTTTAAGTCTAGATTCCCTCCACATATGACTTAAAATACAAATTGTGTGCACTTTGAACATAAAGTCTTTGAACATTCCTCACTAATTGTTTAAATGATGTGTGGATTTTGTCTCCAGCAGTTGGTTTCACTTTAACCTTTGGACAAATTGAAAACTTTGTTTTCCCGTAAAACTCCACTCCCCTTTGTAGTCTTAATTTTGTTCCACAGGGACTGTTTAATAAGCAGTTTTCAGGTAGAAAAGAAAGACCTGATGACCCAATATTCTCTGTTTTCCCCAATGATTAGACATAGAAATTAGTCAAAAAAAGAAAACTGGATTATGATTGGTTACATCTATCTGGGAGCAATTCCCTGAAGTCGTTAAAAGAGCAATAATGAGAGAAAGTTGTTGCTCAAATTGATTTTAGGAGGAAGCCAGGTTCATTTCCCTAAAAAATCTTTTGTGTATTTATTTAGTAATTGGTCATGAAATAATGCTTTAGACAGGCAGTTTAGAAAGCAGACCTCCTGTTTAATAAATCTGAGACTTTGATAATTATTAATGCACAAATGCCAGCAGAGAGATGTTTTATTCCCCTTGTCATAGCACAGCTATTAATGATACTCAAAGGAGTGAAAATTACTGTTTCGGAAGTGTCCAAGGCAGTAAACTGGTAAACAAGCCTGCAGTTAGGGCTATGGATGATGTGAATCAACAAGGGTGAAAAGATTTGGTTACTCTGTGTATTAGTGTTAATAGGAATAGATTATAGAGGAATATTTGTGATGTGACCTTCTGTGCACTAATTGAAATAGTATTCAGAGTCAGCATTGGCGTAATCAAGTTAAACATGGAATCATAAATCATCATGAAAAGTGCTGTCACAACTTCACCGTTAATGCCCTAGACTGCTGGGCAGCCTCGAGAAAATACCTGTTATGCCGATCTTTAGGTTAATAGGAACAGAAATGGCATTTAAAGACTATTTGGATCAAATCTGCTCTGAGGTTGAAAGTGTTCCTCTGTTAATTTACTGGTAATTTGAAGTGATGTAGTTAGGGTTAGAAGGAGCACAGCTGAGCCCCTTATAGCAAAACAAAGGGTTGTGGGAGTTTCTTCTAATATTTATTTAATTGCTTTAGGGTGTAATGCTAATCAGTTTTAATATACATGTGTAGTTTCCTTTGTTTCTTGATTTAAAACAGTTAGAAAGGTGATCAAGCTATAATAGTATATAGCTAATACTGTTAGCTATATAACTTGAGGTGACGCATTTGACAAAACAACTTGGGCATCCTTATATTTGTCAAACAGAAAGGTCTTACTGTATACACATGGAAAGACTTCTGACAAGTTAAACTATGTGTCCCAAGAAAGTATGAGAATTTACTAGCAGTATTTTTCTTACAAATATTTTCTATTGATTGAATAGAATCAGATGAACAGGCTTGAGAAAAGTCACAGAGGAATTTGTTAAGAAATGATATATACTATTGTCAATAACTCCCCGTGTCTCAATGCAGAGAAAGGTTGTGCTAATTTAATCAGTTAGTCATCAGATCATGGAGACAATAAGATGTATGATACTAAGAATAAAAGGGCTTGTTTATTATAATTTGCTTCAAATGCTATAAATTAAAACAAGTTCCAGAAGACAATTGATGATAGAATCTTTTCAAAAGTACCATATTTTACTTCAAATTTGAAAACACCTCAAGTCTTCCTAGCTTTAAATATTTAAAACTTGCAGGCAAGTTAGGTGGATAAACATAGGTCTGTTTGAAAAATAATCCTAGGGGAAATTTTTTCTAATTGTCAACCACACAATTAGAGGAAATGGAGGACAGGATGACTCACCTGTAAATACAGTAGGATGTTTTTAAGCCATCACTGAATTTTGAATGATCTTACAATTTACCCATCAAACTACCTAGACAAATAGTTGTAAGAAATACAATTTTACTTTGCCGTTTGGATGTTAGAGTCTTTCTCTTAGGAGAAGACTTGTGATTTTTAAAACCTTCTAGGTTACTTGATATCATTTTTGGCATCTTGACAGAGGAAAGTTGCAGAGCCCAGGTAACTCTTCTCTGGATATGCTCAATTTACAAGTATAGTACCTGAGGCTTGGGGATGAAGCAGCTTGTCTAAGTTCCCATAGCCAGCCAGAGTTTGTGGCATTCAAAACCAATCAACATGGATAACCCTAAAACAGTACTCTGAAAATTCTCACTGTAGCATCTTATAAGAAAAGTTTAACTTTTCAAAGATATTTTACTTCTTTTACATGAAATACCTTGTCAACTTTTCTACCTTTGACAATGCTTAGTAAGAACCTCCAATTCATACTGTTAGAAAGAAAGAAGAAAGTGTTAGTCGCTAAGTAGGGTCTGACTCTTTACAGCCCATGGACTGGAGCCCACCAGGCTCCTCTGCCCATGGGATTTTCCAGGCAAGAATACTGGAGTGGGTTGCCATTTCCTCCTGTTAGGTGCTAATCAAATTTCATAAAATTAGCAAGGATCTGTCATGATTTCTACAACAAGAAGACTGAAATGCTGGCTAACAAAACATATTCACAACTTGTAAGAACTAGAGGTTGCATTTTTGGAAAATTACTTAAAACAATGTTGAAAAGAAGTTTCGATGTGCTTTGAAATGGGATGTTGCTCATGGTACCATCTCTTTGTATTAATTTCTCTAGCAGTAAAATCAATTAGTTATCATAATGCAGGGAATTATTTGCCCTTTGAGTAGGAAGTTGAAGCTATAACAAGTAAGCAGGGTGAGGAAAGACAGAAGGAAGATTTGCCTTGTGTGGAAATTTATCTCCCACCCTTTCTTCCTTTATCTGTAGAGATACAAATATGAATTAGATATAGTTGCTTATGTTGATAAGCTCCTAATCTAATAGACACCTATCCCCAGCATTACAGAACTAGATGCGACCTTAAAGAGCTTAAAGATGTGGGTTAGTGACAGGAACGAAACATTAAGCCACGTCTCCAGACTCCAAGTCCTGTGGCCCTGGCTTCTCCACCTTGTGTTGTGGGCACAGTGGAGTACAGCACAGCCCATCCCAGACCTGGACGTGAGTTGGAACAGAAGAGGAAAGAAGCTGTAGAGAGTCCTCAGATATCTGCCTGTGTGCATTCATGTGTTAAGTTGCTTCAGTTGTGTCCTACCTTTTGCGAGCCTAGGGACTATAGCCCACCAGGCTCCTCTGTCCATGGGATTCTCCAGGCAAGAACCCTGAGGTGGGTTGCAGTGACCTCCTCCAGGGGATCTTCCTGACCCAGGGATCGAACCCGAGTCTCTTACGTCTCCTGCATTGGCAGGCAGGTTCTTTACCACTAGCACCACTGGGGAAGCCCCCACGTATCTGGAGACTCTATGAATGCACACAAGAGCATCAGCAGGGATTGGAGTCTGCTAATAACACAAAACCCTTTTCCAAGGAAACTGATCCCCTAACCAGAAAATCTAAATGGGATAGCAACAGAAAACCTTCCTCTCGATGGCAGCTAATGATTTGACATTTCTCCTCACTGGGAACAGGTGACACTGTATAATACCAGTTGGTAAGTAAGGCAGTCAAGCACATGTTTTTCAGGCATTTTTTCTCATTTATTTCACTCTGTTGTCTTTTGGAATCAGCATACTGTTCCTAATTTTGGGTTTTCTTTCTCATTAATCGACCTAGAATACTGCCTGGCACTGTTACTGTTGTATAAATATTTGTTAGATTTTTTTTTTTTAAGTTATCCAGGGTCAATATTTTACAGGTCTACTCAGCGGTCTTAATTTGAAGTTTTTAAGATGTATGTTCGTACATTTTTAAATGGCAGGGTTTTGAGAGGTATAGAAGTGTGAATGGAATTGACATCTGAGCAGAGATGTCGTGCTTTGCCCTAACAATTCTACCTCTGACACTAATTTTAAAATCTTTTCTCCCAAATGCCCGCTTGCTACCTTGGCTTTATAGGCCAACCTGCCATCCGTGAGCAGAGCTGCGTGTCTCCTCCACTTGAAGAGCCCCAGGAGCATAATATAGTCAGTGGGAGTGCAGGACAGAAAAAATATACACTGCTTTGCACACAGCCTGAAAATCAAGGCATAAAAGAGGGAAAATAAATCAGTGTGCCTCATTCGGACTTTGCATGCATAATTCATCAGCAGAAATAAGTATCCAAATGTTTTACCAGTGAGTTTTGGACAAGTTACCTTATTTTTCATTAATATCTGAATCATGGCTACATCCCAGACAATTATAATATAGATCATTAATTAGAGTCTATAAGCGATACATTTAAAGTATATAAATGTCCTCAAGTTGCTGATTTTAAGGGTATATTTATTGTTTTAAAATAGAGTCCATCTAGTTTCAAGGTAGATCTATTAAACTGAAAATCATGCAAACCATTTAGATCCTTTTACAAATAACTAAAAGATCATCAAAACCTCAGTGTTCAACATTATGAATGAAATTAACATGCATTAAACTCCTGCAAGATTTTGATCACTATAGTGAGCACTGGGAAGATCCCCTGGAAGAGGAAATGGCAACCCACTCCAGTATTCTTCTCCAGAAAAATCCCATGGACAGAGGAGCCTGGAGGGCTACAGCCCATGGGGTTGCAAAGGGTCAGACATGACTGAGTGACTGAGCATACACACAGTAAGCATTCCAAATACATCATCTCATTTAATTTTCCTTACTGCTCATAAGATTAGGGCTACTTTCTCCATTTACAGATGAAGACACTGACATCCAGAGAGACTGAGCATCCCTCTCATGATCACACAAATGTTAAACAATGGAGTCAAGATTTCACCCCAGATTTTTTTTATCTAAAGACAAGTGCCTTTTACTACCCCATGCTGCTTCTCTAATTGGATCAACAATAGTACACAAAAAAACCTATATTCTTGAAAGAAGATGTGCATGTGTTTATATACCCATACCATGGGGTCACAAAGAGTCAGGCACAACTGAGGGACTAATACTTCAGTTCAGTTCAGATCAATCCCTCAATCATGTCTTACTCTTTGCAACCCATGGACTGCAGCACGCCAGGCCTCCTTGTCCATCACCAACTCCCAGAGTTTACTCAAACTCATGTCCTTTGAGTTGGTGGAGCCATCCAACCATCTCATCCTCTGTCATCCCCTTCTTCTCCCACCTTCAATCTTTCCCAGCATCAGGATCTTTTCAAATGAGTCAGTTCTTTGCATCAGGTGGCCAAATATTGGAACTTCAGCTTCAGCATCAGACCTTCCAATGAATATTCAGGACTGATTTCCTTTAGGATGGACTGGTTGGATCTCCTTGCTGACCAAAGGATGCTCAAGAGTCTTCTCCAACACCACAGTTCGAAAGTATCAATTCTTCTGAGCTCAGCTTTCTTTACTAACACTTACTTACTTACTATTAGGTAGTGAGTAAGTGAGCAGCAAAATTGAAAGGTTTGAATATGTCGCCCTGCAGATTAAAATGTTATTATAAAATTTACCCTAATTCCACTTCATCCTATGGTCTTTGAAGAAAGCTATGGCCAAACCATAACTGACATTTAATGTGAACATCAGCTTAAAGTACCGTTGCTATGAATACCATGTAAGTTTCATGAAAACCCCTCAAATATATAAACAATTACATAGTTAATGCAGACAAGTTTTATCATATATTTTTTAATCCTCCAAAATTTAAAAATGCAATTATTCAACTCATGAAATAAGTAGTTATATCAATATTGACAATATTATGATATTTTTCCCAGTCTATCTGTCCAGGATAGTTTGTCTCTATATTTACGTTATGAGCCTACAATGTCTATACACAAAAGACCCTAATTGAATTTTCTTAGTGTTGAATTTTGACATACAATTATATTCATCCTTTGAGATGTTGTTCTACATGAAGTCCTGAAAGATTTTCAGATTAAATTGTTCAGTTCCAAAACTCTAAGCATGTTTATTTTCTTTGAGAGGCAAAAAAGAAAAAAAAATGCTTGAAATATGAATACATAAAATTCTATAGCATACATTATCTGGCTTGGCAATAAATGAAGTGCTTATAAGAGAAAGATAAATCTAATTTAACATTATAACTCTTTATTAATAAAAATATATAGATTCCAAACCTCTTCAGTGACCCTGTCTCACACAGTATAATTCCCTAAAACTTCTAAGTCACTCAATGATAAGAGGCTGATCTAAACGCTTCCACTGCATTAATCAAATACCAGGTCTAATTAAAAGAGCCATGCACAAAGCTTTTTCAAAATGTTGCTCAGGTATTGCAATAATTTCTGATCACCCAAGCCTGGAAGACAAATAATTAGAGCTGCCAGAGCATTCTGATGAGTGATGTCAGCATCTCCAAGTGACCTTCCCTCCACTAATTAATTTTCATCTTAAGAAAAGAGACCCTGTTGTTGCACATTATTAATTGAGTTCACTAAAAGATGCGCCTGATTAATTTTTGTTGATAATACTTGTCATTCTAGGCAGCGGCTGTAATCATTCTATTGGGTTTTATTTTTTTAAGTTGATCTAAGTCCTTTGCAATGTGACTGATATATCTGATACAAAATATCATGCATAAGGGCATATCCTATCATGTGTCTGGGCTATTTTTCATTGCAGTTGTTGGCCAAAGTAAAATGAAATGTCAAAGAGGGGTCTTCTGAGCCACTGGAAACTATAAAGGTGTCGTTTCACTTTGTCCTCATAGCTTATTGAAGCCACTCATTCTTAAGTCCTCAAAAGAGATCACTGCACACATTCAGCAGCCTCCTCCTGGGTTTCACAGTGAAATGTCCCTTCAACAGAGAAAACGCTGCTTTGTCTTAAGAGACTTCTTCATCACGTTTCTGTTATTACCAAAAGATTTCAGACAACTTCCTTTGTCCTCCAAGTGGGATGAATAGTTCACTAAGTAAGTCCAGTCTTCTGACCCTGCGTAAGAGGCCTAGAATTTGGATTGCTGCCCTATTCATTCATAAACTATGAGGATTAGGAAAAAAAAATAGAGAGAGCTATATTAAAGTATTTATTTCATTAACCTAAAATTAAACAGGAAATTCAGTCACACACTTAATGAATGTAAGCTGTACTCTAATATGGGAACACTCACATGTCAGTGAATTTCAAGATCCTTATTAAAACCATAGTTCATTTTCAGAGGAACCTTCTAAATGTAGAATATATTTATTGGAAAAATATTGTGTTCTAGTTTGAAAGAGAAAATATTTTATTTGTATTGGGAAAATGAACTCACAGGACTTCTTAGATCCTAAAGGGTTCCTGCTAAGTGAATTTTGATAAATATTAGCCTAAATGATCAAAAATAAATATAATTGTGTGGATACACTTGTTTAACAACCAAGAGAAAATGTTTAACAAACTGCCTTTTGTGTTTAGCTCAATCTGAAATCTTTGAAAAGTATTTTGAATCATTGTTGAAATAGGCAAGATTAGATTTTATCATCCACACTATACACTGTATGCTTAAAAGTTTAAAGAAGCTATTTAAACATATTATGAATAGAAGAAAACTAAAAAACTCTGGCAATTTCTTTGAAGCATCCTTCTCCTCTTCAGTTGTAAGCTTGTTCCTTTGTTCAGTTTTTCCACTAGATGACTGCAAGATGGCCCTAAACCATCCCGGACACTGGTTCAGATCAAATGGCCCCATCTTTTAGCCAAATTCACCCCTCCCCGTGAATGATCTTCATGAAGGGAAATGTGACATGATTCTCTAATAGAGTTCAAGCACTTTATTTAATCAATCAATACCATTATTAAATAACCACCAGGATTTAGGTACTTTGTGTATCTTTTCTGAAATTTGGAAGACCTAAAATTGAGTTTCCTTGCCTTGTCAATCCCAAGGAAACAAGAATGGTACAAAAAAAATCCTAAGATGTAAGGGTAAAGGTAATTCTTATGAGTGTTGAAACAGGGATTCATAATGCAAAAAAAAAAAAAAAAAACAGCAGCATGTAGACACCAAACCTGATGATTCTTCAGATTCTTTTCCCTTATAGTTATTATAGTCAGTCCTTGAAAACACCTTCAGATAAAGTTTAAAAAAACTTAAAAAAATTTTTTAAGTTAAAAGAAAAGCTTTAGATAAAGATAAAAACCTGTCCACTGCCAATATTTCACATACACAGAAATTGATTCTTAGACTATTTTAAGAATAATTGCATATCAGAGGATTTACTTTTTATGCAAAGGAAGTGAATAGAAAGAACAATAATAAACACTGATTTGTATTTAGTTTAAAAATATCTTTACTTAGAATCATGAGTAGTGCATATTTCTCATGAAATAGACATGCAGTTGTTTCAGAGTATTACTGAGTACCTGCATGTATCACCACGTATGTATTTATCAATGTTGATGCCTCTTTTCACTGTGGTCTTAAGGGCCTATACCTGTTTATTCTGCCCTATTTATTCAGGTTATTGCCTTTTTCAAGTAGGAGATTAATAAATAGAAGAACAAGCAAGAGAGAGATGAAGGGGAAGAAAAAGAACAGAGGAGAGGGAGACAAGGGAAAGAGAGAGGCTTAAGATCATTTGGTCCCATCTCAATTTTTTTCTCATTATACTTTCAAATTTTAACGTGGAAACCTAAGAAAGGTTAACATCCAACAATTTGTGGCCAAGTGTAATTTCTTTTCTTAATAAAGTTGACCTCAAATATGAAGAAAAAAAAGAGGGGAAAACAAAACTGGGAATGTTTTATGTTATAATATTCCTTGTAAATTCACTTTGTGTAAATTACAAGGTAGAGTCTTACTGACTTAGATACATCTTAGTGACTGATGTCAAGAAGTGATAGTGTGGGACTTCCCTGGTGGTCCAGTGGTTAAGAATCTGCCTTCCAATGTAGGGGACAGAGGTTTCATCCCTGGCTGGGGAACTAAGATTGATCCCACATGCCTGGGAAGGTGACAGGGGAGCGGGGGTGGCAATTAAGCCCACATACTACATGCAGCTCAAGAAAGCTCAAGCACAGCAATGAAGACCGAGTGCAGTGTAGCCAATTTTTTTTTTAAGTGATAGTAGTGTATTTCCAAAATAATGTAAATGACACCTTTTAGGGTATATGGTTTTAATCAGTGTGGGGGAAATTTAGTCTTTTTCTTTTTAATATGGAGCAAGTATAAAAATCTTGAAGGAACAAATGTTTAGACTTTAGGGAAGGAAAGACAAATAAGTTCTCGAGATCAGTGAGGATGAAGATGAAGCTGAATGTCAGATGTTGCTCTGAATCTAGGTCAGTATGGCTGAAAGAACATCAAGACAGGAGGGGCCCTTCTTTTGAGTCATGTAATTTAAATCAATATGGAGAGATCATCTCTGACTAATATATCTGACATTAATTTTCTAATCAGATTTTACCTATAGTCTGTCAGCATTCCTTTTAGAAGTCATCAATATTTTACTTGGATGAATATCATCATCTTCTTACTTTCTCTCACAGCTTTGTTTCTGTTTAATAATACTGCATTTTAGTAACTATATTTAACCAAACTATAAATTGAAAATAAGGGGTTTCCGAACTTGGATTCTGACTTTTAACTATGCCATCACTCTTGATAAGTGCAGCCTTGGGTTTTGTATGAAGAACCCTTGTATAATGTAGGTGTCATTGAATAATATTTGGCTGTGGGATATACATCTATCTCAGCTAATTAAATTCAGTTTTTATCCCAATTTATATTGACTGAGCTGGCTCCAATCCAATAGATATTTGCCCACAGAGTGACTGAATTTAATCTATAGCCACAATATGTGTGAACGTGGCATTTCCAGGTACCCAAAAACATTCACTTCTCTATTCAAGGTGCAAGATATAATAGCAGTGGGGCTCAGAGGATTATGTATACAATCTGGGGTGAGATTAACTCTGAATCAGTATGACCAAAAAAAAAATTGTTCTATGAAATTTGGCGTCAAACAATCTCAAGTTTTGTTTTGGTGTCAAACAATCTCTAAGAAAAATTTTTCTTAGAGAAAAAACTTAGTTACTTAAATTATTTGAGTCTCAATCTCTATATGGATAAAATAGAAATATATTTTACATTCCCCTCATAAGATTGAAAGAAAATAAACAAAATAATAAAATGTGAAAGCATGCAACTCAATGCCTGATAGATTGAAGGAGCTTAATAAAAGTCATTTTATACTGAATCTAGATTGATTAGTCTATTTGATTTATGGAGAGATTCTGCTCTTTTAGCTCCCAACTGTCCTAACTTTGTTCATCACACTGCTTTTCCCTCTCAAGGAGAGGAATCATGGAGAAACAATGAATTTGCTGCACTTACAATGGGACCCAATCAAATGGACCTACTGGTCAACTTGGAAAAAGAGACTTCTAAGACTGGTCAGTGTTGCCTGGTGGTTGTAGAATCAAAGAGATAGACAGCAAAGTTGCAACTCTTAATTAAGGTCAAACTTGTTAAGGAGTTTGAAATCATGTATCAGGAAATACCTGGTGTTCAGCAAGTATAGGAAAGGTTGCTAGGAAGTTTTGAGATGCAAAGAGGGTAGGGAAATGACAGATGCTGGTAATAAAATTTAAAGTAACAATTGGACAATTTTTCAACTTGATTTAGAAAAAGAGTTTTAAAGCTTAAAAAACTGGCAAGCATCATGATCCACGATAGTTTTAACATGTTAAATGGAGTTCCACAGATCTTACTAATTTTTGACAACCTCACACTATTTAATATTTTAAGAGGTGTGTTTGACCCAAGGTTTTTATAATACCTTTATATTTGACCCTGAAGACACCTTCAGCATAGCCTCTTTTAAAGATAATTTTGATATAAAGTTAGTTTTGGCTAGTAGCCATACCACCATAACTTTTGACCTTGAGTGTGCTCCAATTTCTAGTAGTATTTGAATAAATGACTTCTGGGTGAAAGTAAAAGGTCAGGAAATAAAGTATCAAAGTTATCAAGATTGATTTTTATTATTTCTTTCTTATTAATTGCCTGTACACTACTTCTTCCCCTCTAATATAATACCTTCTGAAAATTTCCTTCATTTGTAAGTCATTAACAGTAATTTTAAGGTAGGTCATGTCCTAGTACAACAAATTTCAAAGGCTAGTCTGAAGCGAAGTGATAGAGTAGAAAGAACTTTGGGCTTGAAGTAAGAATACTTGGATCCCTATCCTGGCTCTGCCACTAACTAGTCTGAAAGATAAACTATCTTACCTGAAATGAGATGATGATAATCATCTCTCCAACTTCACTGGGTCTTTGCATGGCTTAAATAAGTTCTTGCCTTGTAAAGGCATATGGAAAGCTATAAAATATTGCACACATAAATCATTACATTAATTAAATTATGTATTTGATTTATGATCTTGAAAATTTAAGGATCAAATATTGTTTCAATAGATGACTCTTGGAAATAATCTCCCTTTAACTATATATTGAAATAAAAATGTTTGTATTCATGGAATTTAGACTATAAAATTCAAAGCTGCAATTCCAAAAGTAATTTTATTCTAGAAAATTAACCCCATAGAGTAATAAGAGCCTCCTCCTAGAGGTCATGCTGCTTGTATCTTTGTCCATTTAGGATCTATTTCCAGCAATTGCCAGAAAGATGTATTCAAATAGTAAGTCAGATCATTTCATTCTTTATTTAAATTTACCTAATCTCTCCCCATCACTTAAAATAAAAGCTAAAATGCTAACAACGGCCAAAAAAAACAACATGATTGGATCCCTTGCTAACCCTGGTTTCATCTACTACTGAGTTCCCCAGATTCGCATTCTGTTCTTAGGACCTTTGTGTTCTCTGTTCCCCTACCTGGAACACTTCTCCTCCTTCATATGGCGAATTCGCTCACGGCATCAAGTCCTCTTTCAAAAATCCTCTTCACAAGAGGGCTTACCCTGACTACTCTACTTAAAATGGCAATCCTACCCCCCATAGCCAGTACACTTATCTATCTTTTTTTCTATAGCACAGATCACCTTCTAACACACTACATCATTTTCATATTTTTCTTGTTTATTTTTTGCCTCTAACCACCATAATATAAACTCTACCAGAAAATGGACTTCATCTGTTTTGTTCACTGATCTAGCCCATGTACTTCAGCATCTGGGCAATATGGTAAGTGCTCAAAAACTTACTCATTGAAAAACTGAATGATATAATGAAAACACCATATAAACCTTTGTCAGTAGGTGTGCTGCCTTCTATGGCCCATTCCTGTGACCAACCACAAGCATTTACAGAATATGTGCATCCAAAAAGAGGTGAGAAATGTGGCTATTAAAGGAGAATGAAACTATTCAGCTCTTCTAAACACAGAATTCATGACCTTGGAATCTCTTTATACATTTTTTAATCGATTGCATTAACAGGATTTTCTTTGTCCTACATCTATAGAACATGGCAACATTAATCTCTTAGTAAATTTGCATAAAATTTGCAAATATAATTTCATGATCTGTAAAACTGAAATCAAAGTATAACATAGCAATTTCATTGACTTAATCTCTCAGAATTCTGTCAAAAAAGTAATCAGATTTTCTTATCATTATTTATTCTTTTTCAAATGCCTATGGCTTTTCATTCTATTATCTAGTGACTGATTAGTAATTTTCCCTCTTTATTCCAATATTTTTGTTGAGGTTGAACTGATTATATCTAGTACCTAGAATTACCTGACCCATAAGACAGTGCTTTTAATTTATATTTAGAAATCTCAAGTTCCATACTGGTTCTCTAAAACCCAATCTGTTTTGCATCAATAACCCTACTGCTTGGGCACCCTATACCAATAAGCAAGTTAGTTCCTATAATTAGGGCTATATCATACCTCCCTTAATTAACACTAGGATTTCAGTGGTGGCAACTGTGGTGTTTGGTTTACTGTTTCTGGTAGCAGTCTTCCTTTACAATTCACAGCTATATACTAAAATTTTGCTTCTGACCCAAAATTTCCCATCGGAAGCCAAGGCACTTGATTTGAATAGATCACTGCACATACTGATGAGAATTAGGCAACAGAACCAGAAACAGTCTCATCAGTAAGTCTTAAAATGACTTCTACACATAGTCTCCATACCATTAGCAATGTTGCACTGCCTAGTACCATACCAGAGTATGAAATCCATTTGTGCAGCTGTGCTGTGTGAAAGTTATCGTTTTTAGCTCAGCAACTTATGTTTAAATTTATTGGCCTTTTTTTTTCTTTCGGGGCTGTTGAGCAACAAGAGTACCAAAGGATTACTAAACACATTTTCTAAGGATTTTCATTTTTCTTACTTCTTATCTAAAGCTTGAAGTTTCCTTTTTCTCTTCTGTCTTCACTAACTGTGACTCACTCACACATAATATACCCTTGCTGAATTTTAGGAGAATTGACATATTTAGCTAAGTTGAAATGAAAGGTAAACCTAAATCTACCTCACTAAATGGAAACTATATGTCATATGTGAAGAAAACTGAAGTATTAAACTCAGTCTGTTTGTGTAAACAGGACTTTAAAGACATTTAAACAACAACAACACAGATTTCATGGTGCTTCTTCTTATTTTCTCTATAAAACTGGTTTGGCCTCTAAAGCTTCAAACATGATTATTATACAACATCATTCTATAAAATTGTTTCCTAAAATTTCTCCATTTCCCTCGTTAATCTTTAAAAGTTCCATTATTTGCTTCCTTACCAGAATCTATTTCTCTAGAAACATTATATGGATATTATCCAGGTGTGCTAACTCCAGGGTTTTGGCTATTGTCCAGCTTGAACAATTAGTTAAAATTCTCTTTTAGTTTTAACCAGATGTTATAGTCCTCATTTCCTGACCTAAAAGGCTCTTTCAAATTATGAAGAACTTTTAAATACTTGTCCCATTCTCTTTCTGAGCTAGCTGCACCTTAGTGCTAATATGGTCTGATTTTCAGTATGTGCATATAATTAATCAGGTTTATACAACATTTGGAGTAAATCTGGCTTAAAAATACTTTCAATATGAGAAGGGAAACAATAATTAGCAAAGATTTATCTAGTACATATCTTTTGACTTTAAATCTCTTTTTCCATAGTACTTAGTTGAGCTTTTAATTTTCAAAAAGATGAGTGCATTAATTTTAGAGTTTTCTAAATTTCATGTAATTTTATCCATTCAATGAGCCTATATTCTTTCTGGAGATATGCCTTTGACCCATTTTGTATCTTGGGCTTCCCTGGTGGCTCAATGGTAGAGGGTCCACCTGCTAATGCAGGAGATGCAGGAGAAACAGGAGAGTTGGGTTCGATTCCTGGGTCAGGAAGATCCCCCCGAGGAGAAAATGCCAGCCCACTCTAGTGTTCTTTCCTAGGAAATCTCATGGACAGGGGAGCCTGGTGGGCTATAGTCCATGGGATTGCAAAAGAGTCAGACATGACTCAGGGACTAAACAACAAAAACCAGGACCCAGAAATGAAGCAAATATTCTGTGAAAGTGAAAGTCTCTCAGTTGCGTCAGATTCTTTGTGACACCATGGACTATACAGTCCATGAATTCTCCAGGTCAGAATACCAAAGAGGGCAGCTGTTCCCTTTTCCATGGGATCTTACCAACCAGGGACTGAACCCAGGTCTCCTGCATTGCGGGCAGACTCTTTACCAGCTGAGCCTCCAGGGAAGCCAGTACTTTCTATGTCCCTTGTATATATTTTACTAACTTGTAATATGATAAGTAGATATATATTTTGTACTTGAAGAATTCTGAAAAGCCACCAGTAGAGTCAGATTGTTTTTAGTCCTGATACATACTAATCCTCCACGAGCACAACCATTTAATGTTATTTCTCTTAGCCCTTTATTTCTTGTATTTAGTTAATTCCTTAACTAAATCCTCAGGAGCCAAATTAAGGTCACTGTCCTCTCTTACCATTTGTTACTGAAATCACACAAAAAGTATCTGCTGTTATGTTACCTGAAACTACTATAAAACTGTAAATCAACTATACATCAATTCTTTCGATACTTTTAATTAAAAAGGAAAAAAAAAAAAAGAAAATAGTAGTTCCCTGTGGACCCAAAACAGTTGTTGGGGAAAGGCAGCTCCTTTCAATTCTGAACAGCCAGGAACAAGGACAGTGGGTTGGATGGAGGAAAACGAGTAGAAGAAACATTTTAAAAGTCTAATCAACTGATTTGGGGAAAATCCTCAAGATATGTTGCACAAGCAACAGTCTTCTGAGGAAAAACACAGGTCAGAAGCTATGCTTAACTTTCCCTGTTCCTTATTTCTAGGACACTTCTTAAAATACAGCCTTTGAGTTGGTAGTGTTTTGTGATTATATAAAAATAAGTTCAGTATTTCTTTATTAATTTTAGTGGTACAACAAGAAGGGTGTATTGCTTTGACATAAGGAATTCGAAGTTACTAGGCACGTGCCTTTTCATTAATCTTTAAAATATATTTGCTGGGTGAGCAGCCAACATAATCCTGCCTAAACAGATAAGAAAATGGAGAGCTGGTGATAAGGTGACTTGTTTAAAGCTGCGCAACAAATCAGGGAGAGAGATGGAGTCCAAGTTCATTCCCCTGCTCTGGGCCGCAGGCGCCCCTACTGGCCCAGGCACGTAAGAACAGCTAGAAGCCGATGCCTAGGAGTCACCAAGCCCTGAATAAAAGGGCTTCATTCTGATCATTTCTGGAACGTTCTGAGGAGAATGCCACGAATCAAATTTTTGGAAAGTTTCAGAAGAGAATCCCACAAGTGAAAAGAAATATTTTTTGTCCTATCAGTATTTTGATTTGTAACCCTTGCATAGCGTCAGCTTTTAATTATCTAGAGAATAATTATCCATTTGTGGCTTATCAAGGCCCCTTTCTTCTCTCCAGCTTCCTGCCTGTGGGCCATTTCCCTGCTCATTAATACTTGCATTGCAGACACGATCTGCTGCTTTGCGGGTGAGTCTGGTAAAAAGATCTGGTGGGCAAGGAGATAAAATGGTATTGAATATGTAAATGATTATCATAAGGTTTAATTCATCCATACTGGGCTAGATAGTTGAACTCCATAACAAACGCTAATATAGTTCATTTGTCAGGGGAAGGTCCACTCCTTTTTGCCTTTTATTCTGCATATCTACTTTTCCCTAGTTCCTTTACTTGATGCTTATTATCACAGATAATTGAAATTTGACGAAAGACAATCTTTTGCTGATAGATTTGGACAATGTTCACGTTTTTGAATTTGGCATTTCCCCACCCCTTGAAAAGAAACCTCAATAAATACATCTCACATGTATTAAGGAATAAGTGAAAGGTGTGCTTTTTGCGTATTATTTGTGGATTGAAAGATAAAATATGGCCATCAGCGTCCTCTCTCTCCTCCCTCCTCAAGGATTCTCGGTGGTTAAAGAGCCGGTGCTGGTGGTGGAGATTAGTAGGAAGTCGAGATTGCCTCATGAATCAGGGTGAAGCCGCTCGCTGGTGGCAGTTGGTTTGATCTTCCTAGTCACTCTCAGAGGTTATATATCTTTCGAGATGATCACTCACAAGGATATCCTTGAAGGAAAACGAGGCTGCCTCACAAAAGCACAACTAAATGAAACAAACAAAAAGGAACAGTGACAGGGTAAGCGGAGGAACAGGGAGGATTCTTTTAGCATCTACACAAATAAAATGGAGTGTGTTGGTAAATTCCTTCTCCAGCAGCTCAAAGCACTATTTCTAGAGCTATGCTGACCACGTCAAAATGATGCTGCTGCATAAGCAAGGGAATAAACAAAGCGAAGACCCATTAGCTCTGTTTCCATTAGACACGGGAAGGGTAAAAAAAAAAAATCAATAACAGGCAAACAGAAGATAAAATTGATAGGAAAGAAATGTTAATTTTAAAGCTTTAAAATGAGGTATTGCAAGCAGTGGCATGCAATAAACCTTTAAAAACTATTTTTAAAACTTTCAAAATCATTTACATTTACATGGGGGAAAGAACTCTAGCAGGAACATATACAGCATATTAAACTTTAGTGCATTTTTAATGACTTGTCTTAAACAAATTATGCATGAGATAGATTACACATCCTTCACCCACTTAACAAAAAGGCATACACACGAACAAAAAACAAAACCAGGTGGCTTTTAAAAAGAAATTAAGTGTATACTTGGTGACTGATTGGGAGAAATGCCAGGCGGTGTAAAGGACCTCTCCGAATAGAGTTCTCTTGAAAGAAGCTAGATTGATGGGTGCTTTCGGCCCAGACAGTAGGCTGAACAGTATAAATGATACTAGTCTCTGATTTTGGATTCCATCCTGTAAATGCCCTCAGCAGTCAGAGTAGGGGAGCTGAAAGAACAAGAACTCTGGGATGATAAGTCTTGAATTCATTCCAAGTCCCACCACTCCTTAACTGCCTAGCTGGACAAGTATTTTACCACCCTTTCTTTTTCTCATTTTTAAGATGAAGATAATAATAATCATAACGGTGTCTTGCATTCCTAACTTGGAATAAGGCCCAAGTCTTTGCATTTTCTTAGGATCCAGTTCTCTGTAATATACAAGCATGGTTCAAAACCATTGGTTTAGAGGGCTAGTTCTCAAATTTATGGATATATCTGAGTCCCTGGAAGAGTTTGTGAAAACATAGGCAGCTAAGCCCCACCCTCAGAGTTTCTGATTTTGTGGGGCTGAGGTAGACAAGGAGAACTGGTATTTCTAACAAATTACCAGGTAGTTCTGATGCTGCTGATATGGGGGCCACACTTAAAGAACTTCCTGTCAAGCCTTGCAATTCTAGTGTGGTCCATGGACCAACAGTTAGCATCACCCAGGAGCAGGTAAGTCATGCATACTCACCTAGACCTTGTTAGAAATACTGACCTGTCCTGCTGAACCAGAATGGCATTTCACAAGATCTCCAGGTGATTTGTATGCCCAGTAAAGTTTGAGAAGTTCTGTTCAAGAGTATCTTTGAAGGAAGTGGAACCAATCAAAAACTGTGAAAATCTGCTGGAGGGGATTTGTAAGAAGGGCAACAAGTATGAACAACACAAATCCAGGGTCGTGGCCTTGGCATTTCCCCGGGAAGTCTTACTTGTGAAATTGACTATATGTACCACATGTAAACAGCAATTATCAGTCAAGGTACCTATGCTACCTAGATATGCTGTGAGTGAAGTGAAAGTTGCTCAGTCGTGTCTGACTCTGTGACCTCATGGACTATACAGTCCATGGAATTCTCTCAGCCAGAATACTGAAGTGGGTAGCATTTTCCTCCCAGGAGATCTTCCCAACCCAAAGACTGAACCCAGGTCTCCCACATTGCAGGCAGATTCTTTACCAGCTAAACCACAAGGGGAGCCCAAGAATACTGGAGTGGGTAGCCTATCCCTTCTCCAGTAGATCTTCCCGACCCAGGAATCGAACCTGCATCTCCTGCATTGCAGGTGGATTCTTTACCAACTGAGCTGGATTCCTGATTGAGCAGGGAGGCCAGGGTGAACAATTACTAGAGCACCTTTTCACTACTAATAGAAATTTTGCTTCCTTAAATGACGATCTTTTCAGTTCTCTTTTTTTTTTTCTTCTGTCGTCCCACGTCCTTGTGTTTTTATGAGTGTGCTTATTTCTTATCTAATTATGGACTTGGCAACTACATGAATATTGGTCATAAGAAAAGTAAGCTGAAAACACCAAGTGCATTTCCATCAGTAGTTCCTTTAGACTAAAGAGTCACTGGGTTAAGTGTCAATGATCTAATATCAACCCAGCATCACAACAACCCCTTCATTCAAACAAGACTTCCCGTTACATGGACTACAAATCGGAGCACTGCTTCACATTTGTGAGATTTATATGACCATTTAGAGAAATTCTTCTTGTAGCTCCTCTGATAGCATCACTGGCAATACAAAGCTGAATGGTTCATATCAGATTTCATCTCTAGTATGTAGTGGTTTAGTGTTTGAGAATGAACTCACAGACTATTAAATTTATAAAAACAAAGACAAATATACAACATAGAGCAATTCAAGCTCCAAAAGCTTTCTATTAGCTTTTGGGAAAGAACCACTACAAAAAGAAAAAGGCAGTGAAGATTAAATCATTTTAAGATTCAATTTGTCTATCCTGCTATGGAAAACCTAAGCTTGCTGAAGACATAGAATTACAGCTTTATTTTAGTCCACAGGAGATATCATTCCAATGATAAGTTTTACAGTAAAATCAATGAGAAAATATTCTGATTTGCAGGACTACCCTCCACAAGTGATAATAATTATGTAATAATGCATGGGTTATGGCAATATTGTATATCTTACATTAACAATATAAACATTTAAACACAGGGACTTTTTAATCTTTATAAGTGATTTCCATTTTAAAGATGAAAGCACAGTAGAAAAAGTAAGTAAACTGTTAGAACCTAAGAGATGCTTTGCACTGAACTATTAGTTTGCCTTACAGTCTGTCTTTTTTCTTACCAATATTAAAAAAAAGAAAAAGATAACTTTCTTACACAAATAAATCAGAACTCTAAACACAGTCTCTCATGGAAGAGAACACCTTCTACTTATAATTGTTCTGCTTTTCTAATCAAATATTTCTCTAAAATAGCCTTTTTTTCCCTTGATGCTCATTTGCTGGTGCATTTAAAATTCTTTTTTTTTGTTTTGTGGAAATTCAAGAATTCATGTATCTTCATTGCAAGTGATGGAAATCTTTCTGCTACCTATTTGGGCAACAGTCTTTATTAACAAATCACATTACATTATTTACCACTTACCTGGTGGCTCAGCTGATAAAGAATCTGCCTGCAATGTGGGAGAACCTGGGTTCAGTCTTTGGATTGAGACGATCCCCTGGAGAAGGGAATAGCTGCCTGCTCCAGTAATCTAGCCTGGAGAATTCCATGGGGTCACAAAAAGTAGGGCACAACTGAGCAACTTTCACTACCTTCAGAAAAAAGTGGTATTACTCTATCTGAGCTATGTGCAGAATTAAAGCTGTTATCATATTTGTCTTCTGTGTATTCATCTCATAAATGACTTCTCCCTGAAGGAAAGAATGATTCGTCTAAAATATACCATACATATTTGAAAGATTCTTATTTATGCATTATATTAAACCTCCTTGGAAGGAATGCTATGACAAACCTAGACAGCATATTAAAAAGCGGAGACATCACTTACCTACCAAAGGTCCATAGAGACAAAGATATGGTTTTTCCAGTAGTGATGTACAGATGTGACAGTTGGACTATAAAGAAAGCTGAGCAAAGAAGAATTGAATCGTTCAAATTGTGGTGCTAGAGAAGATTCTTGAGAGTCCCTTGAACAGCAGGGAGATCAAACCAATCAATCCCAAAAGAAATCAACCCTGAATATTCATTGGAAGGACTGATGCTGAAGCTGAAGCTTCAATACTTCGGCCACCAGATGCAAAGAGCCAATCATTGGAAAAGACCCTTATGCTGAGATAAATTGAGGGCAGGAGGAGAAGGGGGCAACAGAGGATGAGATGGTTGATGCCATCACTGACCCAATAGACATGAGTTTGAGTAAGCTCTGGAAAATAGTGAAAGACAGGGAAGCCTGGCATGCTGCAGTTCGGGGGAGGGGGTGTCCCAAAGAGTCAGACACGATTTAGCAACTGAGCCTTAGGAATATTAATTGTTTTTGAATTAGTTGTCCTAACAAAGAAAATCTCCTGGACAACATTGTTTTTTATACAGTAGCTCAAATACCTGTCTCAGACATCAGAAGACCCAGGAAGTCTCAAACTGAATCTACCTCTAGATGGTTAGGCCTTGAGGGCAGGAATTCTGCATGCTTGTCATTGGTCACCTGCATTGGGCTTTATGTAGCAAGTATTCTGTTGATGAATGGATGGAAGAACAGAAAGCCCTTTACGTATATCCTCTGTATTTAACTGCTTCCCCAGCGTATGATCAGTTTGTTATATGCTGTTTCCAGCTAGTAGTGTTAGACCCTTGTTCAAACAAAGGGAGGCTTTGAACTTTGGGAATAGCTACTGTTAATGTGGACTAGGATGTTAAATTCCTTGAAAGCAGGTTCTTTGTCACCCCACCAGACCTCCCCTTTCCCAGCTTTGCACATGGTAGTTGTTTGTTGCACTGAATTAGACTGACTCTGTAAAAGGCATTAGTGTGAACAAAAATAAATACATTAATACGCTGCTCCAAATCTGACTCACTTAAGTCATCCTGCTCAAAATCTTCCTTTATAATTTCATATTAATATTTTTGTTAGGTAATGCATGCTGATGATACAAAATTCAAAATGTATAAAAGGGCACAGAGTGAAGAGTAAGGCTCCATTACTACTCTGCCACCCAAGGGCTCAGAGTGAGAGGGAAAATCTGAAAACTTAGCTTTTTGTAACAGGAGGTGTTTGGCAGTTGTTATTTTTAAGTATAATGGGAAACTAACGCTTTTTCCACTGGTACTCTAATGCTCGACTTTTTCTGTCATTGTTCAGTCACTCAGTTGTGTTGGACTCTTTTCAATCCCGTGGACCGCAGCATGCCAGGATTCCCTGTCCTTCACAGTCTCCTAAAGTTTGCTCAAACTCATCAGCATTTTCTTAGTCTTTTTAAATCTGGAAGATGATTTCTTTTGTAGAGTAAATAAACCCAGTACACCAAGTGAGATCTGCAAACAGTATTAGTAAGGCTAAAAGCCATCCACCTTTGAGCAAATGGCCCTACTGTGCTTTCACTTCTCCTGCCCACAAGAATGACACCGCAAACAGCACCATCAAAGACAATTCTGTTTCCAGGGTTATATCTCAAAGATACTCAGACAGTCAAGCAGTAGTTTAAGAAAGCAGTACACTGCTTTTTCTAATCCAGTGCAGGGGAGATGAGCCACTCCGAGTAAGAATGAAGGGTGAAAGCCAAAACCAACAGACAGAGCAGGTATGTTACAGCATTTCCTCATCTTTCAAATCTCAAGTTTTGTTTTTTGTCTGATTGTTTTGCTCCGCTTTGTTTTATGAGATTACATGGGCTTTTCATCTATATGTGGAAACAAAAACTTCATTGAAGCCCAGAAGAAGCTGTCTATTCTTGTGTAGACATGTGCTTGTGTGCTAAATTCACACACACACACACACACACACACACACACACACAATGCATTTGGACCCTGTAGGCAAGCAGTGACTTTACTAACACCGTTTGTGATTTTCACTATGTTTCAGTGACTTTAGAGAAATTCTGTAACATGTCTTGATACTTTCATCAACCTTTACTCTGAAACGATTTTAGGGAAGGGAAATAGAAAGGAAGGCGTTAACACTGACAATATAGCCAATGAAAAATCATGAAACACTGCATTCAACACCTGCCTCTTTCACACCACCCCATAACACTGGCTTCAACCAGAAACAACTACTTCTAGACACTAGATGAGCATTAAGTTGTCTTTGGATATTTTTTTAAGCATTGAGATTTCTCAGATAATACTTCATGCTAAATTAAGTAAGAGAACACAGCAAGCAGACTCTCCCAGGCATTATGAGTTTGCAAATCGATTCCACAACTCAGGGTGCTATTTTGCTCTCTGAGCAGTTGGTGTAAAATGTTTCATAATAATTTGAACAATCACCTACTAAAACTTGCAAGCACATGCCTAACACTGATTTTTCCAAAGTACGTAATAATGCATACCATATATTAGAAGGTAAGACAGAGCCCTGAACTTTTCCCCAAGGATGTCTCTCTCTTTTTCTTTCTCTATTTCACAACAGCAATGATCTGTGCTTCATGTTCTCTAGCCTTAAAATGTTTTATTAAGTATTTCAACTTTGGGAAAGTGAATCAGATTTAATCCAAAAAGGAAAAAGGGTGATAGTAGCATTTATACATTTCTGGAAGCTGACAGCAAGATAAATCCAATGTGACAAATCTCTGTGGGCTATTAAATGGATTTTGCTAGGGGAAGCCCACATAAGGCATGCCTAATGAGAATGTAGGGTGCTGATTTTGAGCAATGGGGCTATTATTATGAATACTAGGTAGCATCCAGAAGAAATGTATTTAAGGATTTAAACACTGATTTCTCCAGGCCTTGGACTTGGCCTAAGCATTACTCATACTCAGGACAGAAAACATGGCATGTATGTGATCCTTCTGATAACCACACATTTTATAGGGCAATCCATAAGTCTTTAAAGCCTCTGGGCTTTTCATTTTACTGAACAAGACCCTAGTTCAGTATTGTCAAGGTGAAAATCTATGCCATCATGAAAAGAGCTCCATCCCAGGAGTCAGAAATTGGGGTTCAAATCCTGCTCCAGGCCCTAGTTTTTCTCTCTATAAAATAGTAAGATAATACCTGTTCTACCCACTTTACAATGTCTTTGTAAGGTTCAAGGAGACAATGCATTGGAAAGAGATTTTTTAATTAATAATATTTATTTTTTAGAGAAGTTTTAGATCCAAAACAAAATAGAGCAGAAACTAGAGTGTTCTCATATACCCCAAATTCCCACAGATGCACAGTATGTGGGAATACATTTTCAGTTCACTTGGGTACATAATGTATGTAATCAAGAAATGCAATGCTGGCTAGTATGGCAAGAATAGACTTAGTTTTATAAGATACCACCAAACTGTCTTTCACGGTGGTTTAACCATTTTACATTTCTGGCAGCAATGAACTAAACTTCCTGCTATTCCATATCCTCACCAGCATTTTGTGTTGCCAGTATTATGAATTTTGACTAGTCCCATATATATATAGTTCAGTTGTGCAGTAGTTCAGCATTCTTTGGCATTCCTTTCTTTGGGATTGGAATGAAAACTGACTTTTTCCTCTGGCCATTGCTGAGTTTTCCAAGTTTGCTGGCATATAGAGTGCAGTACTTTCACAGCATCATCTTTCAGGATTTGAAATAGCTCAACTGGAATTCCATTACCTCCACTAGCTTTGTTCATTGTGATGCTTTCTAAGGCCCACTTGACTTCACATTCCAGGATGTCTGGCTCTAGGTGAGTAATCACACCGTCGTGATTATCTGAGTCGTGAAGATCTTTTTTGTACAGTTCTTCTGTGTATTCTTGCCACCTCTTCTTAATATCTTCTTCTTCTGTTAGATCCATAGCATTTCTAACCTTTTTCGAGCCCATCTTTGCATGAAATGTTCCCTTGGTATCCCTAATTTTCTTGAAGAGATCTCTAGTCTTTCCCGTTCTGTTGTTTTCCTCCATTTCTTTGCATTGATTGCTGAGGAAGGCTTTCTTATCTCCCCTTGCTATTTTTTGGAACTCTGCATTCAGATGGGACTATCTTTCCTTTTCTCTGCTTTTCGCTTCTCTTCTTTTGACAGCTATTTGTAAGGCCTCCTCAGACAGTCATTTTGCTTTTTTTCATTTCTTTTCCATGGGGATGGTCTTGATCCCTGTCTCCTGTACAGTGTTAAGAACATCCGTCCATAGTTCATCAGGCACTCTGTCTATCAGATCTAGTCCCTTAAATCGATTTCTCAATTCCACTGTATAATCGGAGAAAGATTTTTAAGTGTATGTGCCTTGGACCTGTAAATGTTAGCATCATTAATATCTGGGAAATCATCGTGACTATCTAGAGCTTTCCTCTTTATTAAAATTAACTCATGATAAGAATCTAGCCAGGCAAGTATGCCCATCAGCCCAAGGGAACCAGTCAATCCAATTTTTTTTGCAAAGAAGGCCATAGGAGCAAAGTTGCCGGGAGCTCATCACATTAATATAAAGCTTTACCTTCTTCCACTAGAGTGTGTACAACTTGTGGGCACAGATCCTGCTTTGTTTGTCTCTGTATTCCAAGCATCCAGCAGAGTTAACTCACCAAAAGAAGTGTCAAGCATCCACTCATTGCCTAGTACTGTGTGTACTCATTAGTCAAAGTGTTAGTTGCTCACTGTGTCCGACTCTTTGTGACTCTGTGGACTGTACCTGCCAGGCTCCTCTGTCCACAAAGTTCTCCAGGCATGAATACTGGAGTGGGTTGCCATTCCCTTCTCTACGGGATCTTCCTGACCTAGAGATTGAACTCAGGTCTCCTGCCTTGCAGGCAGATTCTTTACTGTCTAAGCCATCAGGGAAACCTATACTCATTAAAATCATACAATTCTGTAGAATGGTTATTTTCCTTGTTTCATAGATGAAATCTCTAAAATGTCTTACATTACCTCCTCAGGGCTCTGAATGCACCTTTGGGCTACACAGTCCATGCCCTTTTCCTACCCTTCTACCTAGAATACACCAGCAGGAACATGACCAAGTGTTCTCAGCCTGGCTTTGGTCATTTCTTGGAACAAGTTTGAAGAAAATTCACAGTATCTAAAAAGAGCTTCTTTCAGTTTCCTTATCCTCAACAGCAACACAGATACAGAGCTGATGACAGATAGTCTCATATGATCCCTTCAGAGGTCTAAGGCGGAATCAATGAAGAACATGGAGAGCACACTCTTGGAGAGTGGGAAGAGGTGGGAAAAGCTGATGGAGCTCTCCAGTCTGCATCCTTAAAGCTCTCCCCTCAAATGTTCCCATGTGCACTCAACGCACAGGTGGAGAGGAACTCCATGTGACTGGATAACCTGGCTGTGTCGACACCACAAGGTAAGCACCAAGAGAGCACATCTGGAAGACAGTCTTTCCCCAACTGGGTGCCTTCTGGAAACCAACTCACATTCCTGAAGGTCATGTTGGGTACATTTTCTAATTCTTAGTTTCTTAAAAGTACAATGGCTCACACATCCATTTCCAGGAGTTCTACCTCTCTCAAGCACACCCCTGGAGCATCTCCTCAGGCTAGAAGCTCTTCTGGAAGTCACATCTCATTTCATCACAGAGTATTTTTAATGTTGGAGTCTAAAAATGAAGACAAAGAAGTCTGTGGGAAGAGAGATACTTGAATCTGTGAATTTGAGGTTCATTAATTTTTTAAGAAAGTTTTTACTTTTTAAAATATCTTTCATAGATTGTAGGTACTGGTATGACCCCAAAGAGTAAGAGTTTTGAAGTCTTTCAAATATTTAAATAAAAACACTAAGAATAGACTCGTGGACTTTGTGGATGAGGGTAAGGGTGGGATGATATGGGAGAAGGGCATTGAAGCATGTTAATTGTCATGTGTCTAATCAATCGCCAGCCCAGGATTGATGCTTGGGGCTGGTACAGCGAGATTTCCCGGGGGGGAGGGAGGAGGAAGGGGGGTTCCGGAGGGGAAGCATAGGTAAACCCATGGTGATATCATGACAATGTATGGCAAAACAATAAAAAAAAAAACACTAAGAAAATCAACTAAAATGTAAGTGGTATTCTTTTATGTCTCTTTTTGCTATTAATTGTGTGTAGAAGCTGAATGAAGAGTTGAGTAAGTTCTATTTCATTTTAGAATTAGTATGTCTCCCTTCTATCCAAGATTGGCCTCAGGCAAATTGGGAAGTAGACAAAGTGGAATATTTCAGAGCCCTCCAAACCTATATCCCACTGAACGCATTCTAGAACCCAGAAGCCAGAGACTTCCAAATACAAAATTAATTTCTCTTGTGCCCATTCTCTCTGACTCTGCACATAACACAAGCAAACAAACAAACAAAAAATTGGATTAATACACGCCTGTAGCAGGGAAGACAATGACCAGAGTTGATAGCACACTACCTTTATCTAAAGACCTTCAAAGTCTTAAGAAGTGACTGATAGAGGGTTTTCAAATTTTTTTCTGGAAGGCAAATGAGGTAGCTGTTTTGTTAAAGGGGTCAAGGAAAGTCAGTCACAGCCCAAAAGGAAATTTGCATTTTTAATTAAAGAAAGATGGAAATTATACAGAAAAATACTGTGGTCGTAAAGTAAATAAAATGTGGCTTATGGCAAAATGCACTTTTATGTCATTCTCCTTTAGGTAAGACAGTATTTCCATGTAGTAATATATTTTTAGGAGGGTAGCAATCACCTTTTCCATCTACCTTCCTATTTCACATTAGAGTTTTTTTTCCAAGGTCGTTAAAATGAAAGAATGACAGTAGAGTTTCTTATCAACAGCTTGTTCCAACAGATACAATACATGGGCTGGGGATCAAAAGGAGCATGAGAAGCATTTCTGCCAACATTGTAGAAAATATTGAACATCTGCTATATCTGGGATCCTGGGAGTTGTAATTATAATTTTTTGAAATCTGTACACAAGAGTTATAAATATTAGAACTGTAGCCTGTGAAAGCTATGAAATATTTAACTTGTTTGGCAGGCTTAAGCAAAGCTCATAAACTTAATTTAAGCAAGCCAAACACTATAGTTTTACCAATTTTATATCTTTCATGTCATTAGTTAGATAAATTAAAGCAAACTCTAAAACAGCCTAGAGATTGCCAACTAGAAGTCCTGGGGTATACCCAAAAAAAGAAAAAAAGAGAGAGAGAGATGCATTTCGAGAATTAATTAATTTTACTATTGGTTTACCTTTCACCTTTTCTGGTTATCCACACTTGTCAAGGACTATTTGGTTTGGGGATGGGAGGATGGGGGAGATTTGCTATCAGGAAATTGCTTCAGGGTAAGTAAAAAGAAAAACAGGCATCAGGCATCGTAAGCAGGTTCACCACAGGCATGATGGGAACCAAAGGCCACTGGAGATTTCTTCAAGTGTCAGTTCAGTCTGTCAAAAACCCATTTGCCACCCTGAGTGAAACCCTTTCCAACTTGAAAGCAAAGGCCTGGTAAATAGCTCTGTGTTGCTCCTGAAGGTAAGCTGAGACTAAGGGAGCAGAGAGAACCCAGGTATCCTTCTTGTTAGCTCTGTGACCCCAGTTAACAACTGAGACATGCCATTAGAAAGGAAGGTGGGCTGGAACATGTTCTGTCTTTCACAGATTTAATACATCACAGTGATAAGGGGGCGCAGAGGATGAGATGATTGGATGGCATCACCAACTCAATGGACATGAATTTGAGCAAGCTCCGGGAGATGGTGAAGGACAGGGAAGCCTGGTGTGCTGCAGTCCCTGGGGTCACAAAGAGTTGGACATGACTTATGACTGAAAAAACAGCAAAGTGATCACCAAACCGACTTCACACTTGCTTTTTCAGTGAAAAGTATAGAGTTGGCCAAAAAGTTCGGTTTCTTTTGAAAGATGTCACAGAAAAATCCGAGTGAAATTTTGGCCAACCCAACACAATTAGCCTCAGCATTTCTTCCTCTCCACCCACTCCCTGCTCCCTACCCTTGTCCCAGGCCCAGGATGGTCCCCAGTAAGATACTCAGCATAAGAATGTTCCTGTTATAGTCTCTGAGTGAAGAAAATAAATGACGGTGGTACATTTATGGCATAACACTCCATTTATAAGGTGTCTTTTTGCAATGGAACCTCAAGGCAAGCCTGTTTATGCGTAAATGACTCTTACAAATTAAACAGGACATAGCCCCAGAAAAGAGATAAAGTGATGGGGTGCGCCCATGACTGCACAGCTGATGGTCCTGAGCCTGGCCTGAGTCTCCTGAGACTTGCTTGGCCCAGCATCCTGGTCACAGAGGAGGCAGCCGAGTCACAGAATGCATGTCCAGCAGAGGAAGAGGCAGGAAGGAACTGTGGGTCTCTGGGTCCAGAGTCCCATTGGTGATGCTCCAAGGGCCCCTGGCTTCCCTCTTCTGGTGCTTTTCAGACTGAGTATCTCTATTAAAATTTCATCCTCCTCTATCCCCATCTTGTCTCCCTCTCTTAACCCCAACAAAGGACTGAAACTGGCTGTCAGCACCGGGGCTTGCCACAGTCACAACAGCCTTTGTCAATGAGTTAAGAATCTACAGGAATCCCCTCTTTGCTGTCTCTCCACTCAGTACATGAGAGCAATCAAATGCATCGGCTCGAAACCCCTGGCTGCGAATGCATAAAAGAGCCAATGAATAGGAAAGTTCAAACGAGATATTTCACTGAAATATCCTGCTGATGCCGTTTTATTCTGCATTTAAGAAGATAATACCCATGCCCACACAGCCTCTTTCTCCCTGAAGGAGAGGGTTGCTATCACACAGACTGTCGACACAGGGGAGCCAATTCAAGGCAAAACTGAGAGTTCCAATTCAATCCGATTGGCCCATGTCACATGTCTGGGGTTCATCCAACTGGGCTTAGAAGAGATTTGAAAGAGTCCACATGAGTGGGTGGAGGCCCACACAGGCAGGAACTGATAGATGCCTCAGGTTTACTCAGATGGGAAGCACGCATTAAGGTTTTTTAGAGTGTCTCCTGTGTGCAAGGCTTTTGATATAGGTTTCTTAATTCACCTTGCCTTTGAGCATCTGTGATATATTTTAGTAGTAGTATCTCCATTTTAAACAGACATTAAGTCAGTTCCTTAAGGTTGAAAAGCCGGTCTAAGTGGAAGAGATAAATATTGTATGCAAATCCACAGCAAATGGAAATTTTAGAGAGACTCTACATTCAACACACCCTTGAGAACTCCAGATTTCTATGGCTGGGAGACACAGAGCCAGGCTTTGAAAGGGATTATGCCAATTAGGCTGTCCTACTTCCCAGGTGGCTCACTGGTAAAAGAATCTGCCTGCAGTGTAGGAGATGCAGGTTCTATCCCTGGGTTAGAGATCCCCTGGAGAAGGAAATGGAAAGCCACTTCAGTATTCTTGCTGGAAAGCCATGGACAGAAGAGCCTGGAGAGCTACAGTCCATGGAGCAGCAAAGGGTCAGACACGACTTGGCTACTACGCAACAGCAACAACACCTCCCCACATCCTTGGGACAGCTGTGGAGATGCTAAAAACAACCCAAGTGGTAGTTCTAGAAGGGTCTCTATGCTAGCAGATGGGGCTGTATTGCCTCTGCAGTGTCTTTCTTCCAGTCCCCCCAAAACTGTCATGGTCCCTGGACAGCATGGAGAGCATGCTTCTGTATCCTAGCAACCAAATGGTTAGGTACTTGACAAAGCAAAGCTGGAGGACCAAGGGCCCTTGTCTTTTGTCTTACTTTTGCTCTCCATCATGGGTAAAGTTTTTTTGGTTTTTTTTTTTTTAAGGACCAGAATTAAGACACAAAGACTTTCAAACACAGAAATAAAAAGACATAAATCGCCATAATTTGACATGTTTTTTTTTCTTTGACAAAAAGTAAGAGATCCGTAATTCCAACAGCTTGCCAAGGTGTTCAGTTTAGTTCCCACTGGAAGCTGAGAACTGCCTGTCTGCTGCCCCTGTACCGAGTCTACGGCAGGGCATCGCCTATTGTTATACAAACAGGTTCAAGGTCCCAAGGGTCAGGCCTGTGAGATGTGTGCCAGGAAAAAGAAAGAAGAGCAGGAGTTTCAGGCAGATAGTTGAAGCCTAGGAGCCTTGGGCTCCTGGGTGCTCACACCTCACCACTTTTATCCTCTGGCTGTCCAGAGGCAGTGTAGGCTCAGAGCCTTTCCAGGATGGTTGTGTGAAAGGGAAAACTGGGACTCCTAAAGGACGGAGTAGGGCAAAAACCTCTCTGCTAGGACTCCTGATCAAGTCACCATGTCTGGTGGGAACCACATTTTCCACTAAGATTGCTGGCTTGTTTACATGTGTTTTCTTCTGAGCTATAGTAATCTGTTCACAAGAGACAGAAATCCTGGTAAATCAATCCTTAAAGCCTGTTGACATTTGTCCACTTGGCAGATCATAAAAGCCCCTTGAAAATCACAGGAGCCAATGTGTAAACCACTTACCAAATCATATGATGTCAACGCCAGGAGAAGGCGTACTGCAGGATAAGATCACTGAATCGTGACTGCCTTCCGAACACAACTTTATTTTGGTCTTGGGTTACATGTGAGGTGTTGCCAAGATCAACTAAAAGAGAGACAAAGACATATGAATTCAGCCCAAAAACTGACTTTTAAGTTCTCTGGTGTTCAAAAAGACTGGAGATTCTTTATGAGATGGAGTTTTGCATAAACAGTCTTCGCTAAGGCAAATTTTCCCTAAATATCAGTTAAAAGTTAACTAGCTCCCTGTAAGTATTTCAGGAACTAGTGCCAGAAATGATCTAGGAAAGATGAAAAAAAAAAAAAAAAAACTAGCACTAGAGAAAGCCCCATGGCGTAAATACACAGATAATATACACCCTGAAATGGTTGATGGCAATCAGACTGCAAAGGGCCAACAGTTCAAGATCACTGCCACCACTTTCCCAAGAATATCTCCAGAGAGATTGCTCAGGAGACTTGAAGAGGAATGTAATAGAATAATTATGCATGAAGCATTGATAAATGCTCACTATCTTTAGAGCAGTACAGGTAAATCTCTACCAGAAGCTGTTACGCTTGAATTGAAGCTTATCCCAGGCTCTTTGACAAATTGGGTCCAAAGTCTAAAACCATCTTTATATATCAGGGTAATCTTTCTAGACTCCATTTTCAATCTTCTGCCTTAGTTGCCTAACAATTAATTTCACATATTTTGAGTCTTCCATAGAGACAGAGCATTAGTTTCATTATATCTCTCTACTGTTTCACAGGTTGTGCTAGATCTTCAGCTAGACAGAGAACTGAGACTCAAAGAAAAGAGAGAGAAGGAGAGGAGAGGGAGGAGAGGGGAGAGGGGGAGAAACAGAAATGGATGCTCCTGTGTGAAACCAGGTGAGGAATTCCCTTGATGTGCATGCATGCCTTGTATCAACAGTCAAGCTAACACTAAGTAGTCCACCCCCTCCCCCCTCCACCCTGCCCCGAGGTCTCCAAAGTGACGGGGAAGCCCTTGGTGTCTGGGGACTTCTGTGGACAGAAGGGGTGACTTCCTGTAAGAGAAGCCTGGTTGGGATTTCTGACCTTATCCAGGGACCCCTCATCTTTACCTGGTGACTGCTGTAAAGGTGCTTCCTGGATTCCAGGAAAGGGTTGTAAGTTCTACACCAGGGACATACGACATCGCTGAGTCTCACAGTGATGAGGAACCTCACAGGGGCACAGGTTCAGCACCCAGCTGAATGCCCACATCCCTGTCCAGGATCTCTGCCCCTCTCACCCAGCCTGTAGAGACAGAGACCAGGAGCATCCTATCCCAAAGACAGCCCTTTTTGATCTTTGGACAGCTCTGACTCTTCAAAACCAGTTTTTCTGGGAATATAATTCCAGTGTATTATCTACTCACAGCATTAGTTTTATTCCCTCAAGATCCTAAAGAAGAAATGGAATCCCTCTTCATGATGAAATATGAAGCCGAATTCAGGGCTGCAGTCAGCTGTCATGTGTGACTTTGTAACCTTTCCTGCTCATGCGTCACAGTTTAGGAAAAGAGGCTGTCTGGCTGCATGCAGCTATCAGCCTGGGCCCCTTTGTTTGGGGACTCTGTGATCTGCTTGGTAGTACCCTACCTGTCGGTCCCTTATGGAAAACAGCTCTTCACAGGTTTCTAATATGTCAGCTGTGCTACCTATACTGATGGAAGAGGTTTTCAGTTTAATCCGAATGACGCATTCCACTTTTCCTCCCTCACACCCCATACATTTAGTAGATGACAATTACAAGCCAGTTCCACATTCTGTGCTAAGTTCAGGGACATTCAATGATGATCAAGACACAATCTGTGTCCTCAAGGAGCTGGTTGTCTAGAACAAAATCTAAGTGAGTAAACAGGTAGGTCTATTAATCATGGTTAGAACCACAGGAACTCGGGCAAACTGCTTCAAGTCACAGGCAGTCCTAGAAGATCTGATGTTAACAGAATGCTTCCCCAGCGAAGGGAATTGCTTTTAGAGAAGTCCAGAGTAGGGAGAGAGCATGATGTATTCCTGGAACTGTGCAGGACATAAGTAGATAGGAAAAATATTTATCAATACTGAATGGTTGTATCTCTGCCTGTAAGATGTGCATATAATGTTATGATCACCACAAAGACTTTATGCATTAAATTTTGTGCTTGTCTTAAGTTATTTTTGAATATTAAGGATTAAAATACATTCAGTTATTCAAAGATCTAAGCACTGAGATTCAAGAAAAGATAAAATGTTGTTCTTGGCTTTGTGGCACTCACAGTCTGGTGGAAGCAATATTTTTTTTTTTAACTTGCATGTTGTCCAAAGTAATATTATCAAATAGTAACACTGGTTACTCATGAGACATTCATAAATTGTTTGGGGTACTTGGGTTGAACTGATAGTCTTCCAAGACATAAACTCAAAATAGAAATCTCCTACCCATAATGTTCTCCCTCCTGCTAATCAAAAGTAGTAATAGTAATCAAAAATAGTTACTCCTCTCCTTGAATGTTAATCAAACATCAGAGTGTATTTTGGTCAGCAGTTAGCTCAGTGAGTGTTCATTCTATTAACCCTTGAGAGTCTCTACAAAGCTAAAAAGATAAAAAGCTGAGTTCAGTTGGAGGGGAAACTGATGTGTGTGGAGTGTGGATAGAGCAAAGAATGGAAGAAGCTCCCTGGGAGAAAAATCTGAAAAGAAAGGAAATCATCACTGGCAAATAAATGTTTACCAAGAAGGAAAGACCAGTGGACTAAAGTAAGGAGGCAATTTTGATCAAAGAAAAATGTTCTGGATTCTACTTAAAAACCTCCCCTTAATTCCATTCAAGGACTGTCTTCTTGAAATCTTATTGTAAACCAGTTTCACAGCTTTGTCACCATTGACACTTTGGGTTAAGTAATTCTGTGTTGTGGGAAATTGTCCTCTGCATGGTGAGACATTTAACAGCATCCCTGGCCTCCACCCACTTCATGCCACTAGCACCCCAAACACACACCAGTTATGACAAACAAAAAATATCTCCAAACTTTACTTAATATTCCCTGGGAAGCAAAACTGATTTGTTTAAAGAACCACTGATTTAAACTAATAGGGACAAGGAGACAGGACATAGTCAAAATACAATGGGACAATGGAAGGAATCCTTATGATAAAAATTATTGTAATCCCATTAGTGTAGATTACAAACATTCTCCCAAATTCTTAACCCAAATAATCTTTAGGGTCTGTCTGATACACGTGCACACATACAAACACACACACAAATGAAGTAGATTTTTCCTAACCATCTTTATATTGTGTTAGAACTAAGAAATAAGTCATGTGCTCTGTAATATAAAAATTAAATGGATTTCCAAATCATCTTCCTGGGGTTTCAGAATAATTTCATGTTACCATATCACTGTTGGAAAAAAAAAAATGTATCTCATCAAAACTATTCCAGAAGCACCTCATTTTGATAGAAAAGTACTTTGTGATGATTACCTAATAGGCAGCATTTGTTGAAATGCTTTTAATAGACCTTTTTTTATCACATGCAAAGGAATTTCAATGCTAGTTCAGTCTCCTGTTTCATTCTGTCATGAATCAATTTGTAGAGACATTTAGAAGTCAATAATCCACTGCAGCTTTGATGACAGGTGATTAATTTCTACATTTTAGAGACATAATAAGATTTAGCAATAAAAAGGCCTTGAAGTAACCTACCAAACAGCTTTAATCTCAGCCTTGGGACTGTTGCTAAATATGAATGCTTGTACACAAATGTGAATGATTTAAGTTAGTAGGTTTTATTGCAGACTCCTTGTGTTTTCATATTAATCTTGCTTTACAATCAGGCTATCTATACAATCAATTTATGTTGGATATTTTTTTCCAACATAATGCTTGTGGGGAGGAGGGGGCTAACAAATTATTTACACACAAAGGGTTGTTCTACAAAAGAAGTCATTTTACATGCTTATTGCTGAGGGGGTGACCGATTTTATTGGTGTGGCAAGGAAAGAGAGAAAAGAAGTGAAGGTGGCCTTCAAGATTTAGACAGGAGCTATGTTCGCAAAATGGATGGTGATGAATGGTGAATGATAATAGCTAACCTTCCTTCTGCCAAATCAGTTGCTCTCTCCTTCATAATGCTTATCTTTTCATCTTTTTTTACTCTTAGAATGAATAGAGGCTTCAGATTAATTTCTAATTCCTATCAAAAAGCTTTCTTATAGAGCTTCCCTGGTGGCTCAGTGGTGTACAGAATGCATCTGCCAATGCAGGAGACACGGGTTCAATTCCTGGCCCAGGAAGACCCACACACACCCAGAAGTAATTCAGCCCTTGCACCGCATCTACCTAGCCTGTGCTCTGGGGCCTGGGAGCTTCAACTATTGAGCCCTTGCTTTGCAGACTACTGAACCCCACACACCCTAGAGGCCATACTCCACAAGCGAACTAGAGAGTAGCCCCTGCTTGCCACAACTATACAAAAGCCCATGCAGAAACGAGACACAGACATAAATAAATAAAATTAATTTTGTAAGAAAAGCTAATGCTGCTAAATAAATGCAAGTGCTACTAAGCAGAGTGAAATTCATCTAATCTAAAAAGGAGAGTTTGTGTTCTACTCCCAAGGAATGGTAACGACCCAAATGTGGACATTTGTTTAAAAGTAAATGTATAAACACAGATGGATACATCTGATGTTCTACACAGATTATCCTGTCTGACCAATAAATGCTATTTCTTAGAAAATACTTTAAGGCGACATTTCAAGTTCGGTCAAGTTGTGCCGTGCTTGTTAAATCTTGGTAGCTGGAAGTTTCACTTTATTCTGACATGTTTTTGATGTAAGTGGGGGACCGGTGCTGAAAGTCTTTATTGAAGAAATGTTTCTTTTCTCTTGTAGAAAGGAAATGACTAGAGAAGAGGTAGCTGCTTGACACAAGTACCAAAAACAAAAGCAAAAAAGAGAGTGGAGCCGGGAGACAGCATGCTGCTGGGCAAGATCCAAGAACAGGGCATGGAGACAAAAATAAAAGACTGCTCAGGAGACCACCCAACAAATGAAAACTCCAACTCATCCCCCTTCACTGTGCTCTTTGCCTTTCCCAAACTCCAACATCAAGATTTCGCTTTCCACATTATTCTTCTTGAAGATTGGACATTCATTGTCTTCCATTCTTTCTTCTTTTTTATCCAAACTTGGGCATGTCTTCCATTAAAGTAGTTCTTAAAACAGCCTCTTCTTCTTTAGTGCCTGAGTTCGGACACCAAGCCCTTCTAAGCAGATTATCTCGATCCTTCAAGTAGGCGTCACTGCATCCTCTTCCACCTGCCTGCCTTCCTCTACATCTGCTACCGGACTAACCTTCCCACAGGACTCCTTGCTCACCTGTTTACCTTGTCTTGTTCATTCATACTTTCAAACAGCAAGTCTGAGTGCTGTAGCTACGCGTTCTGGGAAACAAGTGCACTCAGAAGGACAACGCTGACAGTGGAGTGCACGTTATTACACGGGCGGGACCAAGGCAGAGTCTCCTCTTAGCCAAGGACCCCAACCAATTTTTGTGAAAACCTTATATACCCTAAGTGTGCATGCTCAAACCCACCTCCCCAGATTCTCTGAAACTAGTCTGAACAAAGGAAGAGAAAGATGCAAAGTTAGCCCGTGACTCGTCTGCCTTAAACCTGTGATCCGTAGGCCTTAAGCCTAGGTCATTAACAACGGACAATTATCAATAGGCCTGTGGTCATACCCCAATAAGCATAAAAGAATTTATGATTCTCTTTGCTTACACAGGTAATTAGGGTATTCTTTTAGGCCACGGAGAGTCTAGGTAGGAGCCCGGGGCTTTTCCATCCCGGGGGTCGTTGCATCATCACCATCCAGTTGGTACGCCGTTTCCATAGATACTGGGCGTATAGTTCAAAGTCCGCAGTCCAGCCCAAGACGGAGTCCTGCTTTCAAAATGGAGCCTGTTCTGTCTGTTTCCTCCTTCATGAGCACCTAATACATGCTGGGCACCATGGTAGAGACTGGGAATTTAAAGATCCTGAAGACACGGTGTCTTCATTTAAATAAACTGAAGCCTGTTCAGAGACAAACACCAAAGTGACCACCAGGGGCTGAGTGCTGTAACACACCTGCGTGTCTTCACAACACGCAGTGGGTACTCAACTGAAGCTGTTAATAACATCTCTTTAGGAGAAGACATCTGGACTGAATCCTGCCTAGTCTTACCAGGGAGACAAAGCATAATAAACAGAGTCATCCTTTCCTTAAGATGGCCAGATAGACAGACAGACAGGATGTCCCCCTTTCCTCCCGACTCTCTTTCTCTTCATTTCTTTCCATCTCTTACAAACTTCTTGAAAGACTGGTCTATGCTTGCTGCCTTCCCACTTATATCTCAGTCCACCACTTTACTGACACACTTTATGAAGGAACGTTGCTGCTACTAAGTCATTTCAATCATGTCTGACTCTGCGACCCCACAGATGGCAGCCCACCAGGCTCCTCTGTCCCTGGAATTCTCCAGCAAGAATACTGGAGTAGGTTGCCATTTCCTTCTCCAATGCATGCATGCATGCTAAGTTGCTTCAGTCGTGTCCAACTCTGTATGACCTTGTGGACAGCAGCCCACCAGGCTCCTCTGTCTGTGGGATACTCTAGGCAAGAATACTAGAGTGGGTTGCCATTTCCTTTTACACCACTCAAAATAGCTTGGAGTTAAAACTCCCCGCCTGGTCCTCCCCACCATTCTATGCAAAATCTCACCCAAAAAAAAAAAGTAGATATTAAGGTTGATTACGCCCAGCTCCCAGCCGCCCCAGCCTCTGGCCAATCTCCAGAATTCCTTGCCCCAGCCGTTTAAGAGATATCTACTCCGAACAACCTTGAAGAAGAACAAGCCCCCTTAAGACAGCAGATTTCCACTAAATCTAGTGGAAATTGGGTTAGTGCAGCAGCTCGCTAATCTGACTGCTGCCCCGTCTCACCTCATTAAAGGTGATCTGTTCTTGTCAAGTTCCGGTCTCATTCTTTCTCTGAACCTCTCTGTCTCTAATTCCCTTATCCTACACTTTCCCTCACTTAGAAAATAAGTGACCTCCTAGATACCAAATCAAACCATCCCTCTTCTTCCTTATCTTCCTGGACCACCCTTACATGTAAAACTTTTATATATTTTCTTACTTTAAAGACTATCTCCTGGGCCTTAACACACATTCACAGTTTCTTGCTTACCTTCTTCTGCCTCTTGAGATATCCTGTGAGTTCTACTTCTTTACCTACCTTTAAAGGTTGAGTTCCTGAAAGATCTCTTTTCAAATATGCCCCGTCCATCCTTTAGGGCAGGTCATCATTCTCATGGTTATCACAGCACCTTTTATTATTCCCCATTATTCTCCAGCCCAGACCTCCTTTCTGAAGTCAGAAGCATTACATCTGACTACCTATAAAGCAGCTCATACTATTATATTTAATTCCTGTAGAACATATGTCAATGGGCCACAACATATTGTTTTTTAAAGGGGAGGCAAAGAAGACACAAAAAATGAAAAGCATGCTTCGTCTAGATTAATTAGATCCCTTAGTCAAAGAACTGGTCTGTAAAACAAAGAACACACACCCAGGAGTTACACAGGATGTTCCAACTATGAAAGAAAGGGAAGATGTATTCTAGTACATGAATCTAGTAAGTGAGTCTGTGTGATGTAAGCATAAATAGTAATTGTATTGATAGAGTGCATAATCAAAAAGGTTTGGAGATAACTGAAGTAAAGCACAGTTCCTGTAAAGACAAAGCTGTAAATTAAGCCTTATGGAGGACAGTTTTTTTTTTTTTTCACCCTGTCTCTGTAAACAACAAAATGTTTTCTATCACTAGGGCTTTTTCCCTTTGCTCAAGAATCCAAAAATCATAATTTGAAATCTTAATATATCTGTTATCTTATCCCCATAAAAGTTTATTTTTCATTTCAAGATACCTTTCAAGTTCCAGAAACTAAGTTCTAGAGATGTTACCAAAATTAACAATCCCATGAATATTTGTACTAACACAAAAAGCTTGGGATAACTGTTTACTTTCCATCACTGATCTGCCAAAATTTCTCATTGGCCAAATAGAGAATTTTAAGCCATACATACACACATGCGCATGCATGCACGCATCTGTTGATCTCTCTTTGCACTTAAAAATCTTGACTCTATGGGAGAGGGCAAGGGTGGGATGATATGGGAGAATGGCCTTGAAACATGTAAATTATCATATGTGAAATTAATCACAAGCCCAGGTTTGATGCTCAGGGCTGGTGCACCGGAATGACCCAGAGGGATGAAATCGGGAGGGAGGAGGGAGGGGGTTCTGAAAGGGGAACACATGTATACCCATGGTGGATTCATGTCAATGTATGGCAAAACCAACACAATAATGTAAAGAAAAAATTAATTAATTAATTAAAAATTTTTGATTAAAATTAAAAAATTCTAAAATAAAAAATAGTAAAATGCAAAATCTAGCATTTGTTAGTGTTTCCAATGACCAGTTCTAAATGCATTATATGCATTAACTTATTTTAACTTTGGAAAAACTTGATAAGATAGATACTATCATCCTGACAATTATACACCATGCAGAAAACAGAGAAAGAGAAAATGAGTAATTTGCTCAAGGTCTGTCCAAATTCAGGTCCATCCACAAGATGCCTCCAGTTTGTACACAATTAAAAGGACACAAGAAGAGAGAAGCTGTAAGGATAAGAGTCTGCATGCATTGAATCCATTTCTCCTTGAGGGTCCAACTTAATATTCACTCCTCACTGCCCTCTATCCTTCCTCAATATTCTCCCACATTCCATGCTCCCGTCTGTTGGTCAGTCTATTCTTGAAAGTGAAAGTCTATATCTATACAATCCGTGGGATTCTCCAGGCCAGAATATTGGAGTGGGTAGCCTTTCCCTTCTCTAGGGATCTTCCCAACCCAGGGATCGAACCCAGGTCTCCCTCATTGCAAGTAAATTCTTTACCAGCTGAGCCACCAGAAAAGCCCAAGAATACTGGAGTGGGTAGTCTATCCCTTCTGCAGGGGATCTTCCTGACCCAGGAATCAAACTGGGGTCTCCTGCATTGCAGGCAGATTCTTTACTAGCTGAGCTACCAGGAAAGCCCCTCAAATGCATTTAATTTTCTCTTGCTTGTCCAAATCCTTTCCTTTCCTCAAGCCCCATTTATATCCTGGACTCTGAAACTTCTCTAGACTTCCTTTGAAGTTATAATAAATATTGCCATGTATTAGTTACTTGTTCTTGAGTTGTTTTCATGTGTTCATTTTTCTTGTTTTCATGTGTCAAGTTTTCCTCATTAAAGTATAATTACCTTGAAGACAGAGAACCATCTTGTGTGTTTCTTTTCTGTAACTTCATGCTGACATATAAGACTATCAATAAGTACACGTTTGAATGGTTAACGGAATGAAGGACAATCAGGAGTAATAAAATAAATAAATAGAGACAGTAAGAAATGAAAGATCTTATACAAGTATATCTTGAAGTTAATATATTAAGGCATTTTAAAAATTTTTTGCAAATTAACATACAATAATAAATGCAATAACAACAATTAATTTTATAATTAGCATACAACACTGTATGCAGATTAAAGGATTTTTAAAAGGTCATCTCATACAAATAGAAGCAAGACACTTCTAATAGTTTCAAAAGTTTCATAAAATCATTTTTATGTGTGCTCCAGCTTATAAAATAAAGCGGATATGAGATGAAGGAAGGATGTTAACTTTGGTAAGAGTTACTTACTATACACAAGGTCTGCATTGTGTGTTTTGAAGTGTGATACCTCAATTAAACCTTACAACACTTCTATAAAGTATTATCAACCCATTTTTACAGATAATGAAACTGATATTCAGAGAGGGCAGGTAACACTCCCAAGCTGAGACAGCCATCAAGTTGAAGAGCTGTACTTTGAACTGGGGTCTAGCTGAGTTCTAGCCAATCTCTTTTTACTGGTCATTCTTTACACACTGTAAGGTGATGGTTGCTTCCTTGACTTTTGTAAAGCAAAGCCAACCCAATCCTTTTCTAAAAATATGCAAAGAACAGCAGAAAAAAAAAAAAAAGAGCGCTCAGTTCTTTTTCTCTTCTGAGGTCAGTCATGGCCAATCAACATCAATATCCATTTTGAGCTATACAAATACCAAGGATCTCCACACTTTCTTTACATTTATCAGTATGTATGCTGAGATCCCACTTTGGAGAGTAAAGATGCCAAGTTGACATATGTATATACATATATCTTAATTATACATAATAGTTTTATATAATATTTAGCTAATGACACATAATTATATATAACCTAAATATTACATATATATGGATTTAATGTATATAATCTAGAGATTATCTCTTCAGTGACCCTTTCAATACACCCAACATGCAAAAGTGAGACAAACTCTTTTAGAAATCACTTTGATGAAAGGGGGGCAATGAAAACCACACTGAGGCTGCTTCTTTGCTGCCAGTGTTCAGCCTGAGCCCCACATCTGACCAGGAATCACAGTCACCAGATAGGGTGGAAAGAGCACAGTGTGTATTTTAACAGAGCAAGTTCGGCTTCTGGCTCTGCCATTTCTGTGAGCCCCTGTTTCCTCATCTGTAAAATGGGGACAATAAATGGAAGCACACCACAAAGATTAACCAAGATAATTTACATAAAGTGAAAGTGAAAATCGCTCAGTCGTGTCCAACTCTTTGCAGACCATGGACTATACAGTCCATGGAATTCTCCAGGCCAGAATACAGCAGTGGGTAGCCTTTTCCTTCTCCAGGGGATCTTCCTAACACCAGGGATCAAACCCAGGTCTCCCACATTGCAGGCGGATTCTTCACCAGCTGAGCCACAAGGAAAGCCCAATTTACATAAAGCAGCTGGCAAACAGTAGGTAGGCATTCAATAAATAATATTTTCAGGATTTCCCAGGTGGTACAGTGGTTAAGACTCCACATTTACACTGCAGGGGGCACGTGTTTGATCTCTGTCAAGGAACTAGGATCCCACATGCCCTGTGGCATCCCCAAGAAGAAAAAAAATTTTTTTAATCTCAAATAAATATTATTTTCCCTCTCCAATGACAAAAACTTTTTCAAAAGAAGGTATTGATTCTCAGTGTATGTGCAAGAATACATAGAGGAGAATACAGCCAAATTATTATTCAGACAAAATCTGACTAATAAAATATAAATAATATAAATAACAAAATATAAATTTTGATGATTGCTCTAATAGATGAAAGGATCAGAGCAGACATGCAGATATAATAGAAGTATAACCCATCAAGAAATATAAAGGTAAAAATTCTTAATTTGATAAATACTGCAAGAAAAACATTGATTGTAACTTCTTGCATCTTCAATTATTTACTTTCATAGATTTACCATTTGTAGATGTAGCACAGTGACCAAGAAAATTATTAAAAATTACACTAGCCCAAATAGTGACTCTTCTGTAATTTTGCCTGATTTTTCATGAGCTTAAGTATTGAATCCATATATCAAAAATGGAAACACTGCTGAGACAAAGGACAACTATTTGCTGGGTTAAACTCAGAGAGCTTGCAGCACAGTAGCATCTGTAATAAAATGATGGCGGCCTGTTTTTTCACCAATGTCAAATCATTGTAAAATACGGAGGAGAAGAGAGGAATCAAATCTTGCAGTCCTCGAAACCTGATATGAGGTCTATAAGCAACCCTGTGCAAGACAGGTAGCTTTTACAAGAGGACAAACACACTGTGAGGGAATGAATCAAAGCAAAGGATTAGATAATTGAGGAGGTGACAACACATCAGATAGCGGGTGGCAGAGTGAGGTATGGAACAGGAGTTGCCTGCCCAGTAACACACAAGAAGAGTTATGACATTTATGCATTTTCATTTCTACAGGTGGGAACCTCAAATCATTCCATGGGCTAGCCTCTGAGTACCTCTAATCCAAGCCTGCCAAGGCTCAGTTGATATACTCCTGCATCGTCGGAGATGGACCCCACATATTTTCAACAATATTTCTTTGGTCCTAACAAGATACATTTTAAGTCCAAATAACCTGTAAATTCAAAGCTTATTTTCTACATTTAAGAAATATGCCCATACAGGTTCTATTATACATGGCCATAGATCCAGGAAATACTATTTGACTCCCTACTCTGTGTCGGGTTTTTGCAAGACTATTGTTTTATAATTTCATGTTCAATCCTATCAGCCATGCTCTGCTGTTTGTCCTATTTTCTTTTAGTAGTGCCTAAGATAATGTATTTTTTTAACTTTTTCTTTTATACTGGAGTATAGCTGATTAACAATGCTGTGATAGTTTCAGGGGGACAGCAAAGGGACTCAGTCATACATATATGTCAATTCTCCCCTAAACTTGCCTCTCATCCAAGCAGCCACATAGCATTGAGAAGAGTTCCCTGTGCTAAGATGATGTATTTTAGATGAACGTTTCTGCCCCTCATACATACCTCTGATTGCAGCTGCATCGTTGGAGGAGGGGCGGGACTCAGATGCACTGGCCGTATACCTGATCTCACAGTCTTAGAGCCCGAAGTGTCTCCTCTCTCCTCTCCCGGCTTTGAGCAAGGATCTCACATCCAGGAGCCCTCAGGCAAGCCAGTCAGCTTTTGGCAACATTTTTTTTTTTCATTTTATTTCAGACAATGTATTTGTTCCTTGTTAAAGCAAATGATACAAATGAACTTATTTGTGAAGAGAAAACAAATTTATGGTTATCTAAGGGAAAAGGGGATGGGCAAAGGATGAATTAGGACTTTGGGATTAACAGATAAACACAACTGTCTCTAAAATAGGTAACTAACAGAGACCTTCTATGTAACAGGGGGAACTATATTCAGTATCTTTTAATAACCAATAATGGAAAAGAATTGAATATGTATATATATATATATACTCACTCATATCACTTTGCTATATGTCTGAAACTAACACAACATAGTAAATCAACTATATTTCAATTTGAAAAACCATAAATTTTGACTATAATTTGTTTATTATAAGATTTTCTCTTCTTCGTCTTTAGCAAATGAAATAACAGCATATGACTCAAAGGCCTAAGGATAAACCAGCAACAAAAGATAATTAGCCCTCAAAATAGATTCCAACCCCTCGGAATAGATCTCCATTTCAATTTTGAATTATCCTCTTGACCTTAAGAATGATGTTCTGTGGGAATGAGACACCTAAAACCACTGCTCTTCATAACTCAGTCGAGATATGAATTTAAAGATTCTCACAAAATGGCAATAAATCCAGATCCAAAGACAGTTTGGACAACCTACAGGAAAAGTGTTGCTCCCTCATCTCAAGGACTTTTCAGTCCTTAAAGAACTTAATTGTTTAAAATTCAGGATATTGAATTTATAGGACTTTGGGAAATTAGCCAGATGTTCCCCCAAATCTGTATTATAACCTTAGGAGACATCAAGGAAAGGTCAGGCTTGGAGAACCATCGTTGTGATCTTGTTGGAGACTTACTCTGGAAGACAAAATGGTCCAAATTTTTCTGGGAATCAATGTAGGGAGTCATGTTGAATGAGAAACAAATATACTGAGGTGAGTGAAATAAAATTAGCCCCCATCCTAGCTACAACTCTACCAATCTTTCATCTGAAGATCTTGCACTCATAACTTTGAGGGCATTTTGTTGTCTCACCCAAGAATGTAGGCTCCTTGACTAAGTTATTTGGAGACCTCATCTCATGATTCAACTTCAGGATAGCCCAGTTAGACTTTTCCATCTTGGCTTCAGAATGGCATTTTCTAATATTAACTTCTTGCCTCATTTAGTCCTGAAACCCAAATAGAAGCTGACTGGAGTTTGGATAATTTCACCAAGGTCTTTATGATGAGATTTGTCATACCTCTGTTAGGAAAACACTTCTTTCAATAGAATAAATTTCTGATTTTTATTGAACAACTGAAGCATGACTGGGAAAAAAAGCACTGTGATAATAATATGCTCAGTTGCTCGGTCTTATCCAACTCCTTGTGACCCTCTGTCTGCCAAGTTCCTCTGTTAATGGGATTTTCAAGGCAAGGATACTGAAGTGGATCGCCATTGTCTCCTCCTATAACAATAATACAATATAACAATACAAAGCGCTGTTCTTCCACCAAGTACAAGATGCTGGGTAAGTGGGTGATAACTGAGAATGGAGCAGGCTATAGTCCGTGGGTCGCAAAGAGTTGGACACAACTGAGCAACTAACACACACAGAGTAACTGAGTGGCTATTCTCTACTGTTTCCCCAAGAACTAGAATAAGAGCTAACACACAGTAGGACCTCAGCATATTTGATAAGTGGTAAAATAAATGAAGAACTAATGAATGTGATTCAATCTCTTTGTTTTGTACAAAGACCCATAGGAGCTATGGAATTTGTCCTGGACTATTAGCCAACTGAAATTAAAACACAGAATCTCTAAATTTTTGCCTGTGTCACAGTGTGACTTTCCCTGTTACTAGTTTGTTTTGGTTTTAATATTTAGAAAATATAAGCTTTTATTGAGCAGGATATAAAACAACTGAGGTACTCATATCTCAAGAAGCGATAGCACATAACTTTTCAAATGTGCCTAATTACAGAAATCACTGGGAATGTTTATTAAAAATAAGTTCCCAGGCTTCTGATTCCATATCTCTCACCAGACAAGTCCTGGAAACATTGCCCTAACCAGGTTACTGGAGAGGGGAGGGGTCTCCCTTTGTTCTCTGCAAGGACACTTATTTCCAACCAGAGAGGGGAGGTTGGGATGCCATAATACAGGATGCTTTGTTTACTGCTGATAAGTCAAAGGACACTGATGAGAGCAGTGAGGAGGGTGATTTTGAGGGCAAGAAAACACCTGGGAGAGACAGCACTCACCTTTGATTTATTAATTAAATTCCTAGAAAGGCAGCTTCCCTAGAGGTCCTGCAGCTGCACATGCTTCCCTCCACCTTTTTATGAGAAAAAGAATGACCCAAAGGCAGACTGAGGTAGGGTAGTTTTCTTTTTTAAAAACTAAATTTCAACCCCACTGCTAGGATTGGTACTCAGTCATCTATATGTTCTGTATTGCTTACATGGGCACTTTCACCATAGCAACCATCGACTAGAAAAGGTAAAAATATAAATATTCACTGAATGAATGACAGGAGAGTTTTCTCTTCAACCATTAGTACTAGTATATGAGAATTAATCTTGACAGTCCTTTTCTGGAGTCATTATCATTGCCTTTCAAGACTATGCAAACTATAAACTACATTATTGTTGATGTTAAAAGAGAAAATGGAGCAAGAATAGGAGGTAGAGGATTTAGCAAGCTACACATGCTAAAATCCTTAGGGAAAACAAAATGATCAGAAAAAGTAAACTTAGGCATTGTAACTGCAGTCTAGTCAGCATGCTAATGAAGGACAATATGTAGACATGTTTAGTGTTAGTCACTCAGTCATGTCTGCCTCTTTGCAATCCCATGGACTTGTAACCTGCCAGGCTTCTCTGTCCATGGAATTCTCCAGGCAATAAAACTGTAGTGAGTTGCCATTCCCTTCTCCAGGGGATCTTCCTGACCCTGGGATCGAATCCCGGTCTCCTTCATTGGAGGCAGATGCTTTACCATCTGGGCCATCAGGGATGGTAGACCTGCTTAAGAGAGTTTCATATCTTTTTGTTTGCAGTTTTCATGAACTGAGCTAATGTAATCCTAGCAAATTGTATGAACACTGTATGCAATTGCTACAGTGCAAGTTTTACAGGGTAAAGACAATGTCTGCTTTACCTGCCATATCCCCAGAGCCTGGCATGTGGTAAACACACAGTAAATATTGGATAGATGTATAAATGATAGATGCATGGATTAATCAATGGGAGGATGGGTGGATCTTGGCTATATGAGGGTGGACATATACATACCTACAAATCTCCTATGCCCTTTTCATCTTCAGGAGCTGAGTCTCTGAAACCATGGTGAGATATGGAAGATGGGACCTACAGGGTTGTAGTCAGTAATCCTCTTCATAAAATCATCAAGACATTAACTGTTGATGAAAGACCACTGCATTGGTCCCCTAAGGCTGCCAGGGCAAATACCACAAACTGAATGGCTTAAAGACCAGAAATTTATTATTTCAAAATTCTGAAAGTCTGAGATCCAGCTATCAGCAGGATTGATTCCATCTGAGATATATAAGGGAGTATGTTCCTGCCTATCTCCTCAGCTGGCAGTCTCTGGCATTTATTGACTATAGATGCATCACCCACATCTCTGCCTTAAGGATCAAATAGCATCTTCTGTGTGTTTGTGTGTGTGTATGTGTGTGTATGTCTCCACATTTCTACTTTTTATAAGGACACTAGTCATACTGTATTAGGGCACACACCAGTGACCGCCTATTAGCTTGGTTACCTCTGTAAAGACCCTTTCTGATATACAAGAGGTTAGAAATTCAACATATGAATTTGAGGGGAACACAACACATAACAACAAGTTATGAAAAACAAGTACCTCCTACAAAACTTATCATCTGCAACAAAGTAAAACTAAATTGCTATTTAAGCTTCTCATTGACTGGAACTAACAAACGGATAGTAAGTAAAAATTAATACAAATTACCATTGTTACCTAACATTTCTAAAACATCATTGATATTCTCTTAATTGTTCTCTACTAGTTTAGTGAACATATTCACTCACTGTTGAAACACACAATTCTAGTGTAGAAATATTATAAGAGCCTGAATAGCTTTACTTAAGCATCAGTTAGCTCTCATCATCTTTTACATTTAATGGCTAAATTTCTCCAGTACTATGTTTTTAAAGAATCTAGCTACCCAGGTTAGAAAATAAATATCATATGTGGTGCTGCATGTATTTTGGAAAGATGTAAATCTGAAATGAATTTTAAGTTCTGACCTTTGAAGAGATAATGTCCTCAGAAAATTTACTTAACCAAATAGCTTGTTTCCTAACAATGATGAATAAAAGAGATTGTGCTATTTATAGAAGTGATTTAGCTGGATATACACAAATGATAAAGTTCAGCTCACTTTATGTGAGAGCAAGTCCCTCTATGAAGAAGGCAAAGAATTGTTAATGGAATCACCAACAGCAACTTTTAAAAGTCTGGATATGTTGTATAAGTCACATCCATGGGGAGTCTGAAAAACATTGAAAGGAAAAGATCAAATTCATTGTTATAGTTACAATCATGGCATTTGTCACGTTTGCTCTATGGAAGAAGCACTAACCATATCCTCTGAGTAACTTACACTCAAAAAGGAAAAAAAAAAATGAGGGTTAAATGTTAAGTTGTACATTCGGAAATGCAGAGAAAATACATGAATCATACAGGCATAGATTCTAACTGGGAAAGTAAACTAAGAGTGAAGAAATTCTAAAAATAAAATTGACTTCACTTTCCAATAGTTATCATTGATCTTGAAGAGGGAGTGAATTTTTTATAATTAACCAGGCTTTGATATAAAATCGAGAATCCATGTACATTTTCTACAAATGGTCAGATAAAGAAATACACTAAAAACAGTTTATTTCTAAATATCAGCAATATTCAATTAGAAATATATAGTTTTTAAATCCCACTCATAATTGCACCAAAATACATAGAATATCCATGAATAAATTAAACACAAAATATGCAGATTTACATGAAAATGTACAAGATGTTTTTAAACAAATAAAATAGAAAAGCATAGACGTTATTAAGATGATTTAGTACTGCTTAAATGTCAGTTCTTTCTTAATCTACAAAGTTAAGAGTTTTTCCACTGAAAACTTCAAGAGAACTTTTTGACAAAATGAATCTAAAGTTCTGGAAGAATAATGTGCCTGATAATCAAGAACATTTTTAGAAAGAAAACTGCATAGGGATTTGCCCTGGAAAATACTAAATATATTTTTACAAAGCTGTTGTAGGTTTACAGTAATTACATGAGTTTAATAGACTACAATGTACACACTGACACAACTTAATATATGGCTGGCAAAAAAAAAAACCTCCTATAAACTTAGACTGCATTTTCAAAAGGGGAAAGAGAACACTGACAGAATAGACTTTATCTGAAGAAGAGGAGGTTATAAATTGGACTGATTCAGTGATAGATGTTTGACTCAGGGGGATTTCTGGTGTTTCTTCCCACTTTAAAACACTATGAAAACCAAGCCTATTCCTTCTCCAGCAGATCTTCCTGACCCAGGAATTGAACGGGGTTCTCCTGAATTGCAGGTGTATTCTTTACCAGCTTAGCTACCTGGAAAGCCCAAGAGTGAATGCAGATGACTACAACTCTAAGTCTTCCTCAAAAATTTTCACCAGAGACCCGGTATTTTATCAGAGTGCTCTAGAGGTCCTTGTGGCAGGTAAATGGGAGGAGAAATGAGTGCATTCAAGTTTGCATATCAGAAAGACCACTTGGCAGCAGTATAATGGATTAGAGGAGGACCAACTTAATGGTTATTATAATAGGCCAAGAAAGAGGGTTGAAGGAGCAGATGAGGGTAGACAGGGGAAAAAAGGATTCAAGAATTATACAGAAGGTAAAGTTTTCTTGGTGATCAATGGTATATCAGAGGAAGTATGAACAAAAGTCCAAGATAATTCACAGGTACTGTCTTAACCAACTCGGTTATAAGGAGTAAAGAAGAGTGGGTTTAGAGAGAAAGATAGTGAGTTCAATTGCTAGGTCTTTATTTTAGGAAACAATCTGCATTTTTATGTATTTTTTGTATTTGATAAATTTTTTTACATATTGGGGTTCCCCCCATAACTGTAATTGTAAAAGGATTCTGTGCTTTTAAAAAAGTGAGAATTTCTGGATTTGAATGACAGTCTTTGCTTAGTCATATCAATTTTCATTTTTAAAGGGGGGAAACTAGGTGCTGATAAAGTTATATGATTTTCATCCTTATACATAATCAGTGTCAAATATGAACATTTTAGCTCCAAGACTTGTAATCCTAACCTTGTGCTCAGATCACTCAGAACCACTTGTGCATGTGATTCAGAACATTCCAAACATAAACTCTTACGTGGTAAGGACTTGAAAGCTTTCCTAGTCCAGTCTTTGGATTGTACAAGAGTCTGAGTCCTAGACATTTTTCCTGGCTCTCACAGTGAGTATACTAGAAGAGCTCAGATTAAAATCCAATAGAGTAAATCATAATCAAGCATGTGACCCATTGCTGTACCCTTCCTCACCAAGGGGTGCTGCATCAGTCAGTACAATTAACATCATTTGATGACACTTTAAAAATAAATTCTACTTTCTATTAACAAGACAGATTAAATGTATCATCTTATTCAGTCCTCACAAGTCCATGATTTAGGAATAAGATTTCTGTTGTACACATGAAGAAACTAAAGTTTGTAGAAAATAAAGTAACTTGCTCAAGTCACATCACTAGTAAATGGACTCAGAGATGTTGAAACTACAAGCTCTTTTCCCTAATGCCCCATTTACAAAAAAAAATGAGTTAAACACATATATATATAACCCAGGAAGAACTAATGCTTATTTCACAAAGGTCTGTTGCAAGATGGTGGAAAATAAAACAAAGTTTGTGTATCCTACTAAAGTCAAAATTTTAAAAACTGCTTACCTAATACATTTACTTTGACACCATAGATTACCTTTAATACTACCCTTGCCCTGATATATTTGACCTCTATTCACAGAAAATGAAATGCAGCTTGTACAGATTGATTTTTAGATCTCTTTATTCAAAGTAAAGGATAAGCCAGAATCAAATTTTGGTGTGTCTAATATTTATGCTTGCAAAGACAGTCTGGCAAGTGTCAACACTGGGTGTAAATTAGCATTGTGGGAATATCAGCAGGTATTGATGAAAAAGCTGTCATCAATAAGAAAATTCCGCATGCATGCTTAGTCGCTTCAGTCATGTCTGACTCTTTGGGACCCCATGGACTGTAGCCAGCCAGGCTCCTCTGTCCATGGGATTCTCCAGGCAAGACTACCAGAGTGGGTTGCCATGCCCTCCTTCAGGGGATCTTCCTGACCACTGGATCGAACCCGCATCTCCTGTGTCTCCTGCATTGTGGGAGGCTTCTTTACCACTGAGCCACCAGGGAAGCCCTAAGAAAGTCCTATATGACCATAAACACTGCTTCAGAAAATCATTTTAAAAATATACAGTGTCCCCTGTTTAGACTATGGTTACTTTTTAACAGTATTGCTGAAGTTCATTTTTCTAAAATGTATAAAATGAGTTATTTTTCAATGGCAGAGTCCAGAAAACTGTTTGTAAACACAAATTGAAATAATTGGCCAATATAGTAAAAGGAAAAATGAGTGGAAACCAACAGCCCTGGATTCTTGTTCAAGGCAACATGGCAGAGTGAATAAGGGCAAAGGCTTGCTCAGTGACCGACACTCCAACCCTGGCACTCGCTAGATGTGTGACAGTACCTCTGTGGCTCAACTTCAGGATGCCTCAGTTTTCTCATCTGTCAAGTGGGGATGATAATGTACCTGCCTCACTGAGCTATCAGCAGGATTAAATTTATACTTGTATATTTAAGTCAGATATAATGACCATTATATCTACTACTGTGGGGAAGAAGCCCTAGAAGAAATCAAGTAGCCCTCATAGTCAACAAAGTTGTCTAAAATGCAGTACTTGGGTGCAATCTCAGAAATGACAGAATGATCTCTGTTTGTTTCCAAGGCAAACCATTCAATATCACAGTAATCCAAGTCTATGCTCCGACCAGTAATGCTAAAGAAGCTGAAGTTGAACGATTCTATGAAGACCTACAAGACTTCCTAGAACTAACACCCAGAAAATATATACTCTTTATTATAGGGGACTGAAATGGAAAAGTAGGAAGTCAAGAGCTACCTGGAGTAACAGGCAAATTTGTCCTTGGAGTACAAAACAAACCAGGGCAAAGGCTAATAGAGTTTTGCCAAGTGAATGCACTGGTCATAGCAAACACCCTCTTCCAATAACACAAGAGACAACTTTACACATGGACATCACCAGATGGTCCATACTAATATCAGATTGATTATATTCTTTGCAGCCAAAGATGGAGAAGCTCTATACAGTCAGCAAAAACAAGACCAGAAGCTGACTGTGGCTCAGATCATGAACTCCCTATTGCCAAATTGAGACTTAAATTTAAGAAAGTAGGGAAAACTGCTAGACCATTCAGGTATGACCTAAATCAAATCTCTTATGACTATACAGTGGAAGTGAGAAATAGATTAGATCTGATAGAGTGCATGAAGATCTCTGGATGGAGGTTCATGACATTGTACAAGAGGCAGTGATCAAGACCATCGCCAAGAAAAAGAAATGCAAAAAGGCAAAATGGTTGTCTGAGGAGGCCTTACAAATAGCTGAGAAAAGAAGAGAAGCTAAAGGCAAAGGAGAAAAGGAAAGATATATCCATCTGAATGCAGAATTCCAAAAAACAGCACAGAGAACTAAGAAAGCCTTCCTCGGTGATCAATGCAAAGAAATAGAGGAAAATCGTAGAATGGGAAAGACTAGAGATCTCTTCAAGAAAATCAGAGATATCAAGGGATCATTTCATGCAAGAATGGGCACAATAAAGGACAGAAATAGTAAGGACCAAACAGAAACAGAAGAGATTAAGAAGAGGTGGCAAGAATACACAGAACTATACAAAAAAAGTCTTAATGATCCAGATAACCATGATGGTGTGGTCACTTACCTAGAGCAAGATATCCTGGAGAGTGAAGTCAAATGGGCCTTAGGAAGCATTACTGCAAACAATAATAGTGGAGAGGATGGAATTCTAGTTGAGCTATTTAATATCCTAAGTGACAATGCTGTTAAAGTGCTGCACTCAATATGCCAGCAAATTTGGAAAACTCAAAAGTGCCCACATTCCTGGAAAAGATCAGTTCTCATTCCAATCCCAGAGAAAAACAATGCCAAAGAATGTTCAAACTACCCTACAATTGTATTCATCTCACGAACTAGCAAAGTAATGCTCAAAATTCTCCAAGCCAGGCTGCAATAGACATGAACCATGAACTTCCAGATGTTCAAGCTGGCTTTAGAAAAGGCAGAGGAACCTGAGATCAAATGGCCAATATCCACCAGATCATCGAAAAAACAAGAGAGTTCCAGAGAAACATCTACTTTTGCTTTATTGACTATGCCAAAGCCTTTGACTGTATGGATCACAACAAACTGTAGAAAATTCTTAAAGATATGGAAATACCAGACCATCTGACCTGTCTCTTGAGAAACCTGTATGCAGGTCAGGAAGCGACTGTTAGCACTGGACATGAAACAATGGACTGGTTCCAAATCGGGAAAGGAGTTGTCAAGGCTGTATAATGTCACCCTGCTTATTTAACTTATATGCAAAGTACATCATGAGAAATGTCAGGCTGGATGAAGCACAAGCTGGAATCAAGATTGCCAGGAGAAATATCAATAACCTCAGATACACAGATGACACCACCCTTATGGCAGAAAGTGAAGAAGGACTAAAGAGCCTCTTGATGAAAGTGAAAGAGGAGAGTGAAAAAGTTGGCTTAAAGCTCAACATTCAGAAAACTAAGATATAGCATCCAGTCCCATCACTTCATGGCAAACAGATGGGAAACAATGGAAACAGTGAGAGATTTTATTTTGGGGGGCTCCAAAATCACTGCAGAAGGTGACTGCAGCCATGAAATTAAAAGATGCTTGCTCCTTGGAAGAAAAGCTATGACCAACCTAGACAGCATTTTAAAAAGCAGAGACATTACTTTACCAATAAAGATTCATCTAGTCAAGGCTATGGTTTTTCCAGTAGTCATGTATGGATGTGAGAGTTGGACTATAAAGAAAGCTGAGCATCAAAGAATTGATGTTTTTGAACTGTGGTGCTGGAGAAGACTCTGTAAGGAGATTCAACCAGTCCATCCTAAAGGAATACATTCCTGAATATTCATTGGAAGGACTGATGCTGAAGCTGAAATTCCAATACTTTGGCCATCTGATGCGAAGAACTGACTCATTTGAAAAGACCCTGATGCTGGGAAAGATTGAAGATGGGAGGAGAAGGCAATGACAGAGAATGAGATGGTTGGATGGCATCACCAATGCAATGGACATGAATTTGAGTAAGCTCTGGGAGTTGGTGACGGACAAGGAAGCCTGGTGTGCTGCAGTCCATGGGATCACAAAGAGTCGGACACGACTGAGCAGCAGAACTGAACTGAATTGAACTGAAAGTACATAAAACAACATCTGGATTGTTGGATAAATTTTTTTCAATGAAACAAAATGTAGACAAGTCACTGTGTGCATTTAGACCAAGTCACACGTTACTGATTCTTGATTACCTTCTCTAATAATATGAAGTGATTGTACAACCTTTAATCTCTTCTTGAATCACCCCTTGAGGAGATAATTAGAAAAGGCAACTGCATAATATAAGAAAGGTTAAACAAAAGGAAAAATAAGCATAGTGTCATTGGAAATTAAATCTTTGGATACTGCTAATAGGATCATGTTTTTTTGAAGTGTGAAATTTGTAGGCAGTTTGGCCTTGGGCAGATACCAACTTCTCCTGAACCCATGTGATGACCTACAGGTTCCTTGGTCTCTGAGCCTCACAATCTCCATCTTTAATGGTCTCATAACAATCCCTACTTCAGAAATAGTTGGTAGTAAGATTATACATGTAAAGAATAGTAATAACCAGTGTTCTGGTCATTTTAAGAATGATGATGATCACATTGTCAATAAGGAAATTTAACAATTTTATAACTAACTCTCTTATCAATTCACAAAATGATTATAAACTATAGAAATTATGTTAGATATGTGGCAACTTAACTTAGTTCAACTTAATTCCTTCTTTTACTTGTCAGGGATGTGACTAAAATTATAAAAACAAACTATGGAATTATAAAAAAGTAATTTGCCATCATCATTACTTCTTTTATTTTGGAAGTAGAAAAAAAATTTGCCATCATGGCTTATTTCTTTTATTTAAAAAGGTTTTATTTAAATGCTAACGCCTTTAAAGCCTCACATGGAATTTTTAAAATAACCAATACAGTATTAGATGCTTTCATTTTCAGTTGGAGAGAAGCAGAGTGCTATTAATAACTCAAGGATGGACTTATGATGGCACAGCAAAGAAATCCAGTACAAGTCATTTTGTCCTTCAGACATGAGGATGTCACTGCCAGTGTGATTGGTACAGCTTAAGTAAACCCAATTACTAACAATTTTGCAGGCTGAATAGATTTTAGTAGACCTAATAAATTTACAAGCCATTTTCAAGGCTACTCATAAACATGGTATCGAATCCATAAGAATATCTTTACAAGAAAAACATGATGCTAAACTGTAATTTTTTGTGTTTCTTTTTAACCCTTATACAATGTCTAATGTTTTCTGTTGATTTTATACTGCATCACTGTTTTGGAAAATATGATAAATGTTACTTTAAAAAATGTACAAAAACCACCACACAGAAACAATCTATTTCTAGTTAATACTTTGGAAAATAATCATGTTAGACCTCTCTCCAAACATTTCTGTACATATGGATTATGTACATATGATGTTTCAATAATTATATCATGCCAAATGGTATTCCTTAATGTTTTTCACCCAACAATATGCTATGATCATCCTTTTTATCTCAGTAAATGTGAATCCATGTCATCATTTTCATTGCCATATTGTATCCATTAGTACATATCAGCAAAATTTACTTGGTCCATCATTGATGAAAACTTATAACATTCTTTTGTAATCATTTTGTGAAATATGACTATCTCTTCCCTCGGATAATCCTTCAAGCCAAATAAAACGTACTTTCAAAAGAATATTTGTAAAAAAATAAGATCCCATTCACAAGTAATTTAAACATCTAGCAAGTTATATATTAAAACAGTATGCATTTAAAATATGTTTGTATTCCCCAAAATATATAGATAAAGAAATATATAGGTCCTATAATAAGAAAACTATAAAATTGTACTAAGGGACAGAGACAAGACCTGAATAAGTGAAAAGATAAAACTTGTCTTAAATATGAAGATTCAATGTTGTAACAAGACTAGTTCTCCCTAAATGATTGCATAAATTTAATGTAACTCTCTTTCAAATTCCAGAAGATTTTTTTTATTCAGAATGATTATCTTAATAATAAGTATGTAAGAACATTAAAAATGTTTAGGACAATTTGAAAGGAAAAAGAAGGAGAGAGAGAAGGAGAAAAGTGCAGTAAAAGATATGGGAATGTATTATACAGCTAACATGATTAAAATAATGAGGTACAAGAATACGTAATGAGATCAGTGAAACAGAATACACATTCTGGAAAATACATAGTGATTAATCATATGATAAAAATGTCATTTCAAATCAAATCTGAACTAGTCAATAAATATGACTATGGCAAATTGTCATTGTTTATAAAAAATAATAATAATAAAGTTAGATAATGACCTCAGTCTTTCTGTTGTTATTCAGTCAGTAGGTCATGTCACTCTCTGCAAAACCCATGGACTGCAGCAGGCCAGGCCTCCTTGTCCTTCACTGTCTCCCCGAGTTTGCTCAATTTCATGTCCATTGAGTCAGTGATACTATCTAATCATCTCGTCCTCTGCCGCCCCCTTCTCTTTCTACCTTCAATCTTTCCCAGCATCAGGGCTTTTTCCAATGAGTCAGCTCTTCATATTAGGTAACCAACTTACTGGTGCTTCAGCTTCAACATCAGTCCTTCAGTGAATATTCAGGGTTGATTTCCTTTAGGATTGACTGGTTTTATTTCCTTGAAGTCAGAGGGACTCTCCAGAGTCTTCTCCAGCCTTGTAATCTGAAAGCATTAATTCTTCAGCACTCAGACTTTTTATGGTTCAACTCTTACATGCGTACATGATTACTGGCAAAAATATGGCTTTGACTATACAGACCTTTGTTGGCAAAGTAATGTCTCTGCTTTTTAATACTCTGTCTAGGTTTGTCATATCTTTTCTTCCAAGGAGCAAGCATCTTTCAATTTCATGACTGCAGACAACATCAGCAGTGATTTCGGAGCCCCCCAAAATAAAATGTGTCACTGTTTCCACTTTTCCCCTTTTATTTGCCATGAAGTGATGGGACCAGATGTCATGATCTAATTTTCTGAATTAAGTTTTAAGCCAGTTTTTTCACTCTCCTCTTTCATCCTCACCAGAAAGTTCTTTAGCTCTTCTGCTTTCTGCCATTAGAGTGGCATCATCTGCAAAATTGAGATTGTTGATATTTCTCCCTGAAATCTTGATTCCAGCTCATTACTCATCCAGCCTGGCATTTCGCATGATGTACTCTGCAAATAAGTAAAATAATCAAGGTGAGAATATACAGCCTTGATGTACTCCTTTTCCAATTTGGAACATTGTTCTATGTCTGGTTCTAATTATTGCTTCTTGTTCTGCATACAGGCTTCTTAGGTAAGGTGGTCTGGTATTCCCAGAATTTTCTACAGTTTGTTGTGATCCATAAAGTCAAAGGCTTTAGCATAGTCAATGAAGCAAAATATATGTTTTTTTCTGGAATTTCCTTGCTTTCTTATGATCCAACAAATATTGGCAATTTGATTTTGTGGTTCCTCTGCCTTTTCTAAAACCAGCTTGTATATCTGGAAGTGCTTGGTTCATGTACTGCTGAAGCCTCATTTGAAGAATTTTGAGCATAACCTTGCTAACATGTGAAATAAGCATGATGATGCAGTACTTTGAACATTCTTTGGCATTTCTCTTCTTTGGGATTGGAATGAGAACTGATCTTTTCCAGGAATATGGGCACTTTAGTTTTCCAAATTTGCTGGCATATTGAGTGCAGCACTTTAACAGCATTATCACTTAGGATTTTATATAGCTCAACTAGAATTCCATCCCCTCCACTATTATTGTTTGTAGTAATGCTTCCTAAGGCCCATTTGACTTCACTCTCCAGGATATCTTGCTCTAAGTAAGTGACCACACCATCATGGTTATCTGGGTCATTAAGACTTTTTTTGTTTAGTTCTTCTGTGTATTCTTGCCACCTCTTCTTAATCTCTTCTGTTTCTGTTTGGTCCTTACTATTTCTGTCCTTTATTGTGCCCATTCTCGCATGAAATATTCCCTTGATATCTCCAATTTTCTTGAAGAAATTTCTAGTCTTTCCCATTCTATTTCTTTTCTCTATTTCTTAGCATTGCTCATTTAAATTCCAGATAAATCAAAATTTTGGCTCAATAATATTCCATTGTGTGTGTATAAATACTTAGCTTGCTTCCATGTCTTAACTGTTGTAAATAGTCTGCCATGAACATTGGGCTGCAAGTGTCTTTTCAAATTATGATTTTCTCCAGATATATGCCCAGTAGTGGAATTGCAGGACTGTATGGTAGCTCTGGTTTTAGTTTTTAAAGAAACCTCCATACTGTTCTCCATAGAGGCTGCACCAATTTACAATCCCACCAGCAGTGTAGGAGGACTCCTTTTTCTCCACACTCTCTCCAGCATTTATTACTTGTAGACTTTTTGATAATGGCCATTCTGACTAGTATAAGGTAATTCCTCATTATAGTTTTGATTTGCATTTCTCTAATAATTAGCAGTGTTGAATGTCTTTTCATATGCCTTTTGGCCATCTATATGTCTTCTTTAGAGAAATGTCTATTCAGATCTTTTGTCCACTTTTTGATTGGGTATTTTTTTAATTGAGCTGTATGAGCTGTTTGTATATTTTAGAGTTTATTCCCTTGTCAGTCCTGGGCTTTCCAGGTAGCTCAGTGGAAAATAATCTTCCTGGCAGCGCAGGAGACACAGGTTCAATCCCTGGGTTGAGAAGATCCTCTGTAGTAGTAAATGGTAACCCACTCCAGGATTCTTGCCTAGGAAATTTCAGAGGAGCCTGGTAGGTGGGCTATAGTTCATGGGATTAAAAAGACCCCATGAACACAACTGAATGACTGAGCATGCACACCCTTGTCAGTCCTAGAATAACCTTATAAGCTATCAGAAGAAAACTATGACGAGCCATAATTTTAATACAGGACACATTTTTTAAATATCACAACAAATGGAAATGGTAAAGAAAATGGATGTCTGTATCTTTTAGGCTATGTAAAATTTCAACTTTCTATGTGATTTTTTTTTAAGAAATAACATACCTAATGTTAAAAGTCAAACCACAAGCTAGTATCATTTTTATGTTTTTTTTTTTCATTTGAAGGAAGGTTTATACTTAGTACCATTGCCTAAACAGTTGTTCTATTTTGCCTTAGAAATCCTAACACAAGCTGGATCCTTGATCCCTACCTGAACTATATATCTGATATTGAAAGAAAAAAAAAAGCTGCTGCATTCCCTCAGTTCTTCTAAATAAGTATCCACCTATAGCCTAATGATACTGTAATTTAGTTGTAACAATTACACAATAATATAAACCTATTCAATCACAAAGTATTCCCACATAGTCTCATTTGATCATGCCAAAAAACTGTACATTTGTTACTGACATTTTGAAAAGTTATCTGTTTAGTCTCTGCAAAACATTTGGAAAGATCTCTTTTCTCCTATTCAAGACAATCTTCCTTTAAACACTGGCGCCCATGTGTAGTTATCACAATTGACACAAGATTACAACACAAAACACTTCTCAGATCATCTCTGCTCTAACACAGGAGGCTCAATAGAATCATCATTTGTTATTATTTAGTCACTAAGTCATGTCCAACTCTTTTGTGACCCCATGGACTGTAGCCTGCCAGGCTCCTATGTCCATGAGATTTCCCAGGCAAGAATAATGGAGTGAGTAGCCACTTTCTTCTCCAGGGGATCTTCTCAACCTAGGGACGGAACCGGGTCTCCTGCACTGTAGGCAGATTTTTTACAGCTGAACCACCAAGAAAGCCCCAGAATCATCAAATTTTAGCTTTAAATATTTTTTTGTGTACTTGTCCCCTTCTTGCTGCTGAAAGAAACAATCACGTAGACAGATGAATAGCTATCTTCTATGTTTTGAGGATTACAAAAGTTATAATAAAACATATAAATTATAATTTACAATAACACAATGTCTTAGCACACTGTAAGTGTTCAATAAATATAAATTGTTAGTATCATCATTAGTAAGTTATTTAGTCCAAATTAAGGCAGGGACACATTAAAAGCAGGAGACTATTGCCAATGTGTCTTATTAGATAAACAGCACATCTATATCTACCTATATTGGAACTGAATTAAATAAACACATAATGGCTTTGAGCCACACGTTCCTGACAATGATAAATGATGTTTCGCTGGTCACATCATGGCACCATGCAAGGGAGGGTGGGGAAAGGACAAAGGAGGTGGTCCATTGGTGCTCTTACCAAAGTGTATTTAAATTGTTCCTTTCACACCAAATGCATCGCTAGTCGTGGCAGACGGAGAACACAAGGAAGAAAACAAAGATACTCAAGTTGCAAAGACAGCAGAGTAGCATCACAGTGACAGCCCAGTCACTGACAGCTCGGGCAGCTGGGACTTTTAGAGGGACTGCAAAATATGCTATTTAGAGGGAACATCCTGCAAGTGGAACAGGATTTGGTGATTTGGGGGAAGACGATCTGAGGCAAGAGCCATGCTGGGCTCTCTGAAGGGATGCTGGGCTGGACCAGAACACAGACTAATCCCCTTGCCATGTCAGCTCTTTGTAGGACTAAAAACTGATATTAGAAATTCGCTGTGTTTCCTTTAGTGTATGTTGTACATTTGGTAAAACACATGTGCTATTTTTCAAGATCCAATTTCAGTCAGTCTCCACAAACCCTATGATGTTTTGCAAAAATTCTTCTCTTTAGTTTAAAATTTAATTGAAAAAATTAAGAGGCAAATGAAGATTAAAATTCCGATGTCCTGAATTGACCATGCCCAGAATAGACATATTTCCAAACGTTTGAAAACTGGGTTACTACATATTGAAGGAAAGATCACTTAAGAGCATAAAGTGAAATGAAGTGAAAGTCACTCAGCCGTGTCTGACTCTGCAGTCTCATAGACTGTAGCCCATGGAATTCTCCAGGCCAGAATACTGGGGTGGATAGCTGTTCCCTTCTCCAGGGGATCTTCCCAATCCAGGGATCAAACCAAGGTCTCCTGCATTGCAGGCGGATTCTTCACCAGCTGAGCTACCAGAAAGACACCTGGAAATTCCTGATGACTTAACATACTTGTCTGTTTTGGTTCAAATAGCGTTCGCTTTAAACGAGGCTTCCATACCACAGAAAGAGGAAGTTTCCAGCCACAATATTTAATTAGTACCTAATTAGAGCACCGACATAATAAGCGAGACAGGTTCGGGCCCCCACGTTTGTACCTGGATGTGGGTAAACAGTTTCCAGTGAGTCTTGGCTGGGAGACAGCTCTCAGCTGTCGTTGGCACCACAGAGCCCAGGGAAGATGCTGAGGCTCCTTGGCAAGTGCACACTAGCAAACATTCAAAGCAGTTGGAAGGAACCAATCACACCAAGTAAATAACTAAAGTGAAAAGATGGGGGTCTGGAAAGGATGGCATAGTCACATGCGTATGCCTCATATTGAGCCGCAGTCACCTGAAAGATTTCATCAACTCCCTTCACACTTAACTGAGGTACCAGCTCTTCCAAGGGGATCTTCAAGAATACGGTTCACTTAGGCAGAATCGGTACAACTGCCAAAAGCCAAATATCAAACTGACGCAAGTAAAACCCTTGACGAACTGCAATTACCAAATTGACTTGTCTCTGGGGAGCAACCCACCTTATATCAAGTCCCTAAGGGAATAACATCGCTGTATATCTGGAACTCCCTGGGATTATTCATCTTTTTTTCCCTACTAGTAAGCAGCTCTTTTAAAACCTGAAAACTGGGTGGCTGAGCTTCCTGTTCTTTGTTACACACTCACCAAGTCTATGACCTTAGACCCCAGGCAGTTCACCTTTCTGGACTTTGGTTTCTTCCACTGAAGAAAGAGGGGATTAGCCCAGGTGCTTTCTGTGAGCTATCTAAAATGATATGATTTGGTGCTGCGTATTTATATAGCATGTTCCTTCTGCAGATTTCATGATCTCTCAAGAGACTCTCATTAGTATTCTCAATATTGCTGTGAGGCAGGCAGGTGGCAAGGTTTATTATCCCCATTTTTTCATAAAAGAGACAATGAGACATTTTGCTGACACAGCGCTCTTGACCAAGTAAAGACTCAAAGTTAGGTGTCCTAATACTAATCAAGAACTCTGTTAAACCACTTTGTTACTAAACTAAATGGAAGGTCTCTGATGAATAAAATATTCTGTGCTCACGGTGGAGGGGAAACGGAGTTTGATCACCTTGCAGAGATGTAATGGTTTCAAACAATGATTTCCAAATTGTCGCCCATACAATCTTCCAGGTGTTTTTCTCAGTTCTCACTGACACAGCCCTGTGCATATTTTTTCTTCTTGGATATGAACACCAAAATGTGAATATGCTGAAGTAAGAGGGTGTTAAAGAATGTGTGTAGGCAAAGAAAGAAGGTAGACTGAGGAAGAAATCATTGAATTTTCTTGGAAACTTTTCAAAGAATAAATTATATAATCAATAAGAATATATTATAGAAGTGATAGCTAAATTCAATTATACACATCAATGAAAAGAAAATATCATCCAAAGAATAATTAATGATCTTTCAATATTAGGATGTATTTCTCAAGAACTATATGGGGTCTAAGATATCACCCTATTTGCAAGCTACCCAGTTGGCCTGCCACAGTCTCACAGATGCTGGCAGAAGACACAATACTATTAGCTCAGAAAAAATGGAAGTCAATTGCAGTAGCTAGAGTATCAATATTTTTGCTTAGGTTTCCCAAGGCCCTGTTCCCACAGGACAATGCGAAGAGGGTGAGGTGACACTTGAACATGAGGGAGACTGACTTAGAGGAGAGAAACCCTGAACCTGGGTTTCCTGAATTATTTATTGTAACGAACAGTAAACATGCCTGCCCTTTGCACCAGAGGGAGACTCTATCTCTGTCTCCCAAGGCTGTTCACAATATAAACATGCTTGGAAAGATAGTTCAGAACACAAGCAGTGAGTGCCTCTGCCTGCAAAAAGTGCAGAGAAAGACCCATGGAGAAAATTTCCCAACAGCATTTAATGGCTTTATTTGACTCTGATTATCTGATATTTTGAGAATTCTTCAATGCTCAAAGCAGCTACTGTAGAAATACTGTTGAAGCACAGGACATTTTCCCAGCTTGAACTCCTACTGGACTCCCTATTTCTGTCTCCATCCTTATAGTTCAACAAGCTCAAAGCAGAAAAATAACTTCTTCGGGACACAACAAGAGATTATCATGCTAAATGAAGTAAGTCAGCAAGAGAAAAAAAGTACCTTATGACAGCACTTATATGTGAAATCTGAAATATGACACAAATAAACTTATCCACGAAACAGAAACAGACTCAGCGACGTAGAGAACAGACCTGTGGTGTCAAGGAAGAGAAGTTGAAGAAGGATGGATTGGAAGTTTGTGATTAGTGAAAGCAAACTGGTATATATAAAATGGATAAACAACAAGGTCCTACTGTATGACACAGGGATCTATAGCCAATATTCTGTGATAAATCATAATGGAAAAGAATATGAAAAGAATGCATACATATATGTTTATGTATAACCAGCCACTTTGCTATACAGCAGTAATTAATACAGCATTGTAAATCAACTATACTTCAATTTTTAAAATGTAAAGAAAAATAACTTCTTTGGTTCCCTGCCTTAGCTTTTTCACTTCCTTCCACTTATTAAAGTTGGCAGAAATCCTTTCACCAGTGAGAAAATACAAGTAAAACTGTCCTGAAATGCACTCAAGGCCATAGAAACATAAGGCTGAGATTCCAAATCCCTTGTCTTAGTTTCGAGGACCCTGCAAAATCATTTCATAATCATGTGAAGCTCCCTTTGTTTCTCTTGAGCTCTGAACCTCAAGCCCTAAAGACTTATCATGACCAAACACGCAGAAAACAAAGGAAATCTCTGGGCATACCCAGTCATAGAAGGATGCTCACCACCAAACATATGCTCTTGGGTATGTATGCCCCCAAAGCTCCTGGCAGCCCTGAGAAGCTGTCTCAGTGGCAGGTGAACATGTTCACTCCACAGGCAGTCGGTGGTCATCAGATCCCAGAAGTGCTGGTCATTAGCTATGGAAGAACCTCACTCCCCTGCTTATTCAAGCTCTCTGTGTCTCAGATTTCCATTTGTAACACAAGCCTGATAAGACTTGCTTCTCAGAGTTAGAAGGAAGATTAAATTACCCATATATTTAAAACACTGCCTAGCACCTAGGCATTTGATAACGGTTTGCTGATGAATAAACTTTCCTAGCTAACTTGGGGCCCATTGTACCAAACTGTTGATGTGAACAGCATCATTGCTAAAGTATTGACATTAACGGAAAGAGGTAGATACTGAAAGGACTCTTTCCTTTGGAAACGCCCCATCATTCCTTTTGATCTTATAAACGGGTGCTGGGGTAGAGAGGGGACAATGCAACGTTAGTCTACTCACCCATTAAAAAAGAAAACTACCTCAGAAATTTTGTTGTGTTAGATATATCCCACTCACTATTAAAAAAAGCATTTTCTTGTGTGCTCTATATTTAGCATCAAACTGCTAATTTTGTGTTTGAAAAGTATAGAATTATGATTGGCGAACTGTGACCTTCCCCTCTGTACAGAGAAAGTTTGGTTTCTTGTAAATGTGAATTGTTATTTTAAGGGGAAATGTGAAGGTCTTAAAAGCGGAGATTTTGCATTCCATACAAACAAATATAGAACAAGAAGAAGTAAATAAATGGCAATGACATTTTTAACATGACATTTTAGAACATTTAAAGGGACCACAAGAACAATAAGTGCATCTTGTGTGCAAATGTCTTTGAAGTTCTAATCTCAGTTCATGCCACTAAATCATCAAGGAAGGTTATTTTTAACTTGTTATGTAAAGGCTGGGGGAAAAACCTCAAGAAGCACTCTCTGCATATGAAACGTCAAACTGAAAGAGGTTTTTGTTCATTTAGTGCACTAAGGTGATATATAACTTGGATCAGAGGCAATTCATTTATTCCCAAAGTTTTCAAAATAGCATGAAGAGATTTACAGAATGGAAGCAATGAACTTTCTTCAACATTTTCTTTGAGATACTTGGTAAGCAGAATAGATGCTTCAGTGGTAAAAAATCTGCCTGCCAATGCAAGAGACACAGGTTCAATCCCTGGGTCAGGAAGATTCCCTGGAGTAGGAAATGGCAACCCATTCTAGTATTTTTATTTGGAAAAGTCCATGGACAGAGGAGCCTGGCAGGTTACAGTCCATGATGTCGCAGAGTTGGACATGACTGGGGGCACGTGCGCGCATGTGCGCGCGCGCGCACACACACACGCACACACATACACACACACACACACACACACACACAGACACGCCACAGGACAGATTTAACCAGTTAGCAAAATGCCATCCTTTGAAACTAGATGTGAACCAAATTAAAAGGACGCTCTGGGAAGAACACCAGCATCCCTGGAGTTCCCTCCAGAGAAGAGCTTTAATACCCGCCAGAGGAAAGACACTGCCATCCTAGAATCAGCCTATCAACTTGCTCCTTAGGAAAAAGTCTTCCTCCTCTCTCTGTTCCCTAATACCCTCTTTTTTCTTTCATTCTCCTTCCACCTCTCTCAAGTACACATGCAATTCATCACCTTTCTTAGTCTAGTCTCTCTCAAAAATTAAAATCTCCATGGTATTTTTCCTTCACCTGAGATTAATGATAATATGTATAATGGGTGATTTTCTTAACATAATGAATTTTGTCAAGTCATTGGGTAGCATTTTTACTTGTAAACATCCCTTTACTTGAGTTGGTGTGAGAATCATTCATCCATCAGCTTTCGACCAAGACAGTGAATTGGCCTTTTTAGTATACCGTCCACCTTTCTTTAATCATGTCTTGAAAATTTTATTTTGAACATGGGAAACATAAAGGGTGACATCTCTGCAGTTGGGGAGAGAATGGAAAGATCCAAATTTCTCTCACACTTTAATGTGGGTGAGCCATGATCTACTTGTTAAAATTCTTGGATTGCTAATAAAAGTCATAATATACCAAATGGTGGTAATTTGGATGAAACAAGCATATCAATCATTGAAGAATGGGCTCATGGCTCTTTATCTGGGCAGAATCATTAAGTAGAATTTATGATATATAATGTATACTATTAAGCAGCTTCCATTAAACTTGCCTGCCAAACTCATTCTATGTAGAGGGATGTTTCTAAAAACAAGCTGTATGCAAGAGCGCCACCTATAGTTAAACTTCCACATTTACTTTACAATGCTAAAGCCCCAGAAAACTGCAAGGTTTGGAAGCAGAAATTTTAAAGAAAAAAAAAATAACAAGGAAATGAGATGTTTAGTTTAAGGTGTAAGTCCAAATCACCTAAAAGAAGGAAGCTGAACAAAATTATTTGAATAAAAAATATAAATATTATAAGACACAACTTTTCTTATTTAGGAAAAAGTGCTTTTATTTTGCAGATAAGACAACAGGAATACCTTTTTCTTCTAACTTAAATAAATAATAATTCAAATGAAACCATTACACTTTTCTATTCTTTAAACATTTTTCTGTTTTGCTTTTTGTTAACTGTACTTTTAGCAATCTGCCTTGGTGAAACCTGAAAACAATAACAATTTAAAGTACAAATAAACTTCTTTCTGATGTTTAAGTCTTTTAGGAAACACAATACCCAAATACTTTACCTCAGCATAAATATAAGATAAATGAAAAATCCTAAAGAAATAGTGACTGGTACTACTGCTGTGAAATGTCCTTTAGGAGTTGATATCCACAGAAATTTAGTCTTAATACTTGTTCCTTTGACCTAAAAGCTAATTATGAGGGAGTTGAGCCAAAAAGTAAGATGAATAAAAAGACATTTCATTGGTATTACAGAGACAGTTGCCAGAAAGAGCTTACAAATCATGAATCTACGCAGAGATGAAAAGTTGAGTCTAAATTATTATTAGACTGGGTCTTTAAATCAATGAAGAGCAAAAAATGATTACAGTGGACCTTTAATTTTCAACTATAAAAAGTCAACATGGTGGCTTGTTCAACAGTGTTTTACTGCAGGCCGTTAAGACAGCCTTTAGCTTCATTTCCAAACAGAGTATATTATTTTAAAGCCCAGCTTACAATCAAGTCATGGCTGCCGATCACATTTGAGGCTGCTCACCTCTCTGACCGGCGCTTTCACAAGAAATAAGCCAGGGGAGGATGGTGCCCCAGAGGTACGTCTCATTATCTCACACTTGGGCCCCTCTGCTTTTCTGAGGCCCACTGTTTCATTTTGGTAAGGATGGATTTTTAAGTAGATTCAGTGCTCCTCAAGGCAGGTGCCCAAGGGAGAGCACGCCACAGGGCCGCCCTCTGTTCGCAGAGCCGGAGGAGCGGGGGCCCGCAGCGGCTCTCCCACAATGCCCTGCGACGGCGCTTCGTCTCGGCCCTGGGAGGCCCGCTTCTCTGGATGAGAGGATAATTCACTCGCTATAGCCCATTCAATCTTCAGCCTCTCGGCTGACGCTGCCAACAGAAGTGCCAATTAATGCCAATTACAATGGTGACTTTTCTGATATGGGCACCTACTCGTATAGGCCATCAAACAGCCATCATCTATTAATGACTGTCAGTCATTACCAAGATGGGCCAAGTTTGAACTAGTGACCTAGAGGAGAACTGCTCTTTATCCTACTTCCAACTCCCTGAACCGTCCAATTCCCCTCCCCCTTTCTTGGCCAATGTTCTTAATTATAGTTTTGTACCTGGATAATGAATGTGCTACATTTTGACAGTGACAATTGCTGAAACCCTGACAGCCGAAGTACAGCCACTGCCTGCCATTTAGCAAGCCCTGTCACAGCCTTCAGGCCAGGGAGGTCCAACGCAAACCTTCAGGGGGCACCACTATTTCCTTTGTCATTCAATCCAGTGTGTGTGTGTGTGTGTGTTTTAATTTTATTTGTCTCTGTTACTCCTTAGAAATGAAAATAGCCTTTGTATGCAGATAAATGTGTCATGGACTCCTATGCGGATGCCACCGTTAGGGCTTTCTTATCTGCTCATTATTTCATGGAACCTTATGAGAGAAAAACTCCCCCATACAATTAAAGAAGCTGCAAATTAAGCTGGAATTGCACCCTTCTGACTCAAAAGGGGAAAGCAACTTAAGCACAACAAACATTCTAAATGATAGAAAAGCTTCAGATTTCTTTTGTAAAATACACATCTGAAACTTTGTCTCCCTGAATAGGGTTTTAACCTAATTTGGTATGCAACCCCTCAAAGGTCAGTTGCCATCTGCTGTCTGACTGGAGTCTTAACATGTTTTCACAAACTCTGAGACTCACTTCACTTAACTCCCAGAATGCTCTGCAGCCTGTAACAGTCAGGAATATCTATTATAAATTTGGATTATTTCTAGATCTTGGAAAAAACTTTTAAGAGAAAGAAATTGTTACCCAGCCCTTCATTCTACCTTCCAGGGAGCCCAAATAAGTCTCAGCCGTCCATTCTTCACATGTCAAAAGAACAAAACAAATCACCAAATGGTAGAGCGTACCCTGCTTTCAAGTCTTTCCTCTTTCTCTGAAAATGGCACCAAAGGCAGCTTGTGAAATGATATTCTGGACTTTCACTTAACTTCTCTACACTCCTGATATGTTTGGGGAAATATTTTTTAAAAATGGTAATTCCTTTCTAAAATGTCTGCTTTTGACATATCCATATAGTAACATGTCCTATTCACCTAGGGAGGTGGTGGAGGTGGCTAATTTAAGGTTAAAACTCACACACATCCCAACAACCTACTCCAGATATTACATACACCCAATTCCATATAATTGGCAATCTGAACAGGAAATACAGTTAGCATCATTTGCAAACAAGGAAAAGGAGACCTGGGGAGGACCAGGCAAACTGTCCCAAAGACACCACAGCCTGGCTGGAAGAACCAGAGTGGGAACCGAAATATTGCTGGCTCCATAGAACATGATTGTTCAGCTGTACCATGTAACTTTATCCTGTGGAGATTTATTTTAGAAGTAGGTCAGGGTTCCCTAGGCCAATTCAGTTTGCTCTACACAACTGTCAGACAGCCTATGAGATTTCAAGTCACTCCAAGTTACGTTAGACCAATCCAGCCAGGCAGCATCTTGGACTACATAAATGTGGCAGAAAACACTCTGGTTTCCATTTTTGCTCAGTGATGTTCAAGCCATAGGGAAAACAGAGTGGGAGATAAGAACTGCAGAAGACATTTTTGTTTGTTGTTTATTTTCTGTTAATGCTCCAAGAATGTTAATCCTAGGAGATTGGAGACAAGAAAGTAGAGAAGGATTTAATCCTTACAATGTGTATTGTTACCCCCATTTGATGGATGGATAAACTGAGACTCCATAAGGTTTAGCAAGTTGTCCTAATGCACCAAGCTCAAGCTACCATCTGACCCTGCTAAGGCCAGAAGCTCTTTCTCACTGCACTGCTCTTCAACAAGACCTCTAGTCTCATGGCTTTCTGGATTTGTTCGTTTTAGGTGGAAAAGAGTCCCAGGAGGATATTTCTAGATAGACTAAGGAGACTGCTCTTGCCTTAAGGGAATAACAGGTGGATGAGTATATGGAAAAAATTATTTTTGAAAGTATCAACATCAAGGGAAAATATTTAAAATATTATGAAACGCTTTCTAGGGGTAGCATGTTTAAGTGACAGATTGTTCCAACTTCGAGAGAAGATTGGGGAAGAAAATAAGACCAGTGTACACAACAGACTGTAGAATTCTAGAAAATAGATATAAGCCATCTCTTCCTATCTTCAGCCTGCCTCTCAAAACAATAACTACATTAGATTTTCTGAAATACAGAGGAAATTCCCTCAAAGACACACTAGTAACTGCTTTTTGAAAAACATGTTGAGTTGTTCCTCCTATCACACTGTACCGACTCTAACACAATATTTCCTTTACATCAAATCTAATAAGGCTCAACAATCCCCTCAAGTATTGCATTAAAAATATAAAATATTAGAAATAATCCTGGAGATAGATTTTTCCTTAAGACTAAAATTTTAACCCTTAAGGTAACGGATCTTCAAAGGCACAGAACCATAGCCAAGTGAGGCCATTCTGGACCAAACACAAGAATTTTAGCCTGGATGAGAAGTAATTTTAAGGTCACAGTGAGGAAACATCTAGGATCCAGGGATCATAAATATTACAGGGGTTGAAATGCAAAGTCATGAAAGAATAAAGGAAATAATAAAATGTTTGTGACTTCAGGAAATCTGACTCTAAGGAAATGTGTCACACCCTGAGGAATTCACTAATAGAAAATCCACTACCGAAAAGGAGCCATTATTTGCTGGTACAGCTGAAACTAAATAGCTTATGATTCTGCAGAAGACTTCTGTGGGACAGAATGTCAAGAATTTCTGCAATATTCTACAGAAACAACTGAGGGTATCTTTAAAAAGGACAAAATTTTCAATGTGCCACTCTTGAAGACAGGCAGGAAAGGAAATACATGATGCAAGGAAAAACAGGAAGGTGGAATTTTTTTTTTTTTAAGTTCTTAGTGAAAAGATAGGAACATCAGAATGGAAAAAAAAAAAGATGAAATAAGCTATTAACAAACTAGTTTAAATTTAGGACAAAGATTAAAAGATAAAGATTGAGCTGTGTGCCCTTCTCTGTTTTTATTCACAGGAACTAGCAGTTCTTCATCTTTTAAGACCTTGCTTGAAGCTCTTCCCAGACATCCAAATCTTAGATGACAGCATTTTTTGCCTTTACCTACATTTTTCTTTCTCAATTTAACTATGGTTCCCTGTGTCTTACTCCATTTGAAATGCCACTATTCCAACTTTTAAACAGTTTGTAGGCAAGATGTTGTTTTATGTAAAGAAGGGAAAAGATTGACAAATCTAAACCAAACAGGGAAGAACTATAAATATTTTGCTTCACTAATGCAGCTTTCTCCATATGCCTCATATAAAATATTTCCAATTAAGCTCCACTTCTGCAGAAAGCTTACCAACAAAATAAGTCTCTATTAGTATATAACATGTGTAAATGTAATTAGCTTTTTTAAAAGAAACAATTGAAATACGATGTTTATGACAAGGAACTGAGTTTTTTCTTTTTTCTTTTTGCAAATGAAATCTGAAACTGCACAAGCTATTGACAGACTGATGGCTGGGTCGGTTGCCAGAAACTGGTTAGGGAAGTCGGTATGAAGGTCACTAATTTCATTCTGTTTTATTTCAACAGGACCTTGAAACAAAGAACACAGCCTTAAATAGATGGTGAGGAGGGATGGGTGATTAAGCCAGTACTTCACTGTTGGTTCTGTGTGACTTTTAAAAATCAGGAGGTAGTATTTTACCACAATGAATGTTCTAAATTTTATCAAAAAGTAAGATGATTGAGAATGGGATAAGAAAATGATATTTGTAGCAGCATCTAATCATGTAAAAATGACTTTCATTTTTACAATGTGCCTAGCATTTTCCTTTCTATATGCCCAAATTATGATCATTTAGAACCTATCAGCTGGTGGGTTTTGTTTTTTTTTTTAAGTAGATGTCTGGGTTTTGTAGTTTCTATGCAGACCTCAGATACAGTCTTTCGTTTTGTCAACTTCATTTTTCTTTTTAATAATAGAATCACAGTAAGGCAATTCATTTCTCCTACAGTGGTCACTCATAAATTATTCTTTTAATAAATTTAACTTGCTTAAAGAAGAGGGAAAATATAATACTCAATGTCAGTAACAACTAAGTATATTTGTTTTGTTTTTATCTTTTATTAGAATAAGGAACTCACTCTGCATGACCTGAGCTGTGTGGTACACACAATAGAACTGTAGTTTGAAGAGAGTCTCTTAAGACAAAACCCTAGATAGTACAGTTCCACTAAAAATTTGCAATTTTAACTGTGAGTTAAAATATACTTTATGTTGTATACACACACATGCACAGAAGGACTGAAGGGATAAAGCTAGTAAATAGTACAAAAAGAAATTAACTGAAAAAATCAATTAGTTAAAAAAATCAAGAGAAATTCTAGATTGTTCTACCGAGTAGACCCAAATTCAACAGATAAATCAAGAATGAGCCAAAAATATCCAACAGGGCCTCCAAATCACCACTGTCTCAAGTTGACATGGGTTTTTTGTTACTTGAGTCAGCACTAGACCTGGGCAGTGTCTGAATCCATCCCCTACCACTATGGTATGGGGACCAGGCCCAACCTTTCAGAGGTAGTATGGTCAAGTCAGGCTCTAGAAATAGGGTCCGCTGAGTATCTGTCTGCCTCAGGACAAAAAAGAGAGTCAATTTGTTTTCCCTTCAGCTTCAAAAACATATTAAACAACGCCTTCCAAAGGGCAGCATCACCTAGTGCATGCGTGTGTGCTCATTTGCTTCAGTCGTGTCTGACACTTTGCGACCATATGGACTGTGGCCCACCAGACTCCTCTGTCCACGGAATTTTCTCAGCAAGAATATTGGAGTAGGTTGCCATGCCCATCTCTAGGGCTCTTCCTAACCCAGAGATCAAACCTGCATCTCCTATGTCTCCTGCATTGCAAGCAGATTCTTTACCACTGAGCCACTGGGAAAGCCTGCATCACTTAGTGCTATGGACCAAATGTGCGTGTCCCCTCAACATTCATATGCAGAAACCCTAATCCACAACTTGATGGTATTTGGAGATGGCTTCTCGTGATGGGACTACTATCCCTTTAAAAAGAGGCAGAGAAAGCTTACTCTTTTTCTCTCTCTCTGCCATGGGTGGACATAGCAAGAAGGTGGTTGCCTGCAAGCCAGGAAGAGAGCCCTCACTCAAAGTTAATCATTCTGGCTCCCTGATCTCAGATTTCTAGCCTTCAGGCTTATGGAAAATAAATATTTGTTGTTTAAGTCATGCAGTCCATGGCTTTCTTGTTCCAGTATTCTAACTGACTAAGACACCCAATTGGATACACCATTGATGGGCTACAGTGTCCCCCTCTACTACAGATTTTTCAAAGCCTAACTGAAACCTCCTTCCTCACAGCTCCTAGGGCTGTGTGGCTTCTGATATCCCTGGGGCTGAAAGTGGAGAAGCACAGTACCCCCTTCCCCTCACTAGGCTTAATGCTGCCTTGCTCTGAGTTGTCCCAAGACTACAGTTCCTCACAGTGGTACCTTGCAGCACTCTGAAACAACGCTACCTTCCTTCTGTGTAGCTAGCAGACCTGAAGGGCTCTTGGCCTAACCCTTGCCATGTAAGAGAGGTAACTATATTTCTGCAGTGTTTGCTTTTTATGTTGATTCTAGTGAAGTCTCACACTTTCTTAGCTCCCTGTTTGTCCTCTCTTATTGTGGCTCAGACGGTAAAAGCACCTGCCTACAATGCAGAAAACCCAGGTTCGATCCCGGGTAGGGAAGATCCCCTGGAGACGGAAATGGCAACCCATTCCCGTACTCTTGCCTGGAAAAATCCCATGGATGTAGGTGCCTGGTAGGCTACAGCCCATGGGGTTGCAAAGAGTCAGACACAACTGAGCAACTTCACTTTCACTTTCTTCTCACTTTCATCCTGGTTTACCTCAAAAAGCCAGAATCCTTATAGCCCAGCCATTGGGGTTCACTGCCTCAAGACCTGTATTTGAAAAATCCACATTCTTCCTTCTTCTGTCTCTTAACTTCTTCAGCTATGATATTTGCCAACCCACTTTCAAAAAGGACAAGCCCCTCCACCTGCTGTCCATGGAGTGCAGGTTCCTTAGGCTTTCTCCTCCAGACCCTTCAACTTGCCCCATTCTTGAACTACATTTTTATATGACCCCAGAGCTCCCAGTCACCAAATCTCTCGATCATCTAACGTGAGAAACAGACACACACTTTGATCACATAGGCCTCATAGCTTTGGGGTACACAAGATAATTTCTCTTCTTTCTTTCCAATGCTAACTTAGTTATCAGATTACGTATTTTTACATAGAAATTGTAATCAGTTAATTATCCAAAACATCCAATGTCCCTACAGTGGGGGGAAAAAATCATTAAAAATTTTAAAGGAACCCAGTTCTAAACAGTTTATAAACTATTTGGAAACTTAGACACACACAAGACTATGTTCGTGACTACAATCTATAATCAGAATTTATAACCTCTTAATTTTTGTTGCATATTAACTTTACAAAAGAATATTACATGAAGAACTTTATCTTTGTGATTTTCACATACAAAGCATTAGCTTACATATCTTGCTTTTCAGAATTTCTGGTTAAATGCTTTAATTTAAATGGAAAATAATATTTAATGTAATATCTAGCCTAAAATATCCCTGAAGCTTCAATTGCAAACAATCATAATAAAGAATGTTCTTGTTTAATCTACAAAATAAGTACATTTGATTTTAATTACTTGGATAATGGCTAAGCAACTACATCAGGCACATCCCTTCCAAGAGATAATGAAAGACACAGAGGAGCAAACAATATTCCTGCGAACAGACCATCACATTCTGACTCCGAGGATGGCTCCACTAATGAAAATCTGTCTTTGCAAATGACTCATCTTCTGAAGACGGCTCTGAAGATGTTGGAAATCAGAATGATGCATGTGAAAATGAAATTAATCAATATGAAGATGGGGAACAGCAGTATATCATAGAAGGGCTATTTGATAATAATGAAATTGAGGAAATGGTCAGTGGTAGAAAAACAAATGAAAGCACAGGAAATGTCAACGATAATAGCGAATAAATAACTAATTCTTGAAATTCAAAAAGAAGAGTTAGCAAACAAAGACAAATTATCACCCAGAAGAATAACAAAGGCAGAAACTACAATTTTCCAAATTTCTAAAGATGTGTGAACACTAGTATGGTAATAAATTTAACAGAAAGGGGGATCTAAATTTTTCAGAACTTTACAGCAATAGTAAAGCTACAAGTTTTACTTTCTAGTTTGGTCAGAGCAATGAAGCATAAAAGGGTATAAGTGGAAGAAAAGACTAGGAAGTTCTACTAGACCTCCAGAAGGCTTTTGGAAGTGTTGAATGAATCTTCTTTTTTGTTGACTTTGCCTGTTTTGTAATCACATTGCTTTAAGTCCACAGTCCTAATCAAGTCCACTTTGTCTGTCATAACAATATGACTCAGTCTCTGTTTTCAAGTGGTCTAGGTTCAGTCTTCAAGGAATGGATTTTTTGTGTCTCAATTTCATGCTGTTTATCAATTTCACTTCCCTCAAAAGTGCTGCTATTTGTATTAATAGTATCAACGGTGGACCTCACACATCCATAGAATGGCACCTGGAGAAACTGACTACTTGTGTCTCTAAAGGGAAAATTCCTTCTGCTCTGTTTTGAAGGATGCCTGAAAGTATCTTTGTCCATGTGCATGCTAATTTGCTTCAGTCATGTCCATATCTTTGCAATTCTGTGGACTGTAGCCCACCAGGCCCCTCTGTCCATGGGATTCTCTAGGCAAGAATATGGAGTGGGTTGCCATGAAGTATCTTTGCTACTGTGCATGTAATCAGTTTACTATACCATAAGTATTCCCTCTTCTCACTATCAAATTCCCAAAAATCATTTAAAACTGAGTTTGAGTTTAGGTGGTAGAGCTATTATTTAACTTAGTCAAGTCCTCTAAATATTAGGTACAGTTGCAAATAGTTCATATGTGTTCGTTATTTCCAGATTTCACATAAACCTCAAGTTTCTCTCTGTCTCTTCCAGATTTCATATAAACTTTTAAGTTTCTCTTTGTTTATTTGCTCTGGATTTTTTTTTTACAAACTCAGCATATTACATTTGGATGTTATTTCCTCTTGTCTTATAACTTGCCAGCAATGTTTTCCTCAAACTGGACGTTAATCAACTTAAATCCTGGCATTTAATCAAGAGTTGAAAATTAAGGGAATTACTGTGAAAACTAAACCTGAAATCTACATACAAATTTTATGTATAGCTCAGAAAAATGTTTTGCTCCATCTCTATCCAATTTAACAAATCAGCAAATCAAAAAGATACTGGAAAAAATATTATTACTTTATCTAAATCAACATACTTTCCTGACATGCAGGAGACACTTGACACATTAAGAAATAAATGGATCAGTATGTAATTTGTCCAAGTTTATTGTGTCATATAAAAGACAAGAGATGGGAGAATTTTAAGGATAAAATAGTAAACACTGTCAAATACTGTGAAGAGGTCAGAAATGATGAAACTAAGAAAAAGCCAATGGATTTGGAAGTCATCCATAATGATGAGTGATCTTTGTGAAAGGAGAGGTAGTTTCTGCTTTTGATTCCCCACCCCCCAAAATATCAGGTAGAATTGAAGATTGATGAGTATATTGATCTGAAAAGTTTTAGAAAAATATGAAATCCAGCACTTTGAAATTATAAAGGAGAAAATAGCAGCAGAGCAAAGCACACACATGGGAACATCTCAATTTTTTTGGATCGGAGTAGATCCAATACAGGGATGAAATAGATGTGAGTATACCATGGACACATAGTCCTTAGTAATACAGTTCTGTGCGTCTTGAGAGCTGACATTGCAATGCAATGAAATTGAAATGCAATGAAATGAAAGTAAGCAACATGACAAATTTAACATGCATGTTGTTAATTTCAACTTCTCAAGCCACCATATAAATGATGATAAAAAATTTTTAATGTAAAAATACAAGGTAAAAGAGAATGGGAAAGGAGAAAAACTTGGCAAAGGACGTCCACAAATTTGAGAATAATAGAAAATTAATTGTGACAATGTGATTCTATTACACCCACGTTTTGGCAAAACTTAAAGCCTGATAAATAAATATGCGTGCATCCTTAGCTTAAAACTTCCTTAACTTTGCTGTTTGGAGAGACACTGCTTTGGGAAAGATCTCTGGTGTTCTACTTACTTGCTGCAAGTAATAAGTCCTTCCTTCTGCTTAAAAAAAAAAACTGGTCTGATAATACTAGTAATAGTGACAATAAAAATGAGAATACTTATTCTGCTGTTGGAAGTGAAAACTGATCCAACCACTAATTTAAACAACTAATTTAAAGAATATTTAAAATAAAAATTATTTAAATTTAGTGGTCCAACAATTAATTTAACCACTAACTAAATCTGAAAATATTCATGTATGCTCTGTCACTCAGTCATGTCTGACTCTTTGTTATCCTGTGAACTGTATCCCACCAGGCTCCTCTGTCCATGGAATTTTCCAGGCAAGAATGCTGGAGGGGGTTGCCATTTTCTTCTCCAGGGTATCGTCCCAATCCAAGGATCAAACCTGGGTCTCCTGTATTGCAGGCAGGTTCTTTACCATTGTGCCACCTTGTGTTCATACAAACAAAAACTGGAAATTATATATATTAATATATATTTGCAGAGAATTCTCACATTATACAAGGAGACATGCGTAAATATGTCCTTTGCACACAATGTGGCACAGCAAAGGCATATGTGTCAAGAGTTAGGAAGTGGAAGGGAAACTAAGAGAATGATAATATATTACAAAGTAGGATTAAGGAATAACTGTTATGAATGGGACAATAAGCAAAAGTATAACTATTTTGATAGGAATATAAAGAGAAATTGGAAAATGGAACATATTTCTACGTCCTGGAGAAACTTAGTTGATTATATTTTTAATTACACAACAAGAAATATCAGTCTACTCATAATAGTTCTAGATGCAGAAGCTACCACTAGATGAAACTGTTGAAAAAATTTAAGTAAATCCTGTTTGGGGAAAATGAGTTGAGATGGGAATGGGGTGAGGAAGAGGGTGGAAAACAGTTGTACCACAAGCAAGTATTACTTTAATTCAACTTTTTAAAATATATCAGTTCTTATTTAAAAATAAGAACTGAAACACTGCAATTGGGTTTGGCATTTAGATCATTTGCCAGATCTTCTAGATCATTTCTGTGAAGTTCTGAAAGTATACACCAAGTAGAAGTCTATCAAAACTAGAATATCAAAAATTGAAAGAGAAGTGAGAAAGTAGGAACAGCAAGTATGGGCAATTCTTTCCCAAGGCATTTGAAGGCAAGGCAGAGGAGAGGGTTTAGACTGTGTCCAGAGGATCAGGTGAGGACTGTAGAAGAACAGGTGAGTATTGAGTGTGTATAGAGGAGGATCATTATTGTTGTTCAGTTACTCAGTCATGTCCCACTCTTTGCGACCCTATGGACTGCAGTATGCCAGGCTTCCCTGTCTTTCACTATCTCCCAGAGTTTGCGCTAATTCATGTCCATTGAGTCGATGATGCCATCCAACCATCTCATCCTTTGTTGCCCTCTTTTCCTGCCTTCAATCTTTCCCAGCATCAGGGACTTTTCCATAAGCTGGCTCTTTGCATCAGGTGGCCAAAGTATTGAAGCTTTAGCTTCAGTCCTTCCAATGAATATTCAGGGTTGATTTCCTTTAGGATTGACTGGCTTGTTCTCCTTGCTCCAAGGGACTCTCAACAGTCTTCTCCAACACCACAGTTAGAAAGCATCAGTTCTTCAGTGCTCAGCCTTTTTTATGGCCCAACTCCCACATCAGTATGTGACTACTGGAAAAACTATACCTCTAACTAAACAGACTTTTGTCAGCAAAGTAATGTCTCTGCTTTTTAATATGCTGTTTGTTTAGGTTTAGGGTTGTCATAGCTTTTCTTCCAAGGAGCAAGCACCTTTTAATTTCATGGCTTTAGTCAATGTCCACAGTGATTTTGGAGCCCAAGAAAATAAATTCTGTCAACTGTTTCCATTTTCCCCATCTATTTGCCATGATGTGATGGGACTGGATGTCATGAACTTAGTTTTTTGAATGTTGAGTTTTAAGCCAGCATATTCACTCTGCTCTTTCACCTTCTTCAAGAGGCTCTTTAGTTCCTCTTCACTTTCTGCCATTAGGGTGGTATCACCTGCATAACTGAGGTTATTGATATTTTCCCAGCAATCTTGATTCCAGGCTGATGGAAAGAATTAAACAGAAACAAACATCAAGGATACAAGGGAGTGTTGGAACAGCTGATGAAGCACTTTCTTTGCACAGTCCCTGTGTTGGCAGTGAGTATCCAGGGTGTATCAGAGCCTCCCTGCCTTTGAGGAACCCATAGGCTGAGAAAAGAGACAGATAAGACAAGTCCATACAAAGTGTTACAGGAACATGGAGGGGGTTAGGACTGTCAAGAAGAGCTTTTAAAGCTTCACAAAGGTAGTTTAACCAGTGTAGAAAAGTGAATGAAAATTCCAGGCAAAGAAAACAACCAGCTGTACACTTAAAATGGTTAAGATAGTGAATTTTATGTTATTTTTATTTGATCACAATAGAAAGAAAGAAGGAAAACAAACAAACAAAAAAGACTCATTGGTGTGGAAGAATGTATTGTAATATTTGGAAATGTATTTAACAGAAAATAATCCATATAGGTAAATGTTAGAAATGGACTAAAAAGATAAATTAGGTTCAACTGGTAAGAGATCTTATATGCTGTACTAAAGAGCTTAAAATACATCTTTCATCCATTCATTCTTGAAGCATTCTGAGAAGGTATATTTTCACTTTCCATTTTATTTACCTTTGTATTATTTTAATACTTATATTAATTATGAAGTATTTGTTTAATAAAAGAGTTTAAAGAAAAATAAGATGAAAACCGCTTACGGAATGCCAGGCATTGGGGAAAAGTAACATAAACGAAATAAAATCTATACTTTCCAGAAGTAGACAACATGAAGAAAAGATAGGCAGCCCCAAATGACCTGCTATAGCCAGTGAAATTGTGTAAGTGGAAATAGATGTAACATGTGTTGCTGGAGTGCTTTATTGTCCAGCTTACTTGGAGGAGGAAATGGCCACCCACCCCAGTATTCTTGCTGGGAAAGGAGCCTGCCAGGCTACAGTCCTTGGGGTGGCAAAGAGTCAGACACAACTGAGTATGCACACACTTTCTCCCTGCCATAGAAACCATGGAAGAACATTTAAATAGGGGAGAGTTGGACTATCAGAGGATTCTGGAATGTTATACTAGTTCTTTTAAGACAGGATACATTGTGTGAGAAAGAAACCATGGTGGAATGAGCCACAGAGATTTAGACTTCATTGTTCCAGCATAACATAACTTATCCTGGCTGATGCATCAGACAACGTCCAAGTCTCAGAAGTAATTGTCCAGTAATGCTGACATCAAGCTTGTTAAATTCTTCTTTGGTTTTCACCAGTCATGATACTCTGAATTTTGGGCAAACAAAAATTAGAAATAGTATTTTTTTAATATATAAACCCTCACTTAATTCACATGGGAGCATATTTTTTTCAGATGTGCAGACTTACAAATATTGCCAGAATGGGCACTATTGTAAGGTGATCCAGGGAACACTCACCTTAACACCATCACAATCCTTCTAACCTTATTCTTCACAACTCCTCATCACAAATCCTATTCTCCAAGAAACTAAACAAGCAGATTTTTCTCTTATGCAATTTCTAGCCTCTAATTTCTTAACAGACACTATGCTGTTTATCTGGAATGTCTTTTACCCATCATCTTCTAATATCCACATCCAATATGTATGTATGAAATATATTTCATACATTTCATAAGTATGCCTATACACTCACATACACAATCACACACCTATAATATACAAAAATTAATCTTTCCAACTAGTGAAAGGAAAGGGAATGAACTAAATTTTATTGAATGCCTGAACTACATACTTGGCATTGTTTGTTGTACATCATTTGTCCATGTACTCACTGAGTATTTTATCTGCTTTTCTCTTGTGATATCCAAAACTTTAGACCTTATCATGCTATGTGTGTGTTTGTGTGTATCTTTACTACCTTTACGGATAAAATCAGTATCATTTTCAGAGTCCAGCTTGGGGTCTGACATGTAGTAGAATTTCAATAATTTTTTTAATGAAAAAATCTCCTGAATGCCTTCAACATATATTTAAATCAAAATAGTTGTAAAGGAAAACATATGATTAGAAATTAACAGGTTGCTTATACTATTATGTCTGATTTCCTAGCCTACATTCCAATGCCAAGCTAAAGGACTGACTGTTTTTTTCTTTGCATTATCGTGTTGGTTTTGCCATACATTGACATGAATCTGCCAAGGGTATACAAGGACTGATTTAAAACGTCATCCTGTCAGAAAAGAGCGACAAGGAGCTGTGATTCGCTGAAGGGACCTTCCTTGTTAAGGCATTTAAGGCTTTGATCTGAGATACCTATCTCATGAACATAAGTACTTAACTCCTAAAGTAAGACTGACTGCAACTGCAACCACTGACAAATCAGAAAACAGGAGTAAAATTGTGGGAGGAAGCCCAGAGAAACAGTAAAACAGATTTAGGCTTCACAGGACACTAATTAATCATTTTGGCTAGAAAGCCCCTCTCCCCATGGAGCTTAATGACTTCCAAGGAAGGTTTGGATGAAATATTTCACCAGATGGATCCAGTACCTACATTAAGACTCTGCCACCCACATCCTTATGTATTCATTTATCTCTCCATAAAATATTTGATATTGTGTTGAGTCTGTGCTAACAATGGACTAAAGAAAATGCTGTATGACAAGTCATCTTTGATTTTTCATAGGTAAGTGTAAACTAAAATGGAGATTCGTGATTAAAATTACGTCACAAAAACCTAATATTTCAATTTTATGCTTTTGAACTAATGTACCAGGGTGGCATAATGATGGTGTCATACTAATCCTGCAAGAAAATCAGAGCCTGTTTTGCACTGAATTATTCACATGTAAAGAAATGTTTGATTGACCTCAAAATATCACAGTACCAACAAAGATATATTGTACAGCATAGGGATATATAGTCATTATTTTGCAATAACTTTAAATGGCATATAATCTAAAAAATATTGAATCACTATGCTGTTTACCTAAAACTAGTATAATATTGTAAATCAACTATACTTTTAAAAAAAATCACATGTTCCCTTTAGCCACTGTATTTAAATTGCAACTTCATAACCAGTGTGGCCATTTCTAGAGCACCTACAAGACAGGTGTTGTTATTCCATTGTACAGATGAAGAAAGTAAAGCTTAGAGGTTAAATTATCCAAACTTTTTTATTTGTGATGAGCAGGTCCAGTATTCAAACCTAGGTCTTCTGTATCCAGAGCCCAGGTTCCTTCCAGAATTATACTTCATTATATAGCACAACACTTTATTAGAGTGTTTATTTAAAAGTTATTTGTATATACATACAAATATGTAAGAAAACAGGTTGGATTTATAAAGAAGACACACACACACATAGGAGAAAATCATTTCAAGAATGTAATCTTCTGCTAGAAACAGACTGTGATAAAAGAACTAAGGCACAAAATATTAGTTTTGTTTTTACCTAAAAATTAATAATGATCAGCTTTATTTGCAAGGCTTTATAGCAAAGGTTAAAATAAATGTTGATAAATTAAGACTATTAACACAGACTGGTAATAGTCTAAATGGCAATTTACTAACAGTGCTATCTTACACTTTAATGAAATGAAAATGTGAATTGATTGGATAAGGAAAGAATCTCTTGTTTATTCTAATCTTAATATTATGGTTGATAATTTCACCAGCAGTCCTGATGAAAATATACCTGATATAACAACGCCGCAGGAAACTAATGATCATAATGAATCTACTTGTCGCTGAAGTACAAAGATAGAGACTCATAAATCTCTTAAAAATTACTAAAAGCAAACAAGTGATCAGGATAAACAAATGATTGTTTTATCATCATTTGTTTGTTTTCTACTTTATAGCTATTAGCTTCTTTCCTGGGGCAAATGTCAAAATATCTTTTAAGTATTTGCACTTTACTTTATTTTTTTTTTCTATTTCTTTTTTTTTTATTTATTTATTATTTTTTTTAATTGTTTTTGCCATACATTGTCATGATATCACCATGGGTTTACATATGCTTCCCCTCCGGAACCCCCCTCCCTCTTCCTTCCCTGCACTTTACTTTAACCTTTACTATCTTTACTCCACAGAAGCTCCTAAAGACTGGACTTTGGTAAACCTTTGTCTAATTATTATTATGAGATGGTTATTTAATCTTTTCTTCTTCATAAGATAATCAGTAGTCAACTAACAAATAATATTAGTATATACCTCTTAATACAACATTTTGCCTATTTTTAGGACTTTACAACTTGATTATAAATTATCTTCAAACTTGAATTATACATGGGTGGCCATGCTTTTTAAAATAATTTTTCCAAAACTGTGTCTAAAAATCACAAAATATATTTTATTTATTATTTATTACTTGAAGTTAGCATTACATAAATAAAATTAAAAGTTCATTAAATTACTCAGAAAGTTCTATTGCTCCTCTCTCCACTGAAGAAATCAAACTAACCAAAATAAAACAAAACTTTTGCTCAAAGATAACTGCAATCATTTAGATAACTGCTTGTATCATAAACTTTCTACTTTTATTAATGGATAGTCCAACTATAACCAAGTCATGAGCAGAAACTAAATCCATGCATGTTAAGTTCAGATGAATAGGAGGAAGAAGTCATCAATCTACTTTTAAATGAAAATCAGGACATTTTTGATTGTTTGATTGCAATATTCACCCTTGTTATAGAATTGAACTTCTCCATAATCTTAAACACTGTCATATTTATGATTATTACTTAGATGATAACAACATATCTAATCACTCACAAGATTATTGGGATGATGTCATAAGCTGATTACAAAAGCCTCTTGAAAATATAAAATTCTACAAATATTACTATTTTAGGAGGAATTCTGATCTTAGCCAGGAGTGATTTTATTTATTTACCAAAAATATATCAATTCTTATTAGTGTGTGCATGCTCAGTCATGTCAGACTCTTTGCTACCCCATGGACTGTAGCCCACCAGGGTCCTCTGTCCATAGGAGTTTTCCAGACAAGAATACTGGAGTGTATTGCCATATCCTACTCCAGGGGATCTTCCTGACCCAGGGAACCCACCTCTCCTTCATCTCCTGCATTACTAGTGGATTCCTTACTGCTGAGCCATCAGGGAAGCTCAGAATGTGCAAGGCACTGAGACATCAATGCTTATTAGGTATGGGCAAAATAGTATACAAAGTACTAGTGACAAAAACATCAATGAAACATGGTCTGTAGCCTTGAAGAAGCAGAAAATCGATGTCGTGGAAACTCTTTGAAGTGTCTGTCCAGCCCCGGAACTGATTGTCCCTGCCCAGAGAGCTGTTCCCATTCAGAGGGTGGGTGTCAACAGACACACAAGAGCCACGTGACTCCATTCCTCTGGACATAGTGGATTGGAGAGGAGACAAGTGAGCCAAGAATGAACCACCAGATACGTTTCTCCAGAGAATTTAAAACTGAGATTCAGGGAACACCAGTTCATCTCTGTAGGTGATTAGAATTGCAACTTGTCAATTTTGAGTCACCATATGTCTCAGTAGGGGACAGGGAAGCAGAGAAGTTGGTCTATAGGATAAGAAAAATGAACCCAACTACGAAAATGGTGCCAGGATTTCTGATAACTTTTTATTGCTCACCTCAAGTCACTGCCTGAGCTCGGGTACATTTCCATGTCTTGGGGTCCCTGACTCCCTTCTCTCTTTACCTCAGTAGATTTTAAATTGCCTTTTCTCCTAACACTACCCTCTGTGGTTTTATTAACTCCAACCAAAAGAGCATTTCAAAAATACAATATTCATATATTTAACACTAGCCTAAGACAATTAATGTTATAATCAAGGCACACAGAACAAACTGCAGAAGCTGAGAAGTGACTGCAAATAACTGATTTTGAGATTTATTTTTTTACAGAGGAGATGACATTTGGATTTGCATCTGCTGCTGGATCTTCTAGTCTCCCAACTAGAAAGCCTTCCTCCAGCACCTGTACTCTGCTTGTGTCCCACCCTAGTGGAAGGATGTTCTGAGCCTATTCCTAGTGTACCTGTCACATGCTATTTAACTGGACCAGACCAGTGTCAACTCCAACATACAGCACTGTTTTATAAAGCAGGGGAACTAGGTTCACCAGTTCTGTGCTTCAATAATTTGCCCAAGACCATATAGTCTTTAAGAGGTTTGACCCAAGAATTCTGATTCCAAATACTATGATTTTTCTGCAGTCCGTGGATAGTGATTATCTCCTGTGAGGGCATCCAGTGGCTAAAGGGGGTACAGAGAAATTGAGAAATTCCACAGTCCTACTGCCTACAGGCTCAAGGCCAAACTCCTCGCAGTGACCCTCAAACCCTCCAGTCTGATTTCAATCATCACTACTATGTACCTCCCCACAGATCATCACATAGTAGGCTTTGAACAAGCCCTGAACTTACCACCCATTTTCACACTTCTCTTCTTATTACACTCTGACAGGCATGGCCTTCCATCCATCTCTACCCTCCATCAAGCCCTCTCCACCTCACATAGGCAGATTTCATCATCATCTACTTTGCCTGACTTAACATTTCAGTCATCCTTCTGAAACAACAGCTAACCAGGAGTTCTTATTCCTCATTAGACAAGTTGACCCAATTGGCATTTCTACAGAATCACAGGTAGACACATCTACCTGGAAACAGGTAAGAGCAGAGACAGCCCTAGAGAGAAAATGGATATGATCTGAGGTGGAGCTAAAGACCCTGCCACCAGCAAAATATTTTTCCCACCCAAATACCACAGTGCCTGAAATCACCTTGTTAGAGACTTGCTTCTTTGAGTCTAGTATTACCTGGTCTTGTGCAAAAGCATTTAGTAACCTAAGTGTAAATTAACTGGGGATACATTCCCTCTGTGACAAGAGGAACTAAGACAGGAAAGAAACAGGTAACTAAGAAATGAAGTATAGAAAAGAGAAGAAAGGTCAGAGAAGGGGCCATCCAGATAGCAAAGTCTAACTTGGCAAGCCTTAAGAATCACGCATTTAATTGATTAGAATAGCCCATGACCGATCACTGCTATCACTTGGATTGCATTTAATTTTCTCAGAGAATTTGCTGCATCTGAAGGTTGAAATGTTATTTCAATTGATTTTTAATACATGGCAACTTACATTTCCTTTGGCCATCTTACTGTTGAAATTTAGAAGGCACTGGCTAAAACACTAATAGATGAGAGATATAAGCACCTTATAAAATGAGTTGATAACGTAGTAGAAGTCAACTCAGGTTTTGGTCAGTTGGTATAAGACATGCTAAATATCCATAATTTAGTTCTCATTGCTGCAAATTTCCTCATGTTCTTTTTACAACAGCAGTACGAAAAGTAGTGAAGCTAGCAAGATCCAGGGAAGAAAGTAACTCAACTTCGTTTTTGCTTTGCCACTAAACCTAGAATATAACATCTATACCATTGTGTAACCTGCATATGGGTTGCCTCATCTGTAAAAGTGGGATAATATTTTTTTCTCAAACATCAGAAAGTGAGAAATACCTATTTCAGAGCATTAAAAATAGAAATTGACCAATTTTATGATAAACGAGGTGAACAAAATACATCCTTGGTTACAAAACAGCCATATGACGAAAATTATTTAAACAAATATGCATGATCATTTTTAATTTCCTAAACCTTGAAGAAGGCATATCAAAAACAACTTTAAAAGCAAACATACTTCATGACCTCAGATGTTAAATAAAGGTTTGTTTTTATTTTACCCTTTCATGTGGAATTCATGCTGCAGATTATGATTACTAATAGCTAACTGGCAGTAATTATTTTTTATGAATGCAAAAATCCGGTCTCATTATAGCAACAACAATAATAGTAATAACCTCAGGAAATAAAAGGGCACTTTTCTTGCATGATCTCATTTATTTCACGCAATTAACTTTACAGGTGAGGAAACTGGGAGTTGGAGAGTTTAAATAACATGGTGACAGTCACAGAGCCCATGGAATAGCAAAACGCAATGCTCCAGTATGTTCAACTTTGCCACGATATTCCTGACATTGGTGGGCTTTCCTCTGGTCTAGGCTTATTTGGGAACACATAACCTGCTATGCTTCCCAGGTGGCTCAGATGGTAAAGTGTCTGACTGCAATGCGGGAGACCCGGGTTCTATCCCTGGATTGGGAAGATCCCCTGGAGAAGGAAATGGCAACCCACTCTAGTACTCTTGCCTGGAAAATTCCATGGATGAAGGAACCTGGTAGGCTATAGTCCACGGGGTGGCAAAGAGTCGGACATGACTGAGCAACTTCACTTCACTAACATGCTATGATCTGAAGGTTTATGTCCCACAAAAATTCATATAAGACCCTAATAGCCAATGTGATGGTATCAGGAGATGGGAACTTGGGAGGTGTTTAAGCCATGAGGGTGGAGCCTTCCTCAGTTGGATTCATGCTCTTATAAAAGTGGCTCCAGGGAGCTTCCTACCCGCTTCCACCATGTGAGGACCCAGCAAGAAGGCACTGGTTATGAGCCAGACAAAAAGGCTTTTAAGACCATATGACCAGGCTGATGTCTTGATCTTGGACTTCCCAGCTTCCAGAACTGTGACGCTGTGAGCAATAAATTTCTGTTATAAGCTACCCAATGGCAATCCACTCCAGTGTTCTTGCCCAGGAAAGCCCATGGACAGAGGAGCCTGGTGGACTACAGTCCATAAGTTTATAAAGAGTTGGACATGACTGAAGCAACTTAGGACGCATATAAGCTACCCAGTCTGTGTACTCCAGCTGCCTAAAGGGTCCCAGTGGTAAAGAACCTGCCTGCCACACAGAAATGTAGCAGGAGCTGCAGGTTCGATTCCTGGGTCAGGAAGATCTCCTAGAGAAGGAAATGACAATCCACTCCAGTGTTCTTGCCTAGAAAATCCCATGGACAGCCCATGGAGTTGCAAAAGAGTCAGACATGACTTAGTGACTCAACAACAACAAACTAGACTGCTTGGAGCATGTTCTAAGAAGCAGGCACCCAGCATGTCACATCACATCCACATCAGCCTGCACTGCACAGCCACGCTCTGTTGTATTCAATTCCCAGCAGGCCACCGACTCACAGTATGAACATTGTAGTTCTTAGTTTTCAGACACTATTTCTTTGACATCTCTTTCAAGCCCTTGTATTGTTAAAAAAAAAAAAAAAAATTCTGACTTCTGGTTGTATGTAAATGGGATTTAAAAAGATAGGATTACAGGTGTGGGTATCAAACAGAATCCCATGTGAAACACACTTTAAATGGAAAATATGCACATATTAACTATCTATACAGACTCACTGCTGCCTTCTCTATTATAATTGACCAACCGTATTGTGTGCTTTGTCGCTTCAGTTGTGTCTGACTCTTTGCAACCCTATGGACTGTAGCCTGCCAGCCTCCTCTGTCCATGGGATTCTCCAGACAAGAATATTGGAGTGGACTGCTACTTCCTCCGGCAGGGATCTTCCCAACTCAAGGATCAAACCCAGGTCTCCTCTGACTCTTCCACTACAGGTGGATTCTTTGCCACTGAGCCACCAGGGAGGCCCAAACTATATTGCAACAGCATTTAAATACTCTAACATTCCAAGAACAATTCCCTTTTCATTTTAGGTCCTTCTAATTTTTTGTTTCTGCCAGCACATTCCATATCGGTGAACAACTATACTCTTTACATAATTCTAAAATATTGAACTATATGCTAAGTAAGTAAAATATTTTAAGATAATGTCCTGAGGGAATAGTATTTCATATTATAACTCAATATGTCCTAAGGTAATTATTCAGATATCAATATGCAAAAGAGCTGTATGTTGTAGTACCCTATATTTCTTTTTATTTTGCTTCTTTGAAGCAAGCAATAAATTTAAAGGTGCAAAGAAAAAATATTAAAGGAAAAAGTTTGCAGTTGATTTTCTTAACAAGATTGTTTGTGCAGGGAGAGAGGAATTTCACTTGGTCCTTTACTAATTATTCATGTAAATTAAATTCTACAAGTGAAGAAAAATTCATAAAAGTCATACTTACTCATCTGAGAGGGAGATATGGCATATGAATGGGGCCTATAACCTCAGAAGGTGAAATGTAGAAAATATCACAAGCAACTCCCACATTAAGTTAAGTGAACCAAAAAAAAAGGGAGATTCTTGGTGTGAAGGAGACTTCAAGGATATCCTCCCTAATCGCCTCTTAACAGTCTCAAATCTCTGACACAGGAAACAAATCAAGAATTCAGCGAACATGGAATTATTAATCACTTATATCTGATACCAAATGTAAGCAAGACTAGACCCATTTTAAATTTTAAAAGCCTTTTAACATTTTTAAAAGCACAGAACATAATTTACATTTTAAGGCATTAGTATATGGTACATTCTAGGAACACTTAATTGTGTATTCCCTCTCATTTCTTCTGAAATGTATACTCTTTTTTCCTCCTAAACAGAATATGTGCTAGGATGAAATTTAACAATAAATGACTATAGACTTGTACACTGACTAATGTGCAATAGTTAGAGAGAACTCAAGTCATTCAGCAAGTATTTACTGACTGCTTCTTGTGTGCAAGGCATGGTCCTAAACAACACAATTGCACATCTTACCTTGGATTTAATGAATTCTTTCACAAATACTACATCATTAAACAGAAAGTATGGCCACCAATCATGGGAATGTTTTAACTTGCATCAACTCAGAATAAAGTTTTAAACTGTGAAGGAGGGATAAAACAGAGCTGGAAACTAATTAATATGGATGATAAAGATGAAGGAAATAAAGATAAAACCAAAAGTACCCAAGATCAAAACCAGGACAGTGACAGAAATTGAGAAAGAGTTGGTGATACTAGAATGACAATCTAAGTGGCATACAGTCGACCCCTGAACAATGTGGGTTTATTCCACTTATATACAGGTTTTTTTTCCAGTGTTGTCATTCAGTCTTTCAGACATGTCCAACTCTCTGTGACCCCATGGGCTGCAGCACACTAGGCTTCCCTGTCCTTCACAGGGAAGTAACAAATACTAAATAATCCATGGTTGCTGAATCTGAGAATGGAAACCATGGATACGAGGAAATGATTATAAGTTATACATGGATTTTTAGTTATGCAAAGGGTTAGTGCCCCTAATCCCTGGTGTTGTTTGGGGGTCAACTGTATATGTTGAGCTGGAATTAACAGTAACAGTGCTGGAAGTTACTGGAAGTCAACTGAAAGTAACCAAGACCAAATATATTAGAGGCAGCTGAAGGTATTTGACCAGAACTTGAGAGCTTGAGAAGCTTGTCTTAAAATATACAGTGAGAAAGAGGTTCCAGGAGTGGAACCATCAGACCCTGAGTTTTGGTCACTCACATCCAGTAAAGAGAACAAAGAAGATACAGGCCAAAGATTAATTGTTGAGGAGATTGTGGTACCTGCAGAGTCAAAGCACTGAGAGATGATACTGAGTCAAGGAAAAAGTACTAATACACAAATGAATAGCAACAGATTCAAGGAGGTTAGCAGCTGAGAGGCACCACTGAATCTAAGAAGTGCTAGTTAGTGGATTAAATAGCAAATTATCTAAAAAGATGTACAAATGGCCAATAAGCACATGAGAGGGGGTTCAAGGTGAGTAATAATTAAGGGAAATACAGATCAAAACCACAATAAGATACCACTTCATATCCATTGGAATGGCTATTATCAAAAAAATTAAAAGAGATGATGATGAAGAAGAAGGAGGAAGAGGAGGAGATGGGGTAGGAAAGAGGGAGAAGGAGTAGAAAATCGAAGGGAAGGAAAGGATGGAAAGGACACGTATTGGAGAGAATGTGAAGAAAACGGAACTCTTGTGCATTGCTGGGAGGAACATAAAATGCTGTGGCTGTTATGGAAAATAGATAAATATACAATTACCATGCAATCCAATGATTTCATTACTGGGTATATGCTCAGAAGAATTGAAAGCAGTGATTAGAAGTATTTGTGCACCAGTGTTCAGAGCAACATTATTCACAGTAACCAAATGTGGAAACAACACAGGTGTGTTACATGAAGCCCCTTCCATAACCAAAGAGTGGGCTCTTTACTAACACTCGGAAATGAATTGTCCAAGGACACACACACACACTGACAAAGCAAGAGGCTTTATTGGGAAGGGACACTTGGGAGGGGATCAGAAGGGTAAGGGAACACAGGACGACTGCTCTGCCACTCCGCTCACTGTTTTATGATTATGAGTTGGTTTCCAGGCTCTTTGGCCAATCATTCTGACACAGAGTCTTTCCTGATGGTGTGTGGAGCACACAGCCAAGAGGGATTCCAGCCAAAAAGGATTCAGGGAAGCTGGTAAAATAAATGGACTGGAATCTCCTCTCTCCTTTTGACCTTTCCCAAATTCTTTCTGTTGGTGGTAGCCAGTTATAATCGTTCCAAGTTTCTTACCAGGACCTCCTATGTAAGATAACTCATGCAAATGGTTACCATGATGCCTGGCCGGGGTGGGCAGTTTTGGTCAGTGATTCCCCTAACAAATATCCATTGAAAGAGGAATCAATAAACAAAATGTACATATATACATACAATGGCATATTATTCAGCCTCAGAAAGGAATGAAATTCTGACCCTTGCTACAATGTAAATGAACATCGAGGACATTATGCTAACCACAATAACTGATACATTTGTCCATTAAAATAAACATTGTCCAGTTTTCCCAGCACCACTTGTTAAAGAGGTTGTCTTTTCTCCATTGTATATTCTTGCCTCCTTTGTCAAAGATAAGGTGTCCATAGATGCATGGATTTATCTCTGGGCTTTCTATTTTGTTCCATTGACCTATATTTCTGTCTTTGTGCCAGTATCATACTGTCTTAATGACTGTGGATTTGTAGTATAGCCTAAAGTCAGGTAGGTTGATTCCTCCAGTTCCATTCTTCTTTCTCAAGATTGCTTTGGCTATACGAGGTTTTTTGTATTTCCATACAAATTGTGAAATTATTTGTTCTAATTCTCTGAAAAAGACCTCTGGTAGCTTGATAGGAATTGCATTGAATCTATAGATTGCTTTGGGTAGTATACTCATTTTCACTATATTGATTCTTCCAATCCATGAACACGGCACATTTCTCCATCTGTTTGTGTCCTCTTTGATTTCTTTCATCAGTGTTTTATAATTTTCTATATACAAGTCTTTGTTTCTTTAGGTAGAAATACTCCTAAGTATTTTATTCTTTTTGTTTTGATGGTGAATGGAATTGTTTCCATAATTTCTCTTTCTGTTTTCTCATTGTTAGTGTATAGGAATGCCAGGGATTTCTGTGTGTTGATTTTGTATCCTGAAACTTTGCTATATTCACTGAGTAGCTCTAGTAATTTTCTCGTAGAGTCTTTAGGGTTTTCAATATAGAGGATCATGTCATCTGCAAACAGAGAGAGTTTTACTTCTTCTTTTCCAATCTGGATTCCTTTGACTTCTTTATCTGCTCTGATTGCTGTGGCCAAGACTTCCAAAACTATGTTGAAAAGTAGTGGGGAGAGTGGGCACCCTTGTCTTGTTCCTGACTTCAGGGGGAATGCTTTCAGTTTTTCACCATTGAGGATAATGTTTGCTGTGGGTTTGTCATATATAGCTTTTATTATGTTGAGGAATGTTCCTTCTATTCCTGCTTTTTGGAGGGTTTTTATCATAAATGGATGTTGAATTTTGTCAAAGGCTTTCTCTGCATCTATTGAGATAATCATGTGATTTTACTTTCTAACACCATACACAAAGATAAACTCAAAATGGATCAAAGATCTAAGCATAAGACCAGAAACTATAAAACTCCTAGAGGATAACATTGGCAAAACACTCTCTGACATAAACCAAAGCAGGATCCTACATGACCCACCTCCCAGAATATTGGAAATAAAAGCACTAATAAACAAATGGGACCTAATTAAAATTAAAAGCTTCTGCACAACAAAGGAAACTATAAGCAAGGTGAAAAGACAGCCTTCAGAATGGGAGAAAATAATAGCCAATGAAGCAACGGACAAACAATTAATCTCAAAAATATACAAGCAACTCCTGCAGCTCCATTCTAGGAAAATAAACGACCCAATCAAAAAGTGGGCCAAAGAACTTAACAGACATTTCTCCAAAGAAGACACAAAAATGGCTAACAAACACATGAAAAGATGCTCAACATCACTCATCATCAGAGAAATGCAAATCAAAACCACAATGAGGTACCACTTTACACCAGTCAGAATGGCTGCAATCCAAAAATCTACAAGCAATAAATGCTGGAGAGGATGTGGAGGAAAGGGAACCCTCTTACACTGTTGGTGGGATTGCAAACTAGTACAGCCACTATGGAAAACAGTGTGGAGGTTCCTTAAAAAACTGCAAATAGACCTGCCATATGACCCAGCAATCCCACTGCTGGGCATATACACCGAGGAAACCAGAATTGAAAGAGACACATGTACCCCAATGTTCATTGCTGCTTTGTTTACAATAGCCAGGACATGGAAGCAACCTAGATGCCCATCAACTGACGAATGGATAAGAAAGCTGTGGTACATATACACAATGGAATATTACTCAGCATTAAAAAAAAATTCATTTGAAGCAATTCTACTCAGATGGACGAAACTGGAGCCCATTATCCAGAGTGAAGTAAGCCAGAAGCAAAAACAACAATACAGTATATTAACGCATATATATGGAATTTAGAAAGACGGTAACGAGAACCCAGCATGTGAGACAGCAAAAGGAACGCAGATGTATAGAACAGACACGTGGACTCTGTGGATGAGGGAAAGGGTGGGATGATATGGGAGAATGGCATTGAAACATGTTAATTACCATATGTCTAATCAATCGCCAGCCCAGGATTGATGCTCAGGGCTGGTGCAACGAGATTTCCCACGGGGAGGGAGGAGGGAGGGGGGTTCTGGAGGGGGAGCATATGTAAACCCATGGTGATATCATGTCGTTGTATGGCAAAACTAATAAAAATAAATAAATAAACATTGTATGATCCCACTTACATGAAATACCTAGAAAAGGCAAACTCACAGAGACAAAAAGTAGGATAGAGAATGCCAAGCTCTGGACGGAAGGGTGAGATGGGAGATAGGGTTTTGGGGGAGGAGAATGGGGATGTTTAAATGAGTACAGAGTTCTGTTTGGGACTGATGAAAACATTCTGGAGATGGATGGTGTTGATGGTTGCACCAGATAGTAAATGTACTTAAAGCCATTAGGTACATTGAGTTGTACACGTTCAAATGTTTTAAATGGTAAATATTATGCTATACATACTTTGTAACATTAAAAATAGTGCAGAGAGAACGGCTCATCAGAACTGTGAGAGATGAAACCAGACCACAGGGCTCGTGAAGGGAGTGTCCAGGATGAAATGGAGTCTACATGTGGCTCTCTCTTCATCCCCTGAACATGATGGTCAAAGTACAAACACTTACTCAAACCAGCAAACTGTAAATAATATTCTTTGAAAATAGGAAATGAGACACTTCCTGTCAGCTGAGACATTCCTTTTCAACCCTTGTGAAGCTTGGACTCTGCTGAGACCTGGAGAAACAGACAATAATTTGTGGTCTCTGCATTGGAAAGTTCACTGTCTGAATCTGGGACCAATTTTATTAATTCATCAAATCCATTGGCTTTTATTAAGCACCTCCTGTATACCAAGTTAAGAGCTAGTCACTCTAATCACTAGAGGTTACCTGGAAACCTATCAACAGGCAACTATCAAGGCAAGTTTTTAGGAGGAAATAGCCCACTGTTTTCCTTACCCAATTCTCACCAAAAAAGTACTCAACCCCAGTAAGGCCATTAATTCTTTTATCCTCATAATCATAATAAAAATTCAAAATTCATATTTAACTCACAGAAGTAGTACACTGATTCAAATTCCTCTTGCATTTCAAGTGTCAGATATCAGACTTCCTGGAAAAAGAATTCATAGAGATTCTCCTTTTCGCTTTCACCTAAGGCTGGCAAAATGACTCAACAACGTTTAAAGAATCCAAAATTGAAATTGCTGTGAAATTAACTGTGCTAAATACTTTTTATATAATACCTATTTTGATCCCTATGATACTGCTAATGAGGTAGATTATTTCAGATTTTCAAAGTATCAAACTCAACACAATAATAAACAGCAACAGATACTAAACATGCCTGTTTTTATTTAAAGAGGTTTCAGCAATTTCATGGATCAGAAGGGAACCATAGTCTCAGTTCTGTAGTTCTGGTGTACCACGGTTCCTTTTGTACTCTGCTATCCTTTTGTTTTCAAAAATCAATTGATTTATTTAGAAACTTTTATTTTAAGTAAAAATGGGGGGAAATTACACCTTTTTAAACTTCTTTTGTATGATTCCATATGATTTTAGTGGTAGATACTACATTCTAAAATTTCTTTTTAAATTTGCTTCCGAATAAGTATTTCTTATACACTCACTGTGTCTGTTTAGTCACTCAGTCTTGTCCAACTCTTAGACCCCATGAACTGTATAGTCCGCCAGGCTCCTCTGGCCATGGCGATTCTCCAGGCAAGAATACTGGAGTGGGTTGCCAGGCCCTCCTCCATGGGATCTTCCCAACCCAGGAATCAAACTCAGGTCTCCTGCATTGCCACTGGATTCTTTACCAACTGAGCTACCAGGGGAAGCCCATTCACAATGCTGTCGTTTCTTGAGCATATAGTATAAGCCAAGCACTGTACTTGGTGTTTCACAAGAGGACATTGGTGGAGGAGAGAGGAGCCAGGAAGAAGGGGAAGAATAAAAAAGAAAAAGGCTCAGAGTCTTTCTTTTTCCCCCTCAAGAACACTCCATCTAGTAGGAGAAATAGTTTATACAACACGCTGTAACATAATTTGAGATAAGCTGTAATATAGATATATGAGAGGCCGTGGGGAGCTGGTGATGGACAGAGAAGCCTGGTGTGCTGCAAAACACGGGGTCGCAAAGAGTTGGACACAACTGAACTAAACTGATGGGAGCCCAGGGAGAAAATAACTTATTATCTCTCTGAGCAAGGCATCATACTAGGTATCCAGCACTTCCTGAATAGAAAAGGATTTGTCTCTGACTTTCAAAAACTTATAATCCTGTACTAAAGTTAAATATATACACAAATAACTGCATACCAAGGCAGTAGTTACAGAGCTATTAGATCTATACAAAAATATACATTCTTGGGCTTCCCAGATGGCTCAGTGGTAAAGAATCTACCTACCAATGCACTAGACATGGGTTTGACCCTGCATCTGGGAAGATCCCACATACCGAGGGGCAACTAACTCCGTGCACCACATTATTGAGCCTGTGCTCTAGAGCCCGAGAGCCAAAAATACTGAAGTGCACACTCCCTACAGCCCATGCTCCACAAGAGAAGCCACCACAATGAGAAGCCTGTGTACCACTAGAGAATACCCTCCACTTGTGACAACTCAGAGAAAAACCCATGCAGCAACAAAGAACCAGCACAGGAAAAAGAAAAAATGTATATACATATATACACACATATATGTACACTCTCAAGAGTGCCCTCACAACTATTAGGAGAAACTCTAATCCTGCCCCTTTACAGAAAATTTTCCAAGAATCAGGCACCTTTCAAAAATCATCATATACTTAATTTTCAAACTTGCAGGTTAAGAATTGCAGCATACAAATTCTGACAGAGACCCCATTGCCCCCACCTCCTACTACTCACACTCTTACATGATTCTTTGCCCCTTGAGTGTGGACATAGTGTAAAAAAGAGGCGACTCTGAATAGTGTGTGTCTAATATGTGTGTGTTTACACACAGAGGAAAGAAACAGAGAACCCTAGGAAGATGTAAGATCAAGATAACTTTAATGAACACTCTGATTGACTCTGCCATATCGGTTCTACCCCAGATGATTAAACCACCCAGGCTAATAGACTCCCCCTGGAAACTGACATTAGTACAGGGAGTACACACTTCCCATCTTGGCCCAATCATATTGAAGGGAAGAATTCCTGAATAATGAGATTTTCTAGACATGCCCAAGGCAACATGGAGCAACAGATACCTTTGACAGCCACCTTGCACCCATGAGTGAAGCTGATACAAGAACAAAGCCAACTCAAACTGGAGGGAGAAGACAATAGTTCACAGCTTTAACACACTGTCTAGAGTCTACCTCCTCTTGGCTTCTTATTATGTAAAATTATATATTTTCATATGGTTTAAAACCATTTCCTGAAGACAAAATCTTTCCAACCAACAAAATTGTGCAAGTAAGAGAATTCAAATATTACACGCAAGGCAAATGTGAGAAAATAAAATATGTTTTAATCAGCCTATTGGGTAGGCTATATTCTGCTTCATAATTATTTATTCCCACCTCCCCTTACCTGAAAGAAGACTGTATCTTCCTATTCCTTGGCATGTGACTTGCCCAAGCCTCTAGTGAAAGGAGTAGATATCCTCCCTTGGATGTGAATGGAAAATAAAATGTGAGTGTAGGGAGTCTCTGTAACATCTATGCAGATACTTTTAGAGACATAGGGAGTTTCATGAGTATTCTTATCATTTCCTTCTGCCACATCCAAAACTGTGGCTGTCTCTTCCCCTGGGTTCTGACAGGTGGAGAGACGAGTAGGGATAGACAGGTAGCCCAATGAATCTGAGAAAAGTAAGCCAGAGGAGCACCAATCAACCCACAACAGATCTTATATTATGTGCATAAAAAATAGTTATTTAAGTGACTGCTAATTTGAGGTTATTAGTTACAGAAGCAAGGCTGACTAATGCACCAATAGAAAACTCATGAAAATCTTCAAGAAATTATGCCAAAGGTGTTCCAAAGGATTTAGAAATGTGGGATGAGGAGCAGTTTCTCTTCCACTTACGATGCAGAGAGCCTCAGAGCACGTCATTGCCCTAAAAATGAGAAAATCCAGGTAAATATACAGAAATCATAACTTTTGTGAAGTTCATTACAAGGTCACAGGGCAACCAAATGAACTACATTCATAAGGTAAGCAAGCCCCTCTAATGACAGATGCAGCACACAAATTTTCACATTTGCTGGAGCATGGAAGAAAGAGATGATTGCCACAGAAGTGGGTGAGAAGTAGATGGGGAAAAATAGGAAATGTGGAAGTTATTAGCTTACAGATTAACGATGGTAAGAAAAAAGCAAATCCTAAGATTAGGAGAGCAATTGAAGAGAGCAACTTACTGTTCTGCCAAGTTCAATTTCCTGGTGTAAACAAATTATAGTCAATTATTGAGATATCTTGCAAAAGGCGTTTATCAGGCATTGACAGCAACCTTCAAATAATAATCAGAGAGAATAGAAAAGGGAATGTTCAAAGAACAGAGATGGGATAGGGAAGGAGGGGGATGAGTAACAATTAACGAAAAGGAAAGGTAGATTCTGCAAATGCCAGGCCAAGACTTTGACAACAAATCTAGGTAAGAATCTATAGCAAGTGGCTAAAGTGGTATTTGGAAGCTCCTAGAAGACAATGTGAGTTAACCAAGAAGGATTCCCTCATTGATTTCCTGAATAAGATACATTAATAGCTTGGTAAAAATCCATTGGCATCGTATTTGTGAACTTTAAGCAAAGCCTGTGACAGTCTTTCACGATATTTAGGTACACAGATGGATATATATGAGTTCTAGTAAGGGGAGAATAAGCACTTCAAGAAACAGTGACCATGGAAATTTGAGACTGGTCCCTATTATAAAGGAGGCTTCCCAGATGACGCTAGTGGTAAAGAACCTGGCTGCCAGTGCAGGACATATAAGAGACACAGGTTCAATTCTTGAGTAGAGAAGATCCCCTGGAGGAGTGCATGCAACCCATTCCAGTATTCTTGCCTGAAGAATCCCATGGACAGAGGAGCCTGGTGGGCTATGGTCCATAGGGTCACAAAGAGTCAGACTTGACTAAAGCCATTTAGCACACATGCACACCTCTTATAAAGAGATTCTAGAGAAATTACTTTGTATGGGAAGAGGCTATTCTATACGGGGAACAAGTTAATGCAATTTAATTTTAATTTAATAATAATCTAATCTTAATCTAATAACTTAAATATATTATAATAAACTTAATAATAACAGTATTGATTTACTTGGACTTCCCTGGTGGCTCAGAAGTTAAGGAATCAGCCTACAATGCAGGACATACAGGTTCGACCCCTAACTAGGGAAGATCCCCTGGAGAAGAGAATGGCTACCGACTGCTCTATTCTTGCCTAGAGAACTCCAGGGACAGAGGAGCCTGGTAGACTATAGTCCTTGGGGTCACATAGAGTCAGACACGACTGAGCAATTAAAACTTTCACAAAGATCCCCTGGCAAAATGAAATGGCAACCCACACCAGTATTCTTGCCTGGAAAATTCCATGGATAGAGGAATCCATGGGGTCACAAAAGAGTCAGATTTGACTGAGAGAATTCACTATGCCAAGAATGGTGCTGGTTTTCATCACAAATCATTTTAGATATATATTATTTGCAAACAAGAAAACTGAGGCTCAGAGAGGTTAAGTAACCTGACCGAAGGAATACAGCTAACAGATGAAAGAAGGGAGACCAGAAGGTGGATGAGTGTAAGGACTGTGCTCTTAAATACTAAACTGGACTTGGGATAATGCTGGGGCATTTTTTCAAGATACAACAGAGCAGTACCAGGCCATGTGGAAAGACCAATGCAGACCTGATCTGATAGGCAGGAGCCTGGGAAGAAGACAACAGTAGAAAGCCAGTTGTATCTCAGGCAGAAGGATACGAGAAACGAAAGGAACCAGAGAACAGGAGATAAGCTAGAGGAACTTGCTTGTAGAGATGCAGAGAGAACAAGGTGGCTTGAATTGTGGTTCATGAGGCAGACTAGAGTGATGGCTTGACCTAATTTTCTTCTAATAAAAACACTAGAAACTGCACCCTCATGAATGTGGCTTTCAATCCAGTTGAGGCTTTGGCGTTGCTGGTGGGAAGGAAACACACTGGTTGACAGAGACTCTTAAGAGTGTTGATAAAATAGATACTTCTGCAGTCTTCTTTAATTACCCTTAATAACTTTATGACTCTTGATAACATCCTAATGGAAGTATTTGATCTTTCTGACAAATCTTACATTCTAATCAAAGAAGATAAAACATCATATAAAGTTTTATATTTCTTAAACATGTACTCCATCAATATTGTTTGGTCTCTATCAATACCATGTATAAAGGCAATTTATTTATATAAACTTTTAAATAATAAAAAACCATGCTATTACATATTGGGCTTCCCTGATAGCTCAATTGGTAAAGAATCCGTCTGCAATGCAGGAGACCCCAGTTTGATTCCTAGGTCAGGAAGATCTGCTAGAGAAAGGATAGGCTACCCACTCCAGTATTCTTGGGCTTCCCTTGTGGTTCAGCTGGTAAATAATCCGCCTGCAATGCGGGAAAACTGGGTTCCACCCCTGGGTTGGGAAGATGCCCTGGAGAAGGGAAAGGCTACCCGCTACAGCAGTGTGGCCTAGAGAATTCCCTGGACCCACAAAGAGTTGGATGCAACTGAATGACTTTTACTTTCACTTTCATTACATGTTACTGTCCAATAGCACAATGAATTAAGCATAGTTATTATTCCAAACTTAATGTATATCAATATCTGCTATTTAAATAACAAATTTGAAATTTGGGGAAGCAATCCAAGTTTATGAGTAAATAAGAAACGATTCAAAGCAATGGAATTGTTTAAGTTCTTACAGTGAATATACATAGATATTAATACAGCTAAATTATCCAAAGGTAACACTATAAATTGGGAGCCAGCATTACAATACTTGTAAAATGGCAACCAACTCCAGCATTCTTGCCTGGAAAATTCCATGGACAAAGGAACCTGGCAGGCTACTACAGTCCACAGGGTTGCAAAGAGTCAGACATGACTGAGGGCACATGCAAATAAAAAAAAAATAATAATATACGTTATAATATGTGTGTGTTATAAATTTAGGGTTCAAACAATACAAAGGAAATGCTGTTTTTATCTAAACCTATGAAAACAGTTGGTCACCGGCTGACTCTAAAGAAAATCTAAAGTTTTCTGTCATTTATAAGTGGTCTCCTGTCTTAAATATAAAATCATTGGCTTACACAGTGAATCATTATAAATCTCTCAGAAGCTTTTAAACCAATCAGTCAAGCTTAGAATGCAGTGATTTGGAGAATCATAGCTCTGAGGCTTTGGGGCCTCAGCGTGCAAAGGTAATAAATGTAAATGATTTTCTAACTTGTAGAAACATAGGTTAGTTCGCTCTTTACCTCCCAAGGAGCAACTGAGTTTGACTAAGGAGGTTTACTGTGATCCCAGGGAAAAAAAAAACCTATTATGTCATTTTCTTTCCTGAGTCCTGGGAGAAAGAATAACATAAGAAGCAGTTAATCTGTTAAGCACACAAAACCTACTACACAAAAAACTGCCACTCAGAAAACCTAGATTCCTTACGTAATGTGTAGCATACTCAGAGAGTCTTTCTAAAGTAATGTTTTCTAAGTGGTGTCATTACCCCATTTTCCCTGCTCTGGGCAAAAGAATCTTAATTATAACAATCAGAGAATATTCAATGGGCATCACTGTCATTCTCAAAAAACAAAAACCCTTTTGTAATCTTCATGAAATAAAACTCAATATTTGAAAATAAATCATATGAAGAGTCTGAAAGGATTCTTTTTAATTTGAGATAACTTCATGAAGACACTAAAAATGAAAACTATACTTTAAAATAAAATTTTATATAGCTATGTAATTATACAGTTAACTAAAGCATAATTATATGCATATAACTAATAAATTGTATAAAGTGAAATTCTGACTATACTTAAAATTTCTCCTTATTAGAGACCTGCAAAACTTTCTTAACTCCAAATAGATAATAAAATTTTCCCACTTATATCTGATTCAGATTTTGAGACCTTGTGTTCTTTTAGTTCTACTGATGGTCTTTGTGTCCATGCTGTTTTGGTCCCCCTATTGCCATCCGCAAGGTTGTGTCATGACAGTGTCAGAACAATTATTCTTTCACTTCTGTTTCCTTTCTCAATGTTCAGGTTTTAAATGACAGATTTCTCAGACAGGCTTTGCCACATCCCTTATACTCATCACCTTGGCTTTCTCAAGACTATCTGAGCCCTTGTGACTCCATCTGTGCCTTCTGCAGTCTTCACCTTAATGTAATGGTGAAGTAAAGAAGACAATTTTAATGTCCTTTTAGCAGGACTCCTAACTAATATCCAAACTGGAAAAAAAATTGTGTGTGGGGGGTGGAACCCTGTGGGCACAGTGCCCCCAGTGGGCACAGTGGGCAATAAAGAAATATAGATACCATGAAGTATTCCAATATAAAATACCTTCCCACCACCCCACACTCTCTCTGTTTTTAGTTAATTTTTATCGGAGTGTAGTTGCTGTACAATGTTATGTTAGCTTTTACTGCACAGCAAAGTGAATTAGCCATATGTATACAAATATCCTCTTCCTTTTGGGTTTACCTTCCATTTAGGATGCCACAGTGATTAAGAAAACCATAATTCAAAAAGACACATGAACCCCAATGTTTATAGCAGCACTTTTTACAATAGCCAAAACATAGAAGCAACCTAGATGTCTGTCGACAGATGAATAGATAAAAAAGATGTGGCACATAAATACAATGGAATATTACTCAGCCACAAAAAGGAACAAAACTAGGTCATCTGTAGAGATATGGATGTACCCCACACTCTCTTTACTGCTCTTGCTACAGTGTTTGAAGGATGCTCCTATTTACCATTTTGTGCCCAATATTATGTAAGCAAGACTTACAAATGTTAAAGGATATATGGTTTCATTTAACCAATGATTTCTGCTTTAAAACTCTTTTTTGGAGGTCAAATTTCCCTTTTTATAAACACATTATCTTATAACTGTAGATTGTAATATTAAACAGGCTGAGAGACAGTGTTATTTTTATACATTTGTGAAGCAAAGATAATTTTTACCCTCTTCTTCTTGAAACCCCTTTCTGCACCCTGGCTTTCATCCTTATTAATCCCTTTGACCCTTTTTGCAAAGAAAAGAAAATCCCTTTGCATTTTATACTCCCTGCTATACCTATTCAGATCTTATAACATCCAGCTAACGTATCCCCTTCTTCATGTAACCATTCATAATTATTTCAGCTTTCATTTCTATATCTCTTCCGTCCTATTCAAAAATATTACAATAAAGTACATAACACACAAATATTGCTTATTTGCTAATTTTGTGAATTGCTGTTGTTTAGTTGCTGAGTTGTGTCTGACTCTTTTGTGACCTCATGAACTGTAGCCCACTAATCTCCTCCCTCCATGGGATTTCCCAGGCAAGAATATTGGAGCGGATTGCCATTTCCTTCTGCAGGGGATCTTCCTGACCCAGGGATTGAACTCAGGTCTCTCACATTGGCAGATGATTCTCTACCACTGAGTCACCAGGGAAGCTCCAGTTTTGTGCATACATTAGTATTATTACTCCTGATTAGACTGTAAGTCTCTCTCTTGTATTTGTGTATTCATCATAGTATTGTGACACCTATGACGGATCAATAAGTAAAGATGAATTGATTTGCTTGCTGAATTAAAAATCATTTAAAATATACTGAACATTAAGAAGAAAGAGAAATGCATAATGAAATGTTGATATAAAATTTGAAATATTTTAGGTAGATACATAATGAGTGGAATTATTACCAAGTTTATTTTTTAAATTACTAGAATGCTAAAATGAGGGAGTTCAAAACTTGGAGAAGTGCATTTAAGACAAATGAAAGTTCTTCCCACAGCAGAGCCTCAACTCTGAAATTTTGCATCAAGAGGTGGTGTAAAATGAAAACAAATGAGACTCATGAGGAGTTGAAATAATTTAATTCATGCAGGAGCCATGACTAGCTAATATTCATGCAATTCTTATCAAATGCCAAGAGACTGGGTAAACCAGACTGTTATTTCATTTAATTCTCACAAAAAGTCAGATCTGTTCTTATCCCTATTTTATAGATGAGGAAACTGACATATACAAAAGAGATTAAGGAACTTGTTCAAGGTTATCCACAATATGCTGAATTCCTATTTTACAAAGTCACTAGGCTGGGTGGTGGTTTAGTCACTAAGTTGCGTCCGACTCTTAAGACCCCATGGACTGTAGCCTGCCAGCCTCCTCTGTCCATGGGATTCTCCAGGCAAGAAGACTGGAGTGGATTGCAATTTCCTTCTCCAGGGCATCTTCCCAACCCAGGAATCAAACCTAGGTCTCCTGCATTGCAGGCAGATTCTTTACTGACTGAGCCACAAGTGAAGCCCCAAGACTACATACACAGAAAAACAAAACAGTGTAATCTTCAAAGTGACTTGGGAGCCCCCAGAAAAGGAATTGACCTGGATGTGTGAATCAGAGGCAACTTCCAAGGGAAGGTCAGACTAAGAAGCATGAGACTGTTAACCAGGCAAAAAAGCAAAAGAAAAAGTGTCTACAAGAACAAGAACACAGGCAAGGAAGTCCAAGGAGGCATAGCTCAGTCTGATAATCGCAAGTGGTTGATGCGACTAGCAACTAACTAGTATGAAATAAAGTTCAATAGACCAAGATCCCATAATGATGTACATACACATTTATGTATGTTTACATACACAGTATGTATAGAAATTTAAAGCCTTTGAAAAATTTTTGTTCAACAACATTCATACTGGTTTGGAAGCTAAAATAAATGAAACAAGAGAACAAAAACTAATGTATAAGCATATAATCTAAACTATTGAGAGTGCTCAAAATCACTAGCCATCAGGGAAATGCAAATCAAAATCACAATGAGATATCATCTTACACTTGCTAGAATAACTATAATCAAAAATACAAGAGATATTAATAACAATATTGACAAGAATGTGGGGGAAAAGCCACTTGTACACCATTTGTTGGGTGGGAATGTAAACTGATACAACCACTATAGCAAACAGTATGGAGATTCCTCAAAAAATTAAAAGTAGAACTACCACATGCTCCAGCAATCCCACTTCTGGATATTTACCCAGAGGACATGAAATCACTATTTCAAATAGATAGTGCACCTCCATGTTTATTGAAGCCTTATTTATAATAATCAAGAAAAGGGAACAACTTAAATGACCATCAATGGATGAATAGCTAAAGAAAATGTGATATATATATATATGTATATATGTATATATATATACACACACAATAATATATATTTTAGTCATTAAAAAAAGGTGGAAATTCTGCCATTTGTGACAACATGCCTTGAGAATATTATGCTAAATGGAGCAAGTCAGGCAGAGAATGATAAATGCTTTATGATCTCATTTATATGTGGACTCTTTAAACACCAAACTCATAGATACAGAAGACGTATGCCTGCATGCTAAGTTCTTCAGTCGAGTCCAACTCTCTGCAACTCCATGGACCATGGCCCACCAGGCTCCTCTGCCCATGGGATTCTCCAGGCAAGAATACTGAAGTGGGTTGCCATGCCCTCTTCCAGGGGCTCTTCATGACCGTGGGATTGAAACGCATCTCCTATATCTCCTGCATTGGCAGGTGGGTCCTTTACCACTAGCACCAGCTGGGAAGCCCCCATACAGAGGATGTTATGCCCAGGTCGTGATCTCCACAAATCACCAGGAGGCCATACACCGATCCAAACGCAAGAGGGAATTCATTGCAGACCCGCTTCTGGATCGCACATAGACTGACACAGCGGAGTGAGGGAAGCGGCCCAGAGCCCCTCCGTACAAGGCTTTTAAAGGAAGAAGAGAAAGAGAAATTGGCTACAGGTGAGCTGACGTATTGCTCTGTGATTGGTCAGGACAGGAGGGGAGGTCAGGGGCTTTACATGCTAGCCCCTGATAGGTATATCTTTGGCACACTATGATTGGTCATGTCTAGGGTGGTGACCTGGGGGTGGGGGAACTTGGAAGGCTCTACAAGGACAGGAATCAAACCAGGGTCTTCTGCATTGCAGTTCGATTCTTTACCAGCTGAGCTACGAGGGAAGCCCATACAGAGGACAGATCGGTGGTTTTCAGAGGTGGAAGGTAGAGGATGGGCGAAATGGGTGCAGAAGGTCAAAAGGTACAAACTTCCAATCATAAGAAAAATAAGTTTGGGGATATAACGTTCAGTGTGGCAACTATAGTAAACACTACTGACGTGTATGTTTGAAAGTTGTTAAGAGAGTAAATCTTAAAAGTTCTCATCATAAAAATAAATTATAACTATGAGAGGTTGTGGATGTTAACTAAAGTGGTGATCATTTTGCAATATATACATATATCAAATCATGTGTTGTAAATCTAAAGCTAATATATTGTTGTATGTCAACTGTATCTCATAAAATAAAACTGAGGAGAAAAGTCAAAGGGAAGTGTAAGTGTGGGATATAAACCATCTGGGGGAAGAAATTCTGAAGACAGTAGGTTTTGTATCAGTTGAAAGGGCCATTTTAAGACAATGTATTAATGAAATTTAATGATAGACATGCATAGTTGGGGTATATGAATATACACCATTTTCTCCAGTGAATAAATTTGTCTTGATTTGTTTTTAAAAGTATAATGAAACAACATAATCAAGGCAGAGCATCTGCAAATGTTATTTCTGTAGAAGAATCTTCATTTCTGCAGAAAAATCATTGTCACCTACATCAAAACAATTTTTTTTCCTTGAAAATTTCTAATAATAATTGCTTAAAAGTTATTGTTAACAGAATACAATTAATTTAAGGCAAATCACCTGAAAATTGGCTCAAAAACAACTTAGTAGAGCAAGAAAATTTTGGAAGAAGGTTGTAGTGATTCTGAATAGTTTCAGTACTGTAACCTCATTTCTCTCTTTTTTCTTTCAACATGAAATACAAAAAAAAAAAAACTTTATATGTTAGTAAAATATATTTAATGATGTGTGAATAGTATGAATTACATTGATTATCATAATCTTTAAGTTTTGAAAGATGTTTTCTTAAATTATATAAAATATTGTGACAATAGTAAAATTAGCAACATCAGATATTGAGAAGTCTATCAGCTCTGCTTTCCCAAATATGTACTAAGAGAAAAGTAAGTTCAAATAAACTCTTATGAAAAGTTATTGCTAAACATAAGCAATGATATTGGCACAATGGAGTATAATGAGATGAGTTTATGAGTGGTTACAAAATGCCTTTTCTGGAAATATTCCTTCCAAATCATTATTTATATATTTTTAAAAGTTGAATAACTGCTTTCATGAGCAGATGATTGTTCCAAGAGATCTCTTACTGTTCACGTTTTTGTTTGTGTGTGTGTGTATGTGTGTGTGTGTGTTTGTGTGTGTGTGTGTGTAGACATGGACCAAATGAATTCTAGTGTTTTTCAATACTTAAGCTATTGCTAAACTTTATATATGTACTAAATATCCCACTAAGGTTTTATTTCTATAAATTGAGCTTTAAATTTCTTGGTCAAGTTTCCAACCATGATTATGCACAATGATCCAATTACATAGTTTATGAGTTAATTTATTAACATTAATTATTGTTCATGTAAAGCTAGAAAACAGGATCTTGAAAAAACTAAGTTTAAATATAAAATCACAGAACCAATATTTCGGCAGTAACTTGAATCAAGTAATAAATAGCTCCCTTTGATCATTGTTTTTAAAGCCTCTTGAACCATGCTTTGATTAGTTCTATTTAATATTTAACATCTGGTTAGTCAATTTCAATCTGCAGGAAACACTGCTGGAAAAATTCTATGCTGACTAAATACATTTATAATACTACAAAGCTGACATGTAATTGATTTTAGTTCTCATAAAAGGATTATGCTAACTTTCCTTAATCTATATATTTGTATTTTATGCCGTCTAGTGAATTCACACCAGAGATGCTAAATTTTTATTTCTTATCAATATTTTATGTAAAATTGATAGGATTATATTTTAGCCTAAGTACCATTTTCCAATTTTTCCTTTGAAAAGAAAATAACATACTAAAAAATATGACTGTACAGCTATAACACTAATACAGTGAAGGCTGCCTGGCTGGCTACAGTACTTCTTCTAATCCTTGAAAGGCATACAGTAGTGTAACATTTTCTATAGGCTATCATGTCCCAGAGAGACTTTTAGATTTTTTTTTTAAAGGTGTAGAAACTTTATTTCCTACAATTCTGAGTTTACTTTTTTTTAAATATTGGCAAGTTAGGAAATCACAAATTTTCTCATGATTAAATAAAAAGTGCCAATGTTTGTAAGGTATTTGGTTATTAGCCATTTAACATCATTTCATATTATCACATATTAAAATATAAAAGTGTGCCAAATCTGTAATAATCATTTCCAAGTAGGCTATGGATTTATTTTTAGTTTTATCTTTATAAGGCTGTCTCAATTTCCCTGGTTGTCTAATGGTTAAGATTTGGCGTTCTCAACTGACATGGATATTAATTTTTTTAGAAGAATAAAACTTACTTTTTCTATTTGCTCTCAAATACCCACTATGTTGAAATTGGAAATTTTCTTTTCATTGCAGGATTCACATTCTTCTTTTGGAGGGTAATTGCAAAGTGATGTAAAAATTATGAAGACAATGTCCAAATTTCAATTCTTTCACTCATCTTCTCCAAAGATGATCTATATTACAATCATAACAAGTTAGAAAGGCAATACACTAAGGAAAGAAGAAATATTCAAAATAAAAGAGTAATAAAGCTTTTCTTTCTAAAGAAAAAGTCAGCAAAGATTATAATCTCTAGCAGTAAATAAGCTAAAGGAAGTAAAAAATTTTCTGTAATTCCAGTGGTTAGCTGTCCCATCTCTACCCAGTTTTCCCAGTGGTCTGCAATAAACCTTGTCTTCCACCCACTCTTAGATATTCACAGTGCTTGGTCAGATACTGAGCCCTCTTAATAATTGGAGCTTCCCTGATGGCTCAGTTGGTAAAGAATCTGGAGAAGGGATAGGCTACCCACTCCAGTAATCTTGGGCTTCCCTTGTGGCTCAGCTGGTAAAGAATCCACCTGCAATGCAGGAGATCTGGATTTGATTCCTGGTATGGGAAGATCCCCTGGTGAAGGGAAAGGCAACCCACTCCAGTATTCTGGCCTGGAGAATTCCATGGGCTGTATAGTCCATGTGGTCACAAAGAGTCAGACACAGGTGAGCGACTTTGATTTTCACCTAATAAATAAATATTAATACATAAATACTGTGCTTGGTAAATATTTTAATAAATACTAATGGATAAAATGTAACAAAAGCATGTTTATGGTGAGAAATTCTTTTCTTAAATGCCCATAGTATGAACTAATTTAAAGAAGGTTAACTAGTATTTGATGTTTAAATTCACCATTTTTTCCATCTAATATGGTTATATTATGTTGCTAAAATAAAACTAGCTATGTTGCTGAAATAAATCTGATTTTTCTTGTAAGAACTTCAGCTTTATTTTGAGTGAAATGGAAGGCACTGAGTTTTGAACCAAGTAATGACATAATCTGATAAAGTTTTCTCTTAGGGGTTTTTGGGTTAAGAACAGACCAAAAAAGACAAATGTGGGAGTAGAAAGACCAGTTAGGAGACTAATATAATGATCTGGGCCAAAGATGATGGTGACTTGGACCAGGGATAAAAAGATTAAAAAGCGATTGGATTCTAAACACATATTTTGAAAGCAACACCAAATTATTTGCTCAGGTGGAAGATGTAGTCTGAAAGAGGAAAAGGAACTGAAAATGACTCCAAGGACATTGATCTGAGCACAGGGGAAGGTTGAGTTTCAGATGCTTATTAGATATTAAAGAAGACATAAAGAAGGCTGAGTGCCCAAGAATTGATGTATTTGAATTGTTGTGCTGAAGAAGACTCTTAAGAATCCCTTGGATTGCAAGGAGATCAAACTAATCAATCCTAAAGGAAATCAACTGTGAATATTCATTGAAAGGACCGATATTGAAGATGAAGCTTCAATGCTTTGGTCACTTGATGCAAAGAGCCAATTCATTGGAAAAGACCCTGACGCTGGGAAAGACTGAAGACAAAAGAAGAGGGTGGCAGAGGATGAGACGGTTAGATGGCATCACTGACTCAATGGACATTAGTTTGAGCAAACTCCATGAGATGTTGAAGGACAGCGAAGCCTGGCATGCTGAAGTCCATAGGGTTGCAAAGAGTTGGACATGACTTTGCAACTGAAGAACAAGAAGGAAGGTGGCCTTATGGGTCTGAAGTGTAAAGAGCTACTAGCAACTATGGAAATCACTGGACCAAAAGATCTGTGAAGTTTTATTCTTCTCACAGTTATACCACCATGCCTGGGGCAAAGGCCATTTGACATGATCAGAAGACTTACAATTGGCCACAATTTGGAAGTCTGAAAGGATACTGTGTTTCCCTTATAAGATAATACCTTTGTCAATTCCCACCATAGTTCAACTGTCATTTAATGCACTGGTGCTCGGAAACCTCAAAAGGAGATGGCAAAGAGAACATGCAGGTGTTTTTTTTTTTTTTTCTGAGATTTTCTGGAAGTGTGTAAAATGGCAAATACATTTGTCATAATTCCATTTCATTTTAACAATATTTATTGAGCATTTGTGATGGCATGGTTGCCAAGTGACTTACAAATTATACAAAAATCCCATAAATTTTGCAAAAATATAAAATATTATGGTTCTCAAGATACTCATAGTCTAAAGAGGAAATATACACAAAAAGGAAATATGCTTCAAAGGTAGCAGTTCTTAAATTATAATGTGCATAAAAATTTCTATACACAACCCCAGGGATTCTTTTGGTAATGCTGGAGATGGGCCTAGTATTTTAAAAACATTCCATGGTAGGCTATTGAAGATAACCTATAGCTTTAAATAATGAACATTGCAAATGTATCCAATAAAAATTATCCTTATTAATTTATAACATTATGTGTCTAACCCGATATGAGGTGGGGTCAACTTATCCCTTCAGATGTGAATAAATTGACCCAAATCCAAAATTTGGATATATGGAAGTCTGAAACCCTCTACAGATCCGAAGTTTGGGATTTGAGCCAAGATGGACTGGAATGGGTGAATGTAACTCAGATGACCACTGTATCTACTACGGTGGGCAGGAATCCCTTAGAAGAAATGGAGTAGCCATCATGGTCAATGAAAGAGTTCGAAATGCAGTATTTGGATACAATCTTAAAAACGGCAGAATGATCTCTGTTCGTTTCCAAGGCAAACAAACTGTTTAATATCACGGTGATCCAAGCCTATGCCCCAACCAGTAATGCTGAAGAAGCTGAAGTTGAACAGTTCTATGATGAACTACCAAGACCTTTTAGAACTAACACCCTGAAAAAATGTCCTTTTCATTATAGGGAATTGAAATGCAAAAGTAGGAAGTCAGAAAACACCTGGAGTAACAGGCAAATTTGGCCTTGGAGTACAGAATGAAGCAGGGCAAAGGCTAATAGAGCTTTGCCAAGAGAACACACTGGTCATAGCAAACACCCTCTTCCAACAACACAGGAGATACTCTATACATGGACATCACCAGATGGTCAACACTGAAATCAGATTGATTATATTCTTTGCAGCCAAAGATGGAGAAGAACTATATAGTCAGAAAAAAACAAGACCAGGAGCTGATTGTGGCTCAGATCATGAACTCCTGACTGCCAAATTCATACTTAAATTGAAGAAAGTGGGGAAAACCACTGGACCATTCGGGTATGACCTAAATCAAATCCCTTCTGACTATACAGTGGAAGTGAGAAATAGATTTAAGGGACTAGTTCTGATAGATAGAGTGCCTGATGAACTACGGATGGAGGTTCATGACATTGTACAGGAGACAGTGATCAAGACCATCCCCAAGAAAAAAGAAATGCAAAAAAGCAAAATGGTTGTCTGAGGAGGATTTACAAATAGCTGTGAAAAGAAGAGAAGTGAAAATCAAAGGAGAAAAGGAAAGATATTCCCATTTGAATGCAGAGTTCCAAAGAATAGCAAGGAGAGATAGGAAAGCCTTCCTCAGCAAGCAAGGCAAAGAAATAGAGGAAAACAATAGAATGGGAAAGACTAGAGATCTCTTCGAGAAAATTAGAGATACCAAGGGAACATTTCATGCAAAGATGGGCTTGATAAAGGACAGAAATGGCATGGACCTAACAGAAGCAGAAGATATTAAGAAGAGGTGGCAAGAATGCACAGAAGACCTGTACAAAAAAGATCTTCACAACCCAGATAATCACGATGGTGTGATCACTCGCCTAGAGCCAGACATCCTGAAATGTGAAGCCAGTGGGCCTTAGGAAGCATCACTACGAACAAAGCTAGTAGAGGTGATGGAATTCCAGTTGATCTATTTCAAATTCTGAAAGATGATGCTGTGAAAGTGCTGCACTCAATATGTCAGCAAATTTGGAAAATTCCGCAGTGGACACAGGACTGGAAGAGGTCAGTTTTCATTCCAATCCCTTCGAAAGACAATGCCAAAGAAAATGTTCAAACTACCACACAATTGCACTCATCTCACATGCTAGTAAAATAATGCTCAAAATTCTCCAAACCAGGCTTCAGCAATACATGAAACGTGAACTTCCAGATGTTCAAGCTGGTTTTAGAAAAGGCAGAGGAACCAGAGATCAAATTGCCAACATCCACTGGATCATTGAAAAAGCAGAAGAGTTTCAGAAAAACATCTATTTCTGCTCTATTGACTATGCCAAAGCTCTTGACTATGTGGATTACTATAAACTGTGGAAAATTCTGAAAGAGATGGGAATACCAGGGAATACCATGGGAATACCAGGCCACCTGACCTGCCTCTTCCTGTATGCAGGTCAGGAAGCAACCGTTAGAACTGGACAGGAAACAACAGACTGGTTCCAAGTAGGAAAAGGAGTATGTCAAGGCTGTATATTGTCAACCTGCTTATTTAACTTATATGCAGAGTACATCATGAGAAACGCTGCACTGGAAGAAGCACAAACTGAAATCAAGATTCCCAGGGTAAATATTAATAACCTCAGATATGCAGATGACACCCCCCTTACGGCAGAAAGTGAAGAGGAACTAAAAAGCCTCTTGATGAAAGTGAAAGAGGAGAGTGAAAAAGTTGGCTTAAGCTCAACATTCAGAAAACTAAGATCATGGCATCTGGTCCCATCACTCCATGGAAAATAGATGGGAAACCAGTGGAAACTGGAGCTGACTTTATTTTCTTGGGCTCCAAAATCATTGCAGATGGTGATTGCAGCCATGAAATCAAAAGACACCTACTCCTTGGGAGGAAAGTTATGACCAACCTAGACAGCATATTGAAAAGCAGAGACATTACTTTGCCAACAAATATCTGTATAATCAAGGCTATGGTTTTTCCAGTAGTCATGTATGGAAGTAAGAGTTGGATTATAAAGAAAGCTGAGCACCGAAGAATTGATGCTTTTGAACTGTGGTGCTAGAGAAGACTCTTGAGAGTCCCTTGGACTGCAAGGAGATCCAGCCAGTCCATCCTAAAGGAAATCAGTTCTGGGTGTTCATTGGAAGGACTGATGTTGAAGCTGAAACTCCAATACTTTGGCCATCTCATGTGAAGAGTTGACTCATTGGAAAAGACCCTGATGTTGGAAAGGATTGGCGGCCAAAGGAGATGGGGACGATAGAGGATGAGATGGCTGGATGGCATCACCGACTCTGTGGACATGAGTTTGGGTAAACTCCGGGAGTTGGTGATGGACAGGAGCCTGCTGCAATTCATTGGGTCACAAAGAGTCAGACACGATTGAGCAACTGAACTGAACTGAACTGAAGAGAGTAAACAGGAAGTCAGGGGAGGCGTGTGCTTTGGAACTGCAAAATCAGCAAAGGATAATTTCAGAAGCCTATCAGAGAACTCTACACATGCAAGACCCATTTCTGTCTAATTTACAGTGCTCACAGTAAAGGAAAAAAAGTCTCCAGACTCCTCACTTTGGTATAGATAATGAATGCCTCACCCTAATTTAAAAAGTAATATAAAGTTACACTGTACATAAAAATACAGACACATCCAGTGCATGATCAAGTTCAGTTGAACATTAATGATCTACACAATGTGCTGATGTAAAGAATTGTAAATGATGTAAATACGAAGAATGTAAAGAATGTGAAAAAAAAAGTAAAGAATGTAAAAAAAAGCTGAACACCAAAGAATTGATGTTTTTGAATTGTGATGTTGGAGAAGACTCTTAAGAGTCCCTTGGACTGCAAGGACATCCAACCAGTCCATCCTAAAGGAGATCAGTCCTGGGTGTTCATTAGAAGGACAGAAACTCAAATATTTTGGCCATCTGGTGTAAAGAACTGACTCATTGGGAAAGAGTCCCAAAGAAGGGCAATGCCAAGGAATGTTCAAACTACTACACAATTACACTCATTTCACATGCTAGCAAAGTAATTCTCAAAATCCTTAAAGCTAGGCTTCAACAGTGAGTAAACCAAGAACTTCAGATGTACAAGCGGGGTTTAGAAGAGGCAGAGGAGCCAGAGATCAAATTCTCAACATCCATTGGATCACAGAAAAAGCAAGGGAATTCCAGAAAAACATCTACTTCTGCTTCATTGACGACACTAAATCTTTTGATTCTGTGGATCACAACAAACTGTGGAAAATTCTTCAAGAGATAGGAATCCCAGACCACCTTACCTGCCTCCTGAGAAGACAAGAAGCAACCGTTAGAACCAGCCATGGAACAAGGGACTGGTTCCAAATTGGGAAAGGAGTACATCAAGGCTATAATATATTATCATCACCCTGCTTATTTAACTTACATGCAGAGTATGAGAAATGCTGTGTTAGGTCAATTACAAGGTGGAATCAAGATTGCTGGGAGAAACACCAATAACCTCAGATGTGCAGAAGACACCTCCCTAATGCCAGAAAGTGAAGAAGAATCGAAGTGTCTCTTCATGAAGGAGAAAAAGGAGAGTGAAAAAGGTGGCTTAAAACTCAACATTCAAAAAACAGATCATCTGGTCCCATTTGGTCCCATCACTTCATGGCAAATAGAGGAGGAAACAATGGAAACAGTAGCAGACTTTATTTTCTTGGGCTCCAAAATCACTGCAGATAGAGGCCATAGCCATGAAATTAAAGCACACTTGCTCCTTAGAAGAAAAGCTAAGACAAATCTATACAGCGTGAATAAAAACCAGAGACATCACTTTGCCAACAAAGGTCCATCTAGTCAGATCTATGATTTTCTCCAGTATTATGTAAGGATGTGAAAGTTGGACCACAAAGAAGGCTGAGTGCCAAAGAATTGATGCTTTTAAAGTGTGGTGTTGGAGAAAACTCTGAGAGTCCCTTGGACTGCAAGGAAATCAAATCAGTCAATCCTAAAGGAAATCAGTCCTGAATATTCATTGGAAGGACTGATGCTGAAGCTGAAGCTCCAATACTTTGGCCACCTGATGCAAAGAGCCAACTCATTGAAAAAGATCTTGATGCCAGGAAAGACTGAGGGAAAGAGAATTAGAGGGTGACAGAGGATGAAGTGGTTGGATGGCATCACTGATTCAATGGACATGGGTGTGAGCAAGCTCTGGGAGCTGGTGAAGGAGAGCGAAGACTAGCGTGCTACAGTTATGGCATCACAAAGAGTAGGACATGACTGAGTGACTGAACAACAAGGTTAGGAGCTAGAAGATGATCATTTGGGAGCTTGGGGAGGATTCAATGCAAAATTGAAAAGGGATCTTGTGCTAGGAATCATTTTTACATTTTAAAAAGATTGTAAAGGGGAAAAAAGAAAGTATACAATAAGGTCCATGTGTGGCCCACAAACCAGGAAATATTTTCTGTCTGACCCCTTACAGAAAGTGTTTGTTTCTCTTTGGTTTATATCCTTAAAACCTCTGCATACTATTATCAAAAAGCATCATAATCATTAAAATGTGAGTTTTGAGAGAATGAAAATTCAAATGTTTTATTACTTTCTGCATCTTCAGCCTTGAAAAGTGCAAGGAATATAGTAAAACCTCAGAACAAATTTATTTTATTGAAGAGTACACAGAACATGGAAGTTAAGACATTTCAAAGGATAAACACCAAGAAGAAACATGAAAGACCACAGATCTGAAGAATACAACTTCACCTCTTCTGTTCACTTGGCTAGCAATATCTCTGGATTTGTTTAAACCTAAAATGTATGGTGCTACAGTCCATGGGGCTGCAGAGTCTGCCAAGACTGAATGACTAAACAATAGTATGTATGGACACTTATTTAATTTTCATATTCATTTTCAAGTAAGTGCCATCTTATTTAGAATGTCAAAAAAAAGCAAAAAAAGCCAGAAAAAATTGGAAAAAGAGTAAGTTTAAAAAGAAAGTTCAATTGTGTTGTAAAAATCAACTATTGGAAGGCTATTGCCTTATTAAGTATAAAGAGTAACAAATGAATACAAGATGATTGCAAGTGTCTTTATAATAAAAGCAGCTAAACTTAATTGAGAACTTACTGTGTGCTGTGCTTGTGTGTTCAGTCATTCAGTCGTGTCCGACTCTTTGAAACCCCATGGACTGTAGCCCTCCAGGAGACTCTGTCCATGAGATTATCCAGACAAGAATACTGCAGTGGGTTGCCATTTCCTCCTCCAGGGGATCTCCCTGACCCAGGTATCAAACCCATGCAGCCTGCATTTGCAGGCATTTCTTTTATCACTGAGCCACCTGAAAAGCACCCTACTATGTGCCAGGAGTAGTTACAAGCAACTTTACATGTATTAGCTTACTTATTTCCCTCTACAACCTCTTTAGATAAGTATCATCATTATACCAATTTTATAGATGATGAAATTAAAGCCAAGAGTGGTTAAATAAGATGCCCAATTTGCATAGTATATGAAGGATCTGGAATTTGAATTCATGCGATCTGGCTCCTGGATATGATCTCTTAGCCACTATAGCTTCCTGGAGGTGCACAGGGATAGAAAGAGAAAGAAACAGAGAGTTAACAAATGGTAACAACACAAAATAGTAAGGATTAATGGGTCAAGAAAGAGAAAAGAACTGAAGATGACTCCAAAATTCCCAGTGGGGAGAACAGGAAGGAGTGATAGGAAGTTTTATAACTAGTTAAGTTTTAAAAGTGCATTAGCGACACAACAAGAGTAAGAGATGATGATGTATTTGCTAATCAAATTGTGAATATCTCTTCTTTTTAGTAAGAAATTTTCCACTCTGAATAAAAATATAGAATTAGGAGTTGATTGTGCCTCTTAGTAGCTATATTTAAAATTCTGAAGCTATTTTTCCTGTGAGATAATACTCTGTATTTATGTAACACCTTTCTTTTCAGGACCTCAAAGCATTTTACCACAATGCATTACCTTATCCATCCTCATAACATCTCCTTTTAAGAAAGGCAGTGGCAAGTCTAATGAGTACAATTTTACAGATGAGAACCCTAAGACAAATGGAGCTAGCGACTTGCCAAGATCAGAGAAACACCTGTAGCGAAACTAGGTGCAGAGCTTGTGCTTTTATGAATTCAAAATTCTTTCCAATCTCTTCTTTCTTCATATCTCATTTTCCAATCTCTTCTTAATGATATGTCTCAAATTCGTCTTAACTTTGGCATTCCTTTATCTGTAAATTAGCATGTAGAGAGTCATGCTAATGATTGTAATCTAATTTTATCTGTAAAGTGTGCTTCCTGAATTTGGCATTTTTAGTTGGTAAATCTATAAAATGGTCAAAATTAATGCGTTATTCTTTTAAAAGAAAATCAAAACTCTCCTCCTCAATTAGGCATTACTATACCTGATTTCCAGGCTTCCCTCATAGCACAGTTGGTAGAGAATCCACCTGCAATGAAGGAAACCCCAGTTTGATTGCTGGGTTGGGCAGATCCACTGGAGAAGGTATAGGCTACCGACTCCAGTATTCTTGGACTTCTCTTGTGGCTCAGCTGGTAAAGAATTAGCCTGCAATGTGGGAGGCCTGGGTTCGATCCCTGGGTTGGGAAGATCCTCTGGAGAAGGGAAAGACTATCTGCTCCAGTATTCCAGCCTGGAGAATTCCATGAGATTGCAAAGAGTTGGACATGACAGAGCAACTTTCACTAAAAATACCTGATTTTAACCCTAACAAAGCTTTGATATATGTAAAAACCCTGAAAGTTCAAAGAAAATTCTATCTTCTATTTGGAGAAAATTTGGTATATCAAAGCCCGAAATTATCAATAAACAATAAAAAAAAATCAAGACAATGCACACACATACATACACACACATTCACACAGAGAGAGGTAGTGGTAATAAAGCAAGAAATTAAGCCATCTCTTTAAAGGAAATCAAGTATTCCCTCCTGATAGTAAGAGGACAAACAATAATGCCCGAAAAATCTCAGGAAAAATTTTAAAACAAAAATTATGTTACTATTCGCTTCTATATTAACTATGATTTCCATCTCACTTCATTACAAATGCAATGCAAAATTTTCTGATAATGGCTCAGACAGTAAAGAATCTGCCTGCAATATGAGAGACCTGGGTTCGATCCCAAGAGAATGGCAACCCACTCTAGTATTCTTGCCTGGAGAATTCCGTGAACAAAGGAGCCTGGTGGATTACAAGTCCATGGGATGACAAGAGTCAGACACAACTGACTGACTTTCACTTTCGTAAACACTTAGATGTTCATATCCTAAAAAGAGAAAAGACAGAAAAAGTGCTGACTGAATTTTTTAAGGGAGATAGTAGAATACATTCACTTTAAGAGTTCCTTAACAAAATCCATATGTACACGTGTGGATGGTGAGCACAGTGTCTGGGGCAAGCTGCCAACCGAAGATCAAAGGCTCTATGATTATCCCGTACAATTTAAGGCAGGTATACATTTGACTTTTCCTCCTGAAGCCCAGCTTTTAAAATGTGTAAGTCCTTTTAAAAATTCTACTGGCAGGATATTCTAGTTCCAAAAGGAATTGGAACAGCTTTTTCAGTGACAGTGAAAAGAACAAGGATGATGAAAAACAAATGATGTACAATGATGTGCCAAAAATAATGTCAAATTAGATTCATTTTTATCCCCAAAGTCAAAGAATTATAGGGGAAGCTGTGTTGGATTTCATGTTTATACCATTTTCTGTAAAAATTCTAAGACCTTATAGATAAATATTTAACATTTTTCTGTTCCACAAGACTGCCATTATTAATAACTAATTTAACATTCATGGATAGTGGTCAACCACTTCCTCCATAAAAAAAAAATTTGTGAGGAATCAGTGTGAGTTTTCTGGATGACTCAAAGTTTTGTGCTTTATAAAATGTTAAATGTAATGGTCCAAAACTTGACAGTAAAAAAATAAGTAGCTCTTTTAATAACATAAATGATACAATGTAAGACCATTTACTTCTTCAAAAGTACTTAAACACTTGCTCTTGGTCAAGCATTGCTGAGAGCAGTGGGGATGAAAAATGAACAAAAAGAAAAGACTACTTCCGTGATGCCCACAGTCCAGAATGCAAGGATAGAAAAGAACTCATAACTGATTAAATAATTGTATAATACATCTGGTGGAGACAATGGCTGAAAAGAAGAGCCTGCAGCTCAAGAGTCAGAATACTGTAAAGGATGAAGTGTGTCATAGACTATTACACATTTATGTTGCTTAAATTGAGTAACATCTTAAAACTGCCTAAGGAACCTAAAAATAATTGTGTGTTATACTTTATCCTATTAGAGAGTTTAGGAGAATCCAATATAGTTGGAAAAACTCATCTGTTTTGCCATTTCTGGGATCTCTTCCACATAAAGATGGTGAGCATTCTGTCATTCCATAAAAATGTATTAGGCGCCTACAATGTACAAGGCCACATGTTCAGGAGTGTGGTGGCGAATAAGATCCAGATTTCGTTCTCAAAAAAAAATGTAACATCAGGGGAAAAGGAGACACAAAACTAATCTGAGTCATGTAAGCAACACAAATGCTACCAGAAATGCAAGAAGTTGAAAAACTATGCTCATATGAAGTTTCTCTTGAATGGATCTGAGTGGAACTATGGAGGGTGAGAAGGATTTAGGCAAAAAGTTCAACATGTGCAGAGGTGAGGTGAGAAAGACTGTGCAGTCTCTGGGACCTGAAACCCAGGAAGGAATTAGAGATGAGGCTGAAAAAAGTAAATCGAGAACAGATCCTGGAAGGACCTGAATGAATGGTCTAAATTTAATCCATTAAGGTAAGTGTGATCCACAGAGTATTTATGAGCCAACAAAAGGAAAGGTGTCTCTGGCAGCAAGGTAGAGGAGGAGTAGACAATGGATAGCGATGGCATTAGAGACTGTGAGCTCTTGCATTGAACTCCTAAGAAATGAAAAGGGTCTAAACCAAGACAGAAATAGGAACCGAAATGATAGACCTTTTTTTTTGACAGCCAATTTGGTGGGGCATGAAGCAGTGGAAAAGTCTTTTTATACTTGTAAACAAATCTTCCAGATCAGAAGCAGGACAAGTAAACATTTCAATTTTTTTTTTTCTGGAATCAATTCAAACATAAACACCCTGCTTGCAAAGTAAATATGACTTTCTACTTAATAAGTGTATATGAGGTCATAATGGTTGCCCAACAATGATAGGCTCTGTTTGCAATGAAAATATGAATCCTCAAACCAATTATTACCCCTCAAATAAAGATAATAAATTGCTGAAGTTGCATATAATGGGGAGTTTAATTATGTAGCATTATTTAACAGTGTTACTGGGCACTAACAATTAACATGAACTTTTGAGTAATTGGTAGACAATATGCTAACCAATCTTAGTATCTTCGATACCTTTGTTCATGGAGAAGGATGGAATCGAATGACCTGATCAGTCTTTCCACTTACCATAAAACCACTGCTCACAATCAAGAATCATTTCCCACCTCATTTCAAATCTTCAGAAGGAATAACTGCTTTTAACTTCCTATTAGAAGAGTTTTCCAAAAACTAATGATTTTCAATGTCAAAGAGTTCTTCTGACTAAATTACTCCTGGTAACTTATTCTTTTATATCATTTTAAATAATTCTGCTCCCACCTCTTTAACTTTCAAATATTTGTAGAATCTTATAATATACCATGTAGTCATTACTTGCCTGGCTATATATTTGTCTACTTAAATCTTTTCTTATAAATTAATCCCTTCCTTCACTTAATCATTGCAATTGCTTTCTCCTGGCCTAGCTCCAATTTTTCTTCAAATTATTGGTTTTGAGGTACCTAATATCTAATGCAGTATTCTAGGCTTAAATGATATCTGGATATTTCCTTTTTATTTATTCACTGCACTGTCCATGTGTGTGTGACTTGCTGCATACCATTGCTCTTATAGACCCTGGTCCCAGTGAAAATACACTTCATCCTTGAAAGATAATCATATGTCTCTCAAATCTGATAAAGATGCCTGTTTTTATACATCCCTTGTCTACTATTACAAAAAATATAAAATCATGCACCATCAGCATTAATAAGTTAATTGAATTTGGTTTTAGCACTTTTGGTGCTTCAGTATTTATTTTAGCACTTATATGTCTTGCTAAGTCATTATAAAAACTGACTACATTAGAATATCTTATTTCCTAAAGTACGTATCTACTGGAAATGCATATATCTCAAAATTATTTTGTATATTTATCCTTTTATATTATACTCTATCTATATAAATATAAAGACTAAGGAAATCTAATTAGAACAAATGATTATCTCAGTTTCAACAATAAAGAAGAATGTGAGATTTTATAGAAAAATTTCCATTCTATGTTTCTTATGCTATTATCTTTAAAATGATATGTATCCAAATTTCAAAAGAAAAAAGAATCTGAATCTATTGATTCAGATAAGCACATGATTCCCAATAACAGAGAAATAGAAAGTAAGTTAATACTACATCTCCGGATTTATGGGAGTTAAGAATATGTTTTCCTTAAGCCAGGCAAACAAACAGTCCTTCACCTGTATCCCAATCCTTGGTAACACAACTCATCAAATTATATTGTCCCTTTTGTATCTAAAATCATGTGAAAGAGAGACTTTGTTTTGTCTTTTCCTCTCTCCTCTTCACATATTACTGGATCAATTATTTATCCATATTGAAAAGAGTATCTTCCCAACAGTACTCAGAGCTCCTTTCAGGCTAAAATCATATTTCAGTTTTCCTACTACTTAAGCAGAGTATTTGTCATATAGTGGCAATTCAATAAATTCATTGAATTTTTCTGAATTCATGAGGTATGAACTAGTGGATAAATAGTCATCACTTCTCCAGAGATGATAATCTATGCAAAGATGGACACAGTGTTTTCAGAAGGAATGTTTAAAAAAAAAAAAAAAGAGAGAGAGAGAAAGAGCTTTGATTCAGAGAGTAAAACTACCATACTTCGTTTTTATTATTTCTCCTTTCAATCTTCTCTGACTCCTAGGAATCAGATATGTTCTGGTGCATATTTCTAAAATTGTTGACCACTTGATAGAAGTAAATCTCTGACATTAGAAAGCAATTGGCGAGATTTGAATAGCTCTGTAAATTGGATAATGGTACTATATTAACTGTTAATTTCCTTATTGTGTACTGTGAATATGTAAGAAAATGTCCTCAATTTTAGAAAACACATACTGAAGCAGTTAGGGGGAACAAGGAATTATCTCCACAATTGATTCTCAAATGGTTCTGAAAAAAATCCAAGTAGATAGAGACAGAGGGACTTCCTTGGTGGTCCAGGGGCCAAGATCCCAATGCAGGGGACCCAGGTTTGATCCCTGGTCAGGGAAGTAGATCCCACATGCCACAGCTAAGACCCAGCACAACCAAATAAATAAGACAAAAAAGTTTTAAGAAACAGAAAGAGAGCAACAGAGACAGAAGGGAAGCACTAAGCAAATACAGTAAAATGGTAACATTTGAGGACCAGGGTGGAAGTATCTGAAAGTGTTGTACTAATTTATGCACATTTTCTATAAATCTGAAATTATTGTTATTTCAAAACAAAGAGTCGTTTGAAATAGGTGTGATAACACATGATTAAAGAAAACAGTTTCAGTGATACAAATTCTATTTAACACTTTATGAAGCAGACGATCTCCACTTGAAGAACTGCAAAATGAGATAGAAGTCAGGAAACTTATACAGGATAAAAATAAATAAATAAATAACAAGAGAGAAAAAATAAAAAGTACCTGACTGGCTGGGACCACATAGTCGACATTGTTTAAGATGAGAAGTAACAAGGAAATAAGTACAGAGCCCAGAGCTGCCTCCACTTCTGGGGTCGGCTGACTGCACAGACAGCATTTCTGGTCCAGGGGATCATTTAAGTGGCAGAAAGTCATCTAAGATTCAGTTTGCTAGTGTGGTACCTTAGGTAGGAGCAAGTCCATCTTGAAACTAGAAAGTGATCTCAACAGTACACTTTATCTGATGATTGAAAAATTTATCCTTTGTAAAGTGTTTTCACATTCTATATTATTATCTCACTGAATTGTTCTCAGAGCTTTTTTTTTTTTCCCTGAGAAAAGAAACAAACTCAGAGAGTATCTACATTAAAGTGTCAGAACTGGGAGTCAAAGGCTTACTACTTGAAGCAGAGTTATTTGTTCTACATATCATTCTATTTCTTTATAATTAAAAACTTAAAATCAATTCCCTTGAGGCACTTTAAAAGTCTGGCATCACAAATGCCCAGGCATTGCTTTTTTTCTCCAAAGCTCTAGATATGTCTCTAATGAGCAGCCATGCTAAAAACAACTGGACGATATGATGATATTTTACTTTTATCCAGCTTGTTTCACTTTTCCTATTTCATATGCAGTGCTTCCATTTCACTTAATATATGTTTTCCAATTTCTCCATCTCTTTTTTATGTTCTTTCTCAAACCTTAATCAAGTGTAGTAGAAAGCTTTTGTATACATATATATAAACAGTATGTATTACATATATATATATATTTTAGAAAGCTTACAAAATTTTGCCTAACTAAAAAATTTATGACATTTTGATTTCACTTGTTTGACTTAGTATGTGTAGAATGCTAGATTTCTAATTTCAAAAAATAGACATGCAACCGGCAACAAAAGTTTACTCTATAGCACAGGGAACTATAGTCAATATCTTGCAATAAACTATAATGGAAAATTGTCTGAAAAATAATATATGTGTATGTGTATAACACTTAGATACATATGTGTATGTGTATATACACATTATATGAACAATTATATGTACATTATATGCATTATATGCATTCCAGTATACTTTCATACCTCAAGTGTATGTATATGTATCGGTTTAGATCAGTTCAGTCGCTCCATCGCAACCTACTCTTTGCAACCCGATGAACCATAGACGCCAGGCCTCCCTGTCCATCACCAACTCCTGGAGTCTACCCAAACTCATGTCCATAGAGTTAGTGATGCCATCCAGCCATCTCCTCTTCTGTCATCCCCTTCTCCTGCTTTCAATCCTTTCCAGCATCAAGGTCTTTTCAAATGAGTCAGCTCTTCACATCAGGTGGCCACAGTATTGGAGTATCAGCTTCAATATCAGTCCTTCCAATGTACACCCAAGACTGATCTCCTTTAGGATGGACTGGTTGGATCTCCTTGCAGTCCAAGGAACTCTCAAGAGTCTTCTCCAACACCACAGTTCAAAAGCATCAATTCTTCAGTGCTCTCTAGGTTGATTATAACTTTCCTCCCAAGAAGTAAGCGTCATTTAATTTCATGGCTGCAGTCACCATCTGCAGTGATTTTGGAGCCCCCAAAAATAAAGTCTGACACTGTTTCCCTATCTATTTGCCATGAAGTGATGGGACCAGATGCCATGATCTTAGTTTTCTGAATGTTGAGCTTTAAGCCAACTTTTTCACTCTCCTCTTTCACTTTCATCAAGAGGCTTTTTAGTTCCTCTTACTTTCTACCACAAGGGTGGTTGTCATCTGCATATCTGAGGTCATTGATAGTTCTCCCAGCAGTCTTGATTCTAGCTTGTGCTTCTTCCAGCTCAGTGTTTCTCATGATGTACTCTGCATATAAGTTAAATAAGCAAGGTGACAATACACAGCCTTGATGTACTCCTTTTCCTACTTGGAACCAGTCTGTTGTTCCATGTCCAGTTCTAACTGTTGCTTCCTGATCTGCATACAGGCTTCTCAAGATACAGGTCAGGTGGCCTGGTATTCCCATCTCTTTCAGAATTTTCCACAGTTTACTGTGATTTACACAGTCAAAGGCTTTGGCAGAGTCAATAAAGCAGAAATAGATGGTTTTCTGAAACTCTTCTGCTTTTTCAATGATCCAGCATATGTTGGCAATTTGATCTCTGGTTCCTCTGCCTTTACTAAAACCAACTTGAACATCTGGAAGTTCACGGTTCACGTATTGCTAAAGCCTGGCTTGAAGAATTTTGAGCATTACTTTATTAGCACGTGAGATGAGTGCAATTGTGCAGTAGTTTGAGCATTCTTTGGCATTGTCTTTCAAAGGGATTGGAATGAAAACTGACCTCTTCCAGTCCTGTGTCCACTGCTGAGTTTTCCAAATTTGCTGTCATATTGAGTGCAGCACTTTCACAGCATCATCTTTTAGGATTTGAAATAGCTCAACTGGAATTCCATCACCTCCACTAGCTTTGTTCATAGTGATGCTTCCTAAGGCCCACTTGACTTCGCATTCCAGGATGTCTGGATCTAGGTAACTGATCACATCATCGTGATTATCTGGATCCTGAAGATCTTTTTTGTACAGTTCTTCTGTGTATTCTTGCCACCTCTTCTTAATATCTTCTGCTTCTGTTAGGTCCATACCATTTCTGTCCTTTATCAAGCCCATCTTTGCATGAAATGTTCCCTTGGTATCTCTAATTTTCTTGAAGAGATCTCTAGTCTTTCCCATTCTATTGTTTTCCTCTATTTCTTTGCCTTGCTTGCTGAGGAAGGCTTTCCTATCTCTCCTTGCTATTCTTTGGAACTCTGCATTCAAATGGGAATATCTTTCCTTTTCTCCTTTGATTTTCACTTCTCTTCTTTTCACAGCTATTTGTAAATCCTCCTCAGACAACCATTTTGCTTTTTTGCATTTCTTTTTTCTTGGGGATGGTCTTGATCACTGTCTCCTGTACAATGTCATGAACCTCCATCCGTAGTTCATCAGGCACTCTATCTATCAGAACTAGTCCCTTAAATCTATTTCTCACTTCCACTGTATAGTCAGAAGGGATTTGATTTAGGTCATACCCGAATGGTCCAGTGGTTTTCCCCACTTTCTTCAATTTAAGTATGAATTTGGCAGTCAGGAGTTCATGATCTGAGCCACAATCAGCTCCTGGTCTTGTTTTTTTCTGACTATATAGTTCTTCTCCATCTTTGGCTGCAAAGAATATAATCAATCTGATTTCAGTGTTGACCATCTGGTGATGTCCATGTATAGAGTATCTCCTGTGTTGTTGGAAGAGGGTGTTTGCTATGACCAGTGTGTTCTCTTGGCAAAGCTCTATTAGCCTTTGCCCTGCTTCATTCTGTACTCCAAGGCCAAATTTGCCTGTTACTCCAGGTGTTTCTTGACTTCCTACTTTTGCATTCCAGTCCTCTGTAATGAGAAGGACATCTTTTGGGGGTGTTAGTTCTAAAAGGTCTTGTAGGTCTTCATAGAACCATTCAACTTCAGCTTCTTCAGCATTATGGTGAAGGCATAGACTTGGATTACTGTGATATTAAATGTTTTGCCTTGGAAATGAACAGAGATCATTCTGCCTTTTTTGAGACTGCATCCAAGTGCGGCACTTCAGACTCTTTTGTTGACTATGATGGCTACTCCATTTCTTCTAAGGGATTCCTGCCCACAGTAGTAGATATAATGGTCATTTGAGTTAAATTCACCCATTCCAGTCCATCTTAGTTCGCTGATTCCTAGAATCTTGACATTCACTCTTGCCATCTCCTATTTGACGACTTCCAATTTGCGTTGATTCATGAACCTAACATTCCAGGTTCCTATGCAATATTGTTCTTTGTAGCATTGGAACTTGCTTCTATCACCAGTCACATCCACAACTGGGTGTTGTTTTTGCTTTGGCTCCATCCCTTCATTCTCACTGGAGTTATTTCTCCACTGATCTCCTGGAGAGAGATACTGGGCATACTGGGCACCTGCCGACCAGGGGAGTTCATCTCTCAGTATCCTGTCTTTTTGCCTTTTCATACAGTTCATGTGGTTCTCAAGACAAGAATACTGAAGTGGTTTGCCATTTCCTTCTCCAATGGACCACATTCAGTATGTATATGTATATATACACATATGTATATGAATCACCTTGTGGTGCACCTGAAATATTGCAAGTTAACTAAACTTCACTAAAATATATACATTAAGGAAGAAAAAAGAACACTGTTGGAACCCCAGGACCTCCTTTTGTGCCCCTTCAAATAAATAATTCCTGATCTTCCCTGACCTTCCCTGATAGCTTAGCTGGTAAAAAATCCACCTGCAATGTGGGAGACCTGGGTTCGATCCCTGGGTTGGGAAGATCCCCTGGAGAAGGGAAAGACTACCCACTCCAGTATTCTGGCTTGGAAAATTCCATGGACTGTATAGGCCATGGGGTTGCAAAGAGTTGGACACGACTGAGTGACTTTCACTCACTTGACCTTCCTTAAAGGTAACCACTCTCCTGCCATTTGCAGTAATTACTTCCTTGCATTCCTGTATAGTTTTATGACCCAAGGATCTTTGCTAAATATTAGGGTCTAGTTTTGCCAGTTTTATTATTTAATATAAATATGATCTTATAGTTTATATTCTTTCTTTCATTATATGACTATGTGATAAGGAGTTTCCCCCTTTTTATTGCTAAGCAGTATTACATTGCATGACTACTCCACAGTTTATCCACTTTCCTGTTGATAGACATTTGGATTGGTTTTTTTTTAACTTTTTTGCTATTATTAATAAAGTTGCTTAAAAAATTATTATTAAGGAATATTTTTGTAAATAATTGGTCAAAAAAATGAACTTAGCCTTGTTTCTCCACACCTGAAAGTATCAGACTCATCCAGAGCCCATTCATTCTACCAGGGCTGTATTGGGCCACTTGGTCTGCCCCTGATCTCCCATCACACATCCCTTTCTTGATCTCTGTGTTCATGGACTGTTATACATGATTCGAGCAAATACACTCAGTCTCCATGACATTTAGTCAAAAAGGAATTTGTGCTGGGAGGAGTGAATTTCTGGGAGTAGGGCATTTCTGGTTTCTCACTGACCATGAGCACGTCTGAATGGTACCCAAGTGCCTTAGAAAAATTAGGAGTGTCCCAAGAGTGACCTCTTCCAGGCCACTCAGACCCTTTAATTAACCCTGAATGCTAGTGGTCTGAAAAGGTAACCACAACTCCACACATGTCTCTCTGGGGTTCATTTACTCTCTGAGAGAATATGTACGAAATGGTCTGTTGCTCAGATTTATTGATCTCCAGATGCCATGGCTTATTTTCAAGAATTACTTGTATCTCTTTTATTCAAGACTACTGAGTGTTTTAACCACTTCCCAATCATCCCCAGTATTTTTTTTTAATTTTTTGCTTAATACACACTGATTTCAATAATCTTAACTATTTTTATATTTTACACACTTTGATGGTAAAGTAAATAACTGATCTAACTGGAGTGGATTTTATTACCAAGAAAACTATTTTCCCTACATTTTTGAGCTACTTACTAGTTAAATAAAGCTCTTTCCTTTTCTCCCTAGAAACACTGACCCTGAACTGACAACAAAACCCTAGGTGGGATATTTAAATCTTAAGTGAGTGGTCAGTTAAGTGCCTGTAGAGGTGAAAGGACAGATAGCATATTTGGTATGCTAATGAAACCTATTTACTTCAAGGAAAGTGACAAAAACATCAATCAAATCAGAAGAGGCTATTAAGGATTGTTAACTCCCTTTCAGATGAGCAATGATTTTCATTGAGATTTAAATAAATATTCATGAAAAGGACCAATGACAGAAATTTAACCAAAAAATTCATACCATGATAAGGTTTCTGCACAGCTTATGCCGAAATTTACCTGGCTCCCAACATCACAGGATCTTTGAGTATTTGGAACACATCTCCCCTTTTAAAATATTGATGAATATTAGCATTCTTTTTTCATTTTAAACCCAAAACACATTTACTTAAAATTATGCCCTTGAGATATCTCTAATTCTCAAAAGATTGTATATCTCCCCTAACCATAAAAATCACACAGTTGGTAATGCATTGATATTATTCAGAATATACTTCAATTAAAGCACTCACACACACAAACTGTAAAGCTTAAAAAAGTTTAAGTCATATAGGGACATAATTTAAAATGATATGCAAATTATGTGATAAGCAATTTTTTCCTTCCACCTGATGACCGGTCTGTGTGAGCCTTTTATAAATACCTTAAAACAAAATTCCATGGGTAGATTCTACTTCAATCCATTTCAATTCAATAAATATATATTGAGCTACTACAATATTTTTAGAATTAGTTTAGATTCTGTTAGAAACATATAAGTACATCATAGGAACTCAGTCTTCATGGTAACTAAGTACTTAGATAGAAAGCAAACAAATAAAAGAAGTGATAGTTGTGACCATTATCAAAAAGACAAAAGACAACGTGTTGATAATGATGTGGAAACAAGGGAACCCTGTACACACTGGTGGAAATGTGAATTGATTAGAGCCATTATGGAAAACAGTAAAGGAGCTCCTTAAAAATTGAAAATAGCCAGGACATGGAAGCAACCTAGATGCCCATCAACTGACGAATGGATAAGAAAGCTGTGGTACATATACACAATGGAATATTACTCAGCATTAAAAAAAAATGCATTTGAAGCAATTCTACTCAGATGGACGAAACTGGAGCCCATTATCCAGAGTGAAGTAAGCCAGAAGCAAAAACAACAATACAGTATATTAACGCATATATATGGAATTTAGAAAGACGGTAACGAGAACCCAACATACGAGACAGCAAAAGGAATGCAGATGTATAGAATAGACTCGTGGACTTTGTGGATGAGGGTAAGGGTGGGATGATATGGGAGAAGGGCATTGAAACATGTTAATTATCATATGTCTAATCAATCGCCAGCCCAGGATTGATGCTCGGGGCTGGTGCAGCGAGATTTCCCGGGGGGGAGGGAGGAGGGAGGGGGGTTATGGAGGGGAAGCATATGTAAACCCATGGTGATATCATGTCATTGTATGGCAAAAACAATAAAAAAAAAAGTTGAAAATAGAAGTAGTATCTCATACAGCAATACCCCTTCCAGGTATATATTTGAAGGAAATAAATCAGTGTATCAAAGAAATATCTGCAGTCTCATGTTCATTACAGCATTATTCATAGTAGTCAAGAAGCAAAAACAACCTAAGTGTCTGTCAACAGACAAAAAGATAAAGAAATTGTAAAACACAATGGATTACTATTCAGCCTTTAAAAAGTAGGAAATCTTGCCATTTGCAACAAGATGGATCAACATGAAGGACATTATACTTATACTGATGTGTAATTAAATATGGGCTTCCCTGGTGGTTAAGATGGTAAAGAATCTGCCTGCAATGCAAGAGATCCATGTTCAATCCCTGGGTAAGGAAGATGCCCTGAAGAAGGAAATGGCAACCCACTCCAGCACTCTTGCCTGGAGAATTCCATGGCCAGAGGAGCCTGGCAGGCTACAGTTCATGGAGTCAAAAAGTGTCAGACACAACTGAGTAAGTTACACACTTTCATAATTGAATAAGCCAAACATAGACAAATATTGTATTATCTCACTCACATTTGAAATCTAAAGTATTTAAACTCATAGAAGCAGACAGCAGAATGCTGGTTGCTGAGGGTTGTGGGGAGGGAGAAATGGGGAGACGCTGGACAAAAAGTACAAACATTCAGACATGCAAGATGAATAAATTCTAGAGATCTACCTAGAGCAAGGTGAGTATATTAACAAAAACATACTGAAATCTACTAAGAGAGTAAATATCAATATTAGGTATTCTTACCCAGAAAAAAGACAAGAAAATGGTAACTCTGTGAGATAATGAATGCCTTAATTAGCTGGATCGTGGTCATTATTTCATTACCAAGATACCAAGCTATACATATTAAAAATATACAATATTTATTTGTCAGTTATGTCTTAATAAAGCCAGGAAAGTAGAAGCAGTTCCTAAACAGTATGTGTTCATGCTTAGTCACTTCAGTCATGTCCAACTCTGTGTCACCCTGTGGACTTGTAGCCTGCCAGGCTTCTCTGTCCTTGGAATTCTCCAGGCAAGAATGCTGGAGTAGGTTGACATGCCCTCCTCCACTTAAATATTATAGACTAGCATTAAATAATTGATAAACACAGAATAAAAAGAAAAAAAAGAAACCAAATGTAAGGCTGGATTTTCAAACTTCTAGATGATATGTGACTTGATATTGTGTTTAGAAAAATTGGAAGACATCAGATTGTAAAAGTAATTGAAAACCAACAGGATATTAGACTTGGTGCATGAGATACTGGGAAGCTGGAATTTTTTTTCTTTTTTTCACTGTGGTTTATCCAGGATATTGAATATAGTTCCTTGTGCTACACAATAGGACCTTCTTGTTTACCCATTCTATATATAATAGTTTCAGAAGGCTGGAAATTTCTTAGTCACAAGATTATCATAATAAAAGTGGGAATTTAGGAAAATTGGTCCAAGAAAGTCTCCAACATGGCCAAGACCAAGAAGATGGAGACTTTTGCAGAGGGAGTAATTCACTTGAGAATTGACAAAAACCTGGGGAGATCAGTAGTAGAAGAAATGGAGGGAAGAGAAATAAAATGGAATCTTTCAGAGGAGAATTTAAAAGAATTTGGCCACTGATCTTTGAAAAGAAGAGAGAATTCATGACTTGGAACCTGATTGGCTCTGTTAGAAAAAGAAAAGAATGAGAGGAAAATGTGCATGGGAGGATTCAGTTCAGTTCAGTCGCTCAGTCATGTCCAACTCCTTGTGACCCCAAGGACTGCAACACACCAGGCCTCCTGTCCATCACCAGTTCCCGGAGTTTGCTCAAATTAATGTCCATTGAGTCCGTGATACCATCCAACCATCTCATCCTCTGTCGTCCCCTTCTCCTCCCGCCTTCAATCTTTCCCAGCATCAGAGTCTTTTCAGACGAGTCAGTTCTTTGCAGGTGGCCAAAGTATTGGAGTTTCAGCTTCAGCATCAGTCCTTCCAATGAATATTTGGGACTGATTTCCTTTAGGATGGACTGGTTGGATTTCTTTGCAGGTGGCCAAAGTATTGGAGTTTCAGCTTCAGTATCAGTCCTTCCAATGAATATTCGGGACTGATTTCCTTTAGGATGGACTGGTTGGATTTCTTTGCAGTCCAAGGAACTCTCAAGAGTCTTCTCCAACACCACAGTTCAAAAGGATAAATTCTTCTGTGCTTAGCTTTCTTTATAGTCCAACTCTCACATCCATACATGGCTACTGGAAAAAGCATAGCCTTGACCAGACGGAGCTTTGTTGGCAAAGTAATGTCTCTGCTTTTTAATATGCTACCTAGGTTGGTCATAACTCTTCTTCCGAGGAGCAAGCGTCTTTTAATTTCATGGCTGCAGTCACCATCTGCAGTGATTTTGGAGCCCCCTAAAATAGTCTGCCACTGTTTCCCCATCTATTTGCCATGAAGTGACAGGACTGGATACTATATCTTAGTTTTCTGAATGTTGAGCTTTAAGCCAACTTTTTCACTCTCCTCTTTCACTTTCATCAAGAGGCTCTTCAGTTCTTCTTCACTTTCTGCCATAAGGGTGGTGTCATCTGCATATCTGAGGTTATTGATATTTCACATGGGAGGATTAAAAATTGCTTTTTTGAGGTAGCAATTTTGAGATGATGACAAGATATGCAGGGAGAGATTCCAAACTGAAACCCTGAGCTTTGCTTTTCAGAAGTTAGTTATTATTGGTAGCATTCTATGGCTGTTCTCCATTGTTCATTCCTTACCAAAGAGTAAAGTTTTGCCTCAAAGAAATTTTCATGAAAATGAGTCTTGATAAGATTCATATTCAACTAATTGAGTCTCTCCTAACTGCCAGTCACTGTGGTAGACACTTTCACATACATTATCACATTTAATTCTCACAGCAACTGCATGAAGTTGTTTATCTAGAAATTCTAATTAATTACATTGTAATGAAAATGCAACTGCCAAATATTAATCAAGTATTTATTGAATTAATTAGACATATATTGTTTGATTTCTAATCCAATACTGCTCCACTGCCCAGATTCCAAATTTCCTTTTAATAGACATTGCTAGCAAACATCTATTAATGTTGAGTAACAGACATCACCCTAGACATGTATAGTATAGCCTAGTATACTATATATAGTATAGTCTAGTATACTACACTATAGCATAATTTTTGCTATGTAGCAAAAAGAGTAGTTTGACATCGAATAATACATGAAAATAAAATGCCTTAGTGAAAACAGGAACATATTGGGAGATGGAACACCCAACTTACAGTCTAAGATCAACCTCAGGTAAACCACTGAATTTTGTTGAGGCTTAGTTACTTCAACTGTCACATGAAATCAAGACTCCTGTTCAGTCTCTGTTTTGGGATTGTTGTATGGATCAAATGAAGTACGGGTGGAAAGGTTATTTACTGAACAGAAGGAGGCAAACCAAAGGCTTAAGAGAGAGGAAGAGGATATTTTTCTTTGGATCCTTCTTGTTCCATTTTTAAAGACTTTCCTTGAGAAAGCTTGTGGATAAGAAAGGTGGTTAAAAAAGGCAGGGGAGGGGGAGGATTCTTTTGGTTTCCATCACCTCCATTCCTCCTCCATGTCCATCATCCATCCCTTTTTCTCCTGTGTGGCTGAGCCTGTATCCAAATATATCTCTGTAACTAAGACTGTCAGTACTGATTGTTTACATGGTTTTATTCAATCTTGTCATAACTCTTACCTCTAGCTTTTGATCATTGACTCTCATCACTGTATTAAATGACAAAAGAGTGTCCATTCTTTATCTCATGCTGGACAGCTCACATGTCCACCTTGATGCTGACATGTTAATACTGAAGAGGTCTCAGTCTTTCTGTTTACAAGTGCTCAACATGGAAGCACAGACTTTCTCTCTGAACCACACAGAGTTACTAATTGTATTTCATTTGCCATTTCCATTTTATTTCAATCTAATGAAACTTTTTAGTACAAGAATTTTGTTTAACATCCCCTTGTAAGTGTTTTCATATAAATTCCATAGATGGACCCTAAAATACCTGATATTGCTGGAGTGAGAACATTTTAGGGAACTCTTTGGTCTTAGATATGGTAAGTTGTATCTCATTGGAGGCTCTCATCCACCGCTGAAGGTTTTCATCCAAGGCTGCATGTATCTTTTCTCTTCACGGGATCCACCATTCCCTTCCAACTTGCTAAGAGTTGCTTACCATTGAATGTTGCTTCAGTCTGGCCCAGAGCCAGGATGAACTCTTCCATTTAACTTGAATTGAATGATACAGAGGCTTTGTGTATCAGAACTGCAAACTAGACCTCTTATTTTCCAAAACTTTCTGTGCCCTCTACTCCATCACTGTGATACACACTTCTATGGAACCAGGCCCTACTGTACCATGCTCAGACTTTATAAATACTAGCCACCTGAAATGACCAGTTTCATAGGTCAAATATAGTCAGTTTCCTCTTATCAATCTGATATTTTCCACTCAATACCCTCTACAGTCAAGAAAAGTAGATATAATCATCCCCATTTTTACTGCTGAGAAAATGAATACTCAGATCAGTAAGTGACCAGGTTACAGTCAGACACCTGGGGAAGTAGTGGGACCCAGTTTTAAAATAGCAAAGTCACACCTATACTGGAGAAGGAAATGGCAACCCAGTATACTTGCCTGGAAAATTCCATGGATGGGGGAGCCTGATAGGCTGTAGTCCATGGGGTCGCGAAGAGTCGGACACAACTGAGTGACTTTACTTTCTTTCATTCTATAGTTCCTTTTGGAGAAGGAAATGGCAACCCACTCCAGTGTTCTTGCCTGGAGAATCCCATGGACAGAGGGGCCTGGTGGGGCTGCGGTCTATGGGGTTGCAAAGAGTCACACACAACTAAGCAACTAACACACACACACACACACCTATACTCTCAAAGATAGATTTTGAGGATACATGAAGGTCTGGAGGAATTCATGAGAGTAGCGATGGATAAACAATTCAGACTAAGATTCAATAGGAAGATTATAATATAGATTATCTCTGGTGGCTCAGAAGACAAAGGATCTCCTGCAATGCAGGAGACCCAGGTTTGACCCCTGATTCAGGAAAATCCCCTGGAGGATTAAATGGCAACCCATTCCAGTATTCTTGCCTGGAAGAATCCCCATAAACAGAGGAACCTGGTAGACTATAGTCCATGAGGTCACAAAGAGTTGGACATGACTGAGTGACTAACACTTTTACTTTCATAATATAGAAACAGCAAATAACAACAAATTTGAGAATTCTTCCATAAATAATAATAATACACTCAGAACAGAAAGAAAAAGCAAAAGAAAAATATTTTAGAGATTAAATTTCTATATACTGAAATGTCTTACTCATTAAGTCAGTTGACTTGTCCTCTTCTTTCTTTAAAATGGGTAGTATCAGGAACTCAGAATAAAAATATATAGGCAAATGATCAAAGAATACTGATAGGCAAGTGTTCAAGTTTCAAGGCTTTTTATTTTCTTTTGGCTATCCTGGGTCTTTGTTGAGGGGCATGCACTCTCTGTAGTTGTGGCTCACAGGCTCTCTAGTTGTAGCATGTGAATTTAGTTGCCCTATGTCATATGGGATCTTAGTTCCCCAACCAGGAACTGAACCCACATCCCATGTGTTGGAAGGAGGATTTTTACCTGCTGGACCACCAGGGAAATCCCTCAAGTTTCAAGATTCTTAAATCAGAATGGAAAATTTCAGAGAGCTCAGGAACCTGTTTGCATTGTTTGGGTGCCACTCTGATCCTATCCCCAGCAGTCCCTGATCTCATAACTGACTGGTAAAACCTTAAAGTGAGGATGCGGGGAGAGATTGGATAATTCAAATCTATGCTATGGAGAAAGCAGAAATCAAAGTGAAGGATATCAAGGTGAGAAAATGTGAAGGATTAATATCTAATAAGATTGAATAAAAGTGTAATATCTTGATAATGTATAAAATCAGTGAATGCAGAGCTAGTCTTCAGTGAGAAAGTAGAATGTTTGACCCAGGCACTACACTATGAAGGACACAGGAACCTCTCTCGAAGCGACTACAAATAGGCTAAAGGCAGTTGTCATGATGTCAAGACAAACTGCACACATTCTGTCTAATGAGGTCAACTTTCATTCATTCGCTTTGCTTTCTCTTTTCTTTTCAGAAACCTCTTTAAGTAAAGGTATTTTTTTAAAAGGAAAACACTCAACATTTTCATACTAAAATAACTATTTTCATATTTTGAACTTCCCTTCCAGACTTGATCTGTATAACTGTGAGCATTGTGAACATAAAATTTGTGTTTCATATTGTTCTACCTATCATTATACGACTAGCATGTTTCCATGTTTCTAGTTATCACTGTAAAGGCTGACATTGTGGGGCATTCAACATAGAAACTATTAAGATTATTCTAAATAGTCAACTGAATAATTTAAAGTATTTTTTCTTTCATTTTTAAAAATTTTTATGTTTTAGCTTTCTCTACTTTTTTTAATTTGTATTTTTTGTTGGTTTATAGCTGATTCATAATGCTGTGCTGGTTTTATGTGTACAGCAGAGTGATTCAGTTATACATATATATGTATCTATTCTTTTTCAAACTCTTTTCCCATTTAGATTATTTTGGAAAATATAGCAGAGTTCCCTGTGCTATACAATAGATCTTTTTTGCTTTTCTATTTTAAATATAGTAATGTATATATGTCAGTCCCAAACTCCAAATTTATCCCCCTACCACCTCTTCCCTTTGGTAACCATAAGTTTGTTTTCTATGTCTGTGAGTCTGTTTCTTATTTTAAGTGCCAAATTCCAGGAAAGAGATCTGTGATGGCTTCCATTGTTTTACCTGTCCAGCAGAGGACTGTGGCAATGGAATCCTGTTTTCTTTGGGAATACCACTGTCTCTACCTTAACCCATTTGGTCCTTATAGGGCTGACCCCACACAAGTAGTGGGGTGATCACTGGATTATTCAATAACTTCCATCCAGCTGGACAAACCGATCCGATGGGGGAAAATTATGTGACCTTAGTCAGCACAGTGAGACACAATTACCAGATATAAAGCTGGTAGAATGAAGGGCTGGGTTTACTTATGCCACCACAAGGCAAGAAACTCTCTGAGACTAACAGAAAATAGAAAACTTTTGACAAGAGATGTGATGGAGAACAAGAGAAAAAGACCAAGTCCTAACTGACTTTTGAATATCTGGATGCAACTAGGCCTGACTTTTCAAATATTTGAGGTAATAAATCTTCTTTGAGGTTTAAGCTAGTTTGAGTTAGACTTCTATTACTTGGAACCAAAATAGCCTTGAATGATTCTAAATGGAAGAAATGAGGCATGAAACTGTAAGAAAGGGTGTCTATACTTGGGGCCTTGGATTTGTGGAATATGTAAAGCTCTCTCTGTTAACAGATATATTTCACCCACAAATGAACTAAATATCATGAATGGGGTCTAAAAACTGGAAATGTATAAAATGCAGGGTCTTGTTCTTGCAAAATGAGCCAGGTAACTGGGATGAGCCTGCACAACTAATGGGGCTGTTCTAGGCTTTGGCCACATAATTCAAATCTGACTTCATGCTAGCTGCTGTTCTCTGCTGTCTGGGAGGGGTTGACCACCTTGCTTTACACGTTAATTCTACGTGCTCTAGCAGGTTGGAACTCCCAAGACAAGTGACTCTGATTTCAGGACTTCAGCTTCATTTTGATGATTTGATCCAAGGTGAATGGGCTGGAAGAATACTGAGGACCCAGAGACCTAGCCTCTCAGCTACCACACTGAGAAATCTCTTCCCTCCAAGCTACTTTCTCTTAGCTCACAATGTCCCAAAGAAGAAAAAGAAACTTTAGTTGAGAACAGGGCTAGACAGAGGAATGTATCTAATTAGTGCTCTTGCAGGGTCTACTGTTACTGACTTTCTGAGCTCCTACTCAATGACAGAGACCATGTAAAACATACACCAGAAAATCTGATTTAATCCCAAGTCTATACTCTACAAGGCAGGTATTAATTGTATGATCATTTCATAGATGAGGAAATGATCCAGTCTCCACTGGAAATGACCTTGGAAGTTCCATTTCAAGCCACTTATTTTACATGTCAGAACTATGAGCAGAGTGGTCAGAACTGGCCCAAGGACATTCAACAAGGTCAAAGCTTGAACTCAGCTCCCCTGATTCTGTTCTCTTTTCTCTTACTTGGACTCATGTTGCTCTCTGGTTTTCTGTCCCCAAACACTGAAAAACAAATATACAAATTGGGAAGAACTACTTTTGACAACAACAAATAGAGATATTAGAGATATGAGGTAACAGAATACCAAGCTTAAAATCCAATAAGAAGGGAATTTATAAAGTTTGGAAACAGGCCATTTTGGTGTCTAATAAATGACAGGAGAGAAGATGTTGACAATGCCTCTTCAGAGAAGGAAAAAAGTGAGCAGGAGAAACTGAACTCCTTATGTTTAACTACCATATTTACAATTTCCCCCTCCAGGTATAAAAATAACCTTAACGGGGAAAACAGCCATGGGGAAAAAATAAATTCAAGAATTGGTAAAACCAAAGCTGCTGCTGCTGCTATTAAGTCGCTTCAATCGTGTCCGACTCTGTGCGACCCTATAGACGGCAGCCCACCAGGCTCCGCCATCCCTGGGATTCTCCAGGCAAGAACACTGGAGCGGGTTGCCACTTCCTTATCCAAAGCATGAAAGTGAAAAGCGAAAGTGAAGTCGCTCAGTCATGTACGACTCTTCGTGACCCCATGGACTGCAGCCTACCAGGCTCCTCCATCCACGGGATTCTCCCAGCAAGAACACTGGAGTGAGTTGTCATCGCCTTCTCCAAAACCAAAGAAATGGTGAGAATAAAGCAACACCTAGTAAAATAGACAAGAGTATGTAACTGCAAACAGCTGGCAAATAGGTGGATCGAAAGTGAGAGTGTTAGCCGTTCAGTGCGACCGACTGTTTGGGACTCCGTGGACTGTAGACCTCCAGGCTCCTCTGTCCATGGAATTCTTCAAGCAAGAACACTGGAAAGGATAATCATTTCCTTCTCCACGGGATCTTCCTGACCCGAGGATTGAACCTGAGTGTCCTGCATTTCAGGCAGATTCTTTACTGTCTGAGCCACCAGGGAAATCCCCAGTGGATGGATAGACATCAGGCATAGTGAGATAAGGGTGATTCCAAAAATCAAATAATAGAAATAGTAGTCATTTACTCATCTAACGAAGGCCAGTTTAAAAACTCAAGTCAGTGAAGTTGGTACCTGAAATATGTCTATGGTGAGTGACTGGGATCACTCAGCTCTCCTAGTCCATCTCTTCCTAAGGAAAAGAATTTTTAAAAAGCAAAATGCCCAGTTTCTCACCTGTCTTAATGCATCACAAGCATCAGATCCAAGTACAAAGCTCTCTTAAAGAGCTTGGATTAGCACCTCAGGGTGCCAAGCAGAACTGACATGAAGGACCCCAAAGTGGCTTATTTAACTGGCTAATTGTTAACTGGTAGGAGGTGGGCTATGACAGGGAGTGGGAATGGGCCTGCCTTCTGCATGAATGAATTCAACACATGGAACTCATGCTCATATTTACATTTATAACTTACAAAATTTCTGTCATTGACCCCAAGCTGATAAACAAAATTACAAAGTTCATTTTAATTTCATAGTCTCGGCCAATCTCATCAGTCTGCCCATTAGGTTTTCATATTAAAAGAAAGAGAAAAAATGAGAAAGCATATGTGTATAGCCAAGAATAAATATAACAAGAATAAAGGAAATAAAAAAGGAAAACTGACCTTGGCACAATGACTTAAATTTTTCCACCTTTCTCATATGGAGAGTTTCCAAGTTCTACCATTTCAAAGAAAACACCTCATCGAAGAACAAGTAATTGCATGTTGTTTCCATTCTTTAAATGTGGGAAATGAAGCCTTTTCACATTCACATCATCAGCTGTGCCCTAGGAAACCTTCCATTCTTTCCAAATTAGTTTTTGTATCATTAAACCAATCAGCATTAGGTGCTTAGGATTATTTTCTGGAATAAACCCTGAATCATTACCTACATCATGTATGTAATAAAGGCAAATAATGACATCATTATATAGCACATGAGCACTGACCCTAAATGACCAAGACCTAAAAGAAATCAGGGCTGTCCTAATAAGAATCAGGCAGGATGCCTAATGAAAATCAAACAGCAGACCTAATAAGAAATAATGTATTTTGCTTCTCCTTCAAATTCACTTTTGATTTGCTTTTCATGAGAATCCCTGTTTGAAGTGGAACTCCCGCAGGCTAGAATTCTCAGAGTTAACTCTGCGATGAGTAACTCCCAGGTGGTTCTCTGGGCCATTTGATCTGGGACAAGAACCACTCACTCATGCAATAAGTATTTGATGGGCATTTACCATAACCATAGGCTTCAACTGGGCTGTTTTCTAATTGAACAAACATTACTGAATGCCTAGTACAAACATGAATGGTGCTAGACTCAGAAATTGAAGTAATAAATAAGAAGTGTCCTAGACATCACTTAGACTGTGTGTTTATTGCATGCTAGGCACAAATATCTGTGCATTATCAATTAATAATCTGATATCCCCAACAATCCTATGAGGAAGTATATGTTTTACCCCCTTTTACATGTGTGAAAAATAAGGCTTTTCCAGATTAAGAGACTTGCTCAAGGTCACATTGCAACGGAGGTGCAGAGATGATGGGAAAAATTCAATCCACCTCCAGCTTAGACGCTGTATTATCTTCTATTGGAACCATTTGAAATTGCTGATATTGGAGCCTGCTTTTTTGTTTTGACCTACAAAATGACAAATGGGTTTTTCCCAAAAAGAACTGGGGTATGGTATGGAAGAGAAAAACAAACCTTTCTTTATAAAATAAGCGATGGTTTGCACCAGGATGGTTATCCACATCACCAAGTGTATGCCTGTCCCAGCCACCACTCTGTAATCTTAAAAGTGAGTTCAAATCTCTTCACTTCCTGTCCACACTGGAAATGCAGTACTAACAGACTGAGAACACACCCTGTACTCACACATGTCCTCCCCTGTCTTAGTCTGACCGAGACCCCAACTACTCTTGTCATAATACTTACTTATAGGCCTGGAATGGGAATGCAAAAAAAGTGTTGCCAATATTTGCTTTGTCACAAAAGGAAAGCAAAGAGCCTGGACAGAGAAGATGTGGTAGGTAACAAAAAGAGAGCAAGATTATGCACATGTAGGAAGTCAAATGAAATTTTTACAACATTCTTTTATACGAATTATTTACAGACTTGATTATACGACTCATTTTGTGAAGCACTTTGAAAATCTCTTAGAATAGATATAGTTTGAGCACTCTCTTCTGCTTTGAACATAAACAGAAGCCGGAAACTTTAAAGTTTAAAGATGGAAACTCTACCATCTATTTTACACATTGGATGAGCTAAAGTATTTCAGATCCACTCTTTGCACCCCTTGTTTGCTGCTAGTAACTCAACATGCATTGAGTTTTGAGGAAAGATTAGAAATGCATTTATTCTGAGTATGATTCCCTATGGGCATTAACTATATAAAAATTGATGGAATTGTTTCTCAGCTTCTTTCCCATTACAGGTTATTACAAAATATTGGATATAGTTCCCTTTACTATACAGTAGGTCCTTGTTGTTTTTTATGTTTTTTTTTTAATGTATACTAGTATGTATCTGTTAATCTCAAACTGTTGATTTATCCCACCCCCACCCTGGCCCTTTGGTAACCGTAAATTTGTTTTCCATGCATCCGTTTGTCTGTTTCTGTTTTGTAAGTTCAATCATATCTTTTTTTAGATTCCATACACAGACACTACACAAACACACACTTGGCTGTACACGTGAAATCAGCACAACATTGTAAATCAGCTATGCTCCAATTTTAAGAAAAGAACTGGTATAATAAATCACAACCAGTTCAACATTTTTAAAAATTAATGCAATTGGTTGATTAACATAGCTTTTACAGGGAATTAATCTTTTGCTTCTGAGACTATCAGCCTCTTGAGAGCAAGGACCATGTTAAATTCTGAATTTCTCACAGGTTAAATAGCATGCAATAAAAATGTATCATTTGGTCACTTTATTTAACATATAGTCTTTGTAACTACTCAAGAAAGAAACCAAGTAAGAAATTGTGTTTGTAGCCTTGATGTTTGTAATCAAAAAAGGGCTGAGTTGCAGGAAAACATGTTTTATCAGTCAACCATTAAAAATATCCCACATTGTAGCAGGCCTCTGCAGAGCCCAAACTGACCAACATGAAATACTTCATCTCCTTGGACAACACATCCCGTAAATTATGAAAAGAAATGGTATTTTATGAGAGCCAGGCAACCTCATTTTCTAGGCAGCACATTTCATTCATATCTCTGTTATTAATAGGTCACTTACAGGATTCATGACTGGTGCCACTGCATGAAGGTACCCATACATGGACAATCACCGTGGCGAAAAGTAGTATATCTCAGTTCTTTCTAGAACAGTAACTTTATCAAAACGATCACAGGTGTCCTTTGAACTCCAATCAAACATTTTCTAATTGGAAATGTTTTAGGTCATGTTCATCAGAGTTCCCAGATTTCTTTTTAACTTCAAAACTTTCAAAAATCTCCTTTTTACCCATGAGTTTTGCCTACTAAGTTTGCATTTCCTCCATGGATTACTGCAGGCAAAACTGCCTAGTTGTACTTTTATAACTCTCGAATCAGCTCATCTTTTGCATGAGTAAACATATTCAATATTTTTAAAATTAGAAGCTGAAGAACACAGGATGAGATGGCACCATAAAGAGAGCTAGGACAGATAATTAAGGATTAAAATCTAAACCATTGCCTCTCATGCTCTCAAACAAGGTAGAGCAAGAAGCATGCACGACTTCCATCTCCTGAGTGAAATACAGATGCAAGGGGCGGCCAGACGAGGCATTCTGCAGTTTTCATTATAAAGTTAATATTTATCTTATAGCACTGAGTTTATCTTACAACATATCTCATTCAAAAAAAGAAGAATTCCTTGATTTACCACATTAAAGTAAATATTGCTATGAGATATGTGTTAAATTTTTAATAAAAACCACCCTATCTTGGTTGGATCAAAGAGAGCTGCTTCAGCTGAGATGTAAACAAAATCAAATAAAAATACCTAACTCCAAATACTAAGCATTGCTGCACATATCAACCAGCCCACCCATGACAATTTGCAGTCTTAAGTGGCTATTTCAGAACTTCAGCTAAGTTTATTATAAGTCATCATCTTTGAACTTAAATGGGCAATCACCTGCAATGCTGACCCACAGGATAGTATTTCAGAACTGTATACTCCTCGTGTCTGAACTATAACCCCTGAAAGGTACCAAAGTGATGTTTAATTCAGTTAGATTATAAACAGCATCCTTTGCCTTGTGTGCATGTAATTTTTGCATGGCAGATTTATTAGCATGGTATGTTCTTCTTTGTACAGAGTAGTTCAGTTCAGTTCAGTTGCTCAGTTGTGTCCGACTCTTTCTGACCCCATGGACGGCAGCACACCAGGCCTCCCTGTCCATCACCAACTCCCAGAGTCTACCCAAACTCATGTCCATAGAGTCGGTGATGCCATCCAATCACCTTATCCTCAGTCATCCCCTTCTCCTCCTGCCTTCAATCTTGCCCAGCATCAGGGTTTTTCCAGTGAGTCAGATCTTCGCATCAGGTGGCCAAAGTACTGCAGTTTCATCATCAGCATCAGTCCTTCCAATGAATATTCAGCACTAATTTCCTTTAGGATGGACCGGTTGGATCTCCTTTCTGTCCAAGAGACTCCAGAGTCTTTTCCAGCATTGCAGTTCAAAGGCATCAATTCTTCAGCACTCAGACTTTTTTATGGTCCAGCTCTCACAGCCGTATATGACTACCAGAAAAACCATAACTTTGACTGTCTCTGCTTTTTAATATGCTACCTGGGTTTGCCAGACTGTGGCCCACCAGGCTCCTCTGTCCATGGAATTCTCCAGGCAAGAATATTGAAGTGGGCAGCATTCCCTTCTCCAGGGGAATCTTCCTGACCTAGGGATTGAATAAGAATCTGCCTTCAATGCGAGAGACCTGAGTTCAATCCCTGGATTGGCAAATCCCCTTGAGGTTGGCATGGCAAACCACTCCAGCATTCTTGCCTGGAGAATTCCCATAGACAGAGGAGCCTGATGGGCTACAGTCCATGGGGTCTCAAAGAGTCAGACATGACTGAGCAACCAAGAACAGCACAGGCAGTTTCATCATTTCTTTTCTTCTAAGGAGAAAGTGTCTTTTAATTTCATAGTTTCAATCACCATCCACAGTGATTTTGGAGCCCAAGAAAATAAAGTCTGTCACTGTTTCCATCGTTTCCCCATCTACTTGCCATGAGTTGCCATGAAGTGATGGGACCAGATACCATGATCTTCATTTTTGAATGTTGAGTTTAAGCCAAATTTTTCACTCTCCTCTTTCACCTTCACCAAGAGACTTTTTAATTCCTCTTCACTTTCTGCCATAAGGATAGTGTCATCTGCGTATCTGAGGTTATTGATATTTCTCCTGGCAATCTTGATTTCAGTGTATGCTTCATCCAGCCTGGCATTTCGCATAATGTACTCTGTATAGAAGTTAAATAAGCAGGGTGACAATATACAGCCTTGACAAATTCCTTTCCCAATTTGGAACCAGTCCATTGTTCCATGTCCAGTTCTAACTGTTGCTTCTTGACCTGCATACATGTTTCTCAGGAAGCAAGTAAGTTTTTCTGGTATTCCCATCTCTTTAAGAATATTCCACAGTTTGATGTGATCCACAAAGTCCAAGGTTTTAGCATAGTCCAAGGTTTTAGCATAGTCAATATAGCAGAAGTAAATGTTTTTCTGAAATTCTCTTGCTTTTTCTGTGATCCAACAAATGACAATCTGATCTTTGGTTCCTCTGCCTTTTCTAAAACCAGCTTAAACATCTGGAAGTTCTTGGGTCATGTACTGTTGAAGGCTCACTTGAAGGATTTTGAGCATCACTTTGTAAGCATGAGATGAGTGCAATTGTGCAGTTGTTTGAACATTCTTTGGCATTGCCCTTCATTGGGATTAGAATGAAAACTGATCTTTTCCAGTCCTACAGCCACTGCAGAGTTTCCCAAATTTGCTGGCAAATTAAGTGCTAGACCATTCAGGTATGATCTAAATTAAATCCCTTATGATTATACCATAGAAGTGACAAGTAGATTCAAGAGATTAAATCTGATAGAAAGAGTGCATGAAGAACCATGGACGGAGGTTAGTGACATTGTACAGGAGGCAGGGTCAAGACCATCCCCAGGAAAAAGAAATGAAAAAAGGCAAAACTATTGTCTGAGGAGGCCTTACAAATAGCTGTGAATAGAAGAGAAGTGAAAGACAAAGGAAAAAAGGAAAGATATTCCCATTTGAATGCAGAGTTCCAAAGAATAGCAAGGAGAGATAGGAAAGCCTTCCTCAGCAAGCAAGGCAAAGAAATAGAGGAAAACAATAGAATGGGAAAGACTAGAGATCTCTTCGAGAAAATTAGAGATACCAAGGGAACATTTCATGCAAAGATGGGCTTGATAAAGGACAGAAATGGCATGGACCTAACAGAAGCAGAAGATATTAAGAAGAGGTGTACACAGAAGAACTGTACAAAAAAGATCTTCACAACCCAGATAATCACGATGGTGTGATCACTCGCCTAGAGCCAGACATCCTGAAATGTGAAGCCAGTGGGCCTTAGGAAGCATCACTGCGAACAAAGATAGTAGAGGTGATAGAATTCCAGTTGAGCTATTTCAAGTCCTGAAAGATGATGCTGTGAAAGTGCTGCACTCAGTATGCCGGCAAATTTGGAAAACTCAGCAGTGGCCACAGGACTGGAAGAGGTCAGTTTTCATTCCAATCCCTTAGAAAGACAACGCCAAAGAATGCTCAAACTACCGCACAAGTGAACTCATCTCACATGCTAGTAAAATAATGCTCCAAATTCTCCAAGCCAAGCTTAACAGTACATGAACCATGAACTTCCAGATGTTCAAGCTGGTTTTAGAAAAGACAGGGGAACCAGAGATCAAATTGCCAACATCCATTGGATAATTGAAAAAGCAAGAGAGTTCCAGAAAAATATCTATTTCTGCTTTATTGACTATGTCAAAGCCTTTGACTGTGTGGACCACAACAAATTCTGGAAAATTCTTTAAGAAATGGGAATACCAGACCACCTGACCTGCCTCTTGAGAAACTTGTATGCAGGTCAGGAAGCAACAGTTAGAACTGGACATGAAACAACAGACTGGTTCCAAACAGGAAAAGGAGTACTTCAAAGCTGTATATTGTCACCCTGCTTATTTAACTTACATGCAGAGTACATCATGAGAAACACTGAGCTGGAAGAAGCACAAGCTGGAATCAAGATTGCTGAGAAATATCAATAACCTCAGATATGCGGATGACACCACCCTTATGGTAGAAAGTGAAGAGGAACTAAAAAGCCTCTTGATGAGAGTGAAAGAGGAGAGTGAAAAAGTTGGCTTGAGACTCAACATTCAGAAAACTAAGATCATGGCATCTGGTCCCATCACTTCATGGCAAATAGATGGGGAAACAGTGAAAACAGTGACAGGCTTTATTTGGGAGGGCTCCAAAATCACTGCAGATGATGACTGCAGCCATGAAATTAAAAGATGCTTACTCCTTGGAAGAAAAGCTATGACCAACATAGACAACATATTAAAAAGCAGAGACATTATTTTGCAACAAAGGTCCATCTAGTCAAAGCTATAGTTTTTCCAGTAGTCATGTATAGATGTGACAGTTGGACTATAAAGAAAGCTGATCACCGAAGAATTGATGCTTTTGAACTGTGGTGTTAGAGAAGACTCTTGAGAGTCCCTTGGACTACTAGGAGATCCAACTAGTCCTAAAGGAATCAGTTTTGAATATTCATTGAAAGGACTGATGCTGAAGCTGAAACTCCAACACTTTGGCCACCTGATGACTCATTTGAAAAGACCCTGAAGCTGGGCGAGGTTGAAGGCAGGAAGAGAAGGGAACACCAGAGGATGATATTTTTGGATGGCATCACCAACTCAAGGGACATGAGTTTGAGTAAACTCCAGGAGTTGGCAATGGACTGGGAGGCCTGGCATGCTGCAGTCCATGGGGTTGCAAATGGTCAGACATGACTGAGCAACTGAACTGAACTGAGTGCAACGCTTTAATAGTATCATCTTTTGGGATTTGAAGTACCTCAACTGGATGTGCAACTCTTGGGACCCCATAGACTGGGCTCACCAGGCTCCTCTGTCCATGGAATTCTCCAGGCAAGAAAAGTGTAGTGGATAGCCCTTCCTTTCTCCAGGGTCTCTTCCTGACCCAGGGATCAAACCTGGGTCTCCTGCATTGCAGGCAGATTGTTTGCATCTGAGCCATCAGGGAAACTCCATTAATTATCATTTAGAAAATATATTAACAAAATTTTAACGTATTTATTAAAGTAAAACATTCATTAACTTCTTTGATTTATATAATAGGAGTACTAGAGATAAATTCAAACCTTACCTCTTTCTTCAACTCTATGCATTTTCCCTCCCCCTTTACCCAACTCATTAGCCTTTTAATCATAGTAAGAGAACTTTTTCTCTTTACAACAATAACTCTAACATTTCGTAAACACCCTGTATGTACCAGGTTGCTTACCTCATTCAGTCCCCATGAAAAAACAGTGAAATGAGTCTTATTATTATTCCCACTGAACAGATGAAGCAATGAAGGCATTGAAAGATACGTAAATTATCCAAAATAATAAAGTTAGTATGGAACAGAACCAGGATTAGGATCCAGCCAGTATAGAAGTTTGCTTCATAGAAAGTAAATATACCACACCAGAAAAAATAAATCGCTGTTGAACTGACCACTTATAAGACTAATCCTCAGGCTTCCCTGGTGATCTAGTGATTGAGAATCCGTCTGCCAGCGCAGGGGTCGAGGGTTCAATCCTTGATCCAGGAAGATACCTAACGCTGAGGAGCAACTAAGCCTGTGTGCCGCAACTGCTGAGCCTATTTACCACTACTACTGAAGCCTATGCACCCAGAGCCTGCGCTACGCAATGAGAAGCCACTACAGGGAGAAGCCTGTGCACTGCAAAGAATAGCCCCTTCTGTCCGCGACTAGAAAAAGCCTGCATGCAGCAATAAAGACCCAGCACGATAGTTAATCTTAAAAAAAAAAAATCTAATCCTCATTCAAAATTTCCCCCTACCCCTACTCGCTTTATATACCACCTAATACCCAGGCAATCTACATATCCATGAGAACTAATGAGTGCTGTTTTAAGCCACTGAGTTTGGGCTTAATTTTACTGATATGGGTTTTGTATGCTTTTAATAAATGGAAACAAAACTGAATTTGAAAATGCTTTTAAAATATTAAACAAACATATGTTGAAAGCCTGTATATTTTCTTATAGAGTATATACACACACACGCATATACAAACAGATTTCAGGCCAATTGTTTATACAGCTTAAATAAAACTTCTCCTAGAAAATCAATCCTTTTTCCCAAGACACTAACGTCTATACCCACATTTCAGATTAACATGTTTTTGTAAACAGCAAAACAAAACTGCAAATCTTACCAAAACTCCAGGATTCCATGAAGTCAAGCGACATAAGAATGTCCTTGACATAAGACTTTTCATAGCGCCTGCAAAGCAACTGTAGAGTTAAACCAGTCAACAAACTGAAAAACAGGAATTTCAGCAAGTATAATGGTCTAAAGAGACAGATTCAAATATCAAAGAATTAAGGGGTGCCTATGCGAACACTGACAAAGTCACTGAATAATTTTACAAAAATAATTTTTTATGATTATACTATGCAAATAAGCCAAAGCATGAGCTCTTCCTCCAGGAGGTGGAGCTGAACCAACAAAACACAAACTAGATTCTGTCCCCCTCCTCCCAAAAAAACTTGATTCATTTTTTGGTACATAGTTGAAAATAAAATCTAAATTGGGTTAAAATGTAAGAGTAATTGAACATATTTTTATAACTGTTAACTTTATTTTACAAGATAAAAGCCCACCAAAGCTTTTTTTTTTTTCCTGATTACATTTTGGCCAGCATTTTTAAATGGGTTCACTCAAGAAGGCTTTTTTCTCTACTACCAATTATCCTCAGAGAAAAGCAAAGAGGATTTCTTCTCCCACATTTCTCTATCAAAGAATCTTCAAAAAGTAAACCCATCTAAGTCATAAAAAGATTTTAAGAGTAATTCTGCTATCTGGTGGCAAAACGCATAAACAACCAGAGCAAGTGATGGGGTTACAAGTACCAAAGAATGGGCCTGAATTTTTCTTACATTTTCCAAAAAAAACAGACTTTTCTAATCTGAACTAAAAATAAAATGCTCAAATTTTGTCAAGGAATCATTAATTTGGGAATAAAGAAAAGGAAATGATAGAGTGTTATTGAATATTGTGTTAGCGACTATTAGAAATTTTGCATTCAATTTCTGAGAAAATTTGAATCACTAAGACTTTCCTTCAGTGATAAAGAACAACTCTCCAAAGCAGTATAATTGTCCCAAAGATAAGCTGGTCAGTTGCCATTGTGATGCAAATGCTCCCTGTGACTTAAAATCATACCAAATGAATTTTAAAGCAGGAAGAAATTTTGAATATTACACAGCCTGACATTCTCACTTTACAGATGAGAAAACTGAATGCAGGAGATTAAGTGACTTGTCTAAGACCACACAACTAGTTAAAGTCAATGCAGGGCCTAGAATCTAAGTCAAGGGCCAACGATATTTCTCCTCTTCTTGGGCTTCCCCAAGTAGCCCAGAGGTAAAAGAATCTACCTGCAATGCAGGAAATGCAGGAGGCTCTAGTTCAGTCCCTAGGTCAGGAAGGTCCCCTGGAGGAGGGCATGGCAACCCACTCCAGTATTCTTGCCTGAAAAAGTCCATGGACAGAGGAGCTTGGTGGACTACAATCCATGGGACTGTGAAGAGTTGAACATGACTGAGCTACTGAGGACACATACACTTGACTGAGAAACGGTAGGAGTCATGAAAAAGAATTTCAACCAAGGCCTATTGCATCCCACATGTTTTCCTCATTGAGTCTATTTCCCCTCTTTGAAAAGAATAGTGGGTTGTATTAACAGTGAGTTTAATATTGTTTTCCATACTTAAATATATCAGAATCTTAAACCCTCAAAGCAGGGCTGCAGGGGCTCCTTGATGGGACTTCCAGGCAAGACAACCTGTGGATTTCATCCTCTGCTCACCCCCATTGCCAGGAGCCCTAGCGCAGAACACAAGCTGCACAACAGTTCTCAAAGTGTGGTCCCTGGGACTACAGCATCCACATCAACTGGGACCTGTTAGAAATGCACATTCTTGAGTCCAATCCCAGACCTACTGGATCAGAAGCTCTGAGAGCAGGACCCAAAACAATGTGTTTAACAAGACTTCAGGTGTTTCTGACACACTGAGGTCTGAGAACCACTAGCCTACGCAAGCAAAGTACCTACCTTAATAGAATCTGATGTTCTCCACCTGAAAGGCACTTCTTTATCATATATAGAAATGCCAGCTCATTTTAGAGTATGTCTTGTTACCTAAATTTTGAAGCACTGGCACAAAACTTTCCTGACAATTGTTCAGTTTACCAGTAGAATCCAAGCTTTACTCAAGACTTGGAGGGTTAAGAATGAAATAATGCCATTTGTAGCAGCAAGGATGGACCTCAGGGTTATCACCCTAAGTGAAATATTAATAAGTCAGACAGAAAAAGACAAATATCATACAATCTCACTTATACGTGGAATCTAAAATATGACACAAATGAACTTATCCATGAAACAGAAACAGATTCACAGACATAGAGATCAGACTTGTAGCTGCCAGGAGAAGGATGGATTGGGAGTTTGGGATTAGCAGATGCAAACTCTTGTACATAGAATGAATAAGCAACAAGGTCCTCCTGTAGTGCACAGAGAATTACATTCAATATCCTATAATAAACCACAATTGAAAAGAATATGCAAAAGAATGTATCAGATGGTAAAGAATCCACCCACAATGTGGAAGACCTGGGTTCATTCCCTGGGTTGGGAAGATCCCCTGAAGGAGGGCATGGCAACCCACTCCAGTATTCATGCCTGGAGAATCCCATGGACAGAGGAGCCTGGTGGGCTACAGTCCATGGGGTCGCAGTCGGACACAACTGAGCAACTAAGCACAGCACAGCACATAGTATAACGAAATCACTTTGCTGTAAAGCAGAAATTAACACGACATTGTAAATCAACTATACTTTAGTAAAATAAAACTTTTTAAAAAGACTTGGCAGGTTTTTGTTCTGTTTTGCTTCATTCCCCAAAGACAATGAGTGTTCCTATGAAAGCGGAAATGAGAGAGAGGAGAAAATGTTGCAAGAGCACAGAGATGAGGGCGAGGATATCGTCTCTTCCTCTTCCTTTTCTTCTTTCTCCACCCACAGCTCCTACATAGCCCTCCCTTCAACCACTATTGGCCCTTGTCTTCCTGGCCCCTTATTGGTACTCTCATAATGCTACTCTGCTGTTTACTGCCATGACTTCTATTCAACTGCCCATTCCTGAGTTTTGGAACATCAAGAAATCTCAGTACCTAGAAGAGAGGTAACATCTAGTCAGGTCCCTCTAATACAGAAGAGAAAAAAACTGTGGTCTTGGAAAGTTAAAAAAAATTATTCTCTGCTCTACAACTCTTTCCACTCAATGAATGAGATTATACATTTTTTCTGTTATGCTTTAAATTTCTTGCTTGAGTTCAGCATTTTAGCCCCTCAAAAATCAAGTTAAAGTTGGTTATGTCATTGTATAGCAGTTCTTCCTTGCTTACGTTTATCAGAAAGTTTTTCTCAGCCTGCCTTTTGTATTTTAACAGCCTTTAGTGAGAATAATCAGAGCTATAAAGTACTTAGTGCACTAAAGACCTTTCTTAAGATTGTCTTTAGGACACTGATCATTCAATCCGAATAACAGTATTATCATTCAGTCTGTATTTCAATATCTTCACAGAGATCATTCTGCTTTCAGTACCTGGTATGTAGCATGGACTGTCCTAGATGCTGAGAATACATCAGCTAAGGGAATAGCACTGGGGAAGGGGAATACCTTTCTTAGTGGAATTTACATTCTAGAGGAAAGCACAAAATATGTAATAAAATAGTACCTCAGATGACAGAAAGTGCTAAGGAGAAAAATGAAGCAGGGTGGAGAATACAAAATGTTACAATTCTAGGTAGGGTGATCAATAAAGGCTCATTAAGGTGGGAATATTTGACTATCTTGGGAGACTCTCATACATTTTATTAATTTGTTGACTTCTAAGAAGGACCAAAAACCATTTGCTTTTCAATTACTCAAAAACCATTTGTTTAGCCATACATTCTGGAATTTTCTCCGCGTTAACATCAACCTTGTAAGTTCTATTTTCTTGAATTAGCCCTGTGTTTTCCCAGAACCAGTCATGTCACTGATACAAATAAGAAAACAATAAATACCAGGATATACAAAAACAGAAAATGTAAAGCCACAGCTACACAACTACATGGAAATTTGTTTAAAAAATATCAATATCATGAAATTTGTTTAAAAAAAATAGGTTTTTCCTTCTGCACTTTTATATACTGAAAGAAAAAAATCCATGTTTATTATTATTAATTATTATTATTATTATCAGCTACCCAAGTTCCTAAGAAGTCAGCAAAAGACTGTGAAGTGTTCACCTGGGTAGATGAGAAAATTTGAGGGAGGAAAAACAGAATGAACCTTTAAAACATCTTTTGCAGAGAACTTAATTTCATCTTTTTGCCCCAGACTGAACTAATAAAGACATAATTTATTTAGCCAAAGCACCTCAAGTCAAATACAGAGTTTTCGTGGCCCAGGCAAGGTCTTTTTCGTGCCCCCTTACACTTGGTTCACAGAAGAACAATGAGTTCAAATAATTTGGCCAAGGTTACATGCCGAGTTTGTGGTTTTGTCTGTTTTAAAACTGGAAAACTGAATGTTTTCCCCTTCTTATTATACTCATCAGAATCCATTGTCTCTTTTTTCATGTCTCTGCTCAGTTCTAAGGAAAACTTAAAATATTTAACTGCTTTGGTCATTTTAGTTCTTCCAAATTGGGCAGTCACACAATTGCTTCATGTCCAATATAGTTACTATAAAATGTCCAGAAAAAATAGGCGTTGTTGTTATAAAAAAAAGGGGGGAGGGGGATGTTAACATGGTTACAGGGTAAAACAAAATAAAATGAAAGCAAAATCGAACCAAAAATCTTTATATAGAATAAAAATTAATAATATCTTTGAATCAAACTTCCCAGGGTCATGCACAAAATTCGATGATTTATTCAGCTCTGTTTAAGGAAAACATCAATGATGAGTCAAAAAAATTAAGCTATCCACTCTTCTATCCCTAATAAGTTCCATTAAAGAATCCATAGCCTGCTTATTAAACTTCAAACTATATTGGCCTTTGCATAATAGAAAATCTTTACTTTTTGTTTTCTTTTTGTTTAGCAATTTTTCAAGGTGATTAATTGTCCTACTACAACATTAGAACTTGTCATCTAGAATTTCTTTTCTCCATGTTTGAATTCTCACCTGTTTTTTACTAGGTTTTGGAATAAGTCCTAGATTCATATCCTGCGTCTTTTGGTTGTGTGCTCAATGCTGTGTGTGATGTGGGCTTATTTATCTCTCTGAAATTCACTTTATGCTTAAATGGCAACATATAGTACCAAACTCTTCAAATGGTTATTTTGAGAACTAGATAAATAATAAATATGATACCACTCACAGTTATTGTTAAATCAATATTAGTTTCATTTCCTCCTCCCCAGAAATTTTCCTTCTTTGCTTAAAACAGTATTTCTTCTTGCAAAAATTTTACAGTATAATTGTCAAACATCTAGAAAACAGAGACAACTAAAATAAGAAAATTGAAATTATTCCTTTTCCTCATTATCAAAGACAATAAGATTAATACGTTTTATATATCTTTCTACCCTTTCCTTCTTTAGATATATAGAATATTTTTTAACTGTAGCACTAACTTGAGTATCCGATACATATAAAAAATTGCATAAATCAAATTCTCACAAAGTAAACACACCTAACGTCACTACATTTGATGTGTTTTTGAACTTAACAATGCCTCACAACCACAAAAGCGTGGAAGCCAGACACGGAGGCCATGTCTCCGAGGTTGAGTTCTGCTTTCCAGTTTCGTGGTCATGTGACCTGGATAAGCTTTCAAAGTCACAGTTAGCTGCTAAATAGTAACAGTTTCTCCAGTTATGAAGATTGCATGAGTTAATTTATGTCATTTACTTAGGATAATGTGAGACATGTAGCATGTACCCAGTCAGGTAAAACATTGTTTTATTATACGCTATCTGAAGACCCTTTTCTCTCCCAAGAGTTACACATCCCCTGTGTTCATGGAAGTCATTTTTCTCTTGAAGAATTCGGTCAGCTCCCTTAAAGTCTTCTCTGATTTCCTCCTATGCGGTTAATCAAATGGAAAGCAATCACCATCCTCACAATAAGCCGCATATTTCCATTTGTGATCAAATTTCCTCAGCTGGTAGCAAAACTGCAAGGTGTGCCCAATTACACCCTACCTATCTTCCCAGACAGAAATCTGTTTACTCTCTTCTATAAACACTTCTATCAGGCAACTCATTCTCCCTTAAACTGGCTTATTCTTTTCCACCTCCAGCTTTGGGTTTACATCTCCCAGCTTTCTTGAAATCCCCCTTTTTTTTCCCATCAAGCTTTCAGTATTTCCCACCTTCCTCTCGCCTCCATACCGCCCTCACCTGGCAGTAATCAGGCACTGCCTTCCTCACAACCAAGCAGTTCACCTCTATAAATGGCATCTCACAGCTCACAAAACGCTTTCACATTACCGTCTCTTTTGATCCTCACAGCAATCTGATGAAATAATAAAACAGTGACTATTACCCACATTTTACCATCAAGGAACTTAACTCTTCATCATGAAAACACATCCAGTCCCTGCCTAGTATGAAAGCTCCTCCAGACCAAAAACATTACACCTTTTGTTTTCATGTCCTCGAGACATATTTACTTTGGAATTGATTTACTGCCGAAATCATTGTTATCAATAAAAACAGCAAACACTTTTGAGTGCCTTGTACATATCTCTGGGCTAAATACACACGGTTACCGTTTATTTATTTAGCAGTGTATTCAATATCTGCCATGTGCCAGCACTCTGCTCCATCTTGGGACCCCTTGCTAGGAGTCGCTTTGATTCTCTCTATATACTGAGATTATGGGAAAGAGCATTGGGGTACCTTCTGGAAAACCTTGTGTCAAGTACTGCCTCCACTAACATACATGTAGGGTTATCTTGTGCATCTCTGGACCTGAGTTGCCTTGTCTACGATATCTCTGATCTGACCCCCTCATGAGATTATTATGAAGATCAAATAAGGTTTGCAAGTACTTTGTATGCTTTATGAAAATATAAAAGTATCAGTGTTGCACGATTATTAAAAAATGGCTCTTGCCCTTGCCTCCCCACAATCCAGTTGGGAAGATAAGGAATTTACATAAGACGAGTTCTAATAAATAATGATGTCTGTTCAGTGACAGAAGATGCCAATGTATAATAACCGAGAGAGAACATGAGAAAGTAACGTTGCACTTGTAAATTCAGAAGATTAAAACGTTCTTCCAAATCTTAGTTTGTCCCCTACATTATCAATGGGAAAACATTAATTGTTCTTGTGGGAATTAACTTTCCATCAGAAATTGGATTACTCGTTTGGATTCTCTAAATGTTTTTAATGCCCTGGATTACTGTGGCAGTACTTTATCCAGGTTCATTTCATTCTTTTACACTTATTCCAATGAAATAGTAAGTTATTGCCCCCTGATTTCTGAGGGAGAAAGAATAGGAGCAAATGTAAGGAAGCTGCTCTTTGATCTCTGTGCACATCAATTACAGGTAATAAATCCCCCTGCAGTTAGAGCGAAGACAGGATCTCAAAAGCACATGGACTTTCCTATTAGAAAATATAAACCAAATAGTGACTATTTGTTGTTTAGATTTATTTTGTGAGTAATGTAACTGAAAAAACAACCCAGCATTGAAGGATGTATCATTTTTAATCTCAGCACTTTTAGCTACTGCCAACACCAGATAGAGTATCTTATTGCAATAATTCAAGGATTTCTCTATTAGTTTCTCTAAGCCCTTAAAGCAAATGAAGCTCTTATGATATAAAACACCTTCTTTCTCTATTTTTTTCTCAGCTCTCAAGCCTAAATGCATTTCAGGGTAGAATTTTAAATGAACTAGATAAATGAAATTCTATCTAACTGTATTAATTTTTGACACTCTTTTTATGATTCTTTTAAAAAGAACATAGAAACGAATTGCAGCTCTGGCTGCCGTACAGTCATGATGAATAGCATGCTACAAATAATTTTTTTTTCAAACTTTTGAAGGAACAATTTAGATGTTTAATCTCTTAGGTGGCTTTACAAATACCCTCCATTGATAATTGACCAAGGCGCTAGCAATGAGGTTTCTTAAACAAAGAAAAGCACTCGTATATTCAAGGAAGCATTTTCATACTTTCTCTCCCTATTGTTTAACCTTTTGTTCCCATCACGAATACCTATCCGTAGTTCTTATCTCTGACCTTGAGGGACTGTATAGCTGTATCGAGACTTCCTTTTAGCTCACAGATGACCTTCAGCGGGATGTCATTGAGCTCTGACCTGCCTCAGTGATCAGCTCACACAAAATACATATGCTGAACAGTGCTGGTGTGTGCAGTAGGGGTAAGTGAATTATTTACAAAAATTTGAGTTGACACCTTTTATCAAATGTGGAAAGATGAAGACAAAACAGCTGCTATTGCTGTCGTAAGCAATCTGCTGGTGATTGAATAAAAGTGTCAAGAAAATGGCTGCTTGATGGCCTTTTGTTCTCCCTCATCCAGCTTGATGTTAGTTTGAGCTGTCAGTTAGGAATCACGGCAGTGTGATTTATCAATAGACTGAGTGACCTTCTCTTTTAGCTTGAGGTAGAACTAGAAGACAGCGCCCTCTACTGTGAATACACCGCGCTTCCTCTTAGTGTGGCATTCTTCTGGTGATTGGTTTGCATTTGCTGGAAGCGACTCACTCTTGTGATAACTAAGGCTTTTTAAATTTTGCCCTGTTTCCATTGCCGCCACACATTTGTTTAAAATTAGAAAATAAAACTAAAAACCTTCAATCATATTTCTATACCTTCCAGCAAACTAAATTAGAAAATCAGTATTTCAGATAAAATGCTTCCTCCTTGCTAATTAAACTGCAGAATAAGGAAACATTATCTTTGATAGCAAACTGACTCTTTAAATAGTGTTTGGACTATGTTGATATTAATATCCGTTAGCATTAACTCAAATTATTGTGTAGTCTCTATAAAAAGAAGGGTTTAGACTTATTTTTCTGTCAGACTATTGTGGTCTCCTCAAGAAAGATATTATTATCAATCAGAACTTTGTGGATCTTTGAGTAGTATGAAACCATAGCAGAAAAGGACCTTACAAATGAATATCCCCCACTGCCATTGTGTAGATATATGTGTTTATTTAAAGTAGGACTTTCTAATTTAGTTAATATTTCTTTGATCTAAAACCCAAAGGAGAATAAGGTTTTCCTAGCAGCTATTGAAAAGGAAATAGTGAATCTTTTTAAAAGAATTAGAATAACATTATCTGATTTCCAAAAACACATAATCTTTTAAGAGCAATGAGATCTAATTTAACAAACTCTTGTGCTTTTAAAAACTGTTAGATAAACACAATTTAAATACACTTAATTTCTCCCTAGGTATTCCACAATAATTATTTTAACTTCTTATTTTGTATTTTTATATCAGACATGAAAAATCACTGTGGAAGCATTATCTTGTCGGCCAAATCACAGACTTAAGTATACAAAGATACTTTGTTAGGGCTGTCTTTCCTCAGCCTCTCCTAGTTGCTTCCATTGCACCACAGATTAGGGCAGACCAGGTTTGGAAACTAAAAGGATGTGCTTCCCTATTTCACAAAATGTCCACTTCAGACTCCCTGCCTTTTCTTCCCTAATTTAATTTCAACCATTAGGTGGTGAACTCACTCTCTCTTAAATGAAGAGAAGCACCAGGCTTGGGGGTCAAACCTCAGTTCCTGGCATGAGCTTTGACTTTTTCATCTCCATCCTGATATACATACACACCATGACTTGTTCATAAAAGATCTGCAGCAAAGTTGAATAATATGTAAATTTTATGTTGTAATGAATTAGGTCCTAAGATCTTTAAAGGTCAGACACCTGGTATAATACATCACATTCTTTAATATCAACTACAAAATAACTGTAATAAATTTTTCCAACACCACATCCTCATACGCTGCTACCCACAAGGAAGCACCAAAGGAAATGTGTCATTTGTCAAAACATGCAAAAAAACTGGCATGTGTACAAGTCACTTTAAAAATAATTCTCAGGTTAGAAATAGCTTTCCAAATGAATATTTTGTGGTTAAACAAAGAAAAACACATTAGTGTTTGACTGAAATCATCTCCTGATATGTTAAAAGAAGGAGGAGAAAGAAACAACTAACATTCTAGGATATATGATCAAATCATTTTAATTACTTACAGGATAAATGTACAATTTATAGGCAAAGAGCCTTATTTGATTATCTTTAAGGAAAAACTCAACAAGCATGGAAATTTAAGTATGGATGAGTGAGTGGTCTATTATAAAAATGTATAGCTTCTTGAGTTATTGAAATTTTATAGTTGCTATTAAAATTAAAATATTTATTTCTTTTATAATGCTATTTGCAAGCTTCAATTACAAGTCTCTATTATAGGAACATATCTCTTAGCAAGGGAAGGAAAAGAGATTTGCTCACAGAAAGGGCAGACTTTAAGAAATTTTTTTTAAAGTGCAAACCCATGTGAATACTTGCTCTCATTCCCACTCACCCCATGCCCCTATACTCAAATAGTGTGTTTTATTGATTTAAGGTACAGTGAAATGCACATGTAAGCAGAAATATTCATCTTTAGAATTTCTAGTGTGACTCCAGGTAGGTCTCTGATATATATTCGTAACACTGTTGAAGGTATGCCCTTAGAAATATACATCAGTGGGACTTCCCTGGCGGTCCAATGATTAAGAGTCCACCTTGCAATACAGGGGGTATGGGTTCCATCCCTGGTTGGGGGACTAAGATCCCACATGCCGAGGAACAACTAAGCCCGTGGACAGTGAAAGATCCTGAATGACACAACAAAGATCCAGCATGCCATGATTAAGACCTGATGCAGCTAAATAAGTAAGTTAAAAACCTTTCCAAAAAATATATATATAAATAAACATTATTTTAAAATACATATATATATATGTATATATATACACAAAGTGATTATTTCGTATACCTCACCACTGCCACCAATCTGGTGAATTTTCAGTAAGAATTGAAACTGTATTTGAGAAATAATTGAAGGGTTTATTAATTTAAATAGGATTCACATTTTAAAACTGCATATGCTTACCAAAACACTGTGATCACCTGAAACACCACTTTTATTTTTTTCAACCTATTCTAGAATGGTCTGGTTCACATATATATATGGCATCAGTCAATAGTTAAAAAGTAGAGTGGAAAGTTGAGATTTTAGATCACTTAAATCTTAGATCATCAAGAGGTACCCTATAAAAAACAATTGAACCCAATGTAGTTTTAGTGTTTGAAAGTTCTGGAAAACTGCCCAAATCCCACCCTTTTTAATATATATACATAAAGTTAATCAAAATATTCATAACCTTTATAGCCAGATATAAAATGGACTTTCTGGGCTGGGAAGAATGAACCCTGTCCCCATAAGCAGCTGAACCCTTGTGTTCTTGCTCCCTGTGAGTTAAACATAGAACTCCTTAGACAAACTGAAGGGACTAAGGAACTCTAGAATGAAACTTTCTGGATTTCAATTAATTTGTTCAAAGTGGGAAGATGACGTAAGGAAATAATTTCAAGAAAAGAAATGCAAAATAGTCAAAGAAAAATAATTTACAGTAAATTGACTAAAATAAAATTTTAGGCCATTAAAACATAATGGTCATGAAGGTGTTATAAGAAGTGCATGTTCATCCTCTGCTGGTAGAAGTGTAAATTTCCTTAGCTTTCTGGAAAATACTTTCAGAATGTAAGAATTTGGTAAACAACTTGGCAGTATGACCCATTCATTCAACAAATGTTTATCCAATGTTTAGTTTGTGGTTAACAGTAAGCAAACACAAAAATATCCCTGCTTTCTTAGAACTGATATTCTGGTGCAGGAGATAAACAATAAGCAAGCAAATGATTAAATAGTCAGCATGTCAGATGTTGGTAAGAGTGATGGAGAAATTGTTTTAATTGGCAGGGAGAGGAGCAGAGATGTGTGGCTATTTTAAGTAGATTGGTCAAGGGTAGCTTCCCTGAGAAGGTGGCGTTTGAGCAAAGACCAGAAAGAAGAGAGGGTTATTGAGGGAGGAGCCCCAGGCATGGTTGACCTCTAAATCCTACCTAGACTCAGCTCCATGCCATCAGATTGGTTTATTGCCGGTCACAGGGGTGGGGGAACACCCCTGCCCGCATGCTCTCTGCTGTGGTGACCCAGCAGCAGACCCACCACTATCCCTATATTGGAGAACCCACCCATCTCAGCCAGTGAGATGCTGGCACCCTGCACACAGGATGCCCAGGCCCTTGGGAACCGTCTTCAGAGTTCGCAAGCAGCTGGGCCCTGGTGCTGCAATAGGGCATAGGTAAGCCTCTGAGCAGCTAGGGGGGTGGGGGGCCCTAAGCCCACTATGCTTATTCCCATAAGTACTCACCTTGGCCTTCCCCTTTCCTGTCCTGGCCCTGAGTTTTCTCTGAAGTAACTCACATTGGTGTGTCTCATTTATCCTAGGGAAATAAGCAGAAGTCAAAACTAAATATGGGCTTCCCTAATGGCTCAGACGGTAAAGAATCTGCCTGCAAGACAGGAGACCAGAGTTCAGTCCCTGGGTCAGGAAGATTCTGTGGAGAAGGGAATGGCTACCTACTCCAATATTCTTGCCTGGAGAACCCCATGGACAGAGGAGCCTGGCGGTCATGGAGTTGGACACGACTGAGCAACTGTCACTTTTCACAAAACCAAATCTCTGCCTAAATTCTTTATCAGTTATTTACAATAGAAATATCCAGACAATAGAAATATACAGTGAAAGGGAGCACTACAACTTATATTTACAATGATTTAAATATCAATATTCCTGGAGAAAGACAGAAAATAGTTCACTAATGTGTCAGGTTATAATTTGTAGCCTGTGATAAAGCAGGTTAGCAATCTATGGCCCAAGGTGGCAACTCTGACCCAAGGCTTGTTTCTTTTTTTTTTTTCTTTCTTAAGTTTTCTTAAACACAGGCCTGCCCATTCATGTAGCTGCCTTTGTAATAAGACAACAGAGCTGAGTGGTCACCACAGAGACCACATAACCTACAATACTAAAATATTGACCATCTGACCCTGATGGTTTGCTAGTCCTTGGTCTACAGAGTTCAGTCACAGATATTTTCATTTCTTCCTTATGTCTCTGTATTTCTATATTCTTTACAGGTAAAAATATATGATGTTTATAGTCAGAAAAGAAAGATAAATAAACAGTTTTGTTCTTTTATATTGTCTAGAAATATTTTCATACCATAAAATGATAGGATTCTCTTTATCAGATCCAGCGTGGTCCTCAGCCATGGTTAAATAGCTTGTTGAAAGTGTTCGTTACTAAGATGTGTCCGAGTCTTTGTGGTCTCAAGGACTATAGCCCACCAGGCTCCTCTGTCTGTTAAATTCTCCAGGAAAGAATATAGGAGTGGGTTGCCATTCCCTTCTCCAGGCATCTTCCTGACCCAGGGATCGAACCCAGGTCTCCTGCATTCCAGGTAGATTCTTTACTATCAGAGCCACCAGGGAAGCCCTTCAAACAGCTTTGTAATGGGGACTATAAAGTTACTATTTATATCACCAACATCTGTAGCTCACACTTATCACTTTTCAGGCATCTAAGTGCTTTGCAACTATTAACTCTTTATGAGATAGAAATGATCATCTCCTTTTACATATGAGGAAACTAAAAACAAAGGAGTTATATAATTCACCCCAGGTCTCATGTTCATATACAGGAGCCAGGATTCAAACCCAAGCAGACTGGAGCCAAAATATGTACTCTAAATCCTGTACTGTGCTGCCTCCTTGTGACTCTTTAATTCTTGTACTGTCTTCTCACAGGAAACAAGTATTTTGTTCAGGGTAAAAATTAGTCATCTCAAGTTAATACTTGAAGTCCAAAAACTTCTGCAAAGGCTGAAAGGGGAAAAGAGATGGGTGGGGAGAGAAGAAAGAAGGAATAGATGTGGAAGATTGACTTTTCATTGTCCTGACTGTTTTTATCAAAAGTAGATCATGGAAAGTAGTTTGGTGCATTTATTACTCAAGGTTTTCCAAAGAAACAAACCAACAGAATGAGTGTGTATATAGAGACAGATTTAATTTTTAAAAATTGGCTCTCATAAGTGTGGGAACTGGCAAGTCTGAGTTCTATGGGCTGGCCAGCAGGGTGGAGACCCAGGGAAGCTGTAATGTTGAGCTTAAGTCTGAAAGCCATCTGGAGGCAGAATCCCTTCTTTCTTGGAGAATCTTGTTCTTTTTCTCTTAAGGTCTTCAAACTGATTGGACAAGGACCACTCACCAAAGTGAAGGGTAATCTGCATTACTCAAAGTCTACTGATTTACATGTTAATCTCATCTAAAAAACATACCTTCACAGCAACGTCTGCATTGATACTTGACCAAATATCTGGGTACAATGACTTAACCAAGTTGATACATAAAATTAACCATCATCTCTGAATTCTGATGCAGAAGAAGACTCTTAAGAGTCCCTTGAACTGCAAGGAAATCAAATCAGTCAATCTTAAAGGAAATCAACCCTGAATATTCATGAGAAGAACTGACGCTAAAGCTAAAGCTCCAATACTTTGGCCACCTGATGTGAAGAGCCAACTCATTGGAAGAGACCTTGATGCTGGGAAAGATTGAAGGCCAAAGGAGTAAAGGGTTGCAGAGGATGAGATGGTTAGATAGCATCACCGACTCAACGGACATGAGTTTGAGCCAACTCCAAGAGACAGTGGAGGACAGAGGAGCCTAGTCTGCTGCAGTCCATCGGCTAGCAAAGAGTTGGACATGACTTAGCAACTAAACAGCAACAACTGAGTAAACAAATGAGAAGAAGGAAAAAAATAGAAAGAGGAGAAAACTAAGGGCCACAGCTACTGTAGGATTTGAGGTTCTAGAAAGGAGCACACACTTCTCTCCCCTCAAGAGTTTCTAATCTATCAAGAGAAATAGACAAGCCAATAGGGGAGGGAGGTGGGAGGGGGGTTCCAGAGGGGAAGCATATGTAAACCCATGGTGATATCATGACAATGTATGGCAAAAACAATAAAAAAAAAAAAGAAAAGAAAAGTCACAGTGGTAGATAGGCTGGTGACTTGACTCCAAACAAGGGTTTTGACCCATCTAAGCAAAGGTGGTCAATGGGGAGGACAAGCAGCCCAGGAAGCAGGCTGGACAATCAGCCTTAGGGTTTAACTTGGAGGGGCAGGGAAACTTGGTCAAGGAAAATTGTGGGTGGGATAGGAGTTGGAAAGGACAGCCAGGAGTCTAATATCTTATCCTGTGTCCTATGCTGCAAGTAAAAGTAGAAAAACTATTTTTATAAGACATTCTGTGATCTTCAGGAACATCAACTATGTTGCCCTGGTCAATAGGAAAGCATGTATTAAGAGTGGAGCAGTGCAGCCTGGCTCCAGCTTCCTTTTGATGAGGGCTTCAAGGACCCTCCTCACCACTTTAATCCTTCCAGGATTTACAGCTTGGGTAGGGTAGATGTTCTTTTCATCACAGGGAAATGGAATGCAAAAGTAAGAAGTCAAAAGATGCCTGGAGTAACAGGAAAATTTGACCTTGCAGTACAGAATGAAGCAGGGGAAAGGCTAATAAGGTTTAGCCAAGAGAACGCACTGGTCATAGCAAACACTCTCTTCCAACAACACAGGAGAAGACTCTACACATGGACATCACCAGATGGTCAATACCTAAATCAGATTGATTATATTCTTTGAGGCTGAAGCTGGAGAAGCTCTATACAATCAGCAAAAACAAGACCAGAAGCTGACTGTGGCTCAGATCATGAACTCCTTATTACCAAATTCAGACTTAAATTGAAGAAAGTAGGGAAAACCACCAGACCACTGAGGTATGACCTAAATCAAATTCCTTATGATTATAAAGTGGAAGTGACAAATAGATTCAAGAGATTAGATCTGATAGAGTGCCTGAGGAACCATGGGTGGAGGTTCGTGACATTGTACAGGAGGCAGGGATCAAGACCATCCCCAAGAAAAATAAACACAAAAAAGCAAAATGGTTATCAAAGGAGGCCTTGCAAATAGCTGAGAAAAGAAGAGAAGCTAAAGGCAAAGGAGAAAAGGAAAGATATACTCATTTGAATGCAGAGTTCCAAAGAACAGCACAGAGAGATAAGAAAGCCTTCCTCAGTGATCAATGCAAAGAAATAGAGGAAAAAAAATAGAATGGGAAAGACTAGAGGTCTCTTCAAAAAAATTAGAGATACCAAGGGAACATTTCATGCAAAGATGGGCTCAAAAAGGACAGAAATGGTGTGGACCTAACAGAAGCAGGAAATATTAAGAAGATATGGTAAGAATACACAGGAAAACTATACAAAAAAATATCTTCATGACCCAGATAACCACAATGGTGTGTTCACTTACCTAGAGCCAGACATTCTGGAACGTGAAGTCAAGTAGGTTTTAGGAAGCTTCAGTATGAAAAAAACTAGTGGAGGTGATGGGATTTCAGTTGAGCTATTTCAGATCCTAAACGATGATGTTGTTAAAGTGCTACACTCAATATGCCAATGAATTTGGAAAACGCAGCAGTGGCCTCAGGACTGGAAAAGGTCAGTTTTCATTCCAATCCCAAAGAAGGGCAATGACAAAGAATGTTTAAACTACCACACAATTGCACTCATCTCACAGGGTAGCCAAAGTAAAAGTGTTAGTTGCTCAGTCGTGTCCAACTCTTTGCGACCCCATGGACTGTAGCCTGCCAGACTCCTCTGTCCAGGGAATTCTCCAGGCAAGAATACTGAAGTGGGTTGCTGTCCCTTTCTCCAGGGCATCTTCCCAACCCAGGGATCAAGTCAGGTCTCCTGCATTACAGGCAGATTCTGTACCATCTGAACCACCAGGGAAGCCTGCTTAAAATTCTCCAAGCCTGTGTTCAACAGTATGTGAACCATGAACTTCCAGATTCAAGCTTGATTTAGAAAAGGCAGAGGAACCAGAGATCAAATTGCCAACATCCACTGACTCACAGAAAAAGCAAGAGAATTCCAGAAAAATATCTACTTCTGCTTTATTGATTACACCAAAGCCTATGATTAACTGTGTAGATCACAACTAACTGTGGAAAATTCTTCAGGAGATGGGAATAACAGAAAATTCTTACCTGCCTCTTGAGAAACCTGTATGTAGGTCAGAAAGCAACAGTTAGAACCGGACGTGTAACAACAGTTTGGTTACAAATTGGGAAAGGAGTACTTCAAGGCTGTATATTGTCACCCTGCTTCTTTAATATATATGCAGAGTACATCATGAGAAATGCTAGGCTGGATGAAGCACAAGTTGGAATCAAGATTGCCAGAAGCAATATTAATAACTTCAGATATGCTGATGATACCACCCTTATGGCAGAAAGTGAAGAGGAACTAAAGAGCCTCTTGATGAAAATGAAAAAGGAGAGTGAAAAAGCTTGCTTAAAACTCAACATTGAAAAAACTAAGATATGGTGTCTGGCCCCATCACTTCAATGGAAAATAGATGGGGAAACAATGGAAACAATGACAGACTTTATTTTCTTGGGCTCCAAAATCACTGCAGTTGGTGACTGCAGCCATGAAATTAAAAGACACTTGCTCCTTGGAAGAAAAGCTATGACCAACCCAGACAGCATATTAAAAAGCAGAGACATTATTTACCAACAAAATTCTGTCTAATCAAAGTATGGTTTTTCCAGTAGTCATGTATGGATGTGAGAGTTGGACTATAAAGAAAGCTGAGCACTGAAGAATTGATGCTTTTGAACTGTAATGCTAGAGAAAACTCTTGAGAACCCCTTGGACTGCAAGATCAAACCAGTCAATCCTGAATGAAATCAGTCCTGAATATTCACTGAAAGGGCTGATGCTGAAGCTAAAGCTCCAATACTTTGGCCACCTGATGCAAAGAACTGACTGATTCTGGGAAAGATGGAAGGCAGGAGAATAAGGGGATGACAAGGGATGGATGGTTGGATGGCATCACCGACTCAATGGACATGCGTTTGAGCAAGCTCGGGAGTTAGTGATGAACACCGAAGCCTGGCGTACTGCAGTCAATGGGGTCTCAAAGAGTTGGACACAACTGGTAGTTGAACTATCTGAGGATAGTGCTACCAGGGAATAGTACTTTGCCTCTCCAAGGGGTGTGGTAGGACCACAGACAAGTATCTGAAGAGTTGCGGAGCCACAGACATTTGTGAGGCAGGATGGGAGATCACCATATGGAAGCAGATGTCAGACAGACTCAGAGACTCTTCAGGATACTGGTGAGCCTGTCTTGGGGTTACAAGGATTTAGAGTTGAATTAACACTACTCTTATCAAATGAGGGTTAGTGCACATAGGCTGAGGAGCTTTAGGTGACAGTAGTGTATGATGCTTGTTTTGATGGACATAAGAACAGAGAAACACTGAGAAGGAAGACTCAAGAGATCTTTGGAGTTCGGGCTATTGTGATAAGTCCATGTAAAGTGAACATGAAATATATGTGGGCCTGAAGGTCGAAGTGGGAATTGCAGCTTCTCTGACTCCATAGACTTTTTCAGATTAAGCCTTTTCCAGATGGAAAGCTATGGAGTCTTTGAACCACAGTGATTCTTCTTTCCATTTCCTTCCACCCATTACCCTCCCCAGCCCCCACTCCCATCCCTTCACTGAAAATTCATTGTCCTTATTGTTCACTCTCTCTCAGGAGAAAAGCTTCATGTTCCTTTACAGACCAATAATTTCCTAATTTGTTGGACTGGGGGAAAAAAGGCAGAATGTAGACTCCATCAAGACAGGAGTTTTATTTTGGTTGTTCCTATTTTATCCCTGGTGCTTGAAAGAGAGTCGATAGATAAGACATATTGCTAAGAAAAAAAGTCAACTCAGTTTCCTATTATTTTGGAGATCATAACGACTTGTGATACTAAAAGGAAGCCCAGGAAGAGGTCAAATTGTTTAGCAGGGTACCGGGTATATGTTATTGTTGTTTAGTCACTAACTCATGTCCACCACTTTTGAGATCCCCGCAGGCTCCTCTGTGTTAGTGATCAGCAAATGTTACCTGCTATTATTTACCTAATGAGAAATGAAAAGAACAAAAGTTTATTTTCCAGTGAAATATTAAGTAGCTAGACATATAGGGGCCTGGTTATGGAAAGCCTCCATGCCATATTGAGGTGCTCAAATTTTATTTAAAAGCAAGGTTTTCAGAGAATTTTAAGCAAAGCAGTAAATGGTAAGGATTCCATTTCAGAAAGACTTCTTTTGTGGCAGTGTGAAGAATGAAATGGGGTGGAATTTTGAAAAAGCAGAATGGAAAAGAGGTGGGAGATTGGAAAGGCATTTGGGAGGTAAACTTGGCAAGAACTGTTAAGTAATTCAAGAAACTGGGGGAGGAGCTAAGAAAAAATGCAGTAAGAGTACTTTGGGCTCAAGAGAGCATATCTTACAAATATGTTGGTAAGTGGCTTATCAAGAAAGATCATACAATCTGCTTTTCTGGGGGTCTTTAAAAATGAGATTGAGCTATCTCTGTTTGGTTAGCTGAAAACTTGGACTTGGTCAGAAGCTGGCCCAAGCTTTTGATGTTACAATTTCAACAGAAAGCCAAAACCAGATATTTTGATATCTACAAATACTATATAATATTTGAAAGGTTTGACTCATACCCACATCTTATCTTCACATCTTCTTGTATTGTTTTTACTTACCTACAGAATTTTTTCCCATTCACCTTTAAATATTCTATCATCCTCTGCCCACGCGTTTTTCCAATCATGTTCTCATCATGTCCCATCATTTTATGACAATGACATCGCTGCCGAGTGACTTCATTACTGTAAAGAAACAATATGAGTTTACACCTGAAAAGAGCATAATTAGAAGCGTAAATTATGCCTGCTGTCAGGACAACAGACATTAACCCTGAAACTTAGAACATAATACTGAAATAGGTTAGGCTTATGCTACCTGAAATCACTGTGAACCTTGAGTGTTTTCTCTACAAATAATCCACCCAAAAGTTATGACAGTTTTTAAAACTAGGAAACTAGGTGAATCACCCTATATTGCCTCTTTTTCAGGTCTTTTCTTTTTCTTGATACATGCCATGCTGATATTAAAAGGTGTTATGAGACTATATTAAAGGCTGCTGAAAAAGATATTAGTATAAAGTGATGTCATTAAAAAAAACCCAACAAAGTTATGACTATAAGCACTAACAGGAATCTTTAATCTTGTACAATGGTCCAGGAAACTTAGCCAACATCTAAGAAATGTGATGTTTCAACTACCATCTGCTAAGTAAAACCACAGCTGTGTCAATTCTCTCCTATTCTGAGATGGAGAGGTACCCCTGCTTTCACTTACACATCATCCTCTTGAATCATATTGAGGTTCAGAAGGCCACCCCTCATTGCCAGTATGCTTTCAGACTACAAAGTAGAGACCAAAATTTCAGCATAGGCTTTCAAGAACTGTGCTTAGAGAAGAGAAGCATGGTAGAATTTTGGTCCTGGGAAACTTTGACAAACATGTTTTTGCCTGGAATGATAAGCCTCATAAACAGAGATGCACAACAAAGGTCTGTGTACAAATAGAGGGTACTTGACTAATTCATTCGGAGTGTTGCTGTGGAAATCCATGATTATTTTGAGGGGCTAGAATGGCTGAGATCTAGTACCAACTAGACATCAAGGGTTCCCTGGGTGATGCTACTGGTAAAGAACCCGCCTGCCAAAGCAGGAGACATAAGAGATGCTGGTTCAGCCCCTGGGTTGGGAAGATTCCCTGGAGAAGGGCATGGCAACCTATTCCAGTATTCTTGCCTGGAGAATCCCATGGACAGAGGAACCTGGCAGGCTGTAGTCCATGGGGTCACACAGAGTCGGACACAACTAGAGCAACTTAGCATGTAGTATCAACTATCACTCTGTCTTCAAATCTAAAGAAACACATACACACACACTGAAAATTTTGGCACTTCAGAATAACAAACAACCTTCTCCTAAAAACTTCAGTGTTTTCTTTTGTGCATGTATGAGTATCTTTATCTATTTATCCATATGAATATATAATAGATACAGGGGGCTTCCCAGGTGACCCAGTGGTAAAGAATCTGCCTGCCAGTGATGGAGCTGTGGGTTCAATATCTGGGTCAAGAAGATCCTCTGGAGGAGGAAATGGCAACCCACTCCAGTATTCTTGCCTGGAAAATCCCATGGACAGAGGAGCCTGGTGGGCTACAGTCCATGTGGTAACAAAGAGTTGAAAACTACTGAGCGACTAAGCATGCACACACACACACACACACACACACACACACACACACACACACACACACACACACACAATAGGCAAAAGGAGAAGGTGGCAGCAGAGGATGAGATGATTAGGTAGCATCACCGACTCAACAGACAGGAATTTGAGCAAACTCTGGAAAATAGACAAGAACAGACAAACCTGGCAGGCTACAGTCCATGGGGTGACAAAGAGCCAAACATCACTTAGGAACTGAACAGCAACAACATATATATATACATATATATATATATATATATATATATATATATATATATATATATGTATATCTTCATATGATTTCTAGATTCTTGAGTATTTTATTTTATATATTTATATGTGTAAATAGACTTCCCTGGTGACTCAGATGGTAAAGAATCTACCTGCAATTCAGGAAATCTGGGTTCCATTCATGGGTCAGGAAGGTCCCCTGGAGAACGGAATGGCTACCCACTCCAGTATTCATATGTATAAACAGGTACATAGACACGTAAAGTAAAAATATGCACCCTGATTCACCAGCGCATTTGGGCCTGTATGTATACATGATCCTATAGAAATAATAAAATGGCATATCTTATTACAAAGAAGAAGATAAGAGGGAACTTTTGGATACGATGAATAAATTTATGGCCTAGATTTTGCTGATGGCTTGATGAATATATGCTTATCCCCAAACTCAAGTGCATACATTAAACATGCACAGCTTTTTGTACATCAAAAAAAAAATGCTTTTAAAGAAACAAAGTATTGTTTAACATGCTACATTTTACATGAAATCTCAAATGTTTACATGAAAATCTCTAATTTTGGTCAAAATATTTTTAAATTAGTATGATACACTGAAAGGAGCAATTTAAATATGTTCAAACTTTCTAAAAAGCAATTTGGCAATGTATTATATAAGATTTTTCGAAAGTTCATGCAATTTTATTCAATAAAGTTATTCATAATAATATTCTAAGGCAAAAATAAATATAAAAAACACATAGATATGAGTATTTTCTTTACAGTGTTATTTACAAAATGGAAATGGAGGCAACGATAGAGCAGTATGAAATATTGGGCAGCCATTATAAAATTAATATAAAAACCCAGAAAATAATATAAGGAAAATGTATCTAATAGTTTGAATTCCTAAATATATGAGAAAATTCTTGTCTTATCTACTCTCTGGCCTTGAGAACTGCAAATAGGACAATGCCCCAATGTGATAATATAAGGAAATACCGGTTATATATTATGTATTTTCAGAAATATTTTCCATTGTGTTTATTTTTATTTGTATATAGTAAAGTCCTGCAAAGATCCTAAATAATGAAGGCTTTTACAGACAGGAAGCTAAAAGGATTATTCCAAGTGAAACAAAGACATATTTTCCTAATGGTGAATAGCAGATTATTTATTCCTGAAATTCACTATGTCCCCACTAAAGAATCTGCATTTGTGATAAACAAGTATATTTCTTGAGGAGCGATTTGCCATGTTTCCCAAAATGTGAGGTCTAATTTCTGTTAAAATATTTTTCAGCATTTTTAATGAATTTTAATAAAGGTTTATCAGGCACTTGTTATGGTGCAGAACTTTTATTAAATCCTGTGATCCATAAAATGTTTTTTTTTTGAATGACACATAGTTTAGTTTTTCATTTAGAGGCTATAAAAGTGTTCACAAAAGTTATGTTGAAAAAAAAGTGATTGAAAGTGCTAAAACACTGTACAGAATATAAAATCCTTTCATAGACTTTTTATGACACATGAAACACGAGTCTTAAAGGTTTAATGTTACTGACTTTTATACAAGGCTTTTTAATTCTTGATTCCAGTTATGGTTCTGCAAATGAACTGTGACATTAAAAGGAATCAGGCTGGAACTGCCGGGGCTCACTTTCTAGATGAGTTCCCACCAGCCAGAAGAGGTTCTCTCTAGGACCCACCCCGCCCACAGCTGATTAACACACACTGGCTTTCCAGGAACCAAAGAGGGAGCACGCTTGACAGTTCCCTCCTCCCTGAATTCAGTATGAATATTGGGCAGGGCACCAGATTCCTGTTAGTAAACATCAAGTATTAAGGGTGACTATGCATTCCACCTTGCTTCCTTAATGTCCTACACCATTTACAGCTCTAACTGTGGTGTTGTCTTGGCTAATCTACAGAACCAATATTCTTGTCTGTTCCATTAGCATCACGGATAGAAATTCCCCTTGGCTTTACTTTTAGGGAATTTTGCATCAAGGTACAGGCTTGAATCCAGTAGAGAAGACAAATTCACTCTTCTTTTGGTAATTGCTATTATTTAGGGACAACCATACAAAGTTGGTCTTTTAGTAACAAACACTGAAATCTTCCATTTTTTTATGGCTCATGTTAGTCTTCCAAGAATGGCCAAAAATTAGTGAAAGTCACTGTGGCTATTAAAAGTCAGCCACAGTGGTGATTTGGGATAAGAAGAGAGCAGAGTAATATGGATTAGTTGGATCAATGTAAGAAGCCAATTTGCAGCATTCAGATTAGAGTTCGGAGTGATATCCTTAGCTTAAATGATCTTGAGTAGTGCCTGAACATTACATGTTATTTTGTAAGTGTAGACATTGTTCTATTGTTGGTTAATTTCCTAGAGGACTCAAACAAAGTTCCAGTTTCCATGTGTTGATACTGCTCTTTGAAAACTGCACCCAAAAATGCTTGTGTTTATAGAAGAGAATGGAAAAAGCATGATATCGAATAGCTATTCCAGATATCCTTGTGCTGCTTTAGGAGTCATCAGTGGTACACTCCAAAAGGTTGTAATAAAATACCTGTGCCATATATGATATTCATGATTCATCTGTTTGTTTTAATAAAAAAGTATCTTTCTTATTTCAAAAATATTTTAATATGAAAGGGACTAGACATTGGATTTCTCGAAATGAGTCATAACCTAATATCCTGAATGTAACCAAAAGAATGATCAAATATAATGAAAACGTCTGCTTCACTGTAATCTGTGGTGGTTCTAATTCAAAGCATGTGAATCTAATTCAGTGAAAATTATCAATTTCTTTCTCTATATTCTTCAGCACTACATATTTTAAACCAAAAGCTCACAAGTTTTACAATAATTTTAGTGTACTTTAGAAATTATTGAAAGACATATTTTTGATATATTACTGTATAGTGCATTAAAGACTTTGCAAATTATAATTTTTTCTCAAACTTCCATGATTCATGTATTATCCATTTGTAGCTTAGTTTATTATAAGTACTGTGTCTGTAAGATATTAAAACTGCAGTTCAGCTAGAATATCCTGTGTGAAGACTATTTTTTAAGACAGATTTGCCTTTCTCTCAAGTATTCTAAATTAGAAAATTTTTACTACATTGCCAAATGATTTCTGCACTTTCTTACCTTTGAATATTATTTACCTATCTATTACTCTAGAGATGAACAACACAAAATTCACTATACTTAATTCATTACAGCCAAGAGCTAATAAGCAAAAATTCTGCCTGAAACTCAAAAAAAAATCAGCTTTATGAATATTAAAGATATTTTAGGCCTATCAAACATTGCTAATTTTAAAAAGAGAGAGGCAATAAGTTAAGAAAGTATAAGCAAATCTAACTTTTTGAAAAACAAACTTTCCAAAGAGGTAGTATTCTCTAAAAATCATATTTTAATCTTTCAGTAGGTATTACATATGAATTTTTGGTTTTTAGGATATAATTATATGTCTCCTTGTTGTGTCACTGGATTTTAAAATTATAAACACAACCAAATGGAGACATCTGCATTACTTCCACTTGTAGGCAACATGATCAGGTGTGAGACCCCCAAGCTCTCATCTCCCCTTAGAAGTCACGGTTGATTTGGCAGAGCCACAGAATGGAAGAGTCCTGCATCCCAGGGTCGCTGAGCAGAGAGGAGCTACTCTGTAGTATCACCTGACCTGTGTCATAACTTGCAAGAGGAAGAAATAAGATTCCTGGGTTGGGAGGATTCCCTGGAGAAAGGAATGGCCACACACAGAGAAGCCTGGTGGGCTACAGTCCATGGGATCACAAACAGTCGGACACCACTGAGCAGCTAACACTTTCACTTTTCACTTTTAAAGGCTAGAGCCAGCATGAGAACCTATCACCATTGGACAATTGGATTCCAGACTTGTACACTTCACCACTGTGCCTCTTAGTCCCCATTCAAGTTAAAAATTCCTTGGTGTGCACTCTTCCTTAACCTCACTTCTTTTCCTGTTTTTCTCACATATACCCCAAAATGCAGCCGTTGTTAGATCAACACATGCTTAGCATCTTATTCCCTCATCTTGAAAGACATTTTCTCATTGTGTTTGTCAAGTTTACTCCTGTTTCTTTCCATTCATCAGCCTTGGCATCCTCTTGTGGTGCCTTAAACATTGGTCTTCCTCTCAATGTCTCTCTCTCTGTTCCATTTCCAAAATGTGCTTGAGGGCCTCTTACTGCAGCACTTAGCTAAGTGTCTGGCATACAGTAAGTGCTCTGTATACAAATGCTCTTAAGTGCTCTAAGTGTCTGGCATACAAATGTTTTTGAGAGAATGAATGAATGAGGTAGGTTTTGCTCTTCACGTTTTACCATTAAAAATGTGGTCCTCCAAATGATTAACCTTTTATTTTTGAATGAAGGACATTTTGTCCCTTCTTAATAACTTCCTAATGAAAGATTCAATTTGTGAGTTATGTGACCCCATTCATATTCTATTTCTTAATTCATTATTTATTTCTCTCTTATATGTAGGAGCAGATATATATTATAGAAAATTAAAGTTCCAAAGTGAAAGTGCTATTTTCTCCTAAACTCTTTATTTCAAAACTTAAATTTTCAGACTTAAGCTTAAAATATATGTTTCCAGTCTTTCTTTTTTCTCTTGTAGTTTCCTAAAGGGTTCAAAAGTTACCTAAGCAAGCAATAATAATAATGGTTAAAAAGTATTAAACTCATTATATGTGACAGCCTCTGTCATATATAAAATAGCTCATGCATTCCTCACATCAACTCTATGAGGGTGATATTAATATTATCTCCAATTGACAGATGAGAAACTGAGGCCCTTTGAGATTAAGGAACTTATTTAAGGTCACACAGCTAGTGAAAACAAAAGATGAAGAATGCTTTCAAACTCGAAGTCATCTGATAGCAGAGTATTTTGAAGGAGATGATGTTTTACATGTTGATACCTATATTTTTGAATAAACTAATAAGAATAAGAGGAATGAAAGTAACCTATGTTGTTAATAAAAGCCACACATGATAAACCCACAGCAAACATTATTCTCAGTGGAGAACAATTGAAAGCATTTCCCCTAAAGTCAGGAACAAGACAAGTGTGCCCACTCTCATCACTACCATTCAACATAGTTTTGGAAGTTTTAGCCACAGCAATCAGAGAAGAAAAAGAAATGGAAGGAATCCAAATTGGAAAAGAAGAAGTAAAATGCTCACTGTTTGCAGATGAGATGATCCTCTACATAGAAAACCCTAAAGACACCACCAGAAAATTACTAGAGCTAAGCAATGACTATAGTAAACTTTCAGGATATAAAATTAATACACAGAAATCCCTTGCATTCCTATACACTAACAATGAGAAAACAGAAAGAGAAATCAAGGAAACAATTCCATTCACCATTTCAAGGAAAAGAATAAAACACTCTTATTCTTGGAATAAATCTACCTAAAGAAACAGAAGACCTATATATAGAAAACTATAAAACACTGATGAAAGAAATCAAAGATGACACGAATAGATGGAGAAATATACGGTGTTCATGGATTGGAAGAATCAATATAGTGAAAATGAGTATACTACCCAAAGCAATCTATAGATTCAATGCAATCCCTATCAAGCTACCAACAGTATTTTTCACAGAACTAGAACAAATAATTTCACAATTAGTCTGGAAATACAAAAAAACCTGGAATAACCAAAGCAATCTTGAGAAAGAAGAATGGAACTAGAGTAATCAACTTGCCTGGCTTCAGATTATACTACAAAGCTACAGTCATCAAGACAGTATGGTACTGGCACAAAGACAGAAACATAGACCATGGAACAAAATAGAAAGCCCAGAGATAAATCCACGCACCTATGGACACCTTATCTTTGACAAAAGAGGCAAGACTATACAATGGGGTAAAGACATCCTCTTAACAAGTGGTGCTGGGAAAACTGGTCAACCACCTACAAAAGAATAAATGAGAACACTTTCTAACACCATACACAAAAATAAACTCAAAATGGATTAAAGATCTAAATGTAAGACCAGAAATTATAAAACTCCTAGAGGAAAACATAGGCAAAACACTCTCTGACATAAATTACAGCAAGATCCTCTATGACCTACCTCCCAGAGTAATGGAAATAAAAGCAAAAATAAACAAATGGGACCTAATTAAACTTAAAAGTTTTTGCACAGTGAAGGAAACTATAAACAAGGTGAAAAGACAGCCTTCAGAATGGGAGAAAATAATAGCAAACAAAGCAACTGACGAAGAATTAATCTCAAAAGTATATGATCAGCTCATGCAGCTCCATAACAGAAAAATAAATGGCCCAATCAAAAAGTGGGCCAGATTTTTTCTGTAATGGCTGCTTCCTTGAAGTAGGCGCTGTCATGTGGAATCTCTTAGCCTCAGAATCCAGAGCTGCTGGAAGGGAGTCAGATAGAATTAAGTACCGCTTTCTTTGAAATCTTCATCCTTCAAGAACCAGCCACATCATGATCTCAGTTTCAACACAGTTGTTTCTAGTCCTCTTCTCATTGCTTTTGGTGCTGCCTGTTGTTGAAGCAGTAGAAGCCGGAGATGCAATTGCTCTCTGGTTAGGTGTGATTCTCAGCATTACAGGCATCTGTGCTTGTTTGTGGGTGTATGCACGAAAAAGAAATGGACAGATGTGACTTTGAAGGGCCTCCTGAATCCAGCCTTCCCCTGAAAACCTTTGTGCTACTGAGTTTCAGAACTGAGCTTTGGTGTCTGAATGTTCCCAAGAAACAGTTAATAGGGAAGTACCATATTATTGGTTATTTTCCTATAAAAAGGAACAAATTGATATACTGTGTTAAAGGGAAAACAACATGTTTTTGTCACAACAGATAGCGCACTGGAAAATGCCATCTGTAATTTGCATTTACTGAAATTTGCATAAGTATTATTTCATAGTTTCAGAATTCTCAGTAGGAAGAAGGAAACTCTTGCCCAGAATCCTAGGAAATTGCCACTGTTCAGTTATAATCACTGCCTCCTGCATCATTGAGGAGTTTTTCTCCATATTTTTATTGGATTTTTGTTTTGTTATCTCCCAAGTTAGTACTGTACCTAGACATTAAATACAGTTGGTCAGAAATTAAAACTTATCTCTGTGGGAAAAAGTTCAGAAAATGTATTCAATATGTCTAACATTGAAATGAAGAGAAGATTTAATGTAAAAAAAATACTTTATATTGACATTGAAATGGAGAAGAGATGTATTGTTTAACAAAAACAAAAGATGTTCATATTAACTGAGTAACATCTCCATGGTGAGAAGTACTATGTTAAGTATAAACCTATTATGTAAGTTAAAAAAAAAAAGTGGGCCAAAGACCTAAACAGACATTTCTCCAAAGAAGTCATACAGATGGCTAACAAACACATGAAAAGAAGCTCAACATCACTCATTATCAGAGAAATGTGAATTAAAACCACAATGAGATACCATCTCATGCTGGTCAGAATGGCTGCTATCAAAGTCTACAAACAGTAAATGCTGGAAAGGGTGTGGAGAAAAGGGAACCCTCTTACATTGTTGATGGGAATGCAAACTAGTACAGCCACTGTGGAGAACAGTGTGGAGATTCCTTAAAAAAAAAAAAAATGGAAATAGAACCACCATACAACCCAGAAATCCCACTGCTGGGTATTCACACTGAGGAATCCAGCATTAAAAGGGACAGGTGCACTCCAATGTTCATCACAGCACTGTTTACAATAGCTCAGACATGGAAGCAACCTAGATGTCCATCAGCAGATGAATGGATAAGAAAGCTGTGGTACATATACACAATGGAATATTACTCAGCTATTAAAAAGAACACATTTGAATCAGTTCTAATGAGGTGGATGAAACTGGAGCCCATTATACAGAGTGAAGTGAGTCAGAAAGAAAAACAATACAGTATATTAACACATACATATGGAATTTATATATGGAAAGATGGTAACGATGACCCTATATAAAAGACAGCAAAAGAGACACAGATATAAAGAACAGACTTTTGGACTCTGTGGGAGAAGGCAAGGGTGATGATTTGAGAGAATAGCATTGAAATATGTATATCATCATATGTGAAATAGATCACCAGTCCAAGTTCAATGCATGAAACAGGGCACTCAAAGTCAATGCACTGGGACAGTCCTGAGGGATGGGATGGGGAGGGAGGTAGGAAGGGGGTTCAGGATGGGGGACACATGTACACCCACTGCTGATTCATGTCAATGTATGGCAAAAACCATGACAATATTGTAAAATAATTAGCATCCAATTAAAATAAAATTTTAAAAATTAAAAAAATAAAAGTAACCTGTGTTGGGGCCGTGAGAGTATTATGGGGAGGCGAAAAGTTCTCACACATTGCACTAGACCCTGATTGTGGATCTCTATGATGTCTTGGCAAAGTGTAATATTGTTAATCAACTACCCCATCCTTCAATCTGGGTGTGAAAAGCTAGGTTTGTAAAGTGATTTCTTTTTCATTCCTGCCTCAATATTGTGCTTAAGCCTTTCACTAACTGATTGACTTGATAGTTTGTATAGAGAGATTCAGGAGGACCAAGACCTCATGATCAAGTTCATTATTTTGTTGGTCACTTATCTTACCAGTTCACTGATCATACACATAACCAGTACTGCCTCTGATCTTGTCCTCTAAGACCTTATAATCCAGCAGGAGAAATAAAAACTGGAATATAAGACAGGAAAGTGAACATACGATAGACATACAGACAATAGCTAAATAGGCTTGCCAGGTGGCACTAGTGATAAAGAATTTGCCTGCCAATGCAGGAGACACAAGAGATGATCCCTGGGCTGGTAAGATCCCTGGAGTAGGAAGTGGAAACCACGCCAGTATTCTTGCCTGGAATATTCCATTGGCAAAGCAGCCTGGCAGGCTACAGTCCAAGGGATCACAAAGTCAGACGCAACCAAGCACACACATAATAGCTAAATGCAACTGGGAGGCGGAGACAGGATTTCTACTCTGTGGAACACATAGAATTTGAGATGGAACTTGAAATCGGAGAAGAATTTCGACAAGTGAATAATAAAGGAAATGCAAATATAAACTAGGGCAAAGGGTACAGGAGAGAAGCATGAGGCCTACAGAAGAAACAGAAAGCAGTTCAGATGGTTGTTGAATGACTTGTCTGCCGAGAACTAGGAAGCAAGAGATTTTCTTTGAAACCCACTCATGGGGTCTTAAGTAACAAGCTAAGATGTGGAATAAGATTCTTCAGGATTTGAGAAATCAATTAAAGTTTCAGGAAGATATTTTCTGGCAATGGTGTCTAATAGGGAGAAGGGAGAGGTCTAAGCCCAAACATTTTGAGGATATAGCAATACTTCTAGTTGATAGATAATAAGGATTTAAAAGGAACAAGATGAGAGACAAATTCAGGAGATCATACGGAAGTGGAAGCTACAGGACTTACAACTCTCATGATGTTGTCAGAGAACACTCAAGGTTTCATCTTTTATTGACCTTGGGACTATTGATGGCTTTATTCATCAATAGTAGGAAACATAACAGCAGAATAAAAAAATCTCAATGGGAACGATGACTTTCACATCTGGACATGTTCCACTCTGTCCAGGGGTGATGCCTAGCAGACAGGATTTCAGAACAGTCGGCACTTGGACATATGCATTTCTTAGTACTCAGAAAGGAGTGTCTTAAAACCAAGAGATGTGGTCTTTATGGTTTTCTACATATAAGATCATGCCATATGCAAAGAGAGACAATTTTACTTAGTCATTTCCAATTTGGCTTTCCTGGTGGCTTAGACAGTAAAGAACTTGCCTGCAATGCAGGAAACCCAGGTTCAATTCCTGGTTTGGGAAGATGCTCTGGAGAAGGGAGCAGTATTCTTGCCTGGAGAATTCCAAAGACAGAGGAGCCTGGCAGGCTACAGTCCTTGAGGTCACAAACAGTTGACGGGACTGAGCAAATAACACATTTTTACTTGTTTTCCTTCCCTAACTTGCTCAAGCTAAGATTTCCAGTACTATATTAAATAGAAGTGGCAAGAGTACACATTCTTACTTTGTTTTAAATTTTAGAGGAATGCTTTTAGTTTTCACTACTGAGTATGAAATTAGTTGTGGGCTTTTCATATTGACTTTTGCTATGTTGAGGTAAGCCTCTTCAGGATCTAATTTATTGAGAACTTTTATCATGAAAAGTTGTTGAAGTCTTTAAAATGCTTTTTCTACATCAATTGATATGATCATACGATTTTTATACATTTTATTAATATGGTGTATCACATTGAATTTTTGTGTTGAATCATCCATGTATCCGAGGAATACACCCACTTGGTCATGGTTTATGATCCTTTAATGTGCTAGTGAATTCTGTTTGCTAACATTTTGTTAAGAATTTTGGCATCTATGTTCATTAAGGAACAGTTCAGTTCAGTCCAGTCACTCAGTCATGCCCAGCTCTTTGCAACCCCATGGACTGCAGCACACCAGGCCTCCCTGTCCGATATTGTGGAAATCGTTTTACAATATATACAAAATCAAATCATTGTTGTATACCTGAAACTAACATTTGTTGCTGTTTAGTCGCTAAGTTGTATCTGACTCTTTTGCAACACCATGGATTTGGGTTCCCTGGGCTCCTCTGTCCATGGAATTTCCCAGGAAAGAATACTAGTGTGGGATGCCATTTCCTTCTCCAGGGGATCTTCCTGTCTCAGACATCTAACCCTCATCTCCTGTGTTGGCAGGTAAATTCTTTACCATTGCCAACAGAGAAGCCCTAAGCTAACATAATGTATGTTAATTATACTTCAGTAAAAAAAGGTGCTTGTAGTTAGAAATGTGAGAAGCCTTTAAATGAGATTCAAAAACTTTGAATTGATAGAGGAAATGAGTCAAAGAGAAAAGAATATTTTTAAATACTATTATTCGAGCAGGATAAAAGAACACTTCTGAGATAAAGATGAGAGTAGGCTCCTTAAAAGAGAAATGGTTACTTAAGCAAGGTAAGACACACAAAGGAATTTTAAAGAATGTTTATGCTACATTAGCCTGAGTTAACATGTTCTCATATTTTCATCATTAACAGCAAAAACAATATCATGAGCACATAGTCTCTTGAGAGCACTTGTTATCTGTGACATAGGAACTAATTAATTAATTGGACATTGAGTTGCATAGCATTGTTAAACCTAAAATGTGATTTGGGAATGTTAGGATCTCTATATTTAAAGTACAGTCTTCTGTGAATGATTTAAATACCATAAGAGCTGATAATGATTGTTCATATCACATAATTGACTAGCTTTTAGGATGTATCAAAAGTCTCATATATCCATGGAAAGCAAAAAGTAACAACCACTGAACTTCTAGGAATCTCTAGTAAAAAAAATTTTAATGATATTAAAATAAGTTGAGTCAGCAAAAAATGCTTCAAATTCTCCAGACTTATTTTTGGAAAGGGTGAGCAAATGAATTAAGTTGTAGGTAACTACATCTGAGATGCAAAGTAGTAATGCAGATAACAATCCATTTTTTATAACTAAAGCTTAGCTAAACTATCATTTGGCCACAATGATAATTTTGTATCAAACTATAAATAACAACAGGAGATCTGTAGAGAAAAATTGCCTTGCAGCATTTTTGAAAAAATTAATGTATATCCAATATTGATCTTGATTTGTGCATGTTAAACTGTTCCTCCTTGAGTAAAGTATTCTTGAAGTCAATAATATGCCATAATCTCATATGACACTAATAAAATAACACAAATGACAATTCATTTTTGTTAACTTGGCTATGACTTAATGGATGGATAAATTTTGTTAAAAGAGGAAGCAAGAACGTAGTGCATAGTAGGCACATCTGTAAAACAATTGTGATTGATTTTTTTTTTTTTTTGGTCACTTTCCTAAGACAGAAAATGAAGCAATCGATCTCTTGAAATTTTTCCCAAAAAGTGTTTTTATGGCTGTTGATATGAATTTCAGAAAACCAAAGCCACATACGTTAGGTAGTTTGTTTTGTTTACTAAAAATGTAATAGAGTAATGGTGTTGCCAATAAAGTCCAAGGAAGCTAAAAATATGCAAAAGAGCAGCATTAGAATGATTTTATATGTAAGGCTTCCCTAGTGGCTCAGTTGGTAAAGAATCTGCCTGCAATGCAGGAGACCCGAGTTCCATCCCTGGGTCAGGAAAACCCACTGGAAAATAGCTGAGCAGTGAGAGAGCTAGGTAAAGTCTTAGATTCAAGGAAAAATACAGAGCAAGGAAGAATTATTTTCCATCCAATCCAGTTTTCCTGTGTATTCATTATGAGAAAGCAATGAACTAAAGACTTGTGTTTGCACGGTACCCCAACTAAATTTACAGGAGAAAATGCAAACAGTGTAACTTGAGAAAATAAATTTATGTTTGAGTCTCCCTGGTTATTTCCTCACCATCAATTAAACTCTTGAAAATGTACCTTAACTCTTTCAAGGCACTTACAATCCATTTAGGCAGAGGCAGATACTTTACAGTGAGAGCTAAGGTACCATTTAATCCAAGACTTTATAACCCAGGAGTGCCATGGGCAATGAGAATTCCTCTGAGGTATGCTTTCTTTGGAGAAAATATTGTTTGACCACAGTGTGAGTTTGGTCATGATGTGTACAGAATTGGAATGTTAAACAGAATGGTAACTTTGGTAAAAGGTCATTTATTGGGGAAAAAAAAAATTGGCTCAACTCTGTAACACTAGGGCTTAAAAATAAGAATGTCCTGCCCTTTCTTGCCTTACTGGGTCTCACAGACGAAAGGGAAAATTCAAATTAGTACATTAGTTATCCAAATTAGTAAATCTTTTCTCCATATAAAATATGTTACTCAAAATAAATCATAGACCTAAATGTGAAAACTAAAACTATAAAATTTCCAAAGGAAAATTTAGGAGCAAAACTCTTTGTGACTTTGGGTTAGTCAAAGATTTCTTAGATGTAACACCCAAAACATGATTTATAGAAGAAAAAAAATGGACTTTATCAGAAGCAAAATCTGCTCTTTAAAAAGACAGTCTTGAGTGAAGGAAAAGACAAATCAGATCTGAAGAAAAATTCGCAAGGTATATTTGATGAAGAACTTGCATATCTGTAATACATAAAGAACTCTTAAAACAATAATAAACCAACTTAATTGTTTTAAATGGACAAAAGATTTGAACATTTCATTAGAGGAGATTGCAATACTGATTGCAAATAAACTCATCAAAAAATGCTAAACATTAGCTGCAAACAAAAGCTGCAATGAGATACTACTACATACCTGTTAAGATGTGTAAATTTTTTTTAATTTTTAAAAGCTAACCTTGGCAAGCACTGACAAGAATATGGGGTAACTGGAATTTCATATACTGCTGATACTTTCTGTGTGCTTAGTTGCTCAGTCGTATTTGACTGAGCAACCCCACAGACTATAGCCAGGCCTTTCTGTTGATGGGATTTTCCAGCAAGAATACTGGAGTAGGTTGCCATTTCCTCCTCCAATGGATTTTCCCCACGCAGCATTGAATCTGCATCTCTGACAGACATATCCGTTTACCACTGAGCCACCTGGGAAGCCCACAGTACTGATGGGAATGTAAATTGGTATTGTTACTTTGGAAAACAGTTGATAGTTTCTTAAAATGCCACATGATCCAACCATCCTAATTCTAGATATTTACCCAAGAGAAATGAAAAGTACACATCTATTCAAAAACTTATATAGGCTACTAGGAATCACAGTCTGGGGAACAGACAATGTCCATCAAGTATAATTAGGTGAAGAGGGCTTAATAGAGGTTTATATAGAATGCTACTGGGCCCAGAAGAAAGCAAGTTACTCAGGAAAGGGGATAATGATCAAGGAAATCCTGCGATCATTCTTAAAATACAAAGTCTTGACAGACAACAAAAATTAGAAAGAGTGTTTCAGAATGTGCAAAACTGAACTCAAAACATCCCAAACTAAACTCCCATTTTCCCCACATCTGCTGTACCAGGAACTGTCCCTGTGTCAAACAATGGCAACTCCATCTTTCCAGTTGCTCAGAACAGAAAGTTTAGAGTCATTCTCGACTCCTCTCTTTCTCTCCTATCTTTATCCAACCCATTAGGAAAGACTGCTGTCTCTGCCTTCAAAATATTAATATATCCACAGTCTGTCAACATTTCACCATCTTCACTGTTTTCAGCTATCGTCATCTCTCGCCTGCTATAGACTCCTGCCTAGTCTTGCTGCTTCAAAACTGGCCACCGTCTGTAGTCCATTCTCAACACAGCAGCCAGCATTATCATTTTAAAATATAAATCAAATCATGGGAGTCCTCTGCAGTGGCCTCCCAATCCATTCAGAGTAAAACTAAGGTCTTACAATGGTGAGAAAGGCCTTCACAAGTTAGCCCCTCCGTCTCTCTCACTCCTTTTCCCAGCACTGTTCTCTCTGTGACTCCTTGCCTTTCCTCACTCTTCTATTCCTTGCCCCTCCCCAGCCTCATTGACCCCCCTTGCTGCTTCTAGAACAGGACAGGCAGATTTCTATGTTAGAATTTTTGCACTGGCTGTTCCTTGTGCTGGAACTCTTTTCCTCCATATCTCCAGATGGCTAATTCTCATACCTTCCACAGGTCTTACTCAAATGACACCTGCCGGAAACACGCTATATGAAATCGCATCCTGCCTTTCCTCCCAAACTACCACCTCACAGTCTCAGTTCCATTTGCAACTCTTTGTGACCCCATGCACTGCAGTGCCCCAGGCTCCCCTCTGTCTGTGGGGATGTCCCAGAGGAGCCTGATGGGCTGCATTTCCCAGGCAAGATACTAGAGTGAGTTACCATTTCCTTTTCCAGGGGATCTTCCCAACCCAGGGATCAGACCTGCATCTCTTGCAAGTGTTCTGCATTGCAGGTGGATTCTTTACCATTGAGCCACCAGGGAAGTCCTCAATTCTCCTTACCTTGCCCTAACCTTTTCCCCATAAAACTTACCACCTGCTAACATACTGTACTTATTTATGATGCTCATTGCTAGTTTGTCTTTCTGCACTGGAATGCAAGCCCCATGTTCTCTTAATTGATATATCCCTAGATACACTGCCTATTACATAATAAATATTTAATTTTTGTGTGTTCAATAAATGTAAGGTTCATGAAAATGAGAAAAATAGCCATTCCAATGACTGCAAATTGTCAGTGTCACTAGAGTGTTAAAAGCACATGAGATAAATATATATGAGAAGGTAAAACAGGAGTTGTAGAAGATCTTTCCATCCTCTGCAAAGAGTGCCAGCAAGTGGGGAACCACTGACAAGATTTACACATGGAATTAACATGATTATATTTACATATTAGATCACTCTTGCAGCAGTGTGAATCTGACATCTCCAACTTTCCAGAGTCACAAAATAAAATTTTAAGATAGCTTTTTTATATTGTCATAAACTGACCCTTCCTGAGTGCTATAGAATCATAATTGTTAGAGAACAGATTCTGGAACAGACTGCCAGGATTTACATTCCTTTTCTACCAGTAGCTCTAAGATTTAGCAAGTTCCTCAGCCTCTCTTTTCTTTACGGGTGAAATAAATAAATAATTCTTTTTAAAAGGTTGTTGTGGTCCTATAAGAGTTATAATAAATAAGACAGTTCATGCTTGAACATGGTAAGCACTATAAACATGTTTTAATATTTTTAATACTAAAAGAAAAAAGCACATTTCATAGATGCTTTATTTAATGGCAAACTATTGCTTCATCTGTCCTCCAATAGTTTTGCACTTTCTAAATTGAGCAAGCCTTTCATACATAAATATTGGCAGTATTTTCATATATTTTAAGTTAGTAAAACTTAGAGATGTGATCATTGAAATGAACACTTCAAAGAATAATTGTTCTGTTGTGTTTTGACTTTAAACGACTCCTGTCTCATATTTCCACAAATTCCAATCTAGATGAGCAATATTCATTAAAATACCCACCGCTTGTTTTATTATTTATAGTTTATATGTCTTTCCATTGAAACAAAGAGACAGATTGTCTTCTAGCTGAGACACCTGGAAGGTGCTTGAAGTAGAAAGGCCATGATTCAGAAGTCTGCGGTGCAGTCAACAAGCAATTACTTTTGCATGTGATAGGAGACTGTCAGCTTCAAACACAGGACATTCTTTGGGAAGATTAGTCCAAATTACATTTTATTACACTGGCCCACTTGAATGGCCTAAACTTCATATACTTCTTATTCTAATGGAATTCCAACTGAGGCATTAATATATTGCTTATGACATGTTTGGAGTTCTTGTGTTATCAGTATGCATTCATGAGAGAAGCTTCAAACAGTATCAGATAACAGTGAGCTGGATGTTGGCTGTTGTACAGCATAGGGGATTTTATCATCTTGTTGAACCAGTGGCAGTGATTAAATTAAACTGTCTGAACAAAGCTTTTGCATGTCAGACTGTTGAATGGCAAAATGAAAGAGTGACACACTTCAAAGATCAGAGGAAAGGAGACAGGGCTAGAAAAACACAGTTATATAACTGTTTATTTACAACATTCAGAGACAAAGTCAACAGTTTTAAACTGTTGGTTTTCATTTTATTTCGTCTTTAAACTTTTCAGTATCATTTTATACATTTTCTAGGCGTATTTCCCCACATTCTTTTTCACATAACATACTTAATTTAACTTGGAATGTTGATTGAACGATTAGGTAGTTAGGGGAGGATTTTTTTGTTCTGTTTCTTTGTGCATGGATGATTTTTAATTTGGTTTAATTTCCAATTTTTCTCTTATTATTCCTAATAAGATATTTTAGAGAAAAAAATGTCCAGGAAACTAAGATGGTTCCATAATTTTTATCTAGGGAGAGAAACACAGGGCTTTTATTTTTCCACTTCAAGAGACAAATCAAAATTTTAAAGGAGAAGTTTAATACAGTAGAACTAAACTGAAATTATTTTTATAAGCTGAAACATTATAATATATGAGCTCTCTGAAGGAGTTTATGAGTAAACAAGTTTTATGAATATAAATGTATCTGAGATACAAAGTTAGCTTCAGAGGAATCCACATGTTTTCTATCCAATGAGATTTGTAAATCAACAGACTGTTCTGACACTTATTTATAATTATTATTTTTGTTAGCAAAAAAAAAAAAATAGCTTTGTTAGTCTTGAGAAAATGTTATTTCCTCTCACACAAAATAAAACTGGGAAAAACTCCAGAAAAAGCAAATTGAGTTTTAGTGCTGTTTCCATTACAAAGTCTACACAGTTTTAGATCATTGTTTAGACTGGTGATTTCCTTTTTATTTAAAGACTCTAAGTCAACCATTTGGAAACATTTAAGAAACTTCCAGTGTCTCAAGGTAGTTATAGAAGAGAGATATTCAGATGATACTAACCCTTGTACATTAGTTTCTTCAATTTTGATTTACACAATTTCCAGAGCTTTAAGATAATGCTCACTTTGAAATAAATGCTAGTTCTTAATGATGCATCTTCACATTTTGTTTTTCATTTTCATTTATCATGGAAGGTGATAGCCTTTCAGAGAGATTCTAAGTCCTCAGTGACATCCAGTAACATTTTAAAGTACAAAACACTTTAAACCCAGTTCCTCTTGAGACACTTAGTGATAAGGGGAGAAATCATAGAAAAAATGAAAAACAAGTCAACGTGTCCTTTTAGAATATTTCACCACAAACAACCACATCAGTAGGCATCCTTTACAAATTTACTTCTTCAACCCACCAAATATTTAGGACATACTGAGTGCAGTGAAATACAAGGAAACCAACTGAGGACAATCAGGATTATCTACAGATTCAAGAAAAGATGAATTTTTACTTAGTTATGCAGCATACTTTTTGGAATTGGGTTAGAAACATTCTCAAATAGAAATGTGTAAAGATAGCAAAACAATTCCTAAATTCATAGATTTCAAAATCCTGAAATCTATATGATTATAAACTTATTCAGTTTCATTTATAAATTGTATTTTCATAGACTATACTTTTGATTAAAATATAATTAGGAAGAAGTTACTTTTGGCATTTTCTATTATACAGAATGATAATGTTTATGTTTATTCAAAGTATTTTTGAAATTTTCTATTCACTCAAAGTCTACTATGATCTAAAAAAATTGAGAATTAAAATATTGTCAGTAATGAAATGTTATTTAATCAATATAATACAGTGTCAATTATCTTCAACTAAAAAAAGTTACTATACAACATGAATATTTATACTCTGAAAACAAAAAGTAAACTTTTTAATTTCTCCCTGCACTTTGTAAAACTTATTCATGAATTAGACAATGAAGTAAACCTCTGTGAAGTCATAAAAACAGAAAAATGTTCATGTACATTACTTGATAAAAATACAATAAAAAATTAGAAATGAATAGTAAAATTTACATAAACACTCAACATGTCGCAAATTTTAAAACACTCCTTAAGTAAATTTTGCCTCAAATAAGATATTATGAGAACTACATGAGTCAAAACTCATATCTTTAAAGATTTTTCAAAAGAAAGCCATACTCCTGGATGTTTATATCATACAAGAAAGGAAAATAAGAACATATATTAAATGAGCACTCAACTAAAGAAGTTAAAAGAAAAGCAAAAATATCTTTTAAAATATAAAATTAAAGACAAGTTTAGAAATTAATAAATAAGAAGACTTTGGAATTGATAACTTCATCTATAAACTGATATTTAGAAAAGAAAGACAATTCCTTAACAAGCCTATTCAAGAAAAATAAGGAAAAAGCAGATACAATGTTAAAAATCAGAATGGATCTATATTAATTAAATTTTCAAATTATAAGGGAATATAATTAACACAAAACTCAGAAGCCAAAAGAAGAGAGAGAATTGTTGATGCCACTACATCAAAACATAAACATTTTGTTTGGCAAAAGACATCCTCAGCAAATGTATAAGACACATTACAAAATTACAATCTGGGAGAAAAATTTGCAACCTACATGAAAGACGAAATAAGTGAAATAAGAATAAACACAGTTCAGAAGAAATAAATATGGTTACAAAGCTCTAAAAACATCATTCTTCTTTGATCTAGCAGTTCTATTTTTAGTAATTTATTCTGTAAAAAATGTTTTAAAAGATACAGTCAGACATTGCATTTAATTTAAAATATAGAAAAATAAGAAACAATATATTGGTGAAAAAAATCACAATACACACAGAGAAAAAATATGCAGCAATTAAAAGGGTTCAGTTCAGTTCAGTCACTCAGTTGTGTCTGACTCTTTGACACCCCATGGACTGCAGCACCCCAGGCCTCCCTGCCCCTTGCCAGCTCTTGGAGTTTACTCAGACTCATGTCCTTTGAGTCAGTGATGCCATCCAGCCATCTCATCCTCTGTTGGCCCCTTCTCCTCCTGCCTTCAATCTTCCCCAGGATCAGGGTCTTTTCCAAGGAGTCAGTTATTTGCATCAGTGGCCAAAGTATGGGAGTTTCAGCTTCAACATCAGTCCTTCCAATGAATATTAAGAACTGATTTCCTTTGGGATGGACTGGTTGGATCTCCTTGCAGTCCAAGGGGTTCTTAGGAGTCTTCTCCAACGCCACAGTTCAAAAGCATCAGTTCTTTGGCTCTCAGCTTTCTTTATAATACAGCTCTCACATCCATACATGACTACTGGAAAAACCGTATCTTTTGACTAGACAGACCTTTCTTGGCAAAGTAATGTCTCTGCTTTTTAATATGTTATCTAGGTTGGTAGTAACTTTTCTTCCAAGGAGCAAGCATCTTTTAATTTCATGGCTGCAGTCATCATCCACAGTGATTTTGAAGCCCCCAAAAATAATCTGTCACTGTTTCCACTGTCTCCCCTTCTATTTGCCACAAAATGATGAGACCAGATGCCATGATCTTAGTTTTCTGAATGTTGACCTTTAAACCAACTTTTTCACTCTCCTCTTTCACTTTCATCAAGAGGCTTTTTAGTTCCTCTTCACGTTATGCCATAAGAGTGGTGTCATCTGCATATCTGAGGTTATTGATATTTCTCCCAGCAATCTTGATTCCAGCTTGTGCTTCATCCAGCCCAGAGTTCAGAAACAGATAAATAAAAAATAAAATAAATAAAACAGATAAATAAAAGGTAAAAGAGTTCAGAAACAGATAAATAAGAACATCTCCAAATCTATTGTTTAATGAGAACTAAGAGGGAGGCAGCTTACAGAACACTACGCAGAGCATGATCAAAATTAGGATTTTATAAAAATGAGGTAGGAGAGGGGTTACATATGCCTAAGCAGGCCTGTAATACTACACACCAATCCAGTGACTATGATTTTCTCTGGGAACTGGCATTATGATTATGCAGGTTCAGCTTCTTTCCATCTAGAGTGGTATCCCTTTGTTTCTATGACACTGGTTGAAGAGATCTGAGCCACTTATGGATGATAATGTCCCACCTCAGGACTTCCCTGGCAGTCCAGTGGTCAAGACTCCACATTTCCAATGCAGGAGGTGTGGGTTCAATCTCTGGTTAGGGAACTAAGATCCCACATGCCATGCAACATAGCCAAAAAGATAAAAAAAATAAAGAATATCCCTAGATCCAGGATATACTTCGGATCAACTTGCTATTATATGACTGTTCCATCTCTCCTCCCCTGTGTTTTCTGTAACTAGAAGCTAAGTCTGCAATCTTGATTAAACATTTAGAATAGACATTTTTGGCAAAATATAAGCAGTTTACTCTGGGGACTAGGATTACAGTGAAAGCGCAGAGAATATATTTACTTTCTACAATACATACTTCAATATTATCTCAATTTTGGCAATAAAGTACATGATCAACTTTAAAAAACAGACATTTGCACTGACACAGAAGAAACTTTATACCAATCAAATATTTAAAAGGAAAAAGGAAGGTACAAAGTAAGATCTTTCTTTTTTTTAAAAAAAAAAAAAAGAAAGGATTGTGTATATGTTTCTGTATATATGCACATGTAACCACGTAGGCATTTTTCAAGAAAGAAGTAAAAATGTTAACAAAAGTCACTTTTGAGGGTGGAGTTATTGATTTTCTATAGTGCTTTATTTTATGCTTTTGCTTAATTGTTTTTTCTTGCATAAGCACAAAATGAGGTTGTGAAGGGGTGAAATTTGTAATTATTTAATGAAGCTAATTATTTTAGATGTAGAAAATAACAACTTCTAACAAAGAGGAGGAAGAAAGAACAAATAGAAGTATACACAGGAACTCAAAAACAGCAATGTTTGAAGCAATGGCCTGATTTTCCAAGGAAATACCAAATTATATTCAACATAAGTGACTCTTATTTTCCAAAACTGTGCATTCCCAGAAAATGCATTCCTAAACATGTTTTCACTAAGCAGGTCATATTTCATAATATCTTCATCACAATTGTATTTGGGGACAGGAAGCAGGGTAACATATTTATTTCATGGAACTTTGCTGACCAAGTTTCAATAGAATCATAGCAGTAATCATGATCTGTTAAAACAATTTAAAATATAAATTATATTCCAAATAGTAAAAAATGAATGTAGTACTTATTAGGTTACTAGAGTCATAGAAGAAGATAAATTAACACATAAATATGTTTAAGTTATAAACTTAACCTTTATTTTGTATTTTATTGTTACAAAATTTTTCATAAACATCTTTCTATACCAAGGAATGGTGCTCAAATCATTCTGACTTAAGCTGGCATTGAGACCATTCATGTAAGTATTAACTAGGCATTGCAATGGAATCTTTTAAGTGTTCTTTTAAAATTTGAAGATATGAAATATTGGGGAAAATGAATAGGTAAATCTTTTCTACTTTTTCTTCTATTCTTGATCTTTCCTACCCTTAACAATGTGTGTGTGCTCAGTTGCTCAGGCAAGCCAGATTCTTTGTGACCCCGTGGGCTGTAACCCACCAGGCTCCTATGTCCATGGAATTTCTCAGGCAAGAATACTGGAGAGGGTAGCAATTCCCTTCTCCAAGGGATCTTCCCAACCCAGGGCTCCAAGCCAGATCTCCCGCATTGCAGGCAGATTCTTTACCATCTGAGTCACCAGGGAAGCCCAAGAATGCTGGAGAAAACTATCCCTTCTTGGATCAAGCAGAACTTCTTGATCCAGAACTGAACCTACTATTAGGTAATTCCTGATGACTTGCTTAGGTGTCTCCAAGGATAGTTGTTGGCTCAGCCTGTAGTTGCATCTTAGAATTTACCACTTGTGTTGCAAAAACCTAAGTGCTGAAGAGACAGTCCAGCACTGAAGAGGAGCGTTTTTGCTGTTGCTGGTGTTTTACTTTACACAAAAGTGACACTATCTTCTTCCAGCTGTGTCCAATCCTTTGTGACCCCATGGACTGTAGCCTGCCAGGCTCCTCTGTCCATGGAATTCCCCAGGCAAGAATACTGGAGTGGGTTGCCATTTACTCCTCCAGGGGATCTTCCTGACCCAGGGATTGAACTCACATTTCCTGAGTCTCCTGCACTGGCAGGCAGATTCACTCTCCTCTCAGAGTGAAATATTTCACTAGTTACATGAGATAACTCTTGTGAAAAATGAATTAACAGGCACCACACTTATGATTTATTCAAGAAATAAATATGATACTAATAGTAACCCTTAAAGATTGGTACTCCAGGTAGCTACCCAACCAGCCCATCACTTAGCCCATTCTCAGTGTTTGAGAGAGGGAAGTGCAGAGACCAGAGAAAAGGCTGCGAGGAGAAGTCTAAAATAGTACCCACTATGCATAAGCAACCATGAGATGGAGAAAGGAGCCAGCCAGTTGATTAATTAGTTGCTGCAAAAGTGAAGCAGAGTGTTGTTGCCTCAAAAAAAATGGTTAACCGTAGGGGAGGAGGGAAGACGAATCCATTGCCCAGGGAACTCTACTAAGCCCGTGGACCATCAAGTCACTGGGGCTGTGACCGGATGATCAAGACCCCTGCTGAGTCCTGAATGGCTTTGCAATATCCGCGGGATTGCTCTCCTCCTTCTCCATGTACCTTTAAAACAAGAGCCTAAAACCTGGTGGAACTTAAGCATGTCTCTGTTACTTACACCTGTAATGAAATCAACCAATGCAAAAGCTTTAGATATTGTCAGATATTGAAAATTATGAATATGTTTTCACTTCAGTTCAGTTTGAGGGAGAAGATTATTTTCGGATATCAAAATCAAAGATTATTTTCAAGCCTAGGACTAAGATAAGCCAGCGTCGAATAATGCTTTATGGTTTATAAACCACTTCCATGCTCCTGTTGCCATGTAAACTTCACAGAGTAATAATGTTGTCATTATTATATCTACTTTACAGATGAAGAAACAAGCACAATGTATATTAGAAGGGGGAAGAAGCAAGGGATGGATGAGTATTGTATACTTTACACAGGAGTTTTAAAATTTTCTATACCAGTTGAGAAAACTAAGATCATGGCATCCAGTCCCATCACTTCATGGCAAATAATGGGCAAACAGTGGCTGACTTTATTTTCAGGGGGCTCCAAAATCACGGCAGATGGTGATTGCAGCCATGAAATTAAAAGACGCTTACTCCTTGGGAGGAAAGTTATAACCAACCTAGACAGCATATTAAAAAGCAGAGACATTACTTTGTCAACAAAGGTCTGTCTAGTCAAGGCTATGGTTTTTCTAATGGTCGTGATGTGAGAGTTGGACTATAAAAAAAAACTGAGCACCAAAGATTTGATGCTTTTGAACTGTGGTGTTGGGGAAGACTCCTGAGAGTCCCTTGTACTGCAAGGAGATCCAACCAGTCCATCCTAAAGGAGATCAGTCCTGGGTGTTCATTGGAAGGACTGATGTTGAAGCTGAAACTCCAATACTTTGAGCACCTGATACAAAGAGCTGACTCATTTGAAAGGACCCTGATGCTGGAAAAGATTGAGGGCAGGAGGAGAAGGGAACAACAGAGGATGAGATGGTTGGAATGGCACCACCGACTCAATGGACATGGGTTTGGGTGAACTCTGGGAGTTGGTGATGGACAGGGAGGCTGGCGTGCTGCCGTTCATGGGGTCACAAAGAGTCAGACACAACTGAGCTACTGAACTGAACTGATACCAGTTGAAATATATCTTATGCAAATATTTTGTGTAAGAGTTTTGTAAGAGTTAGATGGATAATATTTTTAGTAAGCAGTTTCCATTACTCCAGATCAAATTGAGATGAATGAACACCTAGTAAGTTATGAGTGATACATATGCATAAACCATTCAGGAGAGACTTTTTAATAATTTTGACTACAGCAAGAAATTTACAATATTATTATGATTATTATTAAGGCCATAATAACACATAAACAGAAGTTTTCATCTTTCCAAGGATTTTCGAAAACAGTTAATATGTAATCCTCTCTGGATCTATTGGAGGTTATTCTTTTTACTTGGTGTTTTTGTTAACATAATATTTTATCAAGAAACTACTCTTTAAAATTGTCTTTAATGGCTTTTATGGACAAGAGTTTCAGTGTGGTGCTTAAAAGCATAGATTTTGATTCAGAATGCCTGGGTTTGAGTCTCAACACAGACAATTACCTTAGGCAAATCATTTTATTTCTCTGCATCAACTTCCTCATTCATAATGTGGGAGTGATTATAATAGTATAAACCTACTAAGATTTTCATAAGGATTAAATGATTTAATACCCACAAACTCTTAAAATAATATTAATACCTTGCACAGGGTAGTTCCTCCGTATTTGTCAGACATTATTAGTATAGTTATTCTGTTCATCTGACTCATGAGGAAGTTCAACATAAGCATATTTAACTTGAGAACAGAGCAGTTTTCCAAAAGTTTGTGTACAAATTAGAATGCATTGCCTCAAATAAATGGTATTGCCCGTGGGGAATAGGAATCCAGGGAAACCTACAAACGTCCCTTTTGTCAATGATATGGTTGAGATTGTACAGTACTTTCAAGCTCTGCACTCCCTGAGCCCCTCTAAGTTCTAGGGAGCAAGTTACAAAGTATGACGGGAAATGTGGGCATCACTAGACACATTGGGGAGCACCAGGGGGTCATGGAGAAGATGGAGGTGGGGGCTGTGAGGGCAACAGGACTCCAACAAAGGATGTAGGAGAACTCTTCCTTCTGATGCTTGAAGAAGGCTAAAGATCCAAGACTCCAAGGGTTTCAGTTGCAAGAAAAGACTCCAGATTGCTGGTATAGTAGCGCACGTGTATGTGTGTGTGTGGTAAGTTGCTTCTGTCATGTCAGACTCTTTGTGACCCTGTATATGGACTGTAGCCCGCCAGGCTCCTGTGTCCATGGGAATCTCCAGGCAAGAACACTGAGAGGGTCACCATGCCCTCTTCTAGGGGATCTTCACCACCCAGGGGTCGAAGCCACATCTCTTGTGTCTCCTGCATTGACAGACAGGTTCTTTACCACTATCACCAACTGGGAAGCCCATAGTAGCACATTCAATGGTTTTACTATCTGCTGCTAACATTATAATTTTCAAGTTGTCAAAAAGAAGTACCAAAAGGTCCCTGAAGAATTACTTTTGATTTTTGTTAAAAGGTAGGTTTGCATAAGAGATGGGGGCGAGGAGCCTGTTTTCTCTTGGCAAGAAGTCTTAAAACAGGGTTAATAATGGAAGGAAAAGGAGAGAGATTTTGATAAACTTCAGGGTTTGGCACTTTGTCTCCTTCCATCATAGGCTTTCCAGTTGGCCCTCATGGTAACGCATCTGCCTGCCAGTGCGGAAGACTCGGGAGACACAATTTCAATCCCTGAGTGGGGAAGATCTCCGGGAGGAGCAAATGGCAACCCACTCCAGTATCTCGCCTGGAAAATTCCATGGATAAAGGAAACTGTTGGGCTACAGTCCACGGGGTCATAAAGAGTCGGACACAACTGAACACACACACTCCTTAATCACAAGTTGATATGTCCTGGGCATAGTGCTGTTTGTCATGCTTTTGTCTCCTCCATTTTTCTCAGACCTTTTAGGAAAGAACCTTGACAGGCCAGAAGGGCATACAGTGCAGCATGGAAGTAATAAAGAGTCTGGGCTTTTGCACTTGCCGTTTCCTCTGCCCGGACACATTTTTGAAACCAACCCCCCCCCCACTCTCTCCATCTATCTATCTACCTATATATGTATGTGTGTGTGTGTGTATATATATATATATACATGTGTATACATATATATATATATACACACACATGTGTATTACATATATATATATATATATATATATATATATATATATATGGGCTTTGGGTCTTATTTAGAAATCCCTGGTTCCAGAAAACAACTTTCCAGATCCCTCCAAACTAGCATGCGTTTCCTCCACAATGGCAGTTGTTCACTGAATTAGAATGTCTTGTTTGCTGGTCTTTTCTGAGCTGCTGAGAATAGACAATGTTCTACTCACCTTTCTATCTGTAGGGCCATGTGTCATGACTTTAATAGGAGGGACTCATTAAAGCCTGGCTATCTGAGTGAAGGACAGTGGAAATCTCAAGGAGATAGAAAGATGGATTCCTCAGACCTTTCTTGTTCTCCTTGCTTTGTTTTGAGTTGGAACTGAGTGTACCCAGATCTTTTTCACCTATAAAGTAGAGCTAATAGATGGTCCAGAGAAAAAGGATGCAAGAAACGGGTGTTAAGGGCCAGTTCTGATCCAGGCTGTAAAGAGGAAGGATAAAGGGAAGATCATGGATTCTGCAATATCCAGACAAGTTGACTAGAGTATGAAACTGGAATTGTCAGAGCAAAACCGCTGCCTGGAAAAGAGCTGACACCCAGTTACAGTAACCTTTGCCTTCTGTGTCTTTAAGGAATGCAAGCTTAGAACCAGGCAGATGAACAGACATTGATCAAATAGAGGAATGAAAACCTCAACAGTGGACACTCATAGTTCGCTTCTGCAGAGGAGGGATCTGCCTTCCACTGACACCCTAGGTTATGTGAGCATTGGAACTGAGGAAGGAGAAAACCTAATTACAGAAAGAAAGCTGGGTGTTCTGGGTAAGTCCTTTCCTTGCCTGCTAGGTGGACCATCTGTGAGACCTGCTTGTGGAAATACGAGTTATTCTTCTTAGTGCTGCTAAAATAGCTTTAGGTCATTCAGCATATTAATGGAAGGAGCTGATCTCAGAATTAGAGATAAGCAAATGCCACTATATTCCAATTATGGAAATCAGAGCTGTGAAGTTAAATGCCACTCAAAGAGACAATTTGCTAGCTCAACAGAACTAAGGAATTCTTGGCTTTTAAATTCGGTTGTATCAGATGGAAGGAAGTATTATTGGAGAACTGGGAAATCCAATGTCAAGACTAAAACCATATCTACATACAGCAAGCATATCATCCAAAGTGAAGTGAAGCCAGTATACTTTGTTGCCTCCGGGATGAAGCTGTGCAGTGAACAGCCATATCAACTGTGCTGTGATCTAATTCAGACTGTTAGAAATAATCCAATCAGCTCTAAGCAAGCAAGTGACTTTGATTATGATTTTAAATTGAGATTCTCTGGGATTCCTTTAAAATCTCAGAGAAACAATTTAGTCAAAATAGTCCAATCTTTTCTCAAATATTAAAAATATATATATATTTAAAATGTAGGATTTCTGCAAACCACACATGAATTCTAGAAAAGATTGCTTAGTTAAACATATTCATTATAGTTTATGTTTTCATTTTAATTACTGTTATTTCCCCTTGTTAAACAGTTATTTCTTCAAGTATAAGTTTTATCACATTTGGCAAATTGCCTGATAAGCAAGATGTTGGGTTTTGGCTACATTTTATCAATCATTTTACATAACATGGTTTACATACTGTTCTCACACATAGTATAACAATAGAAGCAAATGTGTAACAACTAACAATAACATAGGTGACCATAACTGGGAGCTGACTATTTAGATAAACACAAATAATCCACTCCTTGTACCTTTTTTAAGAATTTAGAATTTAAATTATTGCTATTTATGTTCTATCAATAGTGTCATTTTCTTTGTAGACTATATCCTTTCCCCAATAACCCTATTATTATCATCTCTATATAAGACATGAGAACAATTGGACTGATTGTTGCTGCTATTCAGTCGCTCAGTCATGTCCAACTCTTGCGACATCATAGACTGCAGTACTCCAGGCTTCCCTATCCTTCACTATCTCCCAGAGTTTGCTCAAACTCATGTCCACTGAGTTGACAAGGCCATCCAACCATCTCACCCTCTGCTGCCCCCTTCCCCTCCTGCTCTCAGTCTTTCCCAGCATCAGAGTCTTTTCTGGTGAGTCAGCTCTTTGCATCAGGTGGCCAAAGTATTGACATTGAGGGACTGAGTGAGGGCAAGCTATTTATCCAACCATAGACAGAGAGTTTTCAAATTATTGATCAGCAAATAACCTCTCTCCTTCCCACTCTGTGAAGAGTAGATGTCCCTGCATTTCTGATATCAGCTTTGACCATGTCATGCTATTGGACTTACTGGATTTACGGAATGTTAACAAACATGAAGTGAGCAGAGATCTTAAATGGGCTTCATAGGTTTGGCTTGTTTCTTGCATCCTGGCCATCTTCCATGAAAAAACATGATCCAGATGGATGCCACCCTTCAGCCTGAGTCACATAATAAATACATAGGGCAGAACCCCTGCTCCAGGAAGCTGCTAATTCTAGAAGTATCAAAACAGGTAGTGCAAGCTTCAGTTAAACCTGTAGCTTATAGCCTAGATCCTAGCCCAGCCACTGACTTGCAGATCTGTGAACAAGGGAATCAGTTGCTGTTTTATGCTACTAAGTCTGAAAATACTTTGTTGCTATGGGCTGAATGAATGTTTGTGTCCCCTGCTCCATATTTGTATGTTGAAGTCTAATTTCCAATGTGATGGTATTTGGAGTTGAGGCCTTTGGGAGGTAATTAGGTCATGAGAGTGACGCCCTTGTGAACCTGAATGCAGGTCAAGAAGCAACAGTTAGAACCAGACATGGAACAACTGACTGGTTCCAAATTGGGAAAAGAGTATGTCAAAGCTGTAGACTGTCACCCTATTTATTTAACTTACATGCAGAGTGCACCATGTGAAATGCCAGGCTGGATGAATCACAAACTGGAATCAAGATTGCTCATAGAAATATCAACAACCTCAGATATGCAGATGATACCACTCTAATGCAGAAAGCAAAGAACTAAAGAGCCTCTTGATGAATGTGAAACAGGAGAGTAAAAAAGCTGGCCTAAAACTCAGCATTCAAAAAACTAAAATCATGGCATCTAGTCCCATCACTTCATTGCAAATAGATAGGGAAAAAGTGGAATATTCTTTGGAAGGACTGATGCTGAAGCCAAAAGTCCAATACTTGGCCACCTGATAGGAAGAGTCAACTCATTGGGAAAGATCCTGATGCTAGGAAAGATTGAAGGCAAGAGGAGAAGAGGATGATAGAGGATGAGATGGTTGGATGGCATCATCGACTCAATGGACATGAATTTGAGCAAAATCCGGGAGCTAATGAAGGACAGGGAAGCCTGGAGTGCTGCAGTCCATGGGATGGTGTCATAAAGAGTTGAACAGCAACAGGAAGAGATACGAGCCAGAGTACCTCTCTCCCTCTGCCATGTGAGAACAGAGTAAACAGGCATCGACTTACAAACCAGGAAAAGGTCCTTTACTAGGAGCTGACTGATTTTGTAGTTCTCAGCCTCTAGAACTGTGAGCGATTTGTTCCATGCCAAGACATTTGTTGTGCAGCATTATTGATATGTTAAGTTGCAGCAGTAGGAGTCACATCCGTATCTGTAGGTACCAACATTGTAGCTCACTTCTTACTCAATATTGCCTATCTGTGAAGTGATAGACTAGTAAATGAAGTACAAGATATATGGCTCCAAAGTCTGAAGAATTTAGAGAGGCAATGGGAAAGGAAGCTAAGATAATGAACAGGGAAGCTGTGGGCCTTAAGAGTACTTAAGGGGAGGAGATAACTTATGTGACCTAAGTCCTCTTCCTCCTTATGCTCAGTCCCCAAACCTACACCTCCTTTTCACCCTCCTGCCCCAATTCTCACCTCTGGATAGTGCAGAAAAGATAGAACCAATATATGTGCAAGTACAAAGAAATCAAACTGCTCCAGAAAAATCCTGAAGTGTCTGTTTTATATGTATTTCCTTCATCTTTCATTTTAAAGGATTAAAGAATACTTCTACGCATATTTCCACTGATTGCAAGGATCCAGAAAACCACTTATGAGTCAATATTTCACAACTGTTCAAATATAAGTGGATTCTTTTTGATAGCAATATCACTTTCTGATGAGATGGAGACTCAGAAATTCACAATAGTGGTTTTTGTTAAAGAGCATCCTTGGCACTTTTTATGGCAGAAATTATTAGCAATTGTCTTTTGGCAAAATTCCAAGCCAAGAAATTGTATTATACCTGTTCATACTCTTCCCACGATTTCAACTGTCATTCTTCTTGCTTTCTTCTTGAAATGATGTGATGTTATTGTGAATGTCTAATTCAATTCCAGAAGTCAGTGAGCCATGACTTCTCTTTTCTTAATATCAGGAGTTTTAGAATTTAATTATCTAATTATTATAAAATAATCAATGAAAGAAAATATGGTATTTATAACATTGATATCAACAAGCATAGAAAGGCACCACTCACTCTTAAATACAAGTCACATCCTTAATTTTGTTACAACCACAAGCCAACATATTCCCTTATTCTTTCTTCTGATGTTGAATTTCAGGATAATGATGTCTTCAGTCAACTCCACTTCCTCTCCACCCCTTCATTCCTTCACCCTAGTGGAGAAGGAAGGTCTTTGACTGTTTCCTAATATACAAACTGAAGTGTTTTCCCCACTTTTTCTATGATCCAGTTAAAGATTTGAGACTCACTCCTTGTGAGTTCCTTCTTCCTTAATTATGTCATCTAGACTTACTTGCTACATTTTTGTCATCTTGATTTTTTTTTTCATTTTTCATTACCCCCTGAAGCATGGGGTCTTAAATTTTAATATTGGGACTTCCCTGCTGGTCCCATGGTTAAGACTCCAAGCTTCCCAACTTTATAGCAAAAGGAGCTCAGCTAGGTGCTCTGTGATGGCCTAGATGGGTGGGAAGGTGGGTGCTGGGAAGAAGGCTCAAGAGGGAGGGGATATATATATATATATATATATATATATATATATA
>ML663566.1:20257913-20355480 GCA_007570785.1 Antilocapra americana | reverse complement strand
ATATATATATATATATATATATATATATATATACACTTATAGCTGATTCATGTTGTATATATATATATATATATACACATACATATAGTTTATAGCTGATATATATATATATATACTTATAGCTGATTTATGTTGTTGTACAGCAGAGACTAGCACAACATTGCAGAGCAATTATCCTCTAATTAAAAATAAATGTTTTAAAAATATGTTACAAGAAAACAAAGACTCTGCACTTCTAATATAGGGGGCATGGTTTCAATCCCTGGTCAGGGAACGAAGATCCCACAATTTGGTGAAACAAAAACAAAATTCAATGTTTGTTAAATAAATGTTGACAACTTGTTAAAAATATAGAGACCTCAATGTTATCCTCACATTCTGATTGAGTAAGAATGATTGGAGTCTAAGAATCTGTATTCAATAAGCCTTTCCCATTTGGTCCTAAGGCCTCCCTCCCACCCAAGTGAAATACTCTGTGATCTTGTCTATGCCCCAGGCCTCAGCTAATTCTGTATCTCTTGGTTTTCATCCTCATTAGAGCGCTAAACTTGCATTCCCAACCAGGTGGAAACCTCTGTCTAATTTTAAAGCTGATATCTTACACTTAGAAACAAACCCATCGCCTTCCCCCCAACCCCGTTTCTGCTCCCATCTTCCTTGTCTTTACTAACCACCATTTCTCCAACTATGTGGGCTCTGAAACCTCAGGAAACCTTGGTCATCAGCAAGCACTTCTTGTCCCAAGAAAATGTTCATGATTGTCCTCTCCTTGGAGTTCCCAGAGGATGGTAATACGACCATCCAGCTGATATTGCCAGCATCCTAACTGGTCTTTAATCTCCAAATAACCCAACCTGCTGCTACCATATTCATCTTCCTTAGGAACAGTTTTATTTCTAGAAAACTTTAAGGATGCTTTCTTTTCAGTCAAATTGAATTCAAACACTTTAACTTGCAATCAGCATCCTCCTCCGAGGCTCTGAAATTCCTCTCCTAAAGGTGTCACATGTGTAATCCTCCTGCCAGTTGTCCTAGAGGCAGGATATTAATCCTTTGTCAACTGAAGGTATCACAAGTATTCTTTCATTTGTTTTGTTGCCTGTGGATTTTCATAGTATTTTTGTGTTTTTCTGAAAGTTTGGATTTCTGTGTCACCAATCTTGTCCACCTTTACTGTTTCTTTTTTTAATTTATTTACTTTTTAATTGAAGGATAATTGTTTTACAGAATTTTGCTGCTTTCTTTCAAACATCAACAAGAATCAGCCATAGATACACCCATGTCCCCTCCCTCCCCAACCTCCCTTCCATCTCCCCACCCATCTCACCCTTCTAGATTGTCACAGAGCCCCTGTTTGAGTTCCCTGAGTCACACAGTAAATTCCCATTGATTACCTACTTTTCAAATGGTATTGTAAGTTTCCATGTTACTCTCTCCATACATCTCACCCTCTCCCTCCTCCCCTCCACCCATGTCCATAGATCTGTTCTTGATGTCTGTTTCTTACTTTGCTTCAAGTGGCTTTTTTGTTCCAGGTTTTTGCAGATCACTTTAAGATGAACTCTGTCTTGTTTTATGTTACTCTTGTACCTGTCTTCTCTTAGACCTTAGATTACCTTAGTTAATTCCCTAAAGGTAATATGTTATCTTCTTTATAGAGGTAATGAGCATATTAATGAACACTTATTTTGAACTATTATTATTATTTTTAGTCCCTGACAAGTACAAATTGATTTAATCCTCATTTCAACCCTATGAGGCAGGTACTACTGTTGGACCTTTTGTATTGATATGGAACCTTAGGTGATTTCTCCTAGGTCAAATAACTATCACATAACAAGGACACACAGCTAGTAATCATGGTGGAACCAGGTTTAGAATCTCAGCAGCTTGACTCTGGAAACTGATTGGAACTACTACCTTAAGCTGCGTTCTCATATGTGGAAATGTCCAACTTTTTGTGACCCTTTGAATTGCAGCCCACCAGGCTCCTCTATCCATGGAACTCTCCAGAAAAGAACACTGGAGTGGGTTGCCATTCTCTTCTCCAGGGGATCTACCTGATCCAGGGATTGAACCCATCTCTTCTGCATTGCAGGCAGATTATTTAACATTTGAGTCACCAGGGAAGCAGGAGATTGGGGTTCAATCCCTGGATCAGGAAGATCCCCTGGAGAAGGGAATGGCTATCCGCTCCAGTATTCTTGCCTGGAGAATTCCATGGACAGAAGAACCTGAGGGAGCTACAGTCCCTGGGGTTGCAAAGGGTTGGACATGACTGAGTGACTAACACTTTCACTTTCATATGTGGAAAAAAATAATGGGTATTCTATGAGTACCCGCCAAATGAATAAAATTTAATGTGTAGACTGGGTGTGTATTTCTAGGCTATACATAGTTTCTTAGAAGATCTCATAAGAGCTTGAGAGGTCATGAGAAATGGTTGAGCAGCCATAATGTGAAATGCCAAAGGACCCAGAATTGAAATTCCAAGTTATGAGGCTTTTAGAGTACCAGTCTGCACGCACCCGGTTGTCTAAGAGGGAAATACAATGATGAATGGGAGGAGCAGAAAAAAACGTGGAATCTTATGCAATGGGCAGTTTTCCACATCATTATAGCAGTATTTTGTAACAATTTCTTTGGCCACTGACAGCAAGCATTTAAATCAGCTATTTCCTCCTCAGAATTCCTCTCCAAAGAATAATAATGGCCTCTGCAACTCTGAAGGAAATGTAGCCCCTACTCGGATACAATCTTATCTGGGAAATTGCCATGGTATTCGTCACAGCTGTCACCGTGCTGAGCCCATTAGCGATGTGCTGAATGGAGATCTACAGGGCTGTGGGCTCTGAGTGCTCCCACTCCACGATCTTCCTGGGTTTCAACAGGAAAACAAACACCATCCAACATTTTGGGGACAGAGTCTCCTCAGAGTGGGGTCAGCATGAGAGCCATTCATACAGCTCTAAGCCCATACAAGTTATTCTGTGGCTTGGGTTGTAGATTTACAGGGACATTTGCAATGATAGGGCTTCCATGGTGAGCAGAAAATGAGAAAGAGTTTATGGAGAAAGCCCAAATTTCTACTTCTTTAATTGGAGAGCATGAGGGGAGCTAAAGAACTAAAAAGGTGGGGTATTTGGGGTCAGAGGTTGACACTGGGACCGTGGACCCAGTTCTTTTTGGTTTGTTTCAGTGAAAGAATGAGCTGTTTGCAGTTCTTATTCTTCTCATGTAGAGAGTGTTAGAGCAGAAGGTATAACCCTGGGTGATAGATAAGTCCAGGAACTCGGGCCCAGAGATGTCCAGTGACTCGGCAGGGTCCCATAAGCAGCAGGTGGCAGGACCCATGATGCCTGGATTTGGGCCCGGTGGGACTTATTAAAATTTGGTTCTGTGAGGGAATACTCCTAAAAATCTAATGTAAGTTTTCTTCATTAAGAAATAAGGACTAAGGACTTCCTAGTGGTTCAGTGGGTACAGCTTGGTGCTCCCAATGCAGGGGGCCCAGGTTCAATCCTTGGCCAGAGAACTAGATCTCACATGCCACAACTAAGACCCACTGCAGCCAAATTAAAAGAAATATGTAATTTTTTTAATAAAAAATAAGGACTCCAAATCCAATTCTCTTTTATTTTCAAATTAATTTTGTTTTTAACCCACAGTTGGCTTTACAAAGAAACAGACATAAAAGTAGTCTTCTATTCAATAGACTAAGGAAGACTATTTACTCCCAAACTGCACTGTCCTAGAGACTAACTTACTGCACCATGGGAGTTGCTTAGTCTCAGAAAGTTGTTTACCCACTTTGACTCAAAACAAGTTCTTTGCCATACAGAGCACAGCCTGGGATTTTCTAACTTAGAGACTTGGTATCACTTACCTTGCACAGAAGTAAGTTACTGGGGTAGGAGGTGGGGAGGAGACACTGCCGGATGTGGTTCCCACCTTTGGCCCTCTCCTTCTACCTAAAGACCCTCCTGAGGCTCCTGAAGCCCGTGGGCCTTACCAGTAGGCTCCGGTTTCCCTTTTGTTTTTGTTTAGTAACGAAGTGGGTTTCCCCAGTGGTTCATCTGGTAAAGAATCCACCTGCAGTACAGGAGACAAAGGAGACACCTGTTTGATCCCTGGGTCAGGAAGATCCCCCAGAGGAGGAAATGGCTACCCACTCCAGCATTCTTGCCTGAAAAATCCCATGGACAGAGGAACCTGGCAGGCTACAGTCCATGGGGTCGGAAAGAGTCAGACACCACTGAACCACTAAGCACAGGGAACAGGCAGTCAGCAAAGGCAGAGACAGGTGAGGAAGCCTAACAACACCATGGCAACTGTTCCATCATCTCATCAATTCTTATATTTCTTCCCATTTGCTCACCTAACATCTCTCCTCTTCTATTACTTGTTCTCATTTTGAGTGAATAAGCCATGTTTCCATCCCTACCCCACTGCTTGATCGAGAACAAGCACTCAGCCAACCGTTCATGGATTACGGCAGTGACCTGACTTCTTTCCATCACTTCCCATTTTCCATTCTTTCTTTTTTTCTCCTCTTTTGCTGATGGTCCCAGTCTTCAACTTTTTGAGAACGAGTTGTAAGATTAAACAGCAGCAAAAACAATGACTGAAACAGGGACAAAAGTTTCTTTAAACCAGTTTTTATTTTCTAATTTGTTATTACCTTTTCAAATGATATCTGTGTTTCCCAATGCATTCTTTTGTAGAAATCACTTCTTAACCATTTTGCTCTTTGCAGGTCTATAAAATAATTTTTTCTTTCATGGTAGGTGAACCAGAGCAAGGGTACAACTATTTGTGTAACTCTCCTCAAGTGCTTTGTAAAGTGTTCTGATGAAAAATACCCCTGAAGTATTGATAAATGGTAACGTGACACATGAAATCAGAGTAAAAAAATAAGAGCCGTGCTGAAATTACTAATATAGGAAGAAAAAGATATACCATGCTTAACTTGTGTGCCACATTTACCTAGATCACATAGTTTTAATTCTCTTTCTTTATTAAAAAAGCATTTTGAGTTTATAACCATGAATGTATCATGAACATTTTTAATAATATTACTAAGATTATCTTCAGTGTATAATTAAGTATAGTTCAATGGTACACCTAATTATATCCAAGTATGTTTTAAAAGTTTCTGTACAAGTTTAAAAGTATATCTAAATACTATCTTTAATAAAATAAAGGTTAAAAAAAGGGAAGAAAATAAAAATTTGTATTAAAAGAGCTTGGCAGTATTCTAAAGCCAATGAAATTCCATCATGTATATCTTAATTGAGTTGTGTGAACATACGTGTACATATATAACCACAAACTAATTTAAACTTTTCTCTTTAATTTTAAGCTTAATATGATTAAATTATTTGTAAAATAATCAGATGTCTTATAATCATATTCTCCTATTCAAACTAAAATGAAATATAAGTCTACAGAACTGATTAAAGAGATGACAATGTAATTTCCATTACAAGTGCTTTTTCTGCCATCTAGTGGAAAAATGAAATCTATGAGGGGTCACAATTTACAGTTTTAATTCTATTGTCTCAAATTATTAAACAAGGGCTTATTTGAAATCTCAAGAAAAGAAAAGAATGTGTTCTCTTCCTGGATCTGGTTTGATCTGCAGGTGGACCATATGTGTGTAATCCTGAACATTCTTCATATTGACAAAGGGACTAAAAACAAAAATGTAAGGGGTGTTTTGGACTTTTCTATAAGAATCACAGAAGCCATGGATTCTGAACAAGGAACTAGCACCCACTATATTATGTAATTGGATCATTGTTCATTGTCAAGGTGATGAAAGATGCCTCTTACCTTTCCATCCCTTTCTGTTCATGTCTCGCTTCTCTAGTCCTATAAACTGAAGGGGAAAGTTTAGAGTAGAGAGATGGTTTGTTTGGCATTGTCTAGATCAGTGCCTCTCAAGCATTTTTAAACTGCAACTCACACTAAGATGTGTATTTGACATTGCAACCCAGTGTGTATACATAAAAAAGAAGACAAATTTCCACAAGTAATAACCTTTAAATGAGTGGTCACTATGCTATCTCACATTCTGCTCTGCTTTATTCTATTTCACTTTTTGGTATTTTTTAATAACATTTTTAATTGATTTCATGATCCACTAATGGTTCTGAAGATTGAAAAATTTCAGAATTTCCTGAAAGTGAAAGTGGCTTAGTCATGTCTGACTTTTGTGACCCTATGGACTATACAGTCTCCAGGCCAGAATACTGGAGTGGGTAGCCTTTCCCTTCTCCAGAGGATCTTCCCAACCCAGGGATGGAACTGAGGTCTTCCCACATTGCAGGTGGATTCTTTACCAGCTGAGCCACACTTGAGAAGTCCTAAATGTTTACTTCCCCTGCCTTAAAAATATATGATTCTACATCTGAAAAAAGTTGACAAAATAAAAAGTTAAATGAAAAAAATATGATAGAGATTGGTTAGTTAGTACAAAGACTCTTTTGAGTTATTCTCTAAGATATCTTACTTGGTGAATGCTCTCTATTACACCACTAGCATCATCCTCTCTGTCACTCGGAATAGAAGGCTTGGCTTCGTTTACATAGCCACCTCTCTCATTGAATAAATCATCAAATTCTGTGTATTATATCATCACAATGTGTCTCATATCTTTGTTCCTCTTTTCATCTGGTTTAGAAGCCTTCCCATTTGCCCCTGGATGGTCACAGAAGCTTCCATACTGCTCTTCCTGACTCCATCACTCAACCCTCTGGATCATCCTTCACACAGCTGCCAAGACTGACCCTCCTCCTTATAGTCAGATGACATCATTCACTGAATTCCGTAACAAATGAAGGATGGCATTAAAAACCCTCCCTGCTCAGTGCTTTGTTGGAATTTAATGCTTTAGATTAGATTATTGTTCTCTCCATTGCATTCTGAACTAGGACTGTATCTGTATCTCTTTTTGAACACATTATATTTGCCCCAGCAGATACTTAATAAGTATATGTAAAAGGCACTGAACAAAACAAAACAAAGAACAAAAAAAACAAAAGAACACAATGGAACAGCACTGAACAAAGTTTCCTTTATTAGTATATTAGCTTTTTAAATTTTATTTTCTTTTTTAATTGAAGTATAGTTAATGTAAGGGCTTCCTTGGTGGCTCAGTGGTTAAGAATTTGCCTTCCAATGCAGGAAACATGGGTTCAATCCTTGGATCAGGAAGATCCCCTGGAGAAGGAAATGACAACTCACTCCAATATTCTTGCCTGGGAAATCCCATGAACAAAGGAGCCTGGTGGGCTACAGTCCATGGGATCACAAAAGGGTCGGACATAACTCAGTGACAAAAGAACAATAGTTGATGTATAATATTGTATGTTACATGTGTACAACATAGCAATTCACAACTTTTAAAGGTTATACTCCATTTATAGTTATTATAAAATATTGGCTATAGTCCCATGTGGTACAATATATCTTGAAGCTTATTTTACACATAACCTCTTAATTTCCTACCCCAGTATTGCCCCTCCCCACTTCCTCTTCCCACTGGTAACCAGTAGTTTGTACCATATATCTGTGAGTCTACTCTTCTGCTATCTTCACTAGTTTGTTGTAATTTTTACATTCCACAAAATAAAGTGTTATCATAAAGTATTTCTCTTTCTCTGTCTGATTTCTTTCATTTAACACGACGTCCTCTAAGTCCATCCACGCTGCTGCAAACAGCAAGGTTTCATTCTTTGTGGCTGAGTAGTATTCCATTTTATATATACATTCCACATCTTTATCTATTCACCTGTGAACAGACATTTAGGTTGTTTCCATGTCTTGGCTATTGTAAATGTTGCTGCTGTGGACATTAGGGTGCATGTATCTTCTTGAATTAGAGTTTTCATCTTTTCTAGATATATGCCCAGGTGTTGCCAGATCATTATATTGCTAGATCATATGGTAGTTCTATTTTTAGTTTTTTAAGGAACGTTCATACTGTTCTCCATAATGGATGCACCAGTTTCCATTCCCAGCAACAGCGTAGGAGGGTTTACTTGTCTCTACATCCTCTCCAGCATGTATTATTTGTAGACTTTTTGATGTTGCTTATTTTAAAGAATATGCATATGCTCAAAGCTTTTTCTTGGACTGCCTTACTTTCTGTGTTCTGCCTACAGAAAGCCTTGTCATCCTTTAAAATACCAGTTCAGATATCATCCCTTGCAAGAAACTCTCTTGGTCCCCAGCAGACTGAACACCCACAGTGTAATAGTAACTTCAGTATCTAGTCAATGCTTAACGTCATTGTGCCAGATTTAAGATCTGTGTGTTTGTGTGTGTGTCTATCTCACTTGACTGTTAACATCTTGAGGACACGGAGCATGCCTTGTGCATTTTTCTAGCCCTTAGGGCTATTCCAGGTGTCGAATATTTGTTCATTTACTTGAACATACTTGTTATGTGTATATTTTTAAATAGGAACTGGAGACTGCTGATAATGATGTTTATGTAGGCCAGCCATGTCTTAGATGGGCTATTTTAAGTTTCAGAAAAGGATTTGACCAAACTTTTTGGTTTGAATTATTGGTCCACCCACCAACAATTTTTGTGTGTTTTTAGTATTTACTAAGCACTATAAAGGGCTTCCCAAGTGGCTGTAGTAGTAAAGAACCCACCTGCCAATGCAAAAAAAATAAGAGACATAGGCTTGATGCCTGAGTCAGGAAGATCCCCTGGAGGAGGGCAGGGCAATCCGCTCCAGTATTCTTGCCTGGAGAACCCCAGGGACAGAAGAGCCTGGTGGACTGCAGTCCAGAGTGCTGCAAAGAGCCAGACACAACTGAACTGACTTAGCACACACACAAGCACTATATGCTTCTGAGAAAAAAAAACCCAAGAAATTGCAGAGCCATCTCCCAATGCCCCATTGAATGGCTCTTCATCATGTTGCCAGAATAATCTATATTTTCTTCTGTCACTGAACTTCCTCCCTGCACTGTATGATGATCTGTTTCTATGAGGTCCTTGAAAGTAGGGAAGCTCTCATTCATTTGTATATTCAGAAACCAATGAACCACTTGCACCTAGCAGATGTGTATTAATTGCTCAGTCGTGCCCAACTCTTTGCAACCCCATGAAATGTAGCCTGCCAGACTCCTCCGTCCATGGAATTCTCCAGGCAAGAATACTAGAGTGGGTAGCCTTTCCCTTCTCCAGGGGATCTTCCCTAGCAGATGGTCAATAAATATTCGTTGAATGAAAGAACAAGAGACACAAAGAATTATAATGGATGAAAAAGAAGTATTAGATATTATGCCCATCTTCAAGGAGCTGATGCACCACTTAGGAAAGTAACTACCTAAATATTCTGACCATCATGTCCTACAGTTAGTAGACATTTAATACATTTTAATGGATTACAATTAATAAAATGAGAATCAATTTCTATGTGCAGGGAAAATGAGAAACACTCATTAAGAAGTACAAGTGCTATCTGTGTCCTCTAGGAGAGCATAATCAAGTGTGAGGTAATAAAAATGTTCACAACACATTACTCAGCAGGTTGGTTTCCTGCCAAATGTATTTTGGAGATATCACTGTAAGCTGGAGTGGTTAGATAAGACTTCCCAAAGGAAGAAGGTCTTTGTCAAGAACTGTGGAAAGTTTGAGATGTTAGCCTATTTGCAAACTGAAAAGTTAGTCTGCCACATTTTTATAGATGCTGCCAAAGACCACAAAACTCCTGGGTCAGGGGCAACAGCCTCTGTTACTCTGAGCACAGCTGTCAGCAGGAGCTTTGCCTCTACACTGGTTCCCTTTATTCTCCATGGCCCGAGGAGGTGTTAAAGGAGGATGCTGTACATGCCATGGTTTGGATCACAGCTGATGGGCCCTGAGCTAAGGAAACCTCGGTCTTCTATAAAGAGCCAGCTAGCAAACCCGTTCAGTCTTTGTCCTGGAGGGACACATTATCCCTACCTTCCTGGTCAGAAAACAAATCTGTTTTGTCTCAGAGAGAGATTCTATCTTTGTGTCCCAAGGCTTTTTGCTGTACAAACATCCTTGAAAAAATGGCCCAGAGCAAAAGTTGTCACTGCCTTTCCTCAGGAAATGGACAGAAACACAAGAGAACCATGGGGAATGTTTTTTCAACATTCTTAAATTGATTCTTAAAGGTCAGGTGTGATTTGATCAAGTAATAGGGAGAGAATAAATATTTGGGGAGGACAAAGAATTTCATGTGCACATATTTATTTGATGACAGACATCTCCAAGCCTTAGTTTCTCTACATCTATAATTGGAATAATACCTACTTCACAAGTTTGTTGTAAAAATGACACGAGGTTATATGTGATTACATGTAACATCAAGCCTGGTAACTGACATACAACAGGTACCAAACTGTTCGTTTTTTTACATTTTCTCCAAGAATATATAGGTTGAGACTCTGTATACTGCCCTGACATTAAGAAAGGGAGAAAGAAAGGCCTTTAACCAGTCAACTTGCAAAATTTTTATTGTGCATCTACTTTGTTTCAAGCACTTGGCTAGATACCGTGCCTGTCCTCTTAAAGTTTACCATCTACTTCTTGGAGAAACTAATAGAAAATAGAATTATCTTGCTCCCATCAACTGAACTCCTTAAAGGTATACCTCCAAAGTTTTATGGCAATGTCATCTGACCAGGAAGCCATGGAATTTGAGACAGGGTAGCAGCATTAACATAAAATAAGAACACAGAAATGTCAAGAGTTCAATGAGAGTATATCAGTCAACAGTGGCTTTTCAGGATGATGCTGAAAGAAGGCTATTAACAATCACAGCAGGAAGATTTCATGTGAACATTATCAACACCTATGTATGATTGTTAAATCATTCATTTAACAAATGTTTATTGAATGTTCACTACATGTTATGCTATGTTTAATAACAGGTGCTAGAATTCCAGGATCAAGAGCGGGGATCCCATTGAGGGTGAGATGACCCCCAGGAAACAAGGGATTAATTTTTCATAAGTTGGTGTCTGTGTTTATTTATATATGGATGGAGAGAAGTGTGAGAATCTTGGAGATACTAGAACAAGATGTTCAATGCAAGGATGGTTAGATTATTGAATCATGGGACAATCTTAAATTAGGACTTGATTTAGGAGAAAAGGGAATTGTTAAAATTTCTGTCCTTATCGATGGAAGGGACAAATAATTATTTGTTATATCATAGACCATATATGGGCTTCCCAGGTGGCTCAGTGATAAAGAATCTGCCTGTCAATGAGGAAATGCAGGAGATGTGAGTTCAGCCCCCAAGTTGGGAAGATTTCCTGGAGTAGGAAACAGAAACCAGCTCCAGGATTCTTGCCTAGAAAATCCCAAGGACTGAGGAGCCTGGTGGTCTACAAACCATGGGGTCACAAAGAATCGGACATGACTTAGCAACTGAGCATGCACGCATGCAGACCGTATTTATGCCTGAGCTATTTAATTGAAATAAAATAATAGTTTTGAGAGAAAAAAAGAGTTTTATTTTTTTAATAAATTTTATTTTTATTTTCTTTACATGATCATGGTTTTGCCATAGAAAAAAGAGAGTTTTAAAGACCACCCCTACTTGGGAGTGGAATGGGCCTTGATAATGTAACCTCAATGTTAAGCCTGCTTGATGTAGAATAGTATATGAAAAAGCATTTCCAGTTGATTTTTCTGGAAGAACAATGGTAACAGTTAAGTTTTTTTTTTTTTCTTCCTATTTTGTTTCCAAAGTGAAGCAGACTAGATTTCAGTTATTTGTCAAGAAGCTACCCAAGGGGCTAGATTGTGAGAGATGGCATGTGCTGTTTGACAGCTGAGTGATGGGGGCTAACCAAGAGGAGAAGTGAATTACATTTGAAATGAGAAGCTAAGACAAGGGTATGCAAGCCAAGCCAAAGGGATCAGCATTCCATCTTCAGCTTCTATTGCTCGTGGATCATGAGACGAGCTTCAGCTGACACTGAGTTGGTCTCACATTAGATGGCTTTAGAGAGTGTTGGGTCTAGCTGTCAAGTGATTCAAAGGACCTTAAAACTCTCCATGTGCCAGTCTCATCCCCTCCCCTACTGCCTTGTACAGCTAGCTGGCTGCTAGCTGAATGCTTCTGCTAGGACTTGGCTTTCCCCAGAGAAGGGAGATGCATTATCAGTAACATCCTAGTTTGAATTCTTTTCCTCCGACCTGAGGTTGTGAGGGAAAACAAGAAATCTTGGCATAAAATCCTAAAAAGGAGAACAGAAAAGAGCTGAAAAATCCCAGGTGTGAAGGCATCTTCTCTTTTCCACACATTGTTTTCCCTAAGGACGCCCTTGTTAACCAGATTTACTGCTAAATCCCAACACACATTCTAAAACCTCTCCGAACTGATGAAAGTGACAATGCAGAAGTCATAATAATCCATCACAACAGCTCTCTTCCTTTCTAAGTCACGCTTGTGGCTGCTACCTTGAAAGGTCAAGTCCACACCAGTGTTTCCTAAGGCTACGACGGAACCCCCAAGGTCTTTGTGCAATAGCATTTGAAGGTAAGAACAGTTCAGGTTACAGAGTGCCACTTTTGTGAAATGGAAGCACTTTTGTCTTTGTCCCACACAAAATGCTTTTCTCTCATTCTTTCTGAACCTGGCCCTTTCCATTTCTATCAGGTAAAGATAGGTAAGAGCAGGAACTGTTTATCCATGGCTGAAATGAAACCTTCCCGACCTCCCTCTCCCTGACAATTTTCTATTAGTAGACTTCCAAGGAAGCTCTTATCTAGCCAGCTATTTGCTCCTGTTTTACATGATGATTGTCAGTGTTCACCAGGAACAAAGATCACTAATATTCCCACTGGGTTTTTCAGAAGCAACTGAATGGTGAGCTCTTTTTATATTGAAAATAGAGATTTAAACATTATTCATAAACTTTCTCCCAATACATTCTCATCCTCATCAGATTCTTTCACTAATTAGCTATACAAGTCTTTGCACTAAAATTTAGCTACCTATTAGTCCTTGATTTTCCTTGCAATACAAACACAGTATATGTTTACATATAAATACATTTTGTCTATGTTTCCAAAAAAGAGTATATAGAAGCAGGAGTTTATAAAAACATTAAGTCTGACTCCATTGGTGAAAAAAAAATGCACTTTGAATTTGTGTATTCAGAAATACTGAGCCACTCTGTAATACAGAGGAACAAATCTGACTCCGTATAATATCTGTATAATATCTGTTTCTTTTACTGTAAACTTTGTATTCTATTGATTTTGCTTCCAGTAAAGGATGTACAGTCCAAATGGTTGCAATGAGTCGGACATGACTAAGCGACTGAACATATACACACAAGAATGTTGCCTATGGCTTAAATGTTGCCTATAGAGAATAGCGCATTCTCAAGGCTATACCTTTAAAGGTATAACACTTTCCCATTCTGTACAGAGATAAAAAGTTGCAGGACAGAGCATAACACTTGTCTTGTTGGAGGTTTACAGGAACATCATGACCTGAGATCAAGAAGTTTGCAACAACCAACCACACAACCTACCCTGCTATTATGCTGTACTTGGTCATGTCTGATTCTTGGCAGCCCCATGGATTTCACCAGGCTCCTCTGTCCATGGAATTCTCCAGGCAAGAATACTGGAGTGGGTTCCATTTTCTGCTCGAAGGAGCCTTCCCGACCCAGAGATTGAACACACATCTCTTGCATCTCCTGCAATGGCAGGTGAATTGCTTACCACTGTTGTCACCTGGGAAACCACCCTGTTAGTACGAAAGAAGCCAAATTCTGATTTGGGTAAGATGGTTCTCTGGGATATTAGTCTACCATCTTCTTGGTCTGTTGACTTTTTGAATAAAGTTGTTATTCCTGGTTTCAACACCTTGTCTCTCAACTTATGGGCTAGATAAGTCCAATTAATGTAAAATGTAACATGAAGATTAATTTTTATGAAACTCCTACTATGTGCCAGGTGGTATCCTATGGGTTTTATGTATGCTTATTTAATCTTCGTAACATTGTGAACTGTATATTATTATCCTTATCCTATAGAGAAGGAAACCGAAGGTTGAGTGATGCATATGGAACTCATGCCTGCCTAACTCCAAAGCTTGAGCTTTCTGATAAACTATGATTAGAGCCAAAAGGAATCTTGGGGATTACCTAGGATAGTGGCTTTCCAAAATGTAGGATGGGTGTCAAAGGGGGTGGTACGTGGGAGGGTACATTTCAAATGCAATATGTGCCATAGTGATGAACAGTTTTTTCAACTCTTCATCTTTTTAATAACTCAGTTCTCTGTCTCTAAAACTTATTTATCTCTTTTCTTTCACAGAAAGACTAGGTCTCAGTACCACTGCTCTTAAGGACAATACCCAACTAAGATGTAAGTTTTTGTTTATTTTTCATTATAGTTATTTTTATAGCTGTTTTCTAGCTAGGACAAATGAGGCTGCTTTTCCTTTTTGTAGTCATGTAAATTTTTATTTTAAAAGTCGACATATGTGGATTATTTTAAGCTAGGCTACTTAAAGAAAAAAAGGTTATAAATAATAGTTCAGAGGTGTATACATGTGGTAAAAATCATGAAGATGCCCTAAGACAGGAATCCCCAATTTTTTGGTGCTGGGGATTGGCTTTCTCAGACAATTTTTCCAGACAGGGATGGTGCATTATGTTTATTATGTTGCTGCTGATCTGACAGGAGGCAGAGCTCAGGCAGTAATGTGAGCGATTGGGAGCAGCTGTAAATACAGATGAAGCTTCACTCAGTCACTTACCACTTACCTTCTGCTGTGCGACCCAGTTCCTAACAGACTATGGATGGTACTGGTCTTGGGAATTCATTCCCTAGGAAATCTAGACTTTGGGGGGCATGGCTTTGGTGATTCTAGGCTAAAACTCACATGATACAACTGAAATTCATTTAGGCCCAGAGAGTCTTAATGACCCAGATAACCATGATGGTGTGGTCACTCACCTAGAGCCAGACATCTTAGAGTGTGAAGTCAAGTTGGTCATAGGAAGCATCACTACAAACAAAGCTAGTGGAGGTGATGGAGTTCCAGCTGAGCTATTTAAATCCTAAAAGATGAGGTTGTTAAAGTGCTGCATTCAATATGTCAGCAAGTTTGGAAAACTCAGCAGCAGCCGCAGGACTGGAAAAGGTCAGTTTTCATTCTGATTGCTAAAAAAGGCAATGCCAAAGAATGTTCAAACTACCATACAGTTACACTCTTTTCTCATACCAGTAAGGTTATGCTCAAAATCCTTCAAGCTAGGCTTCAGCAGTACGTGAACCAAGAATTTCCAGAAGTACAATCTGGGTTTAGAAAAAGTAGAAGAACCAGAAATCAAATTGCCGATTTTCATTGGTCATAGAGAAAGGGAATTCCAAAAAAAAATCTACTTCTGCTTCATTGACTACACTAAAGCCTTTGACTGTGTGGATCACAACAAAGTGTGGAAAATTCTTAAACAGATGGGAATACCACACCACCTTACCTGTCTCCTGATAAACCCATATGTGGATTAAGAAGCAATAGTTAGAACCAGACATGAAACAACAAACTGGTTCAAAATTGGGAAAGGAGTATGACAAAGCTGTATAAAGTCACCCTGCTTATTTAACTTATATGCAGAGTACATCATGCAAAATACTGGACTTGATGAATCACAAGCTGGAATCAAGATTGCCAGGAGAAAGATCAGTAACCTCAGATATGCAGATGATACCACTCTAATGGCAGAAAATGAAGAGGAACTAAAGAGTCTCTTGATGAGGGTGAAAGAGGAGGGTGACAAAGCTGGCTTGAAACTCAACATTCAAAAAACTAAGATCATAGCATCTGGTCTTATTACTTCATGGCAAATAGAAGAGGAAAAAGTGGAAGCAGTGACAAATTTTATCTTCTTGGATTCCAAAATTACTGCTGATGATGACTGCAGCCATGAAATTAAAAGATGCTTGCTCCATGGAAGGGAAAGCTGTGACAAACCTAGACAGTATACTAAAAAAAAGCAGAGGCATCATTTTGCTGACAAAGGTCCATTTAGTCAAAGCTATACTTTTTCCAGTAGTCATGCATTGACATAAGAGCTGGACCATAAAGAAAGCTAAGCACCGAAGAATTGATGCTTTTGAATTGTGGTGCTGGAGAAGAGTGTCCGTTAAGAGTCTTGAGTCAGTTGGACTGCAAGGAAATCAAACCTGTCAATTCTAAAGGAAATCAACCCTAAATATTTATTGGAAGGACGGATGCTGAAGCTCCAATATTTTGGGCACCTGATGCCAAGAGCCAGCTCATTGAAAAAGACTCTGATGTTGGGAAAGATTGAAGGCAAAACGAGAAGAGGAAGAGGATGTCCGTTGCCAACTCGATGGACATGAATTTAAGCAAAATCTGGGAGACTGTGAAGGACAGGGAAGCCTGGTGTGCTGCAGTCCACAGGCTTGCAAAGATTTGGACATAACTTACTGGTTGAACAAACACAATAACAGGCCAAAAGAGATGTAATTGTGTCCATAACATACCAGTTTACTGAACTGCTGAAACATGATCATTTATCTTTTTTTAAAAAAGTTGAATATTACTCAGCATTAAAAAAAATTCATTTGAATCAGTTCTACTCAGGTGGACGGAACTGGAGCCTATTATCCAGAGTGAAGTAAGCCGGAAGGAAAAACAATACAGTATACTAATGCATATATATGGAATTTAGAAAGATGGTAACGAGAACCCTGCATGCGAGACAGCAAAAGAAATGCAGATGTATAGAACAGACTCGTGGACTCTGTGGAAGAGGGCAAAGGTGGGATGATATGGGAGAATGGCATTGAAACATGTTAATTATCATATGTGAAATCAATCGCCAGCCCAGGGTTGATGCTCGGGGCTGGTGCACCGAGATGTCCCAGGGTGAGGGAATCAGGAGGGAGGAGGGAGGGGGGTTCTGGAGGGGGAGCATATGTAAACCCATGGCGGTTTCATGTCATTGTATGGCAAAACCAACACAATAAAAAAAAAAGTTGTTTTTTTAAAACAGGTGTACAAAATGGTTGTTTTATTTATATATATATTTATGTATTCTTTTTCAGATTCAATTCCATCATAGGTTATTATAACCTATTGAATGTAGTTCCCTGTGCTATACCATTTATCCTTGTTGGATCATTTACTTTTTAAAACATACAGTGATCTCCCCACCAGCAGGTCAGTTTCCGCTGTTGTTTTCCTGGTGGGGCTTCAGACATCTTTTGACTACACATACAAACTAGAATGAAAGAAAACAGAAATTGTTTCCTCTGGAGAAGTCACAGTTTCAGTTTTCTGCTGGTGCTAAAAAGGTGTGAAATAGAAGTGGGTGGTATTTAAATTATTTGGACAACTGGGACTTTCAGCTTCAATGAGAATTCGATATTTCATAGTTGTTTTTAAAAAATGTACATTAGTTTATTTAGGTATTTCAACATATATCAATAAGCATACTCAAGTATAAGCTGTAGCTGTTACAACAAAAAAAGGACTTTTACTGTTAGGAGAGCAAGTAGATTGTCTAAAATATTTAACATGTGAAATAGTTTTCTAACATTCACTCTTGAAAACAGAATTACCAGAACAATCTCTTCAAAGGGTTGGATGTAACTGTACAAGTGTGCATCTGGCGATCTATTGTTTTCAGTAGCTGGAGGTGATAATGTGACCACTTCTGATGTAACGCACCTGAATTTCCATTCAGTTCCTGGGGACCCACAAGAGACCCTAGTTTTCTGCTCTAACAGAAAAAGCATTATTAGTTTAAGAGGTAGACTTCCTGAGGCTTTTATTTAGGGCTGTCAAACGTACCTTTATCTTTTTTTTACACACTTAAAATACCTGGTGTATATAAGAACAATAGTGAATTTCCTAAGAGATTTTTGTTGTTATTGTTAAAATGGGATTTCCAAGGACAGTATTTCTGGAAAAAAAAATGAATGTTTTTAACCTGTTATTGAAAGGCAATAATGTAGATCTGCAGAGATGTCACACAAGTTCACAAGCCCATTAGCATCATCACTAACATGCTAGTTAGGAAAAGAACCCTGGAGAAGGTAAGCAACTATCATTAGTCTTTTGTTATAGTCTCAGCATCTGCTTCCCATTTCAGCTAATACTGTCAGGCATCTGATTTCCAGCCTCTTCCAGCTCCTCTCGTGTTGTCTCTTCACCCAAGATGGTGATAGACAGTGAGAGGTACATGGTGTGTGGGCTCTATAGTCAGTTCACCTGGGTTGGAATCCTGGCTTTGCCACTTTCCTGATTAAGCTATTTCTTTACCATCTGTGCCGTAATTTCCTTACCTGCAGTGATATGGTGATGGTTTAGTTGCTAAGTCGTGTCCAACTTTTATGATTCCATGGACTGTAACCCTCCAAGCTCCTCAACCCACCATACTCCATGGTGATTCTCCAGACAAGAATACTGGAATGGTTTGTCATTTCCTCCAGGGGATCTTCCTGACCCAGGAATTGAACCTGTGTCTCTTAGGTCTCCTGCACTGGCAGGCAGGTTCTTTACAATAGTGCCATCTGGAAAGCCCCTACCTGCAATGATGGGATGATACAATCTCCTACAGTAACAATTTGAGACAAGTCAAGCATCAAGCAATGTTTTACATGGAACAGGTTCTCCATGTGTGTTAGTCATTATTTTTCAAGCGCATGATGGATATTGTTTCTTGGGTGCCGAGTCTACCAATGCTTTCAGCTAACACGTTTATTGAACACTGTACTAGTTCAGTCACTGAACAGAACCCCCCAAATCCCTGCCCTTGTGGAGCTTCTTCAGGTAGAAGACAGAGAGTCGTCAGTAAATATTGTAAATAACTAAATTGCATTAGAGTGATAAACGCTATAGGAAAAATAAAGGTATCAGTATGGGGATGGGGAGGTAGGCAAGGATGATATTTCATACATAGGTTCAATATGATACTCCTAAAACTCATTTTTCTGGAGAAATTAGACTCCCTCTGATTTTCATTTATCAATAAATCATTCTCTTTGCTGCTCAGGTTAAAAACTCAAGTCACTGGGAATCCCCTGGTGGTCCAGTGGTTGAAACTCTGCACTTCCACTGCAGTGGGCACAGGTTTGATTCCTAGGTGGGTGATAGGAGAGAATTCAGTCCCTTTAGTTTCTTTTCTATATTCCTCCTAATGTGCCACTAAATTTCATGTCTTTCTTGCCTCTTCAATCTACGGACTTGAGCCTTAGGCCTGTGTTACTGTCTCCTGTCATAGCCTCCTAACCAGTGCCTGCTGCCGGTCTCATCCTGAACTTTACTTGCAAATCTGACAGTTCACCCTGTCTCTTCCTTTCTCTGATGCCTACGGAATGAAGATGGAAGTTGTTCAGGGATGTAAATTCAGGGATGTTCATAATCTGGTTCATCCTGTCTTTCCAGTCCAATCCCACCCCACCTAAACTGTCCATTTCAGTAAGAATAATCTTAATTCTATGGATTCACCCTCTGTACCTACACACCACACTAGGTTCTTTTCTAAGTTTCTTGCTTAGTGTTTGCTTTCTCTTTGTACAAGTATTAGGAATTTCATTAAATTTAAAATTCCATAGAAACTTCGTGTAGTTTGACTTCTCAACATATCCCAAGTAAGACATGCCCATGAGGGAAATGGTGTGGACTGGACCTCAGCAAGGTGGATGTGGTGATGGAGGGGCTCACAGTTTTCTGGAAACTCTTCAAGCTTTTGGTATCTTTATACTCAGCTTACTCAAGGAGATTATCAGCTAATTAGTTTACGCCAAAAATGTACAAATAAGATCTTTTTCTAGACTACCTGCATTCTCCCCTGGCTTACAAATCCTGTTCCCTCCTGTTCTTTATTTTTATCTCAATGATTTCCTCACCTGAGCAATTTATGTCAAAAGAGTATCTGCTTTTTGAAATGTGTTAGTCACTCAGCATGTCAGACTCTTTTTGATCCTCTGGACTGTAGCCCGGCAGACTATGTCCACGGAATTTTCTAGGCGAGAATACTGGAATGGGTTTCTATTTCCTATTCTAGGGGATCGTCCCGACTCAGGGACTGAACCCAGATCTCCTGCACTGCAGGCACTGTTTACCACCTGAGCCACCAGGAAAATACATACAGAAATTATTTTACATTTTAAAATGTTTCAGGGTTCCCTGGTAGCTCAACTGGTAAAGACTCCATCTGCAACGCAGGAGACCCCAGTTCAATTCCTGGATCAGTAAGACCGCTTGGAGAAGGGATAGGCTACCCACTCCAGTATTCTTGGGCTTCCCTGGTGGCTCAGAATCCACTTGCAATGTGGTCGGTAGACCTGAGTTCCATCCCTGGGTTGGGAAGATCTCCTGGAGCAAGGCATGGCAACCCACTCCAGTATTGTTGCCTGGAGAATCCCCATGGACAGAGGAGCCTGGTGGGCGACTGTCCAGAGGGTCACAAAGAGTTGGACAAGACTGAGTGACTAAGCACAGCAGTGATTCAAGTGATGAAGTCTTTAGAAAAGCAAATCCATCTATTTTTATTATGCAAATAAAATCCATTTGGATGGAGTTTATGTAAATATACACTTTCCACTGGTAAATATCAAAGTACTTTTATTAATCTATTTTCTTCTGCGAGGTCCTAATCCAGTGGGTTACCATCTTGGTTTCTCAGCAATACTGTCCACTTGAGACCCTTCAAGCTGCCTGCATGTAAATGGTTCAACAATTTCTATTCCTTCATGTGGGTCTCAGTGCTAGTGAAATACACATTTCTGCCTTATAAAAGCCCTTTCCCAAAGATTCCTCTTAATTTAAATGATAATATTAAATTGTACTAGTCTTTAAGACCACAGGGATCATGTATTGGGAACTATCACCAACCAAAACTAGTCTTTCGGATTCAGGTTTCTCAAACGGCTGGCTATTTTCAGCCGAGTTCCTAAGCAGGACTAAACATAGGGTTCCTCTTCACCAACATGGGATAAGGCAGCCATCAAGGCTTTGCTTTAAAAAAAATAAAAAACAAAGCTGATTTCATTTTCCTAGTTTGTTTAGCTTTGCTTTTGATTGACTACAATGGTTTGTCAGTAACAGGCACTTTATATTTGTTCCTTTATTAGTCTGTTACAGTTGCCATAAAAAAAGTGTTACCAACCCACTGGCTTAAACAGACATTTTCTCACAGTTCTGAAGACTCAAAGCTCAAGATGAAGTTGTTGGGTGGCTTGTCGTCTTGAGCCCCTTGGCTGGGCTGGCAGATGGCTGCCTTCCTCATGTGTCCTCACCAGGCTGCACACGCAGCCGTGGTGTCAGAGTGCGTCCACACAGGACAGCAGTCAGCTTGGGTTAGTTCTCGCCCTAAAGACCCACGTTTAACATACTCACCCCTTTCAAGGCCCCACCCTAAATACAATCACACTCTTGAGTAACCAGAGGTTACTGTTTCAACATAGGATTTAGGAAAACACAATTCAGCCCAGTTTCCTAACAGAGATCTCAACTGTCACTTAAACCATGACTAAAAGGATTTGGGCTCTACTGTTGAGGAAGGTGTTAAAGTGAATATTCTTAATGTCAATGAACTTTACAAATGCTTAAAATGCGAAGTTTTATGTTGTGTACATTGTACTACAACAAAAAAATGTGGCTAGTGTGAGACAGTAAACTTTTAATTAATTAGTTTAAATATGTTTAAAAACATACAGTATGTTTGAAACATGTAAGTTTCATATTGTCCACTATGGAAAGCTCTTATTTCAAATACAGAAAAACATAATCTTGCATTGTTGAAACGCCAATTTTGTCTTCAAGCCTGGGTAAATGTTACAGCTATCGCCTTTTACTACCAGGGGAAAAGTATTTCATTTTACTATCTCAAGCCTAATTTTAAACTGTAAATTATAAAGCCTACCTTTAAACAGTCTTCAACTACACATAACTAAAAAGCATCCTCTGTCCCTGGGATTCTCCAGGCAAGAATTCTGGAGTGGGTTGCCATTTCTTTCTCCAATGCATGCATGCATGCTAAGTTGCTTCAGTCATGTCCGACTCTGTGCAAACCTAAGGACAACAGCCCACCAGGCTCCTCTGCCCATGGGATTCTCTAGCAAGAATACTGGAGTGGGTTGCCATGTCCTTCTCCAAAAAAGCATCTAAATATTTACCAAATAGTTACAGAAACACAAGTTGAATTTGCAGACACATACTTTAAATCAGAAGTACAGGCTGATATCACCAAAATGGTTTTATTTTGGACACTTGACAACATGTACAACAATGCAACTGTATCATTACTTTGTTTGGTTTCCTTAAGTATTACTTAAGTATGCATTAAAAATACATGTTTACATTTAAGAAATGTAACACATTAAAGTCCTCTGTAAACAGAACTCCTTCTCAATATATTTTCCTGCTTTTTTCATACATAAATAACATAATCTACAAAGTTATAAATAAAACTATTAACTCTTATGACCTGAAAGTATATACGAATTTTGGAGCTTGACAAGAGTGTTTTCTTTCTGATTTTATATAAGTAACAACATGCAGTATTTGCAATGTTTTTTAATCATATAGATGACTTATAATCAAAACCTTTATTGTCTCCCAACCTGTTCTCCCTATAAAAACGTTCAGTGTACTTAGTAAAGATGCCACCATTCAAAAGTCAACGTGGGCAAAAGACTAGATTTTTAAAAACAGAACAGAAGATTGCCATTAAATATTATTAAGCCTTATTAAAATCACTTTAGTTTGTTTGAAGAACAAAATATGCTACCAAAGAGTATATGCTTGTACTATCACTTAACTGGAAAGCTAACACAATCTTAAAAAATCAGATTAAATTTGTAGCAGTCTTGGGAAAAAGTTGTTCATGGAGATTCTGTCAGACAAACAGAAACCATATTATCCTAAGTTTTCTAAACTTTATTTTGAACCATCACTTCAGTTAGTTAAAACTTACAGGGTAAAAATAATGACACACAAAAATGATCTTAGAAAGGCATATTCAGAATTCCTGATGCAGAAAACGTGATTATTTAGCTTTTGTTTAATGACTGGAAATCTTTATTCCTTTAGAAAATAGTAACATTATTTATTGAATGTCACCACCTGTTTGGTGATTTACCAGGCAACCACTCAAGGTATTTTATTAAGTAAGCACTCCAATTATTTTTATTCAACGAAAGTAAAAAGACTTGTCATGTTGGAATTCTTTCATTATGAATTAAAAACTCAGAAAAACATTCTCAATTAATATCTTCCCTAAATTTAAGTGAATCAAATGACAAATAATACTAAGCTAAGCACTGTCATTACTTCTAAAATCTAAGTTTTCTAAAAGTTTTCCTTTTCAATCAACATTAATATGATCTGGGTCACACTATTAACTGCCACTCAAACTTTATGTTTAAAAAAAGAAATATTCTTTGTTAAAGAGCAGATTAACAACACGTTTTCCATGTTCTTATAAAAAACAAGATTCTGATATGCATAATAAATCTACATCAAAAATCCACACATGGTAGTGGAAATTCTGTCAACTTTCAGCCTAATACAACATAAACCCACAGTTATTTTGCATAAACAATTCAAAATTTAAGTTTATAATGGAAATGTCAACAAGTCTTAACTACAACATCACTGCTGCTGGGTTCCACTATAGCTCACTCAGGCACGGCAGATGTGCACATCTGATAGACAGGCTGCTTAGAAAATTAAAGCTATCAGAGCTATAAATGAGGAACACATAAATATGAACACAGCAACGCCAAAGCCTTAGAGTGGTTAAAGAAAAAAAAAAGATGTGATGTAAACACAACTGATAGTTTTCTCTGTAAGCCACTTTCCACTGATTTATAAAGCTATGGTTTTATATTTCTTTTAAAAAGGACAATGTTTCCACATTGCTACATGCAGTGATTTCATTGTATGTTCTTGACTACAATGCAATCTTCAATCTTCTTACACAGCTTGACAAAGCCCTTCAGGATTTCTTCAGAAAGTCAGCTTGTCATATTTTCAGCAGCCTGAAACAAGAAAGTATGATTCAGTATAACAAAATCATGGGAAAAAAAAAACCATGGAAATAATTTTGTCAATATTGCACTGTCATTAACAAACAACTCTTCCCTCACATGTAGCAAAACACTTTTACCAGCATGATGCAGTAGTTTTCACTTTTTGCAGTACCTTATTAGAACTATCATTTGGACTGATTGCTAGGCTAACAGTAGAAAATTATTGTGTTTGTGCTCAGTCAAATTATTGTGTTTGTGCCCAACTTTGTGTGATCCCGTGGACTGCAGCCCACCAAGCTCCTCTATCCATGGAATTTTCCAGGTAAGAGTACTGGAGTGGGTTGCCATTTCCCACTCCAGGGGATCTTCTCAACCCAGGGATTGAACCCATGTGTCTTGAGTCTCCTGCATTGACAGGTGAAGTTCTTACCACTGCACCACGTGGGAAGTCCAAATTGCTATATAATCTTAAATAATAGTTAATATAAAAATAGAGCAAGCACTATTTGAAAAATTAACTTAATAGACGTCCTCACCCACAGTCTTTATTAGTTTGTTTCTGTATGTTCCATTACAGTGTGAAAAGGGAATTAAGAACGAAAAAGACCTTTCTGTTATGTTGTAACGCAAAGGAAAAAAAAAGGCAAAAGAGGAATAATGAATATGTGGCTAATACAGCTTTACCTAAACCACCATCCGTTACCCTTTCCCTGATTATTCTGTAGAAATTTCCAGACACCATTATCATTCATCAGAAAATGATTTTATATGCATTTCTAAAAGATAGGATTTAAACAAGCAATTTCTCAAGGCCAAATATGGAAATGTTGAATTTAAATAAGTTTAATCTTAGAAGCACATGGTAAACTCAATTCATTTACATTTCAACCTCCTAATTAAAACTTGTTTTTTAATATTCAAAGTTCAGAGGTCTTCAGGAAAATTCCTTAAGATACTGGGAAAGTTGTAGATAACTAAATATGAAACATTCTTGTCAAGAGAATCTCCCTTGTTTTTCTATATAGCTAGTTGTTCGTCTTTCTCTTCTTGGGTTTATTATTCACAAGAATTAGAACCTAGTTTGAACAAAAACTGCCCATTTTTCAAGGTTTCTTACTTCTTTCCGCCCTTGTAAGTTCTTATGACCCTTTAAGCAGTCTTCTCCCTGATCCCATTTTCATACTAATTTTAGAGGTTCTCCTCCAACATACAATGCAACATGTCATTCATTTGAATTAGGCAAGCCGTCAACCTTGTAAAACAGTCACGTTAAATGTGTGCAGAACTACTTTCCAATCGAAAGGAAGATAGCAATGGCATCCTGGAAACTCATACAGGTTCCAGACAGCCATTAAAGACTCCTTAAGTGTATACGCAGCAGTCCTAGGGAAAACATTAAAGGTCTTCTCTCCAAACTTTCCATTGCCCAAGTTTATTCTCTCCTTTGTGAGGATGGGTGGGGACATGGGACTTACTTCACGCCTCATTTCTCTGCCAACTACAAATTCTACAGTGCCGATGTTCTCATGCTGCAATGAGGAGATACATCACCTACTCTAAGATATCAGTGATAGTACAGACAGCTTCAAAAGAAAGCACAAGGCTTAGTGTGTCTGAAGTCACTGATAGTATATAATTCAAGGCACCAAAGCAAGAACGTAGAAAATATGGGAAAATGAGTTTTGCCCACAATTTCTGAAATTAGAATCTATAAATGACCGCCAACACATAAACACCGGCACTGAGGAGACAACACAAAAATCCAGTGTTGATAAAAGTAACATTCATAAAAATAAAGTCTACTTTGAAAAGAAACATGGTTAACAATTCTATTTATGCTGTGGCAAATAAACATAAGGCAATCTATCACTGTCAAGAAATTTATCTATCTGGGTGACACACAACTAGCTGCTTTTACTATAATACACACACACACATATATATAGATACATGTGAAATACAACACCTATATACAAATCTAAAAGATTTGAAAGAGAAAAACAAAATAATTAATAAATTTATTATAATTTTCTTCATATTCAAGAACAGAAGAAAAAACTATGTTTCAGATCAAAAATTCCTTGCAACATTTCATCACATCCTTGATTTATATTTTACATGGTCTAAAACAGAGATGAGTACCATACAATTAAATTCTAAGCGCTAGGATTTCTAGGTAGAGATAATACAATGCAGCAACAAGAGCTTCTCCTTACTTTATCACGCTAAGAGAAATAATCAAAAAATATGAGGAAAAAAATTCACGAGCAGCAACCACACAAAACAGAGTACCTATGCATATTAAGGCAGTAAGGCTGGGGCACGGTAAGGTGGTCAAGAAAAGACAGGTGTGGCTGAGTGCAAATCTGAACCAACCAGCTCCCAACCCAGACCCAGCAGGAAGAGTTAGGAAAACAGACTTTGATCTGGAGAGAATCAACCTGAGGAAGTTTATTCATTTTTAATTCAATGAGACTAACTATAATATTTTTGTTTTCAAAGTAGCATGAGACCAGCTAGGATGATGTTAACCAAATATTATCAGTGGTTATCCACTGGTGATCTTCAATGATTTTTGTTTCTTTCTTTGTATTTTCTGATCTAAATATTTTAAAATTACCAACATGTACTACTTCTATACAACTTAAATAGATTTCAAACATTACTTTTAAGAAAAAGTTCTAATGAATATTTCTTCTTTACTGGAAACTTTTTAAGATCTCTTCCCCTACCTAGTGTTAGAAAGATTCTGGTATACCAATTTTAGATTATGGGAGAAATGTCTTTTAAGAGGCTTTGTATGTGTGTGTGAGACTGATTTTCCATTCAAATGAGCAACACTTTCTGACTTTTGTTCAACTTAATTATAGTAAGTCCCCTACATGCAAATGAGTTCTTTTCTGAGAGTGTCCAGTTTGTTCATAAGTCCAACAAAGTCAGCCTAGGTACCCAACCGACACAAAACAGTACTGCACCATAGGTTTATAATAGTCTTATTATAACTGTATAACTGTATTTTAGGTTTATAATACTTTTCACACAAATAATACATAAAAAACAAACACAAAAAATAAAGAAACATTTTGAATCTAACAGTGCAGTACCTTGGAAATTACAAGACAATAGCTGGCATACAGGGAATGGCATCAAGTGAACAGGCAAGAAGAGTTACTGATGGAGGAGGGAGAAGATGTGGGAGATGGTAGAGCTGAAGGATGGTCGGCAATAGGAGGCAGAGGGCAAGCTGCAATTTCACTCACACCTGACATTCACAACTTGAAAGTTTTCTATGTAGGGGAGTTACTGCATTGACTTTGTCTTCAGAGTTCATTAAGATCCACTGGATGTGGAATAACCGGTATTGTCAAAGCTGAAAAAGTTATGTTAAACAGGCACTTCTGAATCTCCTAATACCTTGGTTTTTATTCTAAGAAGCTATGTTGTCTTCCCCCTACCATTCCAGCTAGTTTACCTGTCTCCAGTTCCTTCACATCAGTCAATCTGCATTAATACAAAAAGCTCTTGCTATTCTGCCTCCCTATTCTCTTTCAAACTCCAGCATAGCTGAATAAAAATTTCTGTGGTTGTGGAAGATGTATATTAAATAAATCCTCTCCCACTGAAATTTCAGAAATTTATTAATAAAAGGCTATGATACTTCTTATTTTTAAAAACAGGCTTATGAGAAAGTATTAAGCCAGGGAAGGTACTTGGGCTCCAGTCCACTGGTTTGGTTCTAATCATCTCATGCTTTTAAATAGCAGGCTCAGATATTTTTTGGAAATTACTGTAGGCAGAAACTTAGCAGTTAACAACTTTGATGTCAGAGGGTCTGAGCTCAAATCCTAGCTCAACCACTTAACTCTAAGTCTTGGGAGAAGTAAGTTAGCCACCACAGCTTTAGTTTCCTTAGGGGTAAACTAATTCGAGTAGTCGTAGTAAACATCCTTTCAGTGACGATAAAGGAAACAATGCAGGGAGAATCCTGAGTACAAGAGTTCAGCAAAAGTACAGTAAATACTAGCTATTCTTACTGTATTATGTAGTTATTTTTCTTTCTCACATATAAAAACAGGTTGTTGAGTTAAAAAAGTATTAGAAGTTGCTGGAAAACACAGGGAGCTCAACTTGGTGCTCTGTGATGGGGTGGGAGGTGGGCAGGTGGTTCAAGAGGGAGGGGACTTGTATGTATTTGCGGCTGATTTGAGCTTTGTATGGCAGAGGCAAACACAACTGTAAACTGTGTCTATAACACAGTTGTAAAGCAATTATTCTCCAATTAAAAATACATTTTAAAAAAGAAATAGAAAACTTGAATAGTTTCCATAATTACTTAAAAATTCTGTCTAGAAGCCTATGTGTGCATCTGACAAAAGTTCATTTCCAAAATATTTAAACAAAGACTACCCACAAAGAAGGACAGATAACTCAGAAAAATGGGCAAACGACATGAAAAGATATTTCACAAAAGAAAATGGCCAAAAAAAAAAAAAATTCATTTGATCTCACTGGTACTCACAGAAATGCTAACACACAAGGAGAAATCCAAACACACCTACCAGAATGACTAAAATTAAAGACACAATCAGTACAGGCAAAGATGGGAAGCAAGGGAAATTCCTTTGCTGCTGGTGGGAATACAAATTGATATAACCACTTTAGTAAAGTCTAGCCTTAATTCTTCAAGTTGAAGATACACATAAGCTATGATTCAGCAATTCTAGTTCTAGATACACACTCAACAGTAATGCACACATACATGTATCAGAAGACACAGACAACTAAGCTCAGAGCAGCATGTTCATGATAGGTCTGGACAGGGAGCAACCTAATAGCCATTCATAGTAGAAAGGATCCATAAATACTGTATCTGTATAATGAAACATGACTACTACTGTGAAAAGGAATGCACTACAGCTATATACAACAGAAATGAACCTCACCAAGGTAAGGTCAAATGAAAAAACTCAGTGGAAAAAACACTGTGCTGTAAAATCTCACAGCAAGTTAAAATTATTTTTACAAAATTAAACTGGTGTTTAGAGATTCATGCTTAGTCAGTGAAAATGTTAAAGTCTCTATCATAAAAATTAGGACAGTAGTTATTGGAATGGGGAGCGGGAAAGAAAGATTAGTGATAGGGGAGCATAAGGGAACTTCTAGGGTGCTGACAATGAGAATTGTACAGATACTCTACTTATGATACATTTTTTGCTCTGTATAAATGTGCCTTGTTCACCTTTTGGTGCTATATTTTAATAAAAAAAAAAGTTTTAAAAAGCACAAAACCAATGACCCAGATTATTGGAACTTAACAGAGAGTAATTTAAACTGAGATGGGTAAACTGCATGTCTCCTCAAAGGAAAGGCAAAAGGGTAGAGGAAAAGTCACTTCATCCTTAGACAAGTTTTAAGAGGGACTAACTTCAGTGTTCATGTGAGTGTTACATAAATATGGAAATAAAATCATGTGAGATTTTAAATCAGAGTGTGTGCAAGCAAGAAAGGGAACACAATACCTTTCCTGTTTGCAATCTCAGCAATTAAAAGGTGGTGAACGTGAATTTGAAAAAAGGTGGTCCTCTGGGTCCATGCTGGCAACACAGCCCAACTGGCCTGAGCAGCTCCTGGCCTCTGGGCTACCCTTCTCCTTCCTTCACAATGTACACACACTAACAGCTCCATCAGCCGCCTACAGAACCCCGGAAGTATGACAGCCTTTCTTCATCCCTTTAAGTTCAAGCTGGCCTGCTTTTGTACTGAGATGTTCACTGCATCTGAGTCACACAACCTGATCTCTTCACCAAAAGGCTGTCTAGCTACACTCTCGGGCCTTCTCTCCAGAAATCTAGCTGGGTAGGCTGAGAGCTTCCCAAAGTGAGTGTTGTTTTCTTTTTACTTATTCCTTCCTCAACTTCCCATTCCCCTTACATTTTACCATAAGCAGCAAGGAGAAATCAGGCCTCACTTTCCATGCTTTGGAAATTTCCTTAGATAAATATCTAAGTCATTGCTTACAAATTTTATTTTCCTTCCAACAGTAGAATACAATTCAGCTGAGTGCTCTTTAAACCAAGGATGGCCTTTCCTCCAGGGTCCATCACCTGAGGATGTTCATTTCTGTCTGAGACCTCACCGAGGCACTTCACAGAGGTCACATTCATATTTCTAACAAGATTCTTTTCATAATGATAGATGTATTCTGAGATGACTGATACTCTTTTGTCTTCTTTCTGAGCTCTCACTAGAATCACCTTTAATGTCTATCATTCTACCAAGTCTTTAAGGCCACGCAGGCTTTTACTATCAAGCATCCTAAAACTTTCCAGCCTCTATTACCCAATTCCAAAGACACATCCACATCTTTATGTATTTCTTACAGCAGCACTCCACCTTCCAGTAGTAAGTATAAATTAGATTTCTAGGGTTGCCATAACCAAGTACCATCAATTGGGTAGCCTACAACAACGGAAAATTATTCTCTAGTAGTTCTGGAGGCAGAAGTCCAAAATCAAGGTGTCAGCAGGACTGTCCTTCCCTCTGAAGGTTCTAGTAGAGTATCCTTCCTTGCCTCTTACCTTCTGGTGGCTGCCAACAATCGCTGGCCTTGTCTTGTAAACGCCACCACTCCAGTCTCTGCCTCTGTCATCACGCGGCACCCCCACCCCCGCCGTGTCCTCACAGGGTGTGTGCTTTGTGTATCTGCGTCCACACTTCCCTTGTCTTTGTAAGGACACTGGTCATTAACCCATCATGATCTCATGTCAATCCGATTATACCTACAGATACACTATTTCCAAACAGGGCATATTCACAGGTACTGCACACAAAAGCATATCTTTTTTTGGGGGGGGTGGGTAGAAACAATATCACCCACAACACAAGCAGAATTCTAAACATAATCAGAGACTTTTACAGAAAGACAACAAGGTTCAGATAAAGAATTTTGTGACCTGAACATACCCTACTGAGATCCTGGCCTTCAGAGTTTCTCCTGATGAGGACAGATGTTAGTTTAACCTTGTTTACAATTATTCACATAAATCTGCAGCATTGTTTTCTAAACAAAAGCATCTTCATTCAGAGTGAGTGAACACATGAATCTCTACCTTTAAGGCTTCTGTGGCCTTGCGAAGTTCCTTAATAACGGATGATAAAGCTTCTGGGTTAATTCCTTGTTCACAAAGCCGCACACATATAGACAGAGTTTCCATATCTAATCCAGTATTCAAGATTCTTGAAATCTCAAGTAGGACTGAAAAAAGACAGAAAATTTTAAGAATAAAATCTTATAACATTTTAAAAATGCATATGAATACTTCTATTTTTAGTTCATATAATACTGCATAATACCAAAGAACAGCACAGCATTCCTAGATTTGGAAAATGGCATGTTTAAAATTGGCATGTAATACCGCCCTTACTTAACTCCAGAAACTTAAAAATAAATTTACAACCTCCCTCCACATTGCTTTTCTATATCTTGGTTTATACTCTACTACTCATTTAGTATCTATCTAAAATTTACATATCATAGTCAAGATTATTCTGAACATTTTCCCATTTTTAGCATTCTCATACAATGTAATCATTCATGTAATATTCCATTTTAAAGAAATATATATTACTTAACTGCTCTGCTGTTTTGTAATGTGGGTCTCATGTTTCCCTGATGAAAATAATACTGTGGTAAATATCTGTACATAGGAACTTAATTTTATCAGAAAAATTCCTAGAAGTGGAACTGCTAAGTCAGTAATACACCTTTTGGATTTTGATTTGAACTGTATGAAAATGACACTTTATTTTGGGATGAGTGGACAAGTGAACAATATTAAGCCATCCTTTAATTTCAGTCTAAGTCATTCTGAAAACTTTCATAATATTCATGATTTTCACGATATGGGCCCATTCCATTTTTTCATACTTAATATTCATTTTCATCTTGAGAAGTTCAATTTGTTTTAAAAAAAAAACACCTCTCTTATATTCCTCTACTTAACCTTCTGAATACATGGAGTACCATTCTAATGTTTTCATCTGCTAATCCTAACATCTGCGGGTCAGTTTTAACAGATTAAAATTTATTATCATCAGTCACATTCTTGTTTTGCATACCTAATAATTTCTGACTGGATGCCAGACATAGCGAATTTTATTGTGCTGGGTATTCAACAGTTTTGTATTTCTATATATTCTCAAGCTTTGTAATGAGATACAGTTACCTAGAAACAGTTTGATCCTCTGGTGTCCTTGGGGTACTTTCCTTGCACAGTGATCAATGCCATGCTGAATACCTGAGGGAGAACATTCCATGGAAGTCCAGAATTCTCTCTACGTGCAGGCTCTTTCCTTCTCAGGTACCCTGTCTTAAACACTCTGCCTGCCTTGGTCTCCCTGGATCCTAAACTCCTGCTCAATGCAAGGTGTCTGCTGGGTTTTGTCTGAGTTACTCCCATCCTGCCACTGCACTGCAGCCTTGAAGGCAAAACCTTAAAAAAAAAAAAAAAAAAAAACTCTGATCTTGTCACAGTACTGTTTTAAATGCAGTAGCTTCCCAGAGTTTTCAGATCTTCAATAGGGCCTTAGTAGAGTCTCATGTCTGCCTCATCTCATATTTCACAACCATTTATCCCCCTTGATTACATTGTCTTTACAGTCTCATTTACCAAGTTTTACCCAGTGTAAGATCTGGGGAGAAGGAGTCCAGATAAGTTTTTTGCAATTATGGAGAGACCAGTAGGTGCCATGGACTGGAGAGATTAATACAAACTGTCAAATCTGAGATGAGCGAAGAACTAAAGAAGCTTAGTGAAGGAGAGAGGTACGGGAGGCCTCACATGAGTGAGCAAGGAGACTGACGGTGGGAGCATGGGCTCTATGTTTGCTTCACTGACTCTGCCTTGCACACTGTGGACTCCTCCACTCCTTTTGCTAGTTTACAACTTGACACAAGTCAACTGTGGATTGAAAATATTTGGGGGGCAAAAATTCCAGAAAGTTCGCAAAAGCAAAACTTGACTTTGGCATGTATCCACAGCAACTATTAACACAGCATTCACATTTATCAGAATTATAAATAACCAAAAGATGATTTAAAGTATTCAAGAGGATGCTGCTGCTGCTGCTGCTATTTAGTTGCTCAGTCGTGTCTGACTCTCTGCGACGCCATGGAATGAATGTAGCCTGCCAGGCTCCTGTCCATGGGATTTCCTAGGCAACAATACTGGAGCAGGCTACCATTCCTTACTCCAGGGGATCTTCTGGACCCGGGGAATCTTCCCGACCCAGGGATCATACCCAAGTCTCTAGTTTGGTAGGCAGATTCTTTACCACTGAGTCACCTGCGAAGCCCCTATACAAGAGGATGAATGTAGGTTATATGCAAACATTCGCCATTTTATATGACAGACTTGAGCACACACAGATCGTGGTATGGGTGGGTGGGTGAGGGTGTCTTGGACCCAATTTCCCTGCAAATACTGAGGAACAACTATATCACATTGAAGCCTCTAGTAGGGAAGAAGTATATTTTAATCACCATTGCCAAAAACGTAATTTGTCCTTACTGTCGCTAAGGCTAAGTCATGTCTTATTCTTTTGCAACCCCATGGACTGTAGCCCACCAGGCTCCTCTGCCCATGGGATTTCCTAGGCAAGAATACTGAAGTAGGTTGCCATTTCCTTCTCCAGGCATCTTCCTGACCCAGGGATTGAACCCATGTCTCCTGCATTAGCAGGCGGATTCTTTACCACTGAGCCACCAGGGAAGCCCCTTATGCAACAGACTCTATACTAAATCTGGTCAGGATCAATCAGGTTTCTTTCTGTGATCTGTGCAGATAAATAACAAAGTCCACCACCTCCTCCCCTGTCTAAAGCATCTTTATCAAAATGCTTTCATTTTCACAACAAAATTACAAACGTTCATAGCTCAATTTTATAATCCTTGCAAATCATTTGACATTAATTAAAAGATTAAATCACTTAGCTGACTCTAATACTGATGGAAGGGAGGGAGGAACAGGATGAGGAGAAGATATTGAAGCAGCGCTGTCAGACTCAAAAGGTTCTGAACACTTCAGTTTGTGTCTCACGGACAGATTTAAATACAGGGAAACTCCACACTAACAGAATTTCAAAAAATACTGGTGCTTGGGTATGTCAGCCCAGTCCCTTGGGCAAGTTAAAGTTCTATTTCTGGGAATGAGAGTGGAGGAAGGTGGGATTATTAAAGGATTGCATTGTGGACTTTTTCAGTTGAGTGTATGGTCAATTCTTAACAGTGCAAGTGTCACAACGTTTCCCTTTGTGCCTCAATCATAGGCAGCCTGGAAAATATTTTCATTAACTTTGCAAAACTTCATATTTTGACTGACAGTTCTGAACTCAATTATGATTCAGGAGATGCCAGGTTGATCCCTGGGTTGGGAAGATCCCCTGGAGGAGGAAATGGCAACCCACTTCATTATTCTTGCCTGGGAAATCCCACGGATAAAGAAGTCTGGAAGGCTACAGTCCATGGAACGGCAAAGAGCTGGACATGCCTGAGTGACGGAGCATGCATGCACCGCACGAGAGGAGCGAGTTCCAACAACACGACAGGACCTAACCACCCCATTTAACAGATGTTGATTCACTGCCAACCTGGGGCCTTCCTTTTTACCTCCTGATTAGGGGACATACGGTGTATAGAGGGGCAGTGTTCTCTGATTCACACACTCTCTCTTCCAGTGTTGGTTGAGAAAAAATAATCTGGTCTTTCTTCACTTTTTCAATATTCTAACACTATCATCTTCAGTTCTCTCAGTGAAAACCTTGATGATGCAGCAAATAAAAACAATCAGTTCTCATTTCTGTATCAGCAGTTCCATCAGAGAGAAAATGCGGGCTTTCTATTCAAATGGAATCCTGTGCCCATATAATAAGGAACAGTTAATATAAGAAAACTGACTAGAAGTCAGGCCTCAAATACATTTTGTGCTGTTCAGAAACCACACTGGCTTCCAAGCAAAGATGTAAGACAATAATGGTGTACTCTAGTTTCCATGTACACAAATCCACTTAGAAAATAAAGCTAATAAGCTCTGCTATTTCAAGAAGAATGCGAAAATAGGCTGAATATGGTATTAACAAAGTTCCATTTTTCAGAAAAAGAAAAGCAGATACTGAGTAAAAATTAGATGCAAAGGCTCTATTAATTAAAAAAAAATTCTTTGAAAAGCAGAGCAGCAGCGAGTACAAAGAAAATCATAAGCCTTATCACATGTTCCCATAAAAAGGGGGCTCTAACAGGAAGTAGAGCCTACAGTGAAGAAGCCAGAGATAGGACACGAAGGCTGACACTGCTTAATGAAAATTTCATGGTTTCAAAGAGACAGCAGTTCATGTGGGTATCCCTTGGAAAACGCAAAAAGCAAAATTTACCGTCTATCAAACATACATATACAGATGCAGGCAAATAAAATGGGGACAACAAAACGGGTCATGGAATGATGTTTACATACAAAAACAGTGCAGGAACTACCTGTTAATGGTCACCTTCGAGATGCCTTTATCAGGTTATCTTATTTAAATATTTACAGTACTCCTAGGAGGTAGTATGGTGCTTCTCTGGTGGCTCAGACGGTAAAGAATCTGCCTGCAGTGCAGGAGACCTGGGTGCGATCCCTGGTTGAGATCCCCTGAAGAGGGCCTGGCAACCCAACCCACTCCAGTATTTTTGAGTGAAGAATCCCATGGACAGATGAGCCTGGCGAGCTACGGTCCATGGGGTCGCAAAGAATCGGACATAACTGAAGAGACTTAGCACTCACGCAGCACGAGGTAGCAATCTTGCTTTATGGGGGTAAAAAAAAAAACAAAAAGCAGGCTCAAAGATGTTTAAATGACTTGTCCAAGCCTACACCAGGGCTATGAAGTGGCAGAGCCAGCAACAGAAGGGAGAGAGAGGATAACTCCAAGACACTTTTCCCCCCTATTACTTGCAGGCAGTTTTTACTTGCATGCTCCCCGCTGCAAAACAGGTAAATAAATACGCCCAGGGTCTCCGGGCACCGGCATCACCGGCTCCAGGCCTCAACGGGGGCCACTCTTTTTAAAGCACAACTTGTTCCTTCACGGGGTAGGTATTTAACACGCTCCTGCTGCAGCGCAAGGTAAGAAGCGGCGGAAGCCACTGTCTGCAAGGGGATCGCAGTCCGGGGCGCTTCGGAGACGCCCCCCCTCCCTGGATGCGGCGCGCAGGGTGGGCGGGGCGCGCGAGGCCGGCGCCGGAGAAGGGCTGCGGGGAACCGGCGCGGAGGGGCCGCGGTGCGGGGACCAGGGGTTCGCGAGAGGAAGGTCGCGGGGACTGGGCGCGGGAGAGCGCGCGAGACGAACACTCGGGAGGACGCGCCAGAGGCGGGGGCGGGATGTGCGCGCGGGAAACGGGCGGCGCGCGGGGTCTGCGGCGGGAGCGGCCAGGCGCGCGGCGCCGGGCTGACGTGGGGCCGCGACGCCGTGCGCGCGACCAACTACGCAGGGACGGAGAGACGACGCTCGCTGGACGGGGCCGTCGGCTCCGGGGCCCCGGAGGGTCCCTCGGGAGGCTCTCCAAAGATGCCGGTCGGGGCAGGAGGTGGACCTGAAGTCCTCGAGGGCCCAGCCCCGCCCCAGGGCCTTGGCTCTGGGGAACAGAGGCCAGGTAAAGGGGGGCGAAACGGGCACTCACTGTCCATGGTCTCCCTCACCGCGTTCATATTCGCCGCCGCTGCCGCCGACCCGGCGCCGCCACTGCTCGCCATGGCGGAGGCCGAGGGAGGCGGACGGGGGGGTGGGCCTGACCCGGAACTGGAGCGCCTTCCTTTCTCCGGGGCAATCACACCGCGCGTTCCCGGCTCACGCCGGGCAGGCTCCGCCCCCTCGCGCCGGTCGCCGGCGTGAGGCTGCGTGGATTTGAATTTGGAGCCGCGACACTCTGGGCGGAACGCGAAAGCGAGGAGTTGCCATTCGAATTTACTACGCGGCCTCGCTGCGATTGGCTGGTTCGCGGACAGCGGCGCGACGCGATTGGCCGGTCACGCACAAGGCCCGTGCCCTGGTTGGCCTGAGACAGCGCGGAAGCGGGGAGTTAAAGAGTCTGTGCCTGTCGTGGGAGCTTGCCCGGCACCGTCGGGAGCGCCCTGGAGTCGCTTTCGGGGGGGGCTCCCTTTTTATACACACAACTAGGTATGTTCTTTGTGGTTCCTGGCCTTTCCCCCTGTCTCGAGTTGGAGAACTCCGTTTGTCCGGCTCTGGACCTCGCCAGAGATGGACCTCACGCTCGCCTCGGGATGAATGAGAGCTGCCGGGGAGTGGGTGCGGAAGAGGGGGGCCCAGGAAAGAGTGCTCGAATAGGGATGGGAATGACACGGGCGTCAGTGTTCTCCTTTGCCCGTCACCCGAGCAGGCTAGCTATACATCAGCCTTCCGTTGAGTGGGTTCTTTAGTTGTGCCCCCCCAAAGGGAAATAATATAATCACGCTTCCATCGTGGGGGGCTGGGGGTCTTAGCCCTTGGCTAAGGGTGTTTGAGAAGAGGCAACCCAGGGCAGTTAATTTCGTAGCCCTAGTCAGTCATTTCTTTTCTGATGCGGGTTAAAGTGCAAGACAGGCACCTATGCACAAAGAGACCAGAGATTTCCTGGTCACTTATTTGCTATTGTTGTTCAGTCGCTCAGGCTTGTCCGACACTTTGGGACCCCCGTGGGTTGCAGCACGCCAAGCTTCCCTGTCTTTCATCATCTCCTGGAGTATGCTCAAACTCATGTCCATTGAGTTGGTGATGCTATAAATAATTGTTTAGTAACTGCAATTTGTTGAGTAATTGCTGGGCTATTGGAATTATGTACAAAGCGTTTGTTTAGAGACTTGAGATAATGAATAAAAAGCTGTAGGTCTACTGTTCTTTAGCAGGAAAAGTTTTGTGCCTCTTAGGACGTTTAGTTGTCCCGAAGGGGGACCGCAACTCATTCACATTCGGTCGAGTGCTACTTAAAAAGCCAGTTGACTTCTCAGAGTCTGTTAATTCTGCAAAATTCTGTCACTAATACTTTACCGTTCTAGTTTTCAAGATTATTTAGAGCATCACACTTGTGTAAACTAGAAAAAAGCCCCAGGAGCTTAGGTTTTGAGTTAATTCTTTTTGTGAAATGTATTTTCGGTAATGGGGTTTCCCTGGTGGTTTAGCAGTAAAGAATCCGCCTGCCAGTGGCAAGAGTTGCGCGAGCCCTAGATGGGGGAGATCCCCCTGGAGAAAGAAATGGCAACCCACTCGAGCATTCTTGACTGGGAGATCTTATGGGCAGAGGAGCCTGCTGGGCTCTACTCCATGGGGTAGCAAAAAAGTTGGACTCCACTTGGAGACTAAACAACAACCTTTGTTGAATACATTTTAGTTGACAAAATGAATGTCTGTGGAACTTTGTACTTTTATTATGTATATTTATGATTTCTTTTTAGTTTTTCCTTTGTGCTATGGGAGATGTCAAAGAATCAAAAATGCAAATAACACCTGAAACTCCAGGAAGGATTTCTGTTTTAAATCCTTTCGAAAGTCCTGGTGATTATTCTAATCTCCATGAACAAACTGTCTCCAGTCCTTCTGTTTTTAAATCGACAAAATTACCAGTAAGTTAATCTCGACTACTTTTTCCAAATAACTTTAAATGTCAGTCTTTCTTTACAAGTGGTAAACTGGAGTGCACTTTTTAATTCTAATGGTTATTGGTTATTATAGTGACTGGGCTAAAAATAACTTAGCTAGTTATACTAATATTATATGTACTAGTTTTACTAATATTACATATACTAGCTATACAAATATTCTTTTGGATTTTTGCCACCCATTCTTAGCTTTCAACTTGCTTTTTTTTAGTTCGCATTTCTTTTTTATTCATTAGTTAGCATGTTTGTCACAGCTGTGGGTGTTGCTAGTTACTATGTTGATGGTCTAAGTACTAATACCATAATAGGGAAAAAACTATTTCATCTAATTATTTTCAGGTAATCAGCAAGTTGTATTTGAATGCTATGTGTCAGGTACAGTTCTTGACTACAGAGGTTACATCTTGAACAAGTCAGACGCATAAAACACTAATTCTTAGAGAGCTTGTTCTCTGTACCAGGGGTCAGCAAACTTTTTCTGTTAAGGGCCAAATAGTAAATATTTTAGGCTTTGCAGATAATCTGGATGCTGTTATAGTTACTCACCTCTGTATTGTATTATAGAAGCAGCCATTAGTAGTATGTTAACAGTAAATGTGGCTGTGTTGCAGTAAAGCTTTATTTATGGACACTGAAATTTGAATTTCATTTAATCGTCACATGTCGTGAAATGCTAATATTCTTTTGGATTTTTGTCACCCATTCTTAGCTTGCACATTGGTTGAAAAGAAGTCAACCTCTTCTCTAATGAGATAGACAAGACTAAACTGGCAACCTCAAGAGAGTATGTTATGTGCTATAACAGAAGGCTGATATGGAGGGGAACAGTCTCTCTAACAATTAGAGAGGCTTCCTCTCCTTAGCTTCTTTTTACTGTTATTGACTACAATGGAGAAGTTCTTTTGAAGTCTGATTGTCTGCCTTAGCAGATTATCTAGAAAACTGCAAAATGTGTGGCTTTTGATGCTAGCTACAGCTACGTATCTACGTGAAGCTAGTTATGCACTAGAGGAAAGTTTACAGTTATACACTTTATATTGAGTCATTATGTGACCTCATGATTTTAAATAGAATGGTATTCAATTTCAGTTAATCTTAATAAAAATAACAAAATGACTGCAACTTGATCCTCAAAGCAAGAATACATGACAGACATCTTGGATTTTAAGCCTGATTTTTCAAAAATATATTCCGAATTTACAAATTAGAATTTGGCTTACAAATTCTAATTGTAGAATTAGAATTGCAAAAATGAACTTTTGGTTTATTGGATATAGTTGAATACAGAAAAGCAGCACTGGTTACCACTCATAATTATTTATTGCATATTTTATGAGCTTTTGCAGAAATTTTTGTAGTTATTTCAGTTCATTCCTAGTGAAAATAAAGGCTTTTGATAACTTAAGAGATTTTTAGTTTTATTTGGGTGTGTTGCATCACTGATTAGAGATATTTGTGGAATTTTTATCCCTTTAATATGCTTTGATTTTTCTGTTGTTATTTAATTTCAGCAGTCACCCAGATGGAATGTCAAGTCAATTGATTTAATGTGATCTGCTTACCATTTGCCTTATAATTTAGTTACCACTAAATTATCTGTAAGATATTTTTATATTATAGCCGTTCACATTATTTTTGAAGCTGACATTTGAAGTTAGCATTTTGATGCACTATTATACACTTTTGCTCATAAGATCACTTTCTTTTGTTAAGACTCCAGGGGAATTTAGATGGTCTATTGATCAACTAGCTGTAATAAATCCTGTAGAAATAGACCCAGAGGACATTCATCGTCAAGCTTTATACCTAAGTCGTTCTCGGTAAGTTTTCCTTTCTTGCTCTTAAGTGTAATAACGTGTTATCAGTCCAAGGTAATGAATAATTCTTTTCCCTTTAATTTTAGAATTTAATCACACAAAGATGTACACGTGTTGAGATGCTCTTGTAAATATTCGTCTGGCTCTTGTACCTGTTTTTCTCTTGACTTGGTAGCTTGATGACCATTCTCTTGTAATTAATGCTCATCCAAAGTGCTAAAGAAGGGGACTAAAATGGGGCTAGAGTGTAAAAGGATTTTACTTAACGCTAGATGATACCTTTGATGGGGAAAGTGAAAAGTATATTAAAAAGCAAATGTGTCACAAATGAGACAAATTTTTTGTGTTACGCAAACCGTATGTCTTATTTTGCCTCCTCTCTTCAGTATGTTGAAACGTGAACAGCCAAGAGAAATTTATTGAGCACTGTAGGGGACACTGAAGCAGTGCAGGAAGTTATTCCTGCTCTTTAGACTCATCAGGTTGTGAAACAATATTTCTATACTAGTAAACCAGGTGTTATCTGAGCAGGTTTATGAAAAGACTCTTGGTGCATTTCAGTCAATAGACCTGTAACACAGAAGAGGAGGAAAGACCCTGATTTTAATTTAACTCATGTAATTCAGTAAATGGTTATGGTTTCTACTGAAGATAGTGAATATACACTTAAAACATGTTGATTCATTCTTAAAAATAAGCACAGGCTTTCAGTGCCTCTTCCTCACTAACCCAAGTTCCCTATTTCAGAGCTTCCCACCTTTCTCATGCCATGCTATATAGAAAAATGACAACTGCAGGTGTCCTGGTGTAAACAAATGAGTCTGTCCATATTAGAGGTGAACAGTCCCAAAATCCCTTCCCTGCCTCGCCCGTCAAGGGTCTGTTTAGGGCACACCTGTCCTACTGAACAGTGTATGTGGTGTGCTGGTTAGGACACCCTGCCCTGTATGACTTCTCAGACCCTTCTGTCATCTAGGTCTACAGTATTTGGCCAAACTGATTTTCACTGCTTCCAGCCATCACCTGAATATCCCAGTTTGTTAAGTCCTCTGATTAAGCAGCAGTAGGTTTCTGAATTAAGTATTGCTAGGTCAGAGCTTACTAATATTGTATGCTGTTTTTATGCACTGAGATCTCGATGATGTCCACGATAAGAGAAGGAGCACTGAGTTACAAGTCTCATAATGGCTGTTCAAGTGGAGATGTGTGGATTCTAACTGTAGTCTCTTTTCTCACAATGCCTTTATTTATAAATCCACTGGATTTTAATTTTTAATACATGTACATTATTGTAAGCTTTGTTAAGCTACAAATTAGCTTTAAAAATTTGGAGAGAAAAAGGTGTCTTATGGAGTTATTCATGGTAGCAAATACTCTCTCTGGGAAAAGATTAGGGAAGTGGTCCTTCAAGGCTAACTGCTGAGTCCTTGGCAAGTATATGCCTTGTTCTTGAGACCTGACAATATTAAATCTTATAAGTAATAAATTTGTGGTGCTGTAATTGCATATTCTATCAAAGTGGAAAAAAAGAATTCATTTGGAAAAAGTTTTATATTTCAAATTTTATAGTGTTGACATTTAATTTCAGAATGAATAGTTTTGCCTATTTATTTAGAACTGTAAGGATGATAGTCTGTTTTTGATTTATGTCAAGAGTAAGAATTGATTCCAGAATTACAACTATGATAAACTTGCTGTAATAGAAGAAAAGGAATTTGGACAGTTTTTAGATTTCTGTGGAATGACATACTTCTTAAATTGTGATTAAAGGGCGCAGTTTATTCAAATTACTTTATTTCTGTTGTTAATAGTAATTTAAAAATTATATCCATGTAAGCCTTTTACTAGAAAATATTCCATTCAAGCTGAATGGAAAAGGGGGGTAGGTAAGCCTAATAGCACAAGGCTGACTCTCCAAATACTGTCATTTACGAAATGTGCTAAGATCCCAATTTTTCTTTTAAAATGAGCTTAACATTTGCCAGTTTCTAACGTGGAAGAAAACTATTCTTTGAAAGGTTATTATTTTAAATGTCCAGTCTGCTGAAGTAATGGTATGGTTATTTTTCTTTTTTATCTCTGCATAGAATAGATAAAGATGTGGAAGACAAACGACAAAAAGCCATTGAAGAGGTAACTTGAAACTGTTACTGATGGTGAAGCCAGTTAAGCATCAATTCTGCATGCACAGCACCTCTGAGAGAGGAAGACTTCCTTCACATCCTTTGCTGTCCCATCTTCCCCAAGCGTGTCAGTCCCCAGTATCCCTTGGAGCTTCCCTAAGACTAGTGTTTTTGAGCTGATGCAGTGCCTTTGATTGTAATAATCGGTTTAACGCTTTTCTCTCCCAAGACTGAATTTTTTTCTGGTCAAAATTCATCTTTTCCTTCTCAGGACCTAGCATAGTTTGTCTTCTTGTACCTTTGATGAACATGAACCATTGTTTCAAGTTTGAGTTTGTATAGAGAAAGCTAGATATTTTCAAGCCTTGAAAATCTAGCCTGGCCTCAGGAATGGTTTTATCTTTTGTTCTTGTTAATTCTTTGAATTTTGAAGACATTGAATATATTTCATGAAATACAGTATATTGCTAAATAGAAAAAGTATATCACAAAGGTAGAATTTTTTGTTTTTTTCATAAAGCTAATAAACTAAGCATTTTACTTTTTGCTTTCCTGTTTTGCTAAAATCCTTTAGAGTGTAAAGGTTGTCTGTCTTAGTTATTTTTCAGAAAGTCTTCGGGCCATGGCAGCATTTTCTGTCCTTCCTTTTTCCTTTCCTCTGCCCTCTTCTGTTTGTTAGCTATGCTTGATTCTTCTGCACCCCAAAAGACTTGAGCTATTGCATGTTCAGAGCTTCAGTGAGCCCCCACATTTCAGATACAGCCTGTTTCCTAGGAAACAGTTTCATAAGCTTTACTCCTGCTAAATATTATCTACTTGTTAATCTATCTAATAACTTCAACATTTTCATTCTAATCCAGTCACCTGATTCCTCCTCTGTTGAATATTCTCAGACTCTTCCTCGTTCAAATGCTTAATTTTAAAGGGAAATTTAAGAAAAAGCTTAAGAAAATTAATTCTGAGTGAAGACTGGCTAATGTAGCAGAAGTTAACGTATCAGTAGCAAATTAAATTCATATTTATATATGTGAAATACATTAAATACATGCACATAATAAAAACAGAAAAATCCAAACTGCAAAGAAAAAAACATAAAATGAAAACAAAGAGCCTCTCATTCCCTGTCTTACTCCTTGAAAGTAACTGCTATATTATTTCTTACATATACTCTCAGATTCATTTTGTGTATGTAATAGCTCATATCCTTTAAATATTTGCACCATAAATAGGATCATCATTCTGATACTCTCTTGCCTCTTTCTTTTTCTGTTTAATAATCTCTTAGATTTTATTTTTGATTATCAACACATTGCAATTTTTAGTAAATAGCATAGTATTCCATTTTATGAATGTATCATAATCAAATCCAGCCCCTGTTGACAGATGTGTAGGTTGTGTTCAATGTTTTTCTGCAGTGAACACACTTATACCTTTATCTTAATGGACTTGCTAAATCAGAGGGTTTGTGTTTTCAGTTTTGGTATATTTTGCTATATTGCCTTCCCTAAAGGTTGTACCAGTTTGTTCTCCTGGCCGTGTTATGATACTACCTATATTCTCATATCTGCAATACTGGTTGTTAGCAAACTGCTTAAATGATGCTATTCTTACTACTTTAAAATTTTTATCTTGTTATTGGATTTCCATCTCTATAGTTGTGAATGAACTTATGCTTTGCTTCATGAGTTTGTGGGTCTTTTATATTCCTTTTTTTTCTGGGAACTGTCTGTATCTCTGCTCCCCATCTCCATTTTTTTAATGTCTTTTCTTTATGTATTCATAGGTAGTTTTGTCAGGAAATTAGCTTTTTGTCATAAGTATAGCAAAATGTAAAGAAAATGTTTGTTACCTTCAAAACAGAGAGATGGGAGGGGAAAATACTGTATTACTTACTGTATTAGAGCATTTGTGTAAACGTCTTTCCTCTTTCATTCCAATGTAAAGTGAATTAAGCCTAATACAGTAATAAGCTTTTATCCAAATTCTCCATCTCCACTCGTTAGAGTATACCGACCAGTGGTGTGCTGAAAATATATAGCAACTGGCCCTCTGACTATGGGGGAAGTATGAGTTTTAGTGACCTGTCCATAGCACAAATACTCCAGCCATGGCCAGATTCAATTTAGTGATTATGACATCACTGAATGGGAAAAGAAATGTATGTGGTACACCATTATATGCAGGCATTCTACCACACAAATACAAAGGACATACAGTAGGTCCCCTACATTCGAACCTTCAAGTTGCAAACCAGAACCTGTGCCATCAACATCAGGCGTGAGTGAAATTGCATCTTGCCCTCCTGTTGCTAACGACCCTTCAGCTCTACCATCTCCCACCTCCTCTCCCTCCTCCGGTCAGTAACTCTTCTTGCCTTTTCACTTGATGTCAGCTCCTCTATGCCAGCTGTTGTACTACTATACTTTACAAGGTACTATACTGTAAGATTCAAAATGTTAATTTTTTAATTTGCTTTTTCTGTGTTATTTGTGTGAAAAGTATAAATCTATGACAACCCAGTATTATATAGATGACTGTCTTAGTTGGGTACCTAGGCTAACTTTGTTGGACTTACAGACAAATTGGACCTGCGAACTTGCTCTTGAAATAACTCATTCATATGGAAGGGACTCTAAATACCTCAGGAGCATAGATATTGTTACATGTAGTAAAATAATTAGCAACCGATGATTTTGTTTTTTTTTATTTTTTAATACAATTTATTTAAGTTTACATAATTTTCATATTGGCTTTGTTTGACAGCTGATCCACAGGATTCCTGAAAATTTAATAATCAAATTTTGAGAGTCAGGACAAGGTAGCTCTAGCACACCTCCTCTTGGTTTACACATATATCTCTATTTTCCTTTATTCCTTCCCTCTTCATCCTCCCTTTTGTCAACCTTATCTTTCCTCCAAAAAATTGGGGGAGAAATGAAAGATATTTTATGAATAATACCCTTAGCTTAATTTGCAAATTTCAAATATAAGTGGTTGATTTGACGCTTTAAACTTTCTCTTTATATATACTTTAAATTTCTTCCATTTCACCTTTGCTCACTTGGGCTTTAAGTATTAAATTTTAAAATATAACTAATAAGTCAGTATGTAGCATGTTTGATGGTTATTTAGCACAACTACCTTTTCCTATTTCATACGCCTAATTGAAGGACTTTGAATTCTAGTTTTTCACTAAGGATGTCATCGTACCCTCTCCTTGGACTGATCATGAAGGGAAGCAGCTTTCAGAGTATCATTCCAGTAAATGTGAGTGTATTAAAATTTGTATGAATAAAACTCATAAAAATAGAAAGCAGTGAATGTAAAATAACATATAGTGAAGTATCAGTTTATCTGCTTTGGTAGGAAGCTTGCTATAAAATTAAATTTCTGGGATACCAGGTTTAACTATTTAAAAGTTAGGATTCAAAACTTGACTAAAATTTACAAAATTCTTTTTTTTAGCCATTCTCTTATGAATTAAATTTTTTCTTCATGATCATTGTGAATATCAAAGTGTAGTGATGGTTATGGAGACCCACAGATGCAGAAATAGTATTGGATATGGATCTGAGTTGTTAATGATTTTTGCAGTGATTTTGAAGGTTACTCTTTTTAAATGAAATCCTTAAATTGCTTTGTTTTTTGCTAGTTTGCTGGTTTCTTAGAGTAGTAGAGGAGGGATGGGCATTTATATAACCTCTGCGGTGGTGTAATACAGCCAATTATCTGCAAAGTTAATAAGGAAATTGAAGGTCAAGCCAACAATCTTTCAAATATTTTTCTACCTCCAGGAAATGGTTAGCTTATATTTGCTCTCACTATCGTGAGCAGTGTCCAGGTATTGCTTTTATATACACATCCCTCATTTCAGTGGAATTGCTACTCTTCAGAATAGCACACATTAATAGGACACAGTATAAGAGGGAATATTTGTCCTGTTCTTTATCAAAACACAGCAGTATTTATTGGAAAGATGGGTCGATCACTTTTCATGTGCCCAGTGTTCAGTGCTCTCAGTATTCTTGCAACAGCTTGTATGAAATAGTTGCTGCTATGGACCTCATTTATTTATTTTTTTTGACCTCATTTTATAAGTGAGAAAACCTAGTTTTCGAAAGGTTAGAGCACCTGTCCAGGGTTACAGAAATAAGGTGTCAGAACCTGGCTTTAAAGCAAAGCATTTCTCAGTCAGATTCTGTACTCATTTCAGATTCATTTCAAACTAAAGGTGGTGTGCAATAGCCCTTCTGTATTATAAACTGGAAGGAGTGATGTTGATCAAGTTTTTCAGTGTCTTTAGGCCTCAGTTTTTTATTTCTAAAATCAAGGGGTTAAACAGGATGGTTATATGTTATCATCCCTCCCAGCTCTGAAATTCTGTATCCAAGGTAACATCTTCATAAATACTAGGTTCTCTGACCCCAGTTTTTTAATGTTGGATTTTCAAATAGGTAAATCAACCTTCTTATGTGATCTTATTTTTAAACATCATTTTATACTTAAAGCATCCTGTTTTAAAGTGATGTGAATCAGAAAGATGCTAGAAATACCACATATAGCCTCTTTGGTATGCTCTTCAAGCCCATGATGACAGAGTGTTGTGGCTGATCAGGGGAGCTGTGCTGTCCAAGATGGTGTTGGAAGACAGTTCAGTTATCTGTGGGTATCGCATTTCTCTATGTCTCATGAAGGGTGGCATGGACAGGTTTTGTTCCAAACTATCTTTTCAAGGATGTTTGTATTGTGTACATCCTCGGAGAACAGAGATAGAGCATCCTTCCGGAGCAGAAGGTAGGTTTGTGTTGATGTCTAATATAATAGTGGTACTGTCTCCCTCTGGAGCAGGTTGGGTTGCAGCTTATAAGAATGGGATTTCCTAAGCTCAGGATTCCTTGGTGGGGACACGCACCCTCTGTGTGTGCTGCATCTGCCAGGGCTGTTTCGTATCTACTTCGTTAGGATTGATGGTCAAAGGGAACTGATGTGAACATGAAGCTCATGCTGCCTGCTATGCTGAGAATAATGAAGTCCTTGGTCTTTGACCCGAAGCCTTATGTCTTTATTCAGTGTCCATGGAACACTGACATGCTAACTTGTCAGACGCTTCATAGTTCTTGACTTATAGTAGCTATTAGCCACCTGTGGCTATTTAATTTTGAATAAATTAAAATTTAAAATTTGGTTTCCTGGTCATACATTCACATTTCAGGTGCCCAGTAGCCACACCTAGTGGCACCATGTTGGCCCCAGATACAAAACTTTTCCATCATCACAGAAAAAATGTGACCTTAGAATAGAGGATGGCTACCTCTATCTGTAAAGGACCAATTATTAAATATTCTAGGCTTTGCAGACCATACTGTTTGTATTGCAACCACTCAGCTCTACTATCCATGAAGGCAACACTGATGATACATAATGAGTGAGTGTGGATGTGTTCCAGTAAAACTTTATTTACGAAAAAAGACAGCAAGATGGATTTGGCCCATGGGCAGTCATTTGCTGACCCTTTCTCTAGAGTAATACTGTCTGAGTTTGAGCCATGCTGTATAGCAGTATAGTTGAGTAGCTGTGTGACTTTACGTGAGTTACTTAGCTTTTCTGTGCCTCACTCTCCTTACCTATGAAATGATGTTGTTGGGAAGATTAAATGAGATGGTATCTCCAAGACCGCGTACTTAGCACGTGGTAAGTGCTCAGTGTTATTTACCTAAAGAATAATAAAGGAAATTGTGAGTCACGGGGCAAAATGATTTTGCTTGTACATGTGGGCTTTATGCTGTCAACTTTTACTATTACCAATATTTATGTAGCAGGGTGCTTCAGTGAGTGTACTCATCGTGTTTTATTTATGGACTTAAATGAGAATTTCTTAGGAAAGTGTACCCAGGCTGAGAACTTCTGAGCTAAAGACAATGTGTTTATCTGACTTGCTTGTGCAGAGCTAGAGTGTTCTCCAGAATGACCACACAGTCTGCATGCCCACCTGCAGTGTTTAGGGTTCTTGTGTCTCTACATCCCTGCCAACACTTGGCTTTCAGATTTTTGCCGTTCTAATGTGTTGGGGCTTCCCTGGTGGCTCAGTGGTAAAGAATCCACCTGCCAATGCATGAGACCCAGATGTGTTTGATCCCTGGGTTGCTGGAAAAGGAAATGGCAACCCACTCCAGGATTCTTGCCTAAAAATCACATGGACAGAGGAGCCTGGCAGGCTACAGTCCATGGTGTAACAGAACAGACATGGCTTAACAGCAACGACAGTGGTTTGTTTGACATTCTAAATGATTGTTTTAATTTTCACTTCTCATATGCTAACAGCTTTTTTATTTCCTTTTGTAAAATCCCTATTAATAAATCGTTCTTATTGGAGTTGTCTTTTTCTTCTTCCTTTTAATTGCTAGGATACTTTGTAGTTACATTAGTTCTAAACATCTCACATGCCATCTCCTATCACATGTGTTACTTTTGTTTTGATGTCTTTGGTTATGTAGGAATTCTAATTTTGTTGTAATCAAATCCATCTACCTTTCCTCATTTGATTGTGGTCTTAAAGTTACTAAGTCCTTTTAGAGGAAACAACTGAGGAGATAATTGCGGTACAGTTGAGCAGTGTTGTGATAATGCCAGACTCGGGGAATTGGGAAGAACAGTCAGGAAGGAGTCTTAGAAATACTTAGAGGTAAGAAAGAGAGCCTGTTTGTTTTTTCAGTTACTCAAATAATGTTTGGTTGGAGGAAAACTGCTAGGTTTGCAAGGGCTTTATTGACGCCATCAGGATATTTGGTGGAAAAGTGAAAGTGTTAGTCACTCAGTCGTGTTCGACTCATCTGTGAGAGCTGTGGATGGTAGCCTGCCAAGCTCCTCCGTCCATGGGATTTTCCAGGCAAGTAGGTAGCCATCCCTTCTCCAGGAGATCTTCCCGATCCAAGGATTGCAGTTTCTTTACCCTCTCAGCTACCAGGGAAGCTCCTTAAGGGGTTTGAACTCCAGCCTGAAGACCAAGGATGTTACAGGTTTTTTGCAGCAAAGCACCTTTATTACATTTGCCTTATAGAAGTCACACTGCCTACAGCAAAGAAGGCATTTGAATTTAGTATTTTATTTATTTTACTTTTTACCCATTCTGATAGTAGACATTTAATAAGAGACTTTAAATTATCCAGCCACTCACTCATTCACCCACTTATTTACTACCTGGTGGTTTTTCAATTTAAGAAGCTTAATACTTGTCATTACCTTTATATTTTTTAAAAAATTATGTGCACCCATATCTTTGACTCTTGTCTTGAGGGGAGGGAAAAAACTTGAGTGCAGTTTTACTAATCAAATTGTAGTTTCTGTCAAAATGGCCTGGCATTTTAATTCCAATAATTTAAACCCATTTTAAAAATATTTACGTATGGCTGCTCTGGGTCTTTGTTGCTGTGTGTGGACTTTGGTTGCAGCGAGCAGCGGTTGTTCTCTAGTTGCGGTATGAGGGCTTCAGGTTGTGGCGGCTTCTCTAAGCACAGGCTCTAGGGCTTGTAGGCTCAGTAGTTGGGGCTCCCAGGCTCTAGAGCACAGGCTCGGTAGCTGTGTGCACAGGCTTAGCTGCCCCACAGTTTGTGGAATCATTCTGGACCAGAAATCGAACTGGTGTTCCCTGCCTTGGCAGGCAGATTCTTGACCACTGTCTTATCAGGGATGTCCTGTCCATACCCAATTTGGAAAAGCGTCTAGCCACTGAGGATCTGCTTGAGGACATTGACATTAGCTAACATGTGTCCCCAACCTTTTAAGGTTGACATAGAGACCAACCCTGCTCGCCTTAAAAAGGATCTTTTGGTGCCTCCTTACTTGCTATGGTAATCCTTGAGTTTTAGCCTTGTGGGGCTTCCCTGGTGGCTCAAATGGTAAAGAATCTGCCTGCAATGCAGGAGACCTGGGTTCAGTCCCTCGGTTGGGAAGATCCCCTGGAGAAGGGAATGGCAAACAACTCTAGTATTCTTATCCTGGCGCTCCCTCAAATTGGAAAATAAATAAATTTAACAGAAGCTTGTCAAATTATATACTTGCATATGCAGGCATTTATTTTTTAAATGTAAAATAAAAGCTCCCACACTTTATTTTTTTGTTCTGGAAAAAGTAACCCTAAAGTAAATGAATAGAAAATGTAAGATTTTTCACTTAGAATGTTTTATAGGTATCAACACGAATAATGAATCTCCAGTTGGAAGAAAGCTGACCATCCATTCTGAGAAAAGCAATGGTGAGTATGAATATAAACTGGAAAAGAAATATGTTCTATATTAATGCAACACTTAATATTAAATTCAGTTCATGTGATAATGTTTCACTCTAGTATTAAAATTGTTTGCTTTTTATAAGTGAGCAGTGTGAGAACTGACCTTGAGAAACAATATTAATAGACCTATCCAGCCATGTTTACAGCATTGAAACATGTAAATTAATCATATGTGAAATCAATCACCAGCCCAGGTTTGATGCTTGATACGGGGTGCTCAGGGCTGGTGCACCGGGATGACCCAGAGAGATGGAATTGGGAGGGAGGTGGGAGAGGGGTTCTGGAAGGGGAACACATGTATACCCATGGCGGATATATGTCAGTGTATGGCAAAACCAACACGATAATGTAAGGAAAATAAATTTTAAAAAAAGGAAAAAGAAATAGCAGTAGTATGTTATGTTGTGGTACAAAGCCTGTGAATTGATTTTTGGTTTTGGAAGGCATTCTTTTGATACTTTGTTGATATTGGGAAATCTGTCCCCAAATATAAGTGGGCTGCTTTTTTGATCCACGTGCCAACAGCACAACCAGGAGTTAACTTTTACCATTATGGGTTTACATCAGTGTTCGAAAGTAAGGGAACCTGTCTGTGGGAAGATGGTATGGAATGGGATGCACAAAGGAAATGACCGAGTTTGGCTGGACCATCATGGGGACACAGCTGATTGGGAAGGCTGTACTGAACTGCATGTTAGACGCTTGCCTTGATTTAACCATGTTGGTGTCTCTATCTGCTTGCTTCCAGCTGCTTGCCAAACATTGCTGTCTCTTCCTGTGAATTTCAATTTAGAAAAGATATTAGGTAAGTATTTGTTTAAACCTTTAATAACTTAAAGATTTTGTTTTAATGACTTTGTAAATGGGGATCTGTGGCAATGCCTTTTTTTAAAGAGGCGGGGAAGCCATCCTAGAATTTCTTATTTTTCTTTAGTAAGGTCTGAATTAGCCTTTTTGTCATAATGAACTTAACTGTAGACATAAACTATTCACAGACACATCTTACTGATACTACCCATACTAATAATGAAACACTCAAAAAAGGATTTCAAACAGCACCTATGCAGTTAAACTTTTGCCTTGTTTTTGAAAAAAAATTCAAACATATAATACAAACTGGTTTAAAAAAAATCAGACAACTAAAATATAAGTGCTCTTCTGAATGACTAGCTCTGCCTTTTATTCTGTTAATATTAAATGTAGGTGACTATTTTAGAGCTGATGAATTTGCAGATCAGTCTCCTGGAAACCTCAGTTCTTCATCCCTCAGAAGAAAGCTCTTTTTAGATGGCAACGGAAGTATCTCTGACTCCTTACCTCCAGCTTCTCCCAGAAGTCCTCGTAGTGGTGCCCAGGCGTCACTTGAGGTTTTTTATTCAATAGAGTTGTCTCCTGTGCAGTGTAGGAGCCCTGTGCAGACCCCGAGTTCGGTAAGAAGTGGACTAACAGTGGCTGGTTGGTTGGCTGTAGGCATCTCGGACCTAGAAGTTCCTGTTGCTCTCAAGAGGAACGATTCATTGTCTGTTGGGTTTTCTATTTCATGCGGGTTAGCCCAAGTCACATTTTGTCATTAGGTATATAGGAATGATTTTGGTCACTTTCCACCTGTGTATTTAGAGGCAAATGAGTCTCAAGAAATTTCAGTGTAAGTTATTTACTGAATTATGGAAGATTTTCAGCATAACACAACTAGATTGGTAGTAGTGGAGTAACTTATTTTTTTTCATAAACTGCTACTTAGTATAATGGTTTGTGTAAATATGGTGTATTTATATTTTATCTGTCTAATATATTCTGCTTCAAAATTTTGGAACAGTCTTCTTAACTGTCCTCACAAGATCCCTTGCCATTTGGTGTCTTTTTTTCTTTTTTTTTTACCTTTTTTTCCTTATTAAAGTATAGTTGAGTTACATTGTTGTGTTCGTTTCAAGTGTACAGCAAAGCGATTCAGTTATACATGCATATGTATCTATTTTTTGCAGATTCTTTCCCATTTAAGTTATTACGAAATATCAAGTATAGTTCCCTGTGCTATACAGTAGGTCCTTGTTGATTAACTATTTTATATATAGTAGTGTGTATGTGTTCATCCCAAACTCCTTGTTTATCCCTCCCCGCCTTCCCCTTTGGTAACCATAAGCTTATTTTCTGTGTCTATGGGTGTGCCTTTTGGTGTCTTGCCTTTTTGCCACAAAGCAAAGGTGGTATCTTGCTTTCTGATGACTAACCAAAATTATACAACTCAGCTTATAAATGTGTTTTGAAAATAAAGATAAGTAGCACTTGGTGTAACAGAGCTAAGGAGGAGAACCCTATAATTTTATTTATTTAATTTTATCACAGGGGCAGTTTTCATCTAGCCCTATTCAGGATAGTGCAAAAAGATACAGTTTGGGAAGCATGACCAATCCTTCACCACTTTCTTCACCCACTTTCTCACCAGTTGCGTTTCAAATAGGAAAGACACCACTCTCAGGTATGTCTTGTAATAAAACACCCAATTAAAATTATCAGTGTTTATTATCCCAGAGGCTTTTTTTAGCTTGTTCTAACTGTAGAGCTCCAAATGACTACTAACCCTTTTGAAATTTAGAAACCTGGGTGTTTTTTTTTTTTTTTAACAAAAGGAATAGTTTACTTTCAAAGACTGAAATTCTCAGCAAAGTTTTAAAAATATCGCATGTCAGATGCAAGTAATTTGACTAGCACTGTTTATATCAAATATCTTACAAACAGAGTCAAAGAAAGATGGCAGTTGGAGAGATAAATTGGTTTTGGAGTGCCTTCCACTGTGTAATTCAGACTTTGGTAATCAGATATTCAGGCTTCTCAGGTGGCGCTGGTGGTAAAGAATCCATCTGCCAATGCGGGAGACATAAGAGACTGAAGGATAGAGCCTGGCGAGCTACAGTCCCTAGGGTCGCAAAGAGTCGGACATAACTGAAGTGACTTGGCACACACACACAATCAGATATTTATATTTTGTAAAAGCATATTTGTTTGCAAAATGTTTTTAGGTGAATATAGTTTGGGGGGATTTACACATTTCTCTTTACACTAATCAGTTTCTTTTAAAAAAATTATAGCACTTATTGAAAATCATTCACAATTTACAAAAATCTATTCATGGTAAATACAGTTAGAAAATTGAAAACTATTTTTGTTAGTCTTCCCCTTATATATGTACATGTGTATATGTGTATATATTATCTCCACTCATATATGAACACACACATAGTTCAATATCCTGCTTTTTTCACAAAGCATTTTATTATAAGTATTCATAAGTCATCCAAGTCATTTATTATTGTTTGAAACCATGATTTTGAATCACTATATGATATTCCATTTCATGGATGTACCTTTGTTTTTAATCATTGGTAAACATGTAGATTATTTCTGACTTTTCCTTGTATATACATTGTATTGTATATATTTACTTCTTTAGGTTAAAATCTCAGAAGTAGAATTATTTGGTGAGCAGGGATGACTATTTTTAAGCTCTTAAAGAATTTTGTCAAATTTTCTTCCTAAGAAGTTGCACCAGTTGAAATTTTCATTAGTGGTGTGTGAGGAAGTTATTTTCCCCCATCTAGCAACACTGGTCTTCCCAGTGTTCTTTTTGGTGTTTTTTGACTGTTTGATTCTTTATGATGTTTGTTGATTCGGTACATTACAAAAAGGTCTCGTACTCCTTTAATTTCTGCATCTTTAACTTATTACAATGTAGAATTCTGTCCAAATGTTTATTGGTCATTTGTTTGAGAAGGTGAAGGAATTACTAGTTCAGACATCAGCACTTTTGTTCAACAAATGGCCACTCATTGCTTTAATTTGCCTACTTTTTATTGTTTGTGTGGCCAAACACTTCATGAGTTCATTTACCATGTGCTTTTGGCCATTTTTTAAACTTTTGTTTTTCTTAAGCTAATGAAGTGTTGTAAAAAACTATTAACTTTTAAGGCATGTTTATCATTTAGTTTACCGTTGTTAAGGTCTTTATTTTTGCAGACATTGTTTTGCAGTCTTTTGTTTGCCTTTTAATGTTGCTTACAGCGCCCACCTGGGGCTTCCCAGGTGGTGCTAGTAGTAAAGAACCCGTCTGCCAGTGCAGGAGACGTAAGAGACACAGGTTCAGTCCCTGGGTCTGGAAGATCCCCTGGAGGAGGGCATGGCAACCCACTCCAGTATTCTTGCCTGGAGAATCCCCATGGACAGAGGAGCCTGGCGGGCTGCCACCCATAGAGTTGCACAGAGTCGACACGACTGAAGTGACTTAGCACTCAAGCAACTTAGCATGCAAGCGTGGGTAGTATTTTACCTACAGACAAACAGATCATTGCGTATTTCATTTACCAGGTTATTTTGCACCTGTCAGCTGGTTTGTTTTATATCTTGGATTTGAACAGCATTGCTGTAACAATATGTTTGTGAGGAAATGATTTTCAGGGGATAAAATATTTTGTTTAACTACAAAAGGGAAAGTGCCAGAGGAATTATTTTTGAAGAGCCTCGCCCTGCCTATGGATACACGTTTGTGCTGTTACCTTTGACACCAAAATTTCACTTCAGGAAACACTACCACTGTTACAGACGTCCGGTTTTGCTGTCATGGGCTGTTATGATGACCATTTAGTAATGGCTTTTCCATTTCTCATGAGGTGATTTTTCCTTCCCCATCTTCCCCCCACCCCCCATCTTTTAGAACAAAGGAAGTTTGCTTTTCATTCTCCTGATGCTTCATCTGGAACCAATTGTAATGGGATTACCAATCCATATATCAGAAGTCCTTACATAGATGGCTGCTCACCAATTAAGAATTGGTCTCCTATGAGACTGGAGATGTGCAGAGGAGGTGCTCAGTATCGGACCTCACTGATCCGGGTCCCTTTTACTCTCGAGGCTCGTAGCGAAGATGAAGAAGACAAGGCAGCTGTTGCTTGCACAGACGCCTCCTCCCCAGCCACGGGCATGGCTGGAGTCCACCTGCCGCAGTTGGACGGTGACGCTTCTCCGTGCGGCGCGCACTTGGTGGTGACCGCCATGTCCATCACCCAGAACCAGTCCGGAGCTTCTGAGAAAGAACTGGAGCTGCTGCAGGATGTGGAGAGTGAGAGGGAGAATGACACTGTGGATATGGTCGATCCCATCGGGATAGCGGATGAGACCCCCTGGATGAAGGAGCCGGTTCATAATGGGAATTTACCCCCGACGGATTCCGTGAGCGGGATCGCTTTCAGTATTGAAAACTCTCACATGTGCTTGTCACCTCTCGCAGAAAGCAGTGTCCTTCCGTGTGAAAGCAGTAACATTCAGGTAAGGTGTTTGAATGCTCTGGAGTCCTTTCCTTGCTCCCTTGGTGTTCTCTAGCCTTTTCTTTATAAGATTATAGTAAGAAAGAAAATGGGTTTGGGACCTAGCTTTCCCATGATTAGGACTCCTGGCTTCCACTGTAGGTGGCATGGGTTTGATCTCTGGCCAGCAACCAAGATCGGACGTGCCCTGCGTCATGGCCAAAAAGAGAGAGAGAGAGAGAAATAGGTTAAATGTGAAACCTACAGCATTATATACTATTTCTTTGAATCAGCACTAGAGGATATCAAGAGGTTGTTTTCTTTGGCCTGGTGATGCATATTTAACAATCATACTCACTGATAATTCTTTGGAGTAGGAAAACAGAGCCGAAAAGAAATCAAGCTGCTCTGTTTTTACAAACTGCTAGAGTCTGGCAACTTCTCAGGGTTCACCTTTCTTTCCTGAGAAGCTAGTTCCAAAGGAATTCAGTTTGTGGTGTAGCTTTGTATTCTAAAACTAAAATAGTTTTGGTTTTTCTTTTATATGATATAGGGAGAAGACATAGTTGAGAATAATTTTATGTATTTTTTTTGTACTTTTATAAAACATGATTTATAACCACCATTTTTCATTTAATCATACATTTCCAATTTTGTAGTATCAAATATCAGGAAGTCATGATTCGTTTAACAAATACAGTTCACAGCTAGCAGCTTCCTTTCAGAAAGACATTTGTTTCATTAATTGCCATATTCTTTGAGTTGAGAGTTTTGAAAGAACTTTGAAATAGTCAGAAAGGCAGTTCTACCTCCCATTTCATAGTAACAATGTCTAATATTTATGTAGCTATTAAAATATACCAGGCATTACTTCAAGTACTTTACATGTATTACTTTGTTTAACCTTCACAATAATCCTATGAAATAGATGTACTGTTGTCTCCATTTTACAGATGAGGAAACTGAGGGTCAGAGAAGATCAGTAAATTGCCTTTGTAGCTAGTAAGTGGTCAAGCCAAGATTCAAATCCTGGCAGTCTGGCTTTAGAGTCCACATTCTTTAAGTTAATACTGATCCATAGTAATAGTTAATACACACAGTCTTCCACTGTGCCAGACGCTCTTCCAACCTCTTTATATTAATTAATCCATCTAATCCTCACAACTCTGTAATGCTATAGTGCTGTCAGTTTTGACATGATAAAGTTTAAAACTCATGGAGGGATTTTTAAATGACTCCAAATTACATATACTCCTTTGCTCATATTTTATGCCTATATTGTCTCTCCTAACTTCTAGGATCGTTGCTCAGAAAAATACGCTACAATCACCTTTACATATTCCAGCTTCTAAATTTGGTTCCTAAATAAAGAAGCACATCAGGTCAAACTTAGTCCTAAAAGAATCGTTAACTTTTTTGCTCTTTATTTTTTTCCTTTCTTTCAACACTCTTATAGAAACATTAGAAAATACTTTCATGGACATACAAATTAATCATCCAGTCCAACCACCCATTGGGAGCCTGTCTTACTGCTAAATTGCCATCCACTCTCTCTCTGAGTACCTGCAGGGATGTCCCAGCCTATCTTACAGGACTTCTCACCCCATTTACAAGTCTTCCTTAGCAAGCTAGAAGATAGTTCTTTCTGTCTGTGGTATCTACCAGTCAGTTTCAGTTTTACCTTTTGGGCTTTATCTGTTAGCAGAAAATTTTGTGGTTTAAAAATACTTTCATACATTCTGTACTTCCAGCCACAGAGGTAGCTCCTGATATTCACAAATGGCCGTGTTTTCTCAGGGCCTTTTGACTTGATTTATTGCAGCAGGCTGGCCTCCAGGCACGGTACACAGCTGTATTCCTGGAGTGTCCCTTCACCATCCTGAGAATTGCCTCAGCCTCTCCCATGTTCTCTGCCCCGTTCTTCTCTTTCCGGGCTTGCTTCTCACTTGACTGGGACACACTTTCCAGTAGCTTTCTGAGGAAGAGTCCATTTTTCAAGATACTGCTCTTCTGCTGATGTACTCTTTATTCTGTCACGTTTGAGAGTTTGGAAATGATTGCTCTTCAGACTTTGACAGTGTTGCCTCGTTGATTCTGTTTTCAGTGTTGCTGGTGAGAGATCTGAGACCATTTTAATGCTTCATCTTCTTGCACATGGTCTCATTTTATCCCTTTCTGGAGTAAAGGGTCCTGAAATCTTGGTGATTCTTTGGTGTGGGTTCCTTTCATCAGTTGTACGGGGCACTCAGTTCCTTACGATCTGTAAACTCTTGCCCTTCACTTCTTGGATCTTGAATAATATCTTCGATTTCTCTTCTGTCATTTTCACTTTTCTCTTCAGAAGTCCTTTTGATTCTCTAATTTAAACAAATCTTTTCAGTTTTTCGTTTTTAGCTCCGTTTTAATTTTTGGGAAATTTGCTCAACCCTTCTATTGAGTTATTTCTGCATCTTGAATTTCTAAGCTTTTTTTGGTTATTGTTGCTTGTTTTGCCCTTGGTTTTAATTTAGAAATCTGTAGCATGGTTGGCAAAGCATTGTGTGGTCTGGCCTTGGCTTTACTCTCCAGCTTTAGTTTGTTTCCCTTCCTTCTCTGTTTCACATTGGCTTCCCAGAGTTTGGAATACCATGTTGCCTCCCCGGAGGCCTGTGGGGAGTGGTGAGATGACCTGTGTGGTCTGGTGGGTACCCAGTACGCACTGACATTAGTAGAGGTCTAGGTGAGGGCAGGGGTCAGCCACCATGTTACCTTTTGGGCACCTGAGATCCCTTCCTTCCTAGAGAGTGGGGCGGACACCCTGTGTACCGTCCTCCCTACGTCACAAGGGTTTTGTTCAGATGGACTGTGACTCCCGGGAGTGAACATACCTCCATCCCTGAAAACTGGAGACATTTTTCTTAAGATGATGCTGGAATGGACTTTCTAGGCTGTTCTGACGTTGGTGATGGGGGCAAATGTAGTTTCCCCTTAGCTGATCATAGCTGGCACAACAGGGGGTTAAGTGCAAGTTAACTGCCTTGTGGGTTGTGTTGTTTGGTGCTCAGCACCGTGTGCTGCTGTGAGTGGACAGAGGCAGGGCGGCTCAACTCTTCCCCACCTCATTCCAACACTGTGCAAGTTATCCTTCCTGAGCCTCAGCTTCCTCATCTGTGCCGTTAATAGGGTACTGCAAGGAGAAAATGAGAATATTACACTGAGTACCGTATGGGGCCTGGCACTTTGTTAGGCCCTCACAAGATAAATATTTGTCCTATTTGTACCAAAATTGAAATTGCTAGAGTCCCTTTTTTTCCTTTGCTCTTTTGGGCTGTAACAGTGTGGTATAGAATGCTACAATTTTAATTAAAATGAAAAGGTGAGCTATCATCTAGAGCTATTATATATACATGGTATTATTATGAAGGTAAGATTTTTTATTTCCACAATAGGTTAGAGTATAGGACACCTTTTAAAAAATGTGTGTTGTTTTGAATCCTCTTAAAGGTAGCATGCCTTTTAGGTAACTTTCATTTAGAGATGCAAGTAAACCTTTAGAGACAAGCTTGGTAAATAAATTGCAAGAAGTTGATTGTAATTTTTATTTTCATCCACCGGGTGTGAGCACAAAGTAACAGAAAAGTATGTTCTTAGTGCCTTGTTCACTGATTTTAAAGAAAATTACAAGATGTGTTTTATTAGAAAGAATTGTAGTAACTACTTTGAAAAACAAGCCGTTCTATCTAGAACTACCTTTTATGTTTATATATTGCTTTTAAAATTCAATATAATGAATATTAAATATTACTTGTAGTGTTCAGTTGTGAATGCTAAAGTGATTTATTTTAATGTTTTTAAATGGTCTTTATATTTAATTATATAAGCCATATCTTTTATATATATAATTTTATATCAATATTCTAAAATAGATTTACTTAAACATAAAAGTTTCTGAAAATAAATTTTGTGGTTAAGTGAATTAGTTTGCAGTGTTATCTGTGCTGGTATTTCTCTCTCCTCATTCCTGGCAGATGGATAGTGGCTATAATACACAGAATTGTGGAAGCAATATTATGGATACCATTGGAGCAGAAAGTTACTGCAAAGAAAGTGATGCACAAACCTTGGAAGTCGAGAATAAATCTCGAGTTTTTAATACAAAGGTATGGAAAATACATAGAGCAAGTTTGAAATGGTTGTAGTTTATAAGTATTTTACTAAATGTGACTATCGTCAGCCTGTTTCTTTTCCCTATTTTGCTTAAAACTCCACTATCATCTTTATGCCTCATCCCATCTTCATTTAACAGCAGGAGAAAGTGCTTCAGACCACTTCATTTTCCTAACTCTTCTCCTATGAGGGAGCATAAGAAGAGAGGGGGTTGGTGGGGTGGGGGGGCTAATGCTACTTTGGAAATCAGTTCCTTTAAGCTACGGGGCAACAGGAGGAGAGGGTGTCAAATAGGAGGGAGGCGGAGCTTTTTGCCTAATATTGTCTCAAAGCCAAATATAAAGAGTTTTGATTATTAGAGAGGGAAATAGTACAACTGAGAGATTACACATCAATTAAGAGCAGGCCCAGGTAAGGACTCTTAAAACCCGAGCCTTCAGAGATAAGATGTATCTAAAAAGCTGAGTATACAAAAGTACTCTGTTGACGTGGACACTCACTGAACCTCCAGAAAGGACAGCTATGACTAATAGTATAGGAGACCCTCTGTATATCTGCCAGTTCCACATCCATTAATGCAGCCAACCTCAGATCAAAAATATTCAAGGAGAAAAAAACTCCAGAAAGTTCCAAAAGCAAAACTTGTATTTGCCATGTGCCAGCTATTTACATGGAACTTATATTGTATTTGCCACTATATACATAGTATTTATACTATGTTAGGTATTAAAAGTAGATTAGAGATGATATAAAATATGAGAGGATGTGGATATGTAAATATCAGTGCTATGTCATTTCATATAAGGAACTTGACTATCCACAGATTCGGGTATCCTTGGGCGGGGGGCATCCTAGAAACAATTCCCTATCAATACTGAGGGACAACTGTATTCCTATTTGAAGAATTTCATTATAACTTTAGGCACTAATCAGGAGAATCTGATTTTTATATGCCAACTTCTTATTAAATATCAAGTGTGCAACTGAACCTAATTCTCCAAATGATTATAAAGATTTAATATGCAGGCCGCACTGTTTTACCTTTCCTGCATTGTGCGGTATGGGATAGCAGCTGTCCATTCAAATGTAAGCAGGCATTAAGATACAGGAAGTCCTTTCATGATACAGAACATTGCCTTGTAACAAAATGTGTCTTCACCATCCCTCTAGAGTGCATAAGGAAATCTGCATCTAGGTTTCAAAGACAGTTCACGTAATTGTCGTGTCCTTGAATGGTCCTGTTTAAACTGAAAATACGGTATTTCTTTTTTCACAGCAAGACCACTCGACGCAAAGGTGTTGGATGAAACCGTCAAACCCGCCTCAGTGCAGCAGTCCTTAGGATGCCTCTCTCAGAACCAAAGACGGTCACTGGACAGCTCCTCATGTTTTTTTTATGCATGGGATCATTAATGTGATCATGATTGGGGAAAAACCTGCTTCAGCATGCTGAGCTTTTTTCTTTCCCTCCTTAATGTGAAAAATCAAGGGCTTAAAAATTCAGTGACACAGAAACAACAGAAAAGTTCCTGGAACTTTCAACAAGTTACTTCAGGACAGGTTCATTTTTTATCAATAAATATTTTTATACTGACGTTGAGTGATGCGTTTCACAATAAAAACTTGAGTGGTAACTTTGCTTCAGTCCTGCAGGTCAATGAACTGCTTCTTAGTGAGCCTTACTGAGAGTACTGAGTTAGCGTTAGTCTGAGAAGATGCGAAACTGTGAAGGTGCTCCGTTTTATTTTACATTCAAGTATGTGAATATACAGATGAATTCAAATTTGTAACCCTTGTGAAAGGAGTAAATCTTGATTAAGAAGGGAACTTACAAACTTCGTATTCATGTTCAAAGTAGAATGGGTATATTATTTTGGGGGAAATATTCTTTACCTTTGGAGAATGTATACTCAGATTTTACAAATCACCTTTTAAAAAATGTCTCACTTAAGGGATGGTAATTCATGTGGCCCTAGGAAATAAAGACATCCTCTCATTGTGTCACATCCTCCCTTCCTTTGCGCACCTTATAAACTTCCCGCTGGCCTGCAAGGCTTATTTCTTGCTGTGTACCTGGCTTATCCTCCCCTCAGTACACTAACCATTAAAGCCGTCAGCCAGTAGGTCCACTGCTAAAGATTAGTGCGTTAGGAAGTCCTTAATCACAGGCTTTAACGGGTGTTGCTCAGTCCTGTCCGACTCTTTGCAACCATATGGACTGTAGCCTGCCAGGCTCCTGTCAATGTGATTTCTCAGGCAAGAATACTGAAGTGGGCTGCCATTCCCTTCTCCAAGGGGTTGTGGAAACTTAAAACAATTGTACATAAGAGGAATTCTAGATTCCAGGAGTAGGAGCTTCCTTGGTTGTGCTTTTTTAATAGCACAAGGCATCAAAAAATGTAGCTGTGACTATAATTTGAATGAAAGTCCCTCCTCTGTCACTTATTACCCAAAATAGGCCATAAACCTGTCAGTCTCCAACCTGTTTGTTACATGGGGATAATAGTCTTTATCCAGCAGGGCCTTTTAAACGAAATATGCATGCCGCTTACCATAAGAAATGGTATTTGAAGCATCTTAGATTATCAAGGGAGAGGCTTCAAGGGTGAAAATAAGGTTTCATTTTGAGCCACTCAATAGGGACTAGAGCTTCAATTAGGCCTTCCTTATAAAAGGCACAAGAGAAGAAATCTGGAGATAGATGAGGTCAGCATAGCCTTGTTGTAACCTGAAACCTCCCTGTTCCTCAACTGTAGGGAGAGCCCGGCCCATGGGCAAAGAATCTTTACATGATTGGGAGAGGTGCAGCCTGGAAATCAGTTTTGTTAAACATGAGAATTATGAAATTTAAGTTTCCCCATGTATAAATAAGGTTGGAAGACAGCCATGCTCATTTGTCTACATAAACAGCAGTCCACGGTTGCTTTCCCTCTGCAAGAGCAGAAGAGGGGAGTGACAAACCACCCGGCTGGCGGAGGCTGACACGACTGGCCTTTACAGACAAGGCCTGCTGACCGGCAGTCTAGGGGTTAGCTCACTCATGGCTCTTTTCCTCTGACTGAAACAAGTTCTGCTGCACTGTATGGATGTTTTCCTCAGTTGCAGGAAATGGGAACAATCCTTTTTATCAACTTATTGACCAGAGATACATTAATACATCTCTCGTTACCTAGAATGTTTCGATACTCACTTACGTACATAACAAATTGCTGGCCACAGGCGTTTCGTTTCTGCAGAAGTCCCTGGGTCAATAATGTGTTTACAGTCACTGAGTGCCTGGATGACTTGTAACTGTTCCCACTTAACTACACCTGCTGGTGTGTACGCCAGTCTTCTCAGCGCCCTGCAAGCTCCTTCAAGGCAGAGACACTTTGCTTGACTGGTGACAAGCCTGGTACACTGTTCGTCCTTTGGAAATTGAATGAGCAAAGTAAACTGTTTTAGGGTATCTCTATCCCAAAATATTTTTGAAAATACCGACGTGATCATTAATAATCTATGTGGTTGACAAAGCAGTTGTCACTGGCACACCAAACAGCAACACTTCAGTCAACACCTCATACAACCCCTCTTTCCCTACCTAATCTGATATATATGCAATTTAAAAACCATTATATTACTCCCTTTTTATAAGTAACACACTGTGAATTTAAAGTGCCATCTCTAAGCTTTCTTTGAACCCTACTGTGTTATCTTCAGGGAGATATCTGAGCTGAAGGTCAAGGATGATGATCACACTTACCCAGTATTTAAAAAAATAACTATTTTCCCAGTCAGATCAAAATATTCTACCTCACCTTCCTTCACCAAATTCCCAAACAGTCACATCTGTTTAGGGACCATTAATAAAACGCAGGTTTTTTAATAGTAAAGGAACACAATGTTAAGTTGTCGCCATGTGTGTGCAAGTGGCTCAGTCATGTTTGACTCGTGACCCTTCCCCCTCCACCCCCCACCCCACTGACTGTAGCCCACCAGGCTCCTCTGTCCATGGGATTTGCCAGGCAAGAATACTGGCGTGGGTTGCCATTTCCTCCAGGGGATCTTCCCAACCTGGGGACTGAACCTATGTCTCGAGTCTCCTGCACTGGCAGGCAGATTCTTTACTACTATGCCACCTGGGACGCCCTAATATGAGGTAAATTAAAGATGGCAGAGGAAATTAAATGCTGAATTCCCTGACAGCTCTTGCCTTCATTGTCTTGAAATCTAAAAATTGCCATCCCATACAGAGACAGCTTTCAACACTTAGGATTGTTCCTTGCTTCTAAAAATGTTACATTTTCTCCATAGGAAAATTAGTTTTTTTCTGTCAATAGTAGATAATCAAATTATGCAAGACTCATCTCCTCTTCAGTGAGCAGGTGAGTGCTCCCTTTCAGTGATCTTCACAGATCCCTCAGTTGCTGTCCTGTCACTATATAAGTGATGGTTATTCAATTGAGTTTTTCTGCATAAATAGTTCTTTAACCCTGAAAGGAAGCAGTATGATGGGACAGACACAGTCAACGTTTCAATAAAAATGCAAATTTTAAAAATTATTAAAATGTACTTAGAAGTAACAAACTGTATCACACACTTCTTAGGTACAAGTGTTCTTTCAAGATTCTTTTTGTTTTAAAGGAAACCAAGCCTTGAAGTTGTTTTTTTGTTGTTGACTGTAGCTATTTTTGAAGCTTCTTCTTCTTTCTCTCTGGTTCATTAATGTCCATATTTGAAGTATCAGCAGAAACGCTTACTCCTGGTATCTAAAGTAATGCAAAATGGGAAAAACAGGTGAGTAAAAGCGTAACATAAGGAAGAAACCACAATCTAATTTTTCTCTTCTTCATTGACACTTTGAGGTTCAAAAAGATGGAGGGATGGTGGGGAAAGGGGAAACAGATTTTCCACACAATGTACGTATGTATGTATAACACGCAAAGGAGTAGTGTTTCAGAATGTAACAGGCAGACGTGATCTCAACAGACAGAAGCCTGTCATTTGGGAAGGGTGTGTTTAGCCATAACACATTCAGTTTCTCCTACTGAGAGCCACTGTCAGCCTTAGAGGCTTCAGGTATGTTGGGGGCAGAACCAAGGCTGGATCAGGGTGAATCACCCTTTAAACTGCTTTTCAAAAGTGCAGATTTCAAAACTGGTAAAAATGACGAAGAACCAGGCAGCTCTCAGGATTCTATTTGTGGAACCAAGGACCTCAGAAAGCCCAGATGCCTGGGTTCCCGCGGCCTAGGGAAATCGGTGAGAAAATAGCATTTCGTCTGTAGATACCTGTCCTGCACACTACTCTGAAGATTCTATAACAGAAATAACTCAGGACTGTATCACTCTCTTTCACAAAATACGTACTGTTTATTCCACCACAACATGAACAGTGTAAGTCTGGTCTTACCTGTGGTTCTACCAGGGACATTCGGATTTTCTGATGCTGAAGATTGGATGAGTCTAACATGATTTTCACTTTAACTTTATCAAATACATGAAATACTGTATCTTCTATTTTAAGTGATGGTATCTAAACAAAACACATTTTACTATTTTTAATTGCTTTCTTCTATTTGAAGATTGGTCCTAATTCTTTATAATTTACCTTCCAAATTAATTTAAAAGTTTAAAAATAACTTCAATATTTAATGAGCACCTAGGTATTCAACATAACCAAAACCACTAACATCCTCACATACAAATGATCTATTTATGTGCAGACTTCTCCCTTTCGCTCTGTGGTCCCAGTATATTATTCATTAATCGCAGGATTCTCAACCCTTTACTTAGCAAATTGTTGGTCTTGTACAAGAGCACACAAGTAATTGGGCAGAATTTCTTTTGTACTCTACTAAGGTCAGGAAGTAGGGAGTGTGTCAGGTAAAACACACTGGGAATTGGATGAAAAAAGTCCCTTCCTGGAGCTATAAACAACTATTTATTCCTTTAATCCATTTGTCCACCAGGAACAAAGCATAATTCAAGTTTTCCTTAGAAGGGAAAACTTCATAGAGTAGAAAGAAATTAAGAATAACTTTTGCATGTGAGAACATATAATGAGGTGAGAAATTTTGAGTAGAATGTTAAGCTTAGTAGGCATAAAATTCTGTAGGATACAAAAATAATTTTACCAGTTAGAGGTACCTCTTGTAACCTACTGAAGACAAAATGTTCTCCCTCCCAACAAACCCTCCCCCCCAAAAAAAACCATCAGAAATACTGTACCTCATCATCATATATAAGCCGTGGCTTTGGTTTATCCTTTTCTTCAAAAAACACTGTACCTTCTAAACCATACTTTGGAATTAACACCACAATAGCATTCTTTCTTACAAATAGAATATAAGCTTCTTCACTTACTATTCCTTTGCTTTTGAAAAATAACTGTAAAAGAGCAGACAACCTTATTAAGGATTACCTTAAAGTATTTTGAAGTTAACAAAAAAATTCTGCAATTAAATTAAAAGTGAACGAAACTTCATTTCTAGTAACATTAGTGACAGAAGGCAAATACCTGGGTATGAAAAGCCACGGATGCACGCTGAGCGTACTGAGCCATTTTGTGCCGGAAATTGAGATTTTTACATAAATCTGCAAGCTTGTGTTTGTCCGTCAACTCTGGATAAGTACAGTCAGCTCCAATAGCCACGGCCAACAATCGATGAACAATGATGTCTGCATATCTACAGACACATGAAGAAAAAAAATAAGAATTGTGCCATGTTAGCATTTAAAACTCCTTCTACAATTCAAAATGAACTACTTTCTCTCTCATTTGTTAAGGAGAAAAAGTACCTTCGGATGGGTGAAGTAAAATGTGTGTATATTGGGGATGCTAAGCCATAGTGATGAAAATCATTGTCCATTCCAGAGCAGAAGTACACAGCTTGCATCATACAGCGAGTTGCTAATATTCTTAACAGGGTATTTAGATAAGGGAAAAGAGGTGAATCCGCCCGGTCCAAAGAGTCAGCTAAAGCTTTGGCTGTATCAGTTTTAATTTCCAAATTCTGTGAATAAAGAACGGGGAAAAGTGTCAGTCACTCAGTCATGTCCAAGTCTTTGGGACACCACGGACTACATGTAGCCTGCCAGGCTCCTCTGTCCATGGAATTCTCCAGCAAGAATCCTGGAGTCCTTCCCTTTTCCACAGGATCTTTCTGACCCAGGGATCAAACCTGGTCTCTTGCATTGCAGACAGATTCTTTGCCATATGAGCCATCAGAGAAGCCCAAAGAATAGGGAAAAAGGATCAAATTCAACATTTTAAAATCATTACCAGTCATGTCTTCAAAATATAACTGATCAGGCTGAAAAAGTATGGTGTCTTTTGATCAGGTAATAAATGTTTATGCCTATTTTATCCTTACCTAAGAGAACTGAAAACAGATTTAGTAAAAGTCATAGTAGTTTTGTGTAATATCAAACCTTTTTCTGAATCCGTTAGAAGGTACTGAAGTACCAACATTCTCAAGAATGTTTCAAGGAGGAAAGACTAGTGGGAGGAGTGGTGCTACCTCCCGAGGTCCAACTGTACTCGCCTAATCTCTGTTGGGGTGGAAAAACAGCAAAGCAGATCTGGTTCCTTTTCCACATGTTGGGCTTTTCTCTACAGATCCTTTTCCTCCATTCAGTGTAGAAGTTAAGGCCAGAGGCATGGGTGACTACAGCTCCACATGATGATACAGCAGTTAACTGCCGATCCTACTTTGCAAGATGAGGCAAAAATACATAAACCTTTCCTCTACCCAGGTCACAGAGAGAAACAGGACAATAAGAGAAATGTCTCCAATTTGCAGAGTAAGCCTTGGAAGAGAGGAGAAGCTGATACTGTTCTGATGGATATAATAGGAGCCGGCCCACCATAAAGGTCTGAAGAATCAGAAACCAGCATCCTCCTGTTAGAATAATGCTCTGAGATCCAACACCCTTTCTTCCCTCTCTTCTGGACAGGAAAGATGTGGCCTAAGCAAGTGATCCAAAGGAAACCAATGTAAGCCACAGTCACCCCAAAAGCAGGGGTTATCATGCCTAAATTAAAGTCTACAAACCAGAGGCAGGGGGTATAGGGGGCTGAGGAAATGGGTTCCCCTTTCTATGCTTTTCCTTTTTTTCCATGTTTGCAAAAATGGACTTCTTTCTTAGGGATGTGAAATAAAGACAAGTGAGTTGAAGATAAAGAGGAAAAAAACCAACTAAGTCTTAAAAGGTCGGCAGTTCAGAGGAGACATGAAGTAACACAGGCATGAAGAAAATGTGTAAAAGCACAGAGATATGGAAAAGTTTAATATGTTCAGGATATTATAAATAACATAGTTTGGAACATCTGGCTTTAGTATAGGGCAAATGATTTCAATGTGTGAAGAGATGACCACACCCAAGTTAGCTGATTTCTTTAATGAAAAGAATTACATCACAACATGAATACAGATGATGTTTCGAGCTATGGGACCATACCTTGGATTTAGCTGCCTTAACAAGAATTTCGTAATTTGATGGAGGAGGAGCAGGATGTTTTCGAAGCAGAGCATGCTCAGAAAATTCTTCATGGATTTTTTTTGCAACAGAGATATTGGCAAGTAACATAAATTCTTCCACCATGGAATTTGTTTCTCTGCCAATTGAAAAGTCATTAAATAAGGAAAAAGAATGAGACTTCTATATATCATTCACAAGTTATCTTTTCTGTCAATGAGATAATGAAAATTCCTATGCAAACATTCATGTGTGTATACACATGCATATTTTTAAGAACTAAACATCCCTTTCATTTCTCAGTTACTATGCTAACATCTCTTATAATTCACCTACTGCATGAGTAAATTTTATGCCAAAGGATATTTTACAAGCAGCATTAAAAAACAGCTTTAGTAACTAGTAACATGTAAAATCTAAATCATAAGCATTTTCACCTCTTTACACTGCGTCCAAAGAGATTTTTATTTAATTCTGTATCTACAGAAATACAGTTTTCTAAGAATTAAAAGCATTTAGGTCATATCAATATTGGCTTAAAAAAAATGGAAACTTTCAAAAAAAACAAATACCCCAAATGAAAAGATATTTAAAATAGTTATTTTGGGTGCTTATTATGTCCCAGGCATTGTGCTATAAGTGCTATTTACTTTGTGATATGTGTGTGTGTGTATATATATATATATATATACACATACATATATGTATATACATATGAATATAGATATCAGTTCTGTTTTGTAGATAAGAAAACTAAAGATGTGTTACATCAATCTCTTGCTCTAGGTCAGAATTATTAAACAGCATTTGGGCCCATTATGACCTGACTTCAAAACTCTTAACTAATTTGATACTGTTTTTCAACAAATATAATAAATGATTTGTGTATACAAAATAATAGCAAATGATCTGTTTTTTTTTAAATAATTTTCTTTGTTTGGCTGCCCTGAGTCTTCATAGGGGCAGGTGTGAGCAGGTTTTCTCTAGCTGCAATGAGCAGGGGTTACTTTGTTGCGGTGCTCAAGCTTCTCCTTGTGGTGTCTTCTACTGCAGACTATGGACTCCAGGGCGAGCAGGCTTCAGCAGTGAGGCCTGCAGGCTTTAAAGCACAGGCTCAGCAGTTGTGGCTCATGGGCTTAGTTGCTCCAAGGCATGTGGAATCTTGTTTCCGGACCAGGGATCAAACCCATGCCCCCAGAATTGGCAGGCAGATTCTTAACTACTAGATCGATCACCAGGTAAGTCCCTGTGTTCTGTTTAATAGTGCTTTCTCCCAAGTTACCGAACATGCATGATTAATCTGTTACTCATGTTTCCTTAACAACATAACTTCTTGACAAGATTCCTGAAGTATATTAAAGTCTTTACCATTTGAGCCACCAGGGAAGTCCCTGCCTCCTAAACCTTAACCCAAATCAATAAAACAATAACAAGGCTTAACTTCTGACTATTCTTCACAACACCCTATGAGTGTGTACCACTACCAAGTCTATTTTACTCAGAAATAAATCAAGGTGTAAAGAGGTCAAACAATTTGTCTGGAGTCACTGGCAGAAATGTGATCCAAATTGAGGCAGTGTGACTTCAAATTCCAGGATATTGGCCTCGGTCTGTCCTATCACAGTATATTCCCTATTATTCTCTATTAAATACTTGAGAAATTAATGAGGGGCAATCCTCTTTTACTTACCATAACTATTACTAGTCAAGTTCTAATACACCACACATAAAGATAAATCAGGCTGGCAAGTTTTCTAACACAAATAAGGTAGTTGAGCTTTATATGAGACTAGAAAGTAAAATCATATTTATTTTTCTCTACAGAAATCGTAACTCCACTAAAATACATATTTGAAGGTACAAATGTTTTATTAATACATATACTAGATATTAAAATAAAAATCTTACCAACTACCCTTCAAAAAAACTGCATACCTGAGTTCCTTAGTCTGCAGATCTATAGGATCATGAGTTTCACTGTCCATGTGGAATCGAACTTCTGGAGAAGAAAGAGTCAAAGCCCTAAATACAATAAGGAGGTCAATCAGTTATGTGAGTAGTAACAGATATAATTCTAGAAGTGACTCTTAAAACAGAAATGGTTAAAGCAAGTGTGTGACAGTTTCTCTTTTGAAAGCTTTATGCCCACCTGCTAACTTTTATGTTCTATTGTATTTGGACAGATAGCCCAACAGTTTACAGTTCTAAAATCCATTTTAAAAGGCAGGACAACAGCAATGCCACAACATGAGTCCTTGTGCTTCTCAGGATAAAGAACCCAAAACGAGAGGGTTCGATCAGTTTCATAAATAAAGAACACAATCAGTTGTATTTTATTTACTATAGGAAACAATGTATTAGGGTGAGGGATGGTGGAAAGAGGCAAAAGGGAAGCTGCCCCAGGGAAATGAGTACCACCAGAAGATCCTCAGTTCAAAAGTATCTTCCACATACACTCAGCCAGCCAACGCAGAGACTGGTGAGCCACACCTCACGTTCCAGACACTGATGGCTGGGTACTGAGTACTGAGTACTGAGTACTGCACGTCAGATGATACAGCTCATTTAATGGTTTGGCAAGTTCTCCTTTGAAAAGTAAATTCCCACAAGCCAAGCATAATGTGGTTCTACACACCATGAACCTATCTGCATCCGGTCAGCTCCAAATCAACCAACATCTAAGAATTTTATTGAGGCTGGGTAAACTTTGGACAATCACAAAGGGGCAAAGATGAGCTGGGGCAAGTGGGATTGCAAGTCCGTTTTTCCCTGACTCTTCACCTTTACTGCAAGAACTATAGAAGGAATACCAGAGAGGGAATCCAACAAATATGCCTTTCTTTCCGTGACAATTAACTCGAGAAATACAACAAGGTTCTACACTACAATGAATGTGCTAATTAATACAGCTTGACCTAAAGAACAAGGTATACTAATCATATTTTGATCATTATTTCTTCACAGAACATTTAAAACATAACTCTTATCCTTTAAGATAGACATATGATAGATATAATTTAAGACAAAACATATCCTTTAAGAAGGTGAAAGATAACCATTTTTTTTTAACTGACTGCTTTCTCTATTCACCCTCAGATTGAGAAGAATCAATGATAGGTTTTACCAGCAGATGAGTATCTACTTTCAAAACTAGAAGTACACAGTGTTTTTCAAATTAAATAAATATCTATTCTGTCCTAATCACAATTTACATTATAGAACAAATCTACATCTCTTACTTTAAAAGTGCCAAAATAAATAGTTTCAATTGGTTTTATTCACTTTGCTTTTACAACAAATCTTCTACTGATACCTGGCATACTATAAACCTTCAACAAATGAACACAATGAAAAATGTGCTGTTTTGCATTACAAAAGCTATCCAATTATAGTCGTCTTATTTACATCTTAATGAAAAATTTGGGCAATAAAGTTTTCATTGGGTTTTACTGTATCCAAATTATCCTTTCAATTTCTTTTCAAATCAGTTTCAAGTTTCGTATTTAGGATCATTAATAAAATTCCCAGAAAACCGAAATATGAGTAGAGTTAGGTAGGGGTGACTCAGCGTGAATACCTAGACCACCACTGTCCAACGGAACATCCTGCAGGGATGAAAATGGTCTCAATCCACCCTGCCCAATATGGTAGCCACTAGTCTACATGTGGCTCCTGAGCACTTGGAATAGGGCTAGTGTGACTCAGGAACTGAATTTTTAATCTTCTTTAATTTTAGCTTTACTTTAAATAGGCACATCTTATGAAAGCAGCAGAGATCTAGAGTTTGCACTACTCAACAAAACAACTTTCAGTAACCACTTGCGACTCCATTTTGGATGGGCATGGGCATCCAGAAACCAATATACGAAAGGCTCAAGTACTTGCTTTACTCTGACAGTTGACAGTGTTTTTCAAGAATCAAATTTCTTCTGACTGCTTCAACAGATTTGGCGACATGGATATTCCTTAAAACTCCTTCACAGTCAGGCAAATGCCATGATATAATAGCCAAAAGATGTAAATCTGCCACTAGCGATCAGATCTTTGGGAAGACTGCTTCTATGTAACCCCTAATCATTTAAAAACTGAAGGTGTTGGATTAAACATGCTCTAAAAATCTCTTCCAACTTTAAGTGCAAGAAGGCCTTCATTTGTGTTTATTGAAACATCTGAAAATCAACGTTCAGTCTTGAAATTCATTTCTAATTAAAATCAGGAACAAGCCATTGAAAAGTCTCAAGAAGATCTTCCGTTCCTACAATTTCTTCAAGATCTTTAACTCAGACATATTAAGGTCTTCAATGTAACAGAAGTCCTGAACAAACAGTCCAGAATCAAGTTGTTAATATTTAAAAAGGTAGTTAGAAGAAATAGAATGTATCTACTTAAAGAGTCCCTATTCAGCCTATTAAATAATTCATCATTGTCCACGATAAACACTTTATAAAGAGTTTACAAGTTATCTTAACAGCAGCATAGGTGAATTAAAAATAAATCTTAATATTTTTGAAATGTACCCTTTTTCAATTCTTCTGTTTTTCAAAATTTTAGCTAGTTTATTTAGTCCACGGAGACTAGTAGTAATATTATCATTCATGGCTGCTGAATCAATTCTCATCTGAGCTTCAGCATATGTAAGGGAAGCCTAAAAAAAGAAACCATATATTAATACAAATGCTTATAAAATCTTGTTTACTTTTGAAAGTTTATGTTTCCACTATAAAATATCCATGATTTCAGAAAACCAAAAATCAATAACAAGAGATCCCTAGTTTTATAACATATTTATATTTCACACGAATGATTTCTGGTTCATTAACTCTTATCTGATGCATTACACAACATAAGCAAACTTACATTAAAACAAAATAAAATGGTAGAATTGTTAAACTCTCATTTCTTTCATTGTTCTTTTAATGCATAAATACTTAGGAAAAGTTAAAAAAAGATAAAACGAAGGTTAAATTATTCTTTGGTAATGACTGTAAAGTGAAATCATTTCCAGATGACCAGTACTTCCTCACACACAGCAAATAATAAAACCGTAAGAATGCAGACATCATGTTTTGTAGGAAATCTAATAAATACCCCAAATTTAGCATTTAATCTAAGAACTAGAAAATCATAGTAGAAAAGATTAATTTCCAGTTACAATCCAAACAAACAAACAGCTTTCCACTCTGCTCCTATATTTCCCTCCTCATGGAAAAATGCCATGTTTTAGCCTTTTTTTAAATCAGTTTTATGAGTAAAAATCAGGAATAGTAAAAAAAAGTTAGGTGATGCAGATTGGGATAGATTCTTGGGAGAACCAACTTATCTACTAGAAGCTAAGAATTCCTTGTCTAGAAATGTTTTATGTTACATGTTTACTAAGTTTTTTTCATGTAAAATTTTGGTACACTAACCAACTCTGGGAGAATTATAAACTCACCTGATTTAAAAATACAAACCTAGGAAAATTTAAATCATTCACACATGACTCCTTGTCAGTTTCACACTAAGCTTTATTTCCAACCACTAGCTAATCAGAAAAGAATGATGTTAAAGGGAGAGAAAAAGAAGGTAAACTTAGAAAATAGATCACTGGGAAAAGAGGGTTTCGTAGACATCGGAGGAAGATTCAGAGCAAAATGAGAACACAAGGAAATCAGATGAAAGGTACAAAAGAAGGAAAGGAGTGAGCAATGTAATCTGGCTCCATTCTGTTTGAACATCAATTTCAGGCTAGTTCTACTAGAATTCAACTGTGGCTTGTTATCATTTCAGTGAAAAATGGGAGGATCAAGAAGACAGTTTACATACCATCTTTTAAAATACTAATCAGTTATAAATTGGGAAAACTTCAAATACTGGAGTTCCGACATCAGGGCTAAAAGAATCTACTTGGTCACCTAAGCATACAGGCTTTCTAAGTTTTTGAAGACAGAAAAACCGCAACATAAACTCATTTCCAGATAACATCAAAAATTAAGCAGATAACCGAAAACAACAAGATTTTATGGCAACATTGGGGAAAAACTTCTTATTAATAAGCCTAACTTTTTCAAAACAATCTAGAATATTGTTAAAAGTAAAAAAGATGCGCAACATGAAATATTAAACATCAAACCAACCTTAGAATTAATGACACTTTTGGTAAACCTTGTTTTTAAGATTTCAGCATTGTGATTCATTTCCCAAATACATGAAAATGCCAACCTATGGAGAAAAGTAAGACAGTTATTTGTTAAAGGGAATCAGTTATAGTAGTAAATACTATGCTTTTAGGAAGAAACGTGCATAAATACCTGTCAACGTTAGATCTCAGGGAACATAAGTTAGAGCTAAGCAACTCTGGAACCATGTCAATCCTCTGTAACAGATAAAATAAGAGTAGCAGATTACTCAGCTATATCCATACATTTGCTTGAGGTTCTATTCTCATATAACATAGATATTCTAAGAGGTGGGGGAAGCCCTCTGTAAATAGAATTGAGATAATGTGAAATTTTCAAAAAGCCTATTTCTAGAGAAGTAGCTACACACAATTTTTACAAGAGGGAAGCAATGGGCTTCCCTGGTAGCTCAGTTGGTAAAGAATCTGCCTGCAATGCAGGAGACCCTAGTTCAATTCCTGGGTTGGGAAGATCCGTTGGAGAAGGGATAGGTTACCCACTCCAGTATTCTCGGGTTTCCCTGGTGGCTCAGCTGGTAAAGAATCCGCCTGCAATACGGGAGACCTGGTTTCAATCCCTGGGTTGGGAAGATTCCCCTGGAGAAGGGAAAGGCTACCCACTCCAGGATTCTGGCCTAGATAATTCCATGGACTGTACAGCCCATGGGGCTGCAAAGAGTCGGACATGACTGGGTTGAGTTAAAAAAGAAAAGCAATGAAAGAAAACTGGATTTCATGTCAGTGGTTAAGTTCTCTACACTACCCATCAAGCTGCGCCCCGAAAGTTTGAAATCTCTGCTCTGTACAAAATGTCTGTTCTAGGTAACAGACACAAGCCCTGATAACTCTACAGCTGGACTGTCCTCCAATGCGTCACACAAACTGCATGGTATTTGCAACATTCTTAAAAAAGAGAAACAACCAATTCTCAAGGACAGAAGATACACAGAAGAACTCTGACAGTTACTTAAGCTTGGCTTTCCCTTCTGCTCTCACCATTTTTCTCTGTAAGTTTCTGGGAGCACACTTGAAGAAGAAATAGTAATTGTGACAGAACAGACTCATGACTTAACTGTACATAAAAAAACAGGAAATAGATTAATTACTCAGACAAGTTAATTCTTCACAACAACTTATATCAACTACATCTACTTGTTATGTGGCTAAGTAACAAAAAAATACTGCAATATTTTCAATGATTTAAGGTCGCCTTATTCGATGTACGTCTTTTAGCTAATTTCATATTCTATTCCACACTGTTTCAGAATCCAAAAGTGCCCATGATTATGACAAACTACACAAAGTGGTCACTCGTATTTCACTAAACACTGAGGCTCTCCTTTCCTCAGGAAACACCTCAGATGACTTTAGTAAGAATAAAACAGATGGCAGAAAAGATGTATCAAAATTCCACTTTAAATTTAACACATTTACCTTTTCACAAAGATATACAGTTGTTCCCCTTCTAGCTGACTCTTGATCCAAAGCATTTCCTGGCCTAATAAAATGGCTAACATCAGCAATATGAACACCAACCTTAAAAAGATAAAAAGGATGTCAACATGCTTAACTGGGTAAATGTACTATAGGAATTCTAATGAGAAGAAATTCAGCTAAAAGGTAAAACAGACATCAGTCACAGTTACCATTTCAGCGTTTTCATGCCCATGAGTCTCTGCAGCTACAACAGACTCTACTTGACATGAATAATTCACAAATTGTACAATGGGTGAAAAGAAAATTAATTCAAGACCAGAACTATTTTTGAATAGAATGTCATCATAATTACAAATACCTCCAAATTTCCATTTTCAAGTTCTCTACAATGGAGAGCATCATCTATATCAGTACATCCTGGGGGGTCCACACTACAGACGCACAGATGTCTCAGGTCTTCTCGGTTTTTCATGTCCTAGAAAATGTCATATTATTGAAAAATAAAAACAATTTTTTTGGTACAGATATAACACAGCTCTATAAAATCAATAATTATTATAATAAAAAGTAGCTTTATTTCTCAGTGGTAACAGCACTTCATGATTTATAATTTGTGAACCCCTTGCCTTTGGAAAATGTGATGTCAACCAGTTTCTATGCCCTAGGAAAGTCTATCTTTTAGTAAAGTAAATGATTTTTGTGATAACCTAAGCATTTTGTAGCAAACTAAATGCAAGAGAAGAGAGGAATAAGGTTTCTACATGGTTTTTAAAAGACACATACAGAAATCAAATAAAACTAGTAGCTCAGATACAGTAATTCATAAAGTCACTAAGAATTCTTTTCAACATACCTTCTCAGTGATGCTCCAGGGCATCTTTGGTAGAAAGCTAAGAACAGCCTGTGAAAAAGCCTGATGGGGAACATCATGCTCAAGTAACAAAACTTCTGTTTCAGTCTCTTTGTCTCCGACTTCACCTAAATTTTTTACAAAGTGTCCCTAAAACCAAAAAGTATAAGAAAGGTGTATTTTACAGCTTTGTTTATTAACTTATATTTTATTATCACACTAAATGGTTGAACATTTTCCATTACCACTTTAGTACTTCTGAATTTTCTCCACAACTTTTAAAAATGACCACTAAGTAAATTAAAGCTAAAAATGACAAGACTTCTCAAGGGATTTATGGTGGCGACTTTCTGAGAGTTCAGTTCTCACATAACAAGGTCTCTGTTTAGTTCCCATTATCTCTCAAGTTTAAAAGTTGCTTCAAACATCCTAGTTTCAAATTTTGTTTATTAGCATCTACTTAAGTCTCAAACACTAATCTTTTAGTCACTGTCACCAAAAATCACTTGTTAGGAAGTCTGAGTAAAATTAACCAAATGATTTACATTGGAATTTCCTAGGATTAATTTTCAGATTGGATGTACTACTTAATACTCCTAAATTTCAGCATGTATTTTATATAAAGACAGATTCTGTTTTCAGTAAAAGAAGCAACTTTATTCCTGAAGTTTTAGTTAAATATCCTAACATAAAATTATTAATTCAAGCTTACATTTGGATATCTGGAACTCCTCGGCCAACCATCAATAGCAACAATAATTCTCCGTCCTTCTAATATAGAGGCCTGTCTGGTTTCTATCCGAATTCTAGGTATTCTCTTATCAGCAGGAGTAAAGAGATGTCTTCTTGACTAGAGAACATTAGGAAAAAAGAATTTACACACAAAAGGCTGAGGATGGGGGCAAGGCGAGGGCTCTAAATTCTATTCAATGTACATCATTTTCCATTACATAGCAACATGCTCTTTACTCACCTCCTTAATATCAGACTTGGAAAGCATGCCACAATACGGTCTCCAGTTCCTTTTTATTATCCCAACAACTCTACCTGTAGGCTTTAGCATGTTTTCATTTACAGAAGTCTTAAGCTGAGAAGTAAAAATAAAAGTAAAAACCTTCAGTTATCTATCCTGTAAGGGTAATGAGACAATTTCCCTTCAAAATTAGAATACATATACTAATACTTTTTCAGGCAGTAAATTATGACATAAATCTGTGGAATTCTGATGCTTCAAGATTCTAGGCCAGGGCATACCAAACAAAACCACAAAAATAGTTCCATAATAAAGCACTCCCCCCAAAAAAAGAAAAATCAAAAAGAGAAAACTGAATAAATACGTGAGCACCAACTCTTCAGTTTTAATGTGAGGATTCACTGACACATACAGAGCCACATGCTCGTGCACAGGTCTGGTAATTAACAGGACTTTAGTAGCAGTTTCCAGTAATGAGCAGAGTGGTACTTATTAATTCATTTTTAAAAAAGAGATGTATCTTTAAATGCTTGTCTTATTCAAAATATAAGCCCAAATAAATAATAGTTCTTACTAGAAATAGCTAAAGAACTCTATGGTATTTCACCTCTAATACTCTCCTATGGCCTGGACCTTATAATGTTGTTATAGTAAGACTCCAAAGTAGTGGTTTTAATTTACATATAGAGAAAAACTACTAATGCTCTGTGAATTCCAACTACCTGTATTATTCTTACAATTCTAAAATGGAAAAATACCTATCAGGTAGACTTTAGGTCATAAAAAAAAAAATGGAAAGCATTTTCTTCATTATAAATATGGTAACAGAGAAGGAATTATTAAACACATCTATTTTAAAGGGCCTATAAGTATATCTATTATGCTGAGGGGATTTTAAACATTGCATAAAAGCATTTTAGAAAATTTTAAATCTGTAAAAGAAAATAAGAAAATTTTATTTACTTAAACCTAATTCAGCTAGATCATACACCTGAATGTCAGAGTTCAAGTTTCATACTCAAATCAAGTCTTTTTGTATTTTGTATTTCAACCTGTTTATTTGAGCAAAGTAAGACATTAATTTAAAAGAAGACTAACTTAGAGGAAAAGAAATCAACTATGTATATGACATATATTAAACCTACAGAACTATAATTTTATTCCATAAATCTGAAAGCATGAAACTTGTTTAATTTTCTCCAAAGCTAAAACATTAACAAATTATTCAAAGCTACAGACAAAAAATAAAACCTGCTTGGTTTCATACAATGCGTTCTCTCTCCTCTTCTTTCTCTATATCATCTTCATTTTGACCTTCATCTTGTAAAACCACAGAAGATGGTGCTACCCACTGATGCTTGGGAAGAAGCTCCACAGCCACAATATCTTCATGAATAGCTCGGTTTAAATTTTTAAGTCCTTGTAAGATTATCTGTGTGAATAGCAAAGAATACATGTCCAGATATTTTCAAAGGCAGCATAATAATGGGAAGGTTGCCCTAAAGAAGTTGAGATATATTCTGATGTCTCTATGTTCCTATTTCCCTTCCTTTATATTTTTTCTTCTTTCATAGTGTTCCTTTCCCCTGCCCTCTAAATTTCTCAGTATCAAATAGAAAAAACAATGTCAGAAAATAGGGGTTGTGTTCATGTATAACTCTTACATTAATACCAAAATTTTTAACCTCTCTAAATCTCAGGGTTGTGATTGGTAAAACAAGAGAGTGCCTACTTTTATAGGTAGAGTTGAAAATTAAATAAAATTCAGCATTCAAAGCACTTAGACAAGTACTTGGCAAACAGTGATCACCCCAAAATGACTGCTATTTGCTTTAAAGTGTGGGAAGCGCTCTGGAGCAATTACACATTAGGTCAATAGTATTTCCCATAATAGCTCATAATGAAGAAATCAGAGGCACCATAGTGGGGTTTGTTTCTGATTGACTATATTTGTATTCTCTTAAAAGGGGTTAATAGAAAGTTCTTTTCCTCAAGCAGCTTTCTGAAAAAATGATTAATTCTATCATCTGTGACCTCTCACATAACTTACTTCCAGCTCACAAACTAGGAGGATAAAGCAAATTTAAATTCTTGTACAAAAATCTGAAACACTTATGAAAGAAAAAAATGAACAGAAAATATTTTCGTGTGGAACGAATTTATGTACACACTTGCCTCTTTATTGTCTTCATCATCGCTATGGACCCATACTGTAGCTTCTAAGTAATTTTCCCTGCTGGCTCGAAATGTCCCTTGAAGGTATGTGCCAGATTTTATGCCCTGTTGTAGCTTACTTAACGGAAGATGCTCTGAAAATATTGTTTTCCCACTTTCTATTTCATTCTGTGAAATAAGCAGACAAAGAGATATAGTTAGTATGTGAGTCTTTGGTAGGTTCCATATACAACTATTATCACTATCAGGTATTATTTAAAACAACCATCCACGTTACAGTATATACCACTCTTCTGAATTTCAAAGAAGATAGCACAGTAAGAAAAAAAATGCTTTTTATTCTTAAGGCAACATACACAAACACTTCCATTTCATTACATTTTGGTATCAGCCACCAAAGAAGAAACTGTGTACCCCTCCACCCCCATCCAGGCCTCCCCAAATGATGGTGTGTAGCTATGTGATCAAGTGAGTGGGCAGGAATATATACAGTATAGTAGGAAACCTCAAATGTATGAGAAGACTGTGGTTTCTGAAAGCACAAGAAAAGCTATTTTTACTTAGATTATTTTAAATAGCTAAGGCAGTTAGACAGAGGTAGGCTGGGACCTGCTGTAGATCGACCGCAATACCTTCCAGGATCCTCTGAGACCTCCAACATCCAACAACATAACTGCTGGGCTCCTTCAGACTTCTACACTTCCTAAACTTCCCATCTTCTAAGGAGATCCCTTTATACCTTCTCTTCTGTTAACTCTCCAAGTTCCTCATCTTCCTTCCTCACTCTCAGATAAGGGACCTCCACCTCCACAATGAGAACTGGAAGTAACCAATCAAGACTCGTTTCATCTCTCCATGCTGAATCTGCTCACCTGTGAGCATCTATCTACCACTTCCTCTCCTCTACTCAAGAACTCTGTTCTCTCTCTGGAATCAAATTCCCCTCTGTACTATAATATCCTCACCATCATATAAACATGACCTATTAAACAGATTAATGGTATGGACTATTAAAATAATTAACTCATTAACTAATTGTACCCTCACAGCCCCATCTATCACCAAATCCTAAAATCAACAAAATATTTACATCAACAAAATACACACAACTGACTTCTCACTACCTTAACTTCTGCTACCATGATCCAATATTCTGACTTGTCTCCCAGGGATACTAAAATATCCATCTAAGTGCTCGCTTCGGCAGCACATATACTAAAATTGGAACGATACAGAGATTAGCATGGCCCCTGCGCAAGGATGACATGCAAATTCGTGAAGCGTTCCATATTTTTACATTTCTCCAAAGAAGATATAAAAATGGCTAACAAACACATGAAAAGATGTTCAACATCACTCATTATCAGAGAAATGCAAATCAAAACCACAATGAGGTACCACTTTACACCAGTCAGAATGGCTGCCATCCAAAAGTCTACAAGCAATAAATGTTGGAGAGGATGTGGAGAAAAGGGAACCCTCTTACACTGTTGGTGGGAATGCAAACTAGTTACAGCCACTATGGAAAACAGTGTGGAGGTTCCTTAAAAAGCTGAAAATAGACCTGCCATATGACCCAGCAACCCCACTGCTGGGCATATACACTGAGAAAACCAGAATTGAAAGAGCCACGTGTACCCCAATGTTCATCGCTGCAGTGTTTACAATAGCCAGGACATGGAAGCAACCCAGATGCCCATCAACTGATGAATGGATAAAAAAGCTGTGGTACATATACACAATGGAATATTACTCAGCATTTAAAAAAAATTCATTTGAAGCAATTCTACTCAGATGGACGAAACTGGAGCCCATTATCCAGAGTGAAGTAAGCCAGAAGCAAAAACAACAATACAGTATATTAATGCATATATATGGAATTTAGAAAGACGGTAACGAGAACCCAACATGCGAGACAGCAAAAGGAACACAGATGTATAGAATAGACTCGTGGACTTTGTGGATGAGGGTAAGGGTGGGATGATATGGGAGAAGGGCATTGAAGCATGTTAATTATCATATGTCTAATCAATCGCTAGCCCAGGATTGATGCTCGGGGCTGGTGCAGCGAGATTTCCCGGGGGGGAGGGAGGAGGGAGGGGGGTTCCGGAGGGGAAGCATATGTAAACCCATGGTGATATCATCATGACAATGTATGGCAAAAACAATTAAAAAAAAAAAAAGGAGAAAAAAAAAATAAAGATGAAATTCTCTCTCTCCTTTTAAAAAAAATAAAATAAAATAAAATATCCATCTAAGTGGAGGCCCCTGCTTCTAACCTATTCTCCTTAGAACAGGGAAATAGGTATATTATTCTGCTCAATAGCTGTCCAGTGCTCATGGACTAAAATCCAATTTTTTTCCATGACTTACTACATCCTTACATGATCTGGTCCCTGCCTATATTCATAACATTTTTCTCCCTTGCTCACATCATCCCATCCGCACTTTTAGGGGTTTCTTGATCTTGCCAACTTATTCTAACCTCAGAGCCTTTTAACTTGCTATTCCTTCCACATGAAATGCTCTTCCCCTAGTCATTAACTCCTTTAACATACAACACAGCTAAAATGTCTCTGTCTCAAAGCAATCTGCTTTAACATCCTTTCCATCTCAACTTAGATACAATTTTATCAGGAAGCCCTGACATTTCAAATCTGGGTTAGATGCCTTGGCTAAGTATGATTAGGTCTCCTATCATGCTTGTCCTGAAAACACAAATGTGTTCCAATGCAATTGGTAAATTAGAAAACTACCAGGTGAGAGCAGAAAACTGCATCCGGCTGAACCAAGCTGAATCCACAAAACATTCACACACACACATGCCTCAAACACCTACTGGTTACTTCAGATCACCATGTTTTATTAGCCACACCATCTTTATCTGGTGTAACAACTTTCTGTTCAAATTGAGATAACCCTTTTTCCACTGCATCAGGAAGCTTCTGCATGTGTCCCTAATCACATTTTCCCTTAAGCTCTGTGAAAGTGAAAGTGAAAATAAAGTTGCTCAGTTGTGTCCGACTCTTTGCGACCCCGTGGACTGTAGCCTACCAGGCTCCTCCGTCCATGGGATTTTCCAGGCAAGAGTACTGGAGTGGGTTGCCATTTCCTTCTCCAGGGGATCGTCCCGACCCAGGGATCAAACCTGGGTCTCCTGCATTATAGGCAGAAGCTCTACCATCTGAGCCATCAGGGAAGCCCAAGCTCTGTAGTTTTCATTACATAAAATTTTACATGGCACAGTGACTTTGGGGAATACACACTCGTACTATAATAGAACTGACTGCAGTTTCACTATATCCTACATTTACTCTATCATAGTACATAGTCAAATACTGTGAATTACCAATGATGGATTACTACCTGTTGCTTCATTTAGACCAGTGCTATCCAAATCAACTCTGTGATAAAGGAAGTGTCCTTGTGATCTCCAATATGGTAGTCATCAGGCATAAGGGGCTCTTGGACACTTGAAAGGTGAACAGCACAACTGGGAAACTGAATTATAAACTGAATTAAATTTAAACAGCTGCATGCAACTAGTGCATATACGTTAGATAGGATAATCCTATTACCTATATTCTAAAAATCAAGTTCAGCTTTTATTTTTCCACTTCTATTTTGTTTTGTGAAGTAGCTGGTTGAAAACAGGCAGAGAAAAAAAACACTGTAAAGACTGGATGCACATATAATATACTATTACATAAAACCTAATAGTATCTACCATTTACATTTACCATAACTATGTGCCAGGCACTGAGATAAGAATTTTATTAACACTATTGTTACCTGAGCAAATTCTGGGAGATAGTGAAGGACAGAGGAGCCTAAGGTGCTGTAGTCCATGCAGTCGCAAAGAGCTGGACATGACTTAGTGACTGAACATTGTCACCATCCGACCCTAACAATGTTATGACATCGTTATTGCCAAACACAGTTCACATTCAAGGAAACAAGGGCTCACAAAGTTAAGGATTCCCTCTCACATTCACTACTGCAGTGACCCTCTACTCATGCCTCTGCGTCTAATCTTGCTGAAATACAATGTATCATCTTATAAATCAAGATTGGTTTTCCAAATAAGTAACATTTCTGATTGTTCATTCCTCCTAGCCACACTCTCATCAACATTTAATGTTTTTAGTCTAAGAGTATAAGGTAAGGAGTCCAGAATCCTATGTGCTAACTTCTCTTAGTAGCAGCCCTTTAGGGAGACCTTTATGCAATAGTTTAAAAATTACTAACAGAATAAATTGCTGAGTCCTCACTATCTGGCCCCTTCCCTTCCTGTTCTACTTCTCATGAGCCCTCCCTCCCTCGATGGAATTAACACTCCAGCTGGATGCTCTCTCTCCAGTGCCTGCCAGTTGTTTGTTTGTCAAATACCTACTCCTCATCACAAGCCAGCCATGAATTCCTTCATTGATCAATCACACAAATAGTGCCAGCCTGTGCCAGAATCTACGTGGGTTGCTAAGGATGTATCAGTGAACAGTGGTATTGCAAAAGTCAAGACTTTAGGGATGGCATTTTAATCAGAAGCCTACTGCAGCCATTCGTGTTGTTTATCACCCAACTCCTAGTTCAATTCCAGCTTGCCCACTGATATTACAATTTCTAAATCTGGTAATTATAAGCTTAACATCCTAAAGTGGCTATGTTTATCTTTCACTTCTCAAAAACAAAATAAAGGAAACTCAAACATACCCCTTCTTCAGACAAACAAGCAAGACGATCTATGAGTTCAGGGTTAGCAGTTAGGCTTTTTATATATTCTTCACCTGAAAAATAAGTTTTTTGTTCTTGATAAATTTAAATGTGTTTTTTTCCCCTTAGATTCAGAAGAACATGGGTTATCTTATTTGTGACAGTACATACGTCAATTTTTTTAGGGGGAGGGACCCTCTCTGCTGAGGTGGTCAAGCCCAAGAGGCAGTGGATCAAGTGTGTCTATGGACTTTTATTGCTAAGCCCATTCCAAATGTTGACAGGTAAATTAACAGCCACTGGTGGCATAACTCGCTTAGCTTAGCAATGTTTAAAAGTCAAAAAAAATACAAAAATATCATATTAAGCTATATAGGACCATGAAAATACCAAATAGTCAAATGAACAACTGACCACGGGCCTGATGATAATTTTTGCATGCATTTACAAACATGAACTAACAGTCTGGTTACATGGAGACTTACAAGTGAACGCTGGTATCCCGTCTTCTATGGCTTTCTCTTTGTTTTTCCTGTCATTGGTTATGAAGATAACTTGGAGCTGATTCTCTGCTGACATTTTCTTCAAATGTTCATTGTACCATTTTGCAGCTACTCGGATGGCTCTATCATTCCTGTCATTAGAATTTTCTCCCTGTAATTGTTCTATGTAAGTTTCTCTAAGTGTAAGGAAAAGGGGAAAAGAGAAAGATAAGAAATGGAAATCAACAGAATCAAGCACATGTAAAAAGTCTTTGGACATAAATGCTTAATGATCACTGAACTTAAAGTCAATAGTACATCTTTTCTCCTGAATGTATTCGCATTTATACCTCACAGAGGAAACAAATAAGATCCTTCTAGTGATGTTTTTAAGACAACAATTTGCTTGGAAAGAAGAATATCATATTACAATAAAAAGACTAAAATAAATTCATCTCACCAAAAAAAACCCTCAAGATCAGAATTTATACTACAGGTTGGGACATTAAAAAAAGTAACAATTTATTGAAAAAAAAAACTATACTAATATTTTACAGGTCTGATAATGAGATTTCATTCAAACTGTATATTAACAGAAATTCCTAAAAGCTACCAATTGTATGATTAGATGACTTGTGATCATACGATTAATGTAGTTATTAAATACATGATGCCTGCAAATTATCCATGATAAACTCAGCAATACATGACAAGGGCCATCAAGAGAATGAAAGACAAGACCCAGATATGACTGTACATTCCTTCTACGTCTACCAACTCTGAGCTATCAAATGTCAGTATGCTTATTTCTTTAAATCTGTTCTTCAAACCCAAATTTAAAGTACAATTACAAAATTCAGCATGATAACTTCTACCTACTTCTTAGAGATTCAATGTTAGAGTTTTATACTTAATATAAATAAACCTGCTTTAATATAAACACACCGATTAATGCTTTTAGAATTATCAAAGACATGGTCATAAATTTCTGATTTGGTTTGAGCATGCCCGAGTGTCATTCTTCCTGTCAACCCCAGTACTAAGCTCTATTCACTGCACTTAAGCCAACAAAAGTGTTAACTCTGGATTAAAAATCTGATGGTCATGCTCCACAGAAACAGGTCTCTGAGTGCTGAAAAACAGTGAAGTTCCTGTTTTTGGATTTTAAGGAGGAGACAGAAACAAGAAGTCTACAAGTGCTTAACTGATATTCTTAATATTTATATTCTATAAATAATATTTAAGTGTGGAATATAAGAATAAGGAAGAGAAATTTGAGATATTAAATATTTTTAAAGTTGTATATTATGCCCATGGGATTTCATTATCAGATCCACTGTCTAACCCAGCAGTTCTCAATATCTGGGGTGATAGTGTCCCCGGGGAGACATTTACAACATCTGAAGACATTCTGGGTTGTCACAGCTCAGGCGATTGGTGGCGGAGGGGGGTTTGCTACTGGCATCTAGTGAGTACAGGCCAGGAATGCTGCTAATCACCCTACAGTGCCTCACGCAACCTTTCCATAACAAAGAACTATCCAGTTCAGTATGTAAATAATGGCAATGTTGAGAAATCCGAATTAATAAAAGTAAACTAGAATTCATTATAAATTATTTATGCAATACAGTCTGTCAGTCGTGTCTCTTTGCAACCCCATGAACTAGCCTGCCAGGTTCCTCTGTCCATGGGATTTTTCAGGCAAAATACTGGAGCAGGTTGTCATTTCCTCCCCCAAGAGATCTTCCCAACCCACGGATGGAACTCACATCTCCTGCGTTGGCAGGCGGATTTTTGACCACTGAGCCACCCAGGAAACCCAATATAATAAATAGACAAAACCATATTTTCTAAGATCACACATTAAGCTGAAACAAAGATTTTGAACCTGAAACGAATTATATTCTTAACCTTACTGCCTTCATTGTGATCAGTTATAAGGTATCAGTGTAAGTTTTAAGAGCCCATTAAGAATATATCTGCTTTATATTTTTAAAGTTCTCCTTCACAAACTCGTATATTAACTTTTGTTGGTTATTCATATAATATGGTATATCAGAAACCTAGGCAAATCTCATCTTCCAAAATCCTGTTGTTCACCTCATGCTAAAACCAATTCAAAATGAAAACATTTTGGAAATTAAAGGACCTACCACATTCTAGGAATCAGGACACTTTGGATCTGGGTTTGACCCAATCAATGCCTATGTGACCTTAGCAAGGTCTGTAAACTGTGTAAGAATCAAACATTGCTCCCAGAAGTATGAAACTTAACAGTGTACCTTCTAACAATGTCACAGATGACAGCCAGGAACTCTCATCCCCCCAATTTAGCTAATTCTAGTTTCCTGATAACTGAGGTAATATCCCCCCTACCTATGGTGTTCATTAGTAAATGTGTAGAAATGCTTCTCCTGGTTATTAGTCATATCTCGGATTCGTTTGTATACCGGAGCACTCCTATTTCTCACTTCTTGGAGAACTGTTTGTAGCACGATGACATTCCTGATGGCAGGGTCCTCAAGGACATCAATCTTTTAAGTAAATAAATAAAGAGTTATTTTTTTCCCCTGTTCATTCATAAATTGCTTCTGTTGAACCTAAAACTCTGCCTTTTTAAAAAAATACTACCTGTACTTTAAACTAAGGAGCTATTTTGCAACAGAAAACCCTTCAGGTCGACTAAGGAAGAACACGTGTAAACAAAACTAATTACAAAACTTTGTAGAATTAATCAATAATAAAGAAATACGTTGGCCCACATGGTTTTCGTTCGTAGGCACTTACAAGCTGCCTGGGGGTCGCAGGCAGGAGGCCACAGAAGCCCAGGTCTCCGGCCTCCAGACATTATAAAATCTAAGGCAGAAGAGACAGCAGGAGTTAGAAAGTTGACGTATCTAAAATTCTTATAACCCCAATAACTCAAAAAAGTAAAGATTTAAAAAAAAAACAAAAACAAAAACACAGTGCAAGGAAAAAGAACCTCGGCCTGGGAGCAGAAGGCATGGGTCCCAGTGGGGTTGCCTCTCCCTGAGTACGTAATGCTGCCCAAGACGCCCCTCCTAGGGTCTCAGGCTCCCTGTCTCCCTTTCTCCTGGTGGCACAGCGGTGCCCGCGGCTCCGCCCGCCTGCCGGCGCACCTGGTGGAGCAGCACGTTGGTGTCCGGCAGCAAGTAGTGCGGCTGCGGGCAGAGGCTGCTGGCCCGGTCCAGGGGCTGCAGCTCGAGGACAGGCCCCTCGTGCGCTCCGCCGCACGCCGCGCACCCCGACGCGCCGCAGCCGATGTCATCCCGCAGGTAGTGCTCGCGCACAATCTTCATCACGCCACCCGCCCGCGTCTTTTTCAAGAAAATCTTGGACTTGAGCATCTCGCCGGCCTGCTCGGAATCCCGACCCGCTCTGGTGCGCTTCCGGCGGAAAGTGTCAAGCTCGGAGCCCTGTTGCACAACTACGCTTTACCCAGAGGTTCGCTCCTTCCTCCTCCAGGATTATTAGGGACTCCCTCTGGCGGAAAAACGTCGAGACTGCCGTCGGTCGGCCTTCTGAGGGCTGTGACGATTGGGCGAAGGCGAGCAGATGGGCGGAGCCCAGAGCCATCCCCGCCCATAAAATGGGCGGGGCCGCCTCTGGACTCCAGCTCCCAGCATCCATTGCTTCCCGCGCCTGGGGGGACCCCGAAGCGCTGAGTTCCGGCAGCGTGGGCACCAGCCCGGAAACTGTTTCCACTGTCCTCCTGGAGCGGAAATGGTTGTCTTGGTTACTGGTGCTACCCGCCTCCCACCTGTGAGTCCTTGTTGAGGGGCTGCAACCCGAGCTGCTCTCTGGAGGCACTTCCAGCTCCTCTAAGTGGCGACTGCTCGAGTCTTCAAGGTGAAGTAATTGAAGCTTTCCAGGTAGCTCGAGGCTACTCCGTTTTCTCATTGGTGTAGGAATCCTTTGATGCTGCCAAATTCAGGTTTTATCCATCACCCAACAGGTGTGGGCAGTGCCAGTCCCTCACCCTTTGTAATGCAGTTTGATGTTACCTGTCTTTGATTCACGTTTCCTTACCTACCCCTGTCCCTTTAAAAATGAGGGAAGCCGATCCAACCAGAGTTCTCAGGATTCCCCTACACACATTTTTTCTTCAGTTAAAAAAAACTGGTATCTTCAATACCATAAGTAATTTATTATATTGTGCAGAATTAAAAGAGGGTAGTTGCTGAAATTTGTGTGAAAGGGTAGAGATTTAGACTGAGGAATTTTTCTGTTACCATCTTGTTTAATTTTGCTGTCTGCAAGTCTGTAAAAATGTGTTGTATCTAGGTTTCCCGTTTTTAAAAAAACTTCAGTGATGCAGCACTCCCTGTAGAATAAATTTAGGACATACTGAAATAGTCAAGGCTCTCCACAGTCTTGATTATGCGTAAAGGACTACCCTTCTGTGTATTTCTGTTTGGGGGCGGGTGGGGGGGGGCGGGTTGTGGGTAAGGAGTCGCCACTCACTTTCACATAGGCTTGGCCTAGCCAGACTACCATTATCTCCTGAGGTTGTTTTACAGTTTCATCACCTTTATACCTTCATATCTGCATGCTTTTCATTTTTTATTACTCCTCTCCAAATCCTTCAGGAGTCTAAATCCTCCTTCTGTATACCCTTCCCCTGACCAGATCAGAAATAACTTCTTTATCTCACAACACCTGTTGCTTTTATGAGTAGCATTCTTGGATACTAGCAATTTAAGGCTTTATCATTTATCTCTTTCTTTACACCCAAGTAAGAGACCTGCCCCCAGAAACTGAGTTTTTACTTATCAAAAGTGTGGGTTCATAATAGGATTTAATGAGTTTGATTTAATATGTTTGATTTGAGCAGTAATTTACCAATCTGTCTTAGATTTGAGGTCCTCCCATTTGCCTAATAATTTCTTACGGAATCCTTAGTATCTCTTTGATAAATTTTCTGCTTTCCACAGACTGTTTGAATATATTTATATCAATATTTTTTAATCTACAGAAAATTGAAATAGAATTGGAGACAAAAAGTGACCCGTAATAATTTAAAATGTCTCGAAAAGTTAGCAAAGCATCCAAAAAAATGAACATCTCTAGCTCCCTGGAATCTGAAGATATTAGTTTAGAAACAACAATTCCTACAGATGATATTTCCTCATCAGAAGAGCAGGACGGCAAGATCAAAATCACCAGGCAACTAATTGAACGGAAAGAACTGCTTCATAATATTCAGTTACTGAAAATAGAGCTATCACAGAAAAATATGATGATCGATAATTTGAAGGTTGATTATCTTACAAAGGTAAGATCATATGTAAATTTTGTTATCTGTGTGCTTTGTTGTCTTCAAACTGCAGATAAATAAGAATTAAACTCATGAATATATAACCTGAACTTGATACTTTTAACATCTTGAGAAAATAATTATCAGTGTTTTTTTTCTAGCCAAGTTGTATTTCTGCTTCACTAAGAATTATCTCTGATATGACTAGGTGGGTATTAAGAATCAAGATTATTATTACATTATTGAATCTGTTTAATCCTCTACCATGAAAATTTGCTTTCTTTTATATTCTGCTATTTGATAGTTACTGTGTTGTAGTACCAAGTATAATAAATTCAGTTACCATAGCTTTAATAAGTTATCTGCCAAAAAAGAAGGAATGCCTCAGTCCTTGTTTTTCTGTCTTTGTGGGTTTTTTTTAATAGTTACAGAGTATTTTATGTAAGACCTGGTAAAGTTGTCACTAGTGATAAAAAATATTTACAGTGATTTCAGAAAGACAGGAGACTTTTTTAAGTCTTACTACTCTGTCTTCTGAGAAAGTCTTCTCTTTCCATAGAGAAGAGATGTGGAAGATGGTAAACCCTCCATCTTTGCTCTTGACCTCCACCTCTACCTATCTCCTCCCCTCCCATTTTGTTTCAGTTATGTCTTATCTTTTCTCTGTTAAGTCAGCCTTGGGTAGTTCTTGCCTGTGTAGAGGGATCGTGCTGCTAGAAAGATATCTTGACCACACCTCTCTAGGAAAATGAAATGTCCTAAACCCTAAGGTCTTGATGATATAAAGAAATCACTTAGGTACATTTTAATAAAACAGTAATAGTTAATGTTTATTGAGTGCCTATTGTGTACCAGACTGGTCTGTGAGCTTTTCATGTATTATCTCATTTGACCCATACAATTCTTTGAGGTACAGGTACTTTTAGGGCATCTTCTCTAACCCATCAAATTAAAGGAACTAATAGAGTAAGTTAGATATTAGTCATTAAGTACACAGTATTAGTTATTGTTGCAGTTATTAACTAAAATAATATTTTCATTGTTTTCACCCCATTTATTTTCTATTCCTTTTACACACGTTCACAGGATTACTTGCCTTGTTGGTTGGGTATTTGTCTCTCTTAATAGAATGTAAGGTTCCTGAGGACAGGATCAGGGGATTTCTTTGTAGTCCCTGTTGTAGCTTCAGTGCTTAGAACTGTCTCTGGCACCTAGCATGTGCTTGACTGTTTCTTATATGAGTGACTGAACCCCATTTGTTCTTGAAAAAATGGAACCACAGCTGGTTAATAGCATTCCAAAGCCATTCACACAGAGGTGATGGAGCCAGGTAGGATTAACACCAAGAAGGCTAAAGCCTGTATTCCACCCAAGTAAATCTCCTAAGACTTCTTTTTAGGCTCTCTGTGGTGTCACCTACTGAGACTAGGTCACTTGGTATTCAGTGGTTTCCCATTTCTTTTCGTTGAGTCATATTTTTACTCCTCAAATGGATTACTGGCTTGTGTATCTCTACCTATAAAATCTCCTTCACTGGAACTCATTGAAGAACCCCAAGGTAGGTCTCCGTTCTTTTACCCAATAAGTCAACAGATAGTCTGTTTTTTAAAGTACTTATTTATTTTTTGGTTGTGCTAGGTGTCTCTTGCTGTGTGCAGTGAGCTGGGGGCCACTCCCTAGTTGTGGTGTGAGGACTTCTCGTTGCAGTGGCTTCTCTTGTAGCAGAGCAGGAACTCTGGGGTGCATAGGCTTCAGTACTTGTGGCCAAGGGGCTGGCTTGCTAATTGTGGTACAGGAGCTCAGTTGCCCCCTTGCATGTGGGATCTTCATAGACCAAGGATCAGACCCGTGTCCTTTGCTTTACAAAAAGGATTCTTAGCCACTGGACCACCAGGGAAGCCCTAAGTGTTCTATTAAATGCCAGTTGTATACCACATTCAAAACTACATTTTGTTTGGCTACTTTTTAAATTGCTCATTCTCAACTTGCATTGTGCTCAGTTGTCAATGGTTTCTCTTTTTAAAGTGTAATGTTTATGTTATGGGAATGGTGGCTTATTCTTGAGACGCTTCCAAGTATACCAGAGTAGAGCTACAGTCCTAGATACACACAATTTGAGTTTGAATACCAGCACTTACGGTTACCTTGGACAGATTCCTTAAGTATTTTGTTCCCTGATTTCCTGTAGAATAATCATCATGTTTTGTACTTCATGGAGTTGTTAGGAAGATTAATCAATGCACATAAAGTCTTAGATGGCTGTGATGGAGTGTGTGCTCAGTCATGTCTGACCCTTGTACAATAAGTAATAGGGGTAGTTATACTTGCTTAACAGTATATTATTATTACGTTGTATCCCATGGTGCTTTATATAATTATTGTGATGTTTTTCTGGTTGGGCTGAAAATGTCAAAGATTAAATTAATCATATTCCTGAGTTTATGATACATAATCATTATTGATCCTTGCAAGATAACTTCTTATTTTGTGTGTTTATTCTTTTATTCCTGTAATTCGTTTTCCTTCCTCCTCCTCTTTATGTTTGCCTTTATCTTTATCATTTATTCTTTTAAAAAAAATTTTATTGAAGTATAGTTAATTTATAATATTATATGTTTCAAGTGTACAACATAGTGTTGCACAATTTTTATTTTTCAAATTATTGATTTATAAATAAAATCAATCAATTAATTAAATTAATAAATAAATTCAACTGTGCTGAGTCTTAAACTGCTCACATGGTTTCTCTAGTTGTGGCTAATGGGCACTACTCTCTAGTTGCAGTGCGTGGGCTTCTCATTGTGGTGGCTTCTCTTGTTGCAGAGACTGGGCTCTAGGTCGTGCGTGCAGGTTTCAGCAGTTACAGAACATGGGCTCAGTAGTTGTGGTGCACAGGCTTAGTTGTCCCATAGCATGTAGGATCTTTCCAGACCAGGGATCGAATGGCAGGTGGATTCTTAACCACTGGACCACCAGGGGGTCATCTCATAATTTTTAAAGGTTGTACTCCAATTGTAGTTATTATAAACATTTATCTTGAAAATTAGCATTTTTCTTAATTTTTCCTTTATATAAATCTAAACTGCATGTTTTGTTTTAGATTTTATTTCTTTTATAGTTTTTCCTTTCAACTGAGTGCTGTTTTTAAAATCCTTCATGTTATTACATGTACAGGTAGTCCTTTGCTTCCAGCAGCCGCACAATTCTGGTGTCTACCCATCTGTTCACCCTCTCCTACAGTGATAGGCCTGCAGGTTGCCTCCAAACCCTTGCCACCACATGCGGTGGGGCCTTCTTTAGACATTTCTCTTCCAGACCTGATTTGAGCAATTCTTTGATATATATTGGAGAAGGAAATGGCAACCCACTCCAGTATTCTTGCCTGGAAAATTCAATGGGCAGAGGAGCCTGGCGGGCTACGGTCCATGGGATTACAAAGAGTCGACCATGGCTGAGTGACTGAGCACATTGACAGATATACTCGGGAGTGGAATTTCTGGCTGCAGGGTATATGTCTACTTCATTTAAGTGTATTTCCAAATTCCTCTCAGGGTAGCTGCCTACTCTACATTCCTATGTTTTTTTGTTTACAAGCACTAGAGTTGCCTGCTTGGAAAACCCTTAGAGGTAGTATATTTGCTGTCAAATATAGGAAGAAGTGAGAATCCCCATGGACAGGGGAGCCTGGTGGGTTATAGTCCACAGGGCTGCAAAGAGTCAGACACGACTGAAGCGACTTAGCCTGCATGCATGGGAAGAAGTATTATATGGTAGAAGAATTAGTCTTTAATTCGTCAAATCCAGGGTGCCTGGATTATAAAACGGACCGTTACGTGTACTGCTAAGGTTAAACACTGCCAAATTAAACTGTTATACGCTGCAGTTTGTAAGATGCATTCTGGCTTCAGCGATGAAAATGTGAAGATGTGTGAGTCTGGGATTGATGAAGGAACAGTATCTTTAGCCACTCATTCATTCTCCAGAGGTTACTGATGCATTGAACATCATGTCTATGAAGGTGAAAATGTCACGTTCAGCATTGAAAAAAATGAATTTTCCTCCATGGACTGTAGGCCATGAAGATGGTTGGAAATCACAGGGAGGGTAGGTTTCTGCTGCATTTAACTTGTTGCTATTAACATTTAAATGGCCTGATTTTAAGTTATTGAGGTTCCTATCACTGGAAGCTTTCAAGTAGTCCTGAATGGTCAAGTATCTTGAATATTACAGGTATTTCTGTTATGGAACAGATTGAACCAGCTGTCCAGTGTTCAGCTGTTAGTATGAGAAACTTGAAAAACAATGGTTACCAGTCACAAAAGTGTGGAAACCATAGCTTAAGCAGGATAAGGATTTTGTTTCTCTGGTATAACAGAATTCTGAATATAGGCAATTTAGACCTGGTATTTACCATTGATATCATTAGAAACCCAGGCTCCTTTTAATCTTCTGGGTGGCTGTAAAAATAGCATATGTTTTTCACCTCAAAATCACAGATGGCTGATCTGCCTCCACTGTTGTGTCCATGTTCCAGGCAGAAATAGGAGAAGGGTGATGGGAAAAGGCGGCATATGCCAAATGAATTTGTCCTTTAAAGAGCTTTCCCAGAGTGCAAGCTGGTAACCATGATTGACTAGGACCATATAGTATATGACTACACCTAGGTGCCAGGAGAGGGAGGCTGAGAAGTGTATATTTTTAACTGGACATATTGTTGCCACTAGTAAAAATCAGAGTTACTTGAGAAAGGGGGAAAGACTTGTTGGGAGACAAGTACCAGTTTATTCCTCTCTTCAAAGTTTTTCTTAGTTCAGAAATATGTGAATCTGTATAATCTAACATCTCTCCACAGCAATATGGGACAATATAGTGCTTATGTTTATTACAGCTTATTACTAGTGGTACGTTGTTGTTCAGTTGCCAGTCATGTCTGACTCTTTATGATCCCATGGACTGCAGCATACCAGTCTTCCCTGTCTTTTACTATCTTCCAGAGTTTGTTCAAATCCATGTCCATTGAATCAGTGATGCCATCCAACCATCTCATCCCCTGTCAGCCCCTTCTCCTCCTGCCCTCAATCTTTCCCAGCATCAGGGTCTTTTCCAATGAGTTGGCTTTTCGCATCAGGTGGCCAAAATATTGGAGCTTCAGCATCAGTCCTTCCAATGAATATTCAGGGTTGATTTTCTTTAAGATTGACTGGTTTGGTCTCCTTGCTGTCCAAGGCACTCTCAAGAGTCTTCTCCAACACCAAGTTCGAAAGCATCAATTCTTTGGTGCTCAACCTTCTTTATGGTCCAACTGTCACATCCATACATGACTACTGGAAAGACCATAGCTTTGACTAGATCGACCTTTGTCAGCGATGTGCTGTCTCTGCTTTTTAATCCTTTTCAAAACTAATGATATAGTTTATTACTAGGACTCATGTTGCTTTGATTTCTCCATCTCCAAAAACCGAAGCAAATTGTTCACAGGAAACTTCACTAGCATTGATTCCCACTGCCCACTCAGCTGCTTGCTGGCTGAGAGCTCTGGAAGGGGAGTTGCTCAGGCCAGGCTTCCTGTTCTTAGAGGACTGTTTGTTGCCTTTTATGCACACTTACTGCTGCATAAATCTCCTTGCTTACTGTACTTCCTTATTCCTCTCCTCCTCACTCTTCTGCCTGTCAGTTTTTAAATGCTAAAATCTCTTTTGGTTTATCTCTCGTTAATGTTCTCTGGGTTCCTTATTGTTTGGGAAGTGCTGGAGGGTATCTCCCTAGCTTGACTGTCTCTGAGTCTAGGGACTTAAATCTAGAAGTCAGTTGAAATTGTTAACGTTCTCACCCTGAAAAAAGCAGAAGTTTCTCTCCTTGTGGTAACAGTCTTCTTGATTTGTAGAATGGTAATTATGAGGAATGTGGTCATCATTTGTTGATTGAAGACATTTTTTTGATACATGTGACCAGGAATACAGCAATGAATATGACAGAGTCCCTTTTTTATGGGGATCACATTGAAGTGAGAGACATCATCAAGCAACAATTAAATAAGCTGTCTTCAAGGTCATGTGATAGAGCATTGCTTAGCAGTGGGAATTTTCTGCTTTAGCTAGGAAGTCAGCAAACTTTCTCTATAAAGGCCTGGGCAAGACAGTAAATATTTTATGCTTTCCAGCTTGCATATGGTCTATTACATATTCTTCCTTCTTCTTTTTTTCTTTTTTCTTTTTGGCTTTTAACAACTTTATAAATGTAAAACCTGTTGCTAGCTTGTGGGCCATATAGGAATAGGACATGGGCAGGATTTGGACTGTCAATTTGATACATTAACCCTTGCTTTCACTTGTGTGTTAGAGAAGCCATTTGAAGAGTTTAGGTAATTGAACTTACAAGTCCTGATTTCTGTTTTCAAAATGTCACTGAAGCAATAGACTAAAAGCAGATAAGGTAGAAGAGGAAGACAGTACTATATGATTGCCTTGTGTAAGACTCCAAGTTTTTGGCTTCATCTCCTGGAGCCATTTAATGAGAAATAGAAGACTGGAAGAAAACTGATGTAGGAGGTAAAATGTAAGTTCTGTTTTGAACACATTAAACTTTAAATGCCAGTTAGACTCCCAGATGAAATTGTCACTTTGACTTTAGAGGAAAGTCCATGACCGGGGATAGGTAGA
>ML663566.1:19409316-19519280 GCA_007570785.1 Antilocapra americana | reverse complement strand
GCAGACATATAGAACAGACTCGTGGACTCTGTGGATGAGGGCAGGGGTGGGATGATTTGGGAGAATGGCAATGAAACATGTTAAGTATCATATGTGAAATCAATCGCCAGCCCAGGATTGATGCTCGGGGCTGCTGCACCGAGATGTCCCTGGGGGAGGGAGTCGAGAGGGAAGAGGGAGGGGTTTCTGGAGGGGGAGCATATGTACAGCCATGGCGATATCATGTCATTGTATGCAAAACCAATAAAAAAAAAAAAACTCGGGATTGTCAGGGCTTTGGACTGTTAGGTTTGGGGGAAGTACTAAGGTCTTCTCTCCTCTTTCTGAAACCTCATGGAATTCAAGTAAAGCAGATGTGCTAGAGAGCACTGCTGTTGAGGGGTGGCTGGCTGTCTTTTTCCAGATGGCAGCTGACTAGGGGGAAGGTGGAAGATCATCATTTGGGAACTCTGAAGAATGTCATCCTGGATTGAGGTTGAGTACTGTGAACACACTCGTGTGTAGTGTCATTTATTCTGTATATGAACAGTCCCCTTCTGTTTTCCATAAACTTTCAATGAAGACTGATTAGAAGTTGCCATCTGGTCTCTTCTTTGCTGGAAGAAAAGGGCAATGTCCCCTCCCAGAGCTCAAAGACACTTTGAAGTTGATTAATTTATGGTAAACAAAAAGGTGGGATTCAAGATATCATTTTTGAAACTTCAAGTGGAAATATGACCTTATTTTTATTCATATGTATCTGAGGCTTGAACATTTTATTATACGTATTTATGTACTAAATACCAGAGACAGCTTTATTCTTCTTTCCTGGTGATCATGGTAAATCATTATGCAATGGACCATTTTCCAGAATTTCTTGAATGGTTTCTTTAATGAAAAATGGGCTTCCTAGGTGGGGAAGTTGGTAAAGAAACTGGCTGCCAGTGCTGGAGACATAAGAGACTCAGATTCCTTCCCTGGGTCAGGAAGATCCCCTGGAGGAGGAAATGGAAACTCACTCCAATATTCTTCCCTGGAGAATTCCATGGACAGAGTATCCTGGTGGACTACAGTCCATGGAGTCGCAAAAAGTCAGACATGATTGAACACTCAAGCAAGTAAACACACAGACCGTTAGAATTTCTTGAATGGTTTCTTTAGTTAAATAACTACAGGATGACTTCTGATCAGTCTTCACCTAAAGGGTGAAGTAAAGGGTATAATGGGGATTCTTTGTGGATTGACCAAGGCTAATGCCTCATGACACTTCTCACCTTTTAATCACCATATTTAATTGCTAGAGAGAAGTCTGCTAAATTGTAGAAGGAATGTAGGTTTTTTTGAGAAAAATGGACCCCAACTCTCTTCACCTCTTCAAGCAGACCAGGATGAGTGTACCAAAGTTTCTAAGAAGCACGTCAGGATTCTCCTAAGATAAGAATACCAAAAAATAGGGTATGGGTGCTTACCCTTGGCTTATACTAGAAAAAGCCATTTTTAGGGAAAATAAAAACATGTAACTGAGATCGGCATGCTTTTAAGATCTAGCTATGCTGGCACAGTGTTGTGGTTTTGGAGCAAAGGCTGAGCATTTGAATATGGGATGCGCTTTGGTTTAGGTATATCATTACAAGATGGACACATTTTTCTTGGCATTATAGAGTGTTGGTTTTGAACAATTACATTCAGTGGTAGCAAAAAAGCAGAGCTGTAATGCAGGATCAAGCTCTTTCCCCCATGATACTGAGTAAGGTTTGAGCTCTTAAACTTAAAAAGAGTCTGAATGTGTGTGGGAGGGGGAGACATTCCAGGCAAAGTCTCAAGAGTGAGATGCTAGACTTCCCACTAACAAGTCACTTGTATGCTGACTGGGAAAATAAAAGAATATGACTGCTTTCTACCCCCAGTGTCAATGAATATGCTTGTTATATTTGTAAAACTAAAGAGAGATCACAGTGGTATATTGTGTAGGGTAATCCCAAATCACAATACATACTGTGATTTTCCCTTTATGTTCATTAATTTAAACGTGAGGTCCAGGGAATCTTAGATCAACTGAAATCCCAGAAATCTCAAAGAAGATTTGGTCTCTTCTGAAAGGTCTAGGAGAATAAGTCACAGCTAAGAAATTCCCTTGCATGGATCACTGCAGACTAGTTCCTAAATCTACCTTTTAATTAATTTCATTGGAAGTCTGAAAGAATGTGATATGAAAGCTGAGCAACTGTCAACCTGTGGCTTCTCATTCTATAGTTGATTCAGTATTTTAGTTTGTTGTATTCATATACATCTTCATAACGAGCTGTGCTCTTTTGCATACATTATGTAGTCTGTGTCTCAGGCCACACTGATGGATGTGCGGAGAGGTGACTACTAGTTTCACTTAATGCAAGAGGGCACTGAGGCAAGAAGAGAGTAAATGATATAGCCAAAAATGAGTGCAAGAAAGCTTAAATTTAGAGAATAGATACTTGTTAATTGCAAAGAGAAAACTAGCAACTTAAGTGTAAACATACATGGCAGACACCACTTTCTCCAAGTGATTAAGGTTAACATGACCCATAATGAGACCTATCAATATCAAGGGCCTCCTGATACTATGCACTGAAACGGGCATGGCATCGCTTCTGTAGGAGGGCTGCCGAAAATAATAACTGGAATTACGAAAAAATATCAGACACACTCAAACTGAGACTCATTCTACCACATTGGCCAGTGGTATTAACACTATTCAGAAGTGTCAAGATCATAAAAGACAAAGAAAGACTAAGGAAGGACTGTTCCAAATTGTAGGAGACTGAGAAACCATGACCACTAAATGCAACTTGAGAACCTGGATACTGGGTCTCTAAAAGGAAATCAGGGGGGACAATTGGTGAAACTGGATAAGATCTGTTGATTAGTATCATTGTCAATGTTAATTTCCTGATTTTCCTAATTGTACCCTGGTTAGGTAAGATGTTAACATTTGGAAAAGCTGTGAGAAGTGCTTATAGGAAATTTTTGTACTGTTTTTGCCACTTTAAAAAAAAGTCTGAACCTGTTTCAAAATCAAAGTTAAAGTAGAGAAATAAATAGGTTTTCTCCCATAGCCAAACTAATTTTTTTCCTATGGGAGTATGGTTGATCTATAATGTTGTGTCAGTTTTAGGTGTACACAAAGTGATTCAGTTATACATACACATATATTCACTCTTTTTCAGATTCTTTTCTCATATAGGTTATTACAGAATATTGAGTAGATTCCACCAATTTTTATCTTCAATAAAAATACACATAAACTTCAAAACTTAACTGATAATCTAAAAAATGGTTTATTCATTATTCAAATGAATACTTTGAATTATTATTTTTTTTCTTATTCAAATTCATGGGTGATGATCCTATGTTCTACTGTAGAATTCTGGGTAAGCACAGAGCATAATGGTAAAAGACTCTGAGAGTTTTATTTGGAGCGACATATCCCAGCCCTGTCAGTTTCTAAGTACGTGAACCTCAGTTTCTCTATCTGAAAAATGGGGATAAGCAAAGATATCATAGGACTGACTGCTGTGGGATGTGGGATGGAACGAACCAATGAATGATGAGTCCTTACCACAGCGCTAAATGCCAGTTCTAGCTTTTGATTGATTGGGATGAAAAACAGTAGTTTCGTGGGTCAGTCATTCTGCGTCAGAATGGCTCCTTGGGTTGAAGTTTCACCAACGTAAATGGATACACTTCCTCAAAAGCTGTTAAAAGTATGCTTATTACTGATAAAAAAAAAAAAAGGGAAAGGAAATCATTTACACAAATTCACCAATGATATGTTGAAACCGCTAAGTGAATCTCTCAAAACTTGCCATGGAAAAGATCTCTTCTGTCACCATGGCCTCAGCCGTTGGTGGGGTATCATCCCTGGAAGTCAGAGTGGAAAGTGGGAACTTGGCCCCAGGTTCCAACGCCTGTGATGGAGAGCAGGGAAGAAACCATGGCTGCTCCGGGAGCCCAGCAGAACCTGCCCGAGTGGGCGGACAAGACTTGAAACAACTTGGAAAGGCTCTTCAAAGAACAATTAAAAACAGCCTCCCGTGGTGGGAGGTGAATCTGGCTGGCCAACCCCTGCTTTCTTTCCCCAGGGTAGAATTCCCAGGCTTCTGGATCCTGGTGGAGCGCCCTTGGCAGTGGATCCTGCTGTTCCCTTTTCACTTTCCCGGGACGCAGAGTGATGGTTATGAGTACAGAGGGTAAAGAACAGCTGGCTGTCCTGAGACTGAAAGAGATTTGCAGTCAGCAGGTGGGGGTTGGAGGTTTATGAAAATAGTGGGGTGAAGTTCATTTTGTGGACAACTCTTGGCCTTGGGTATTATTTATTTCAATTTTTTTTTTTTTTACTACTGGGCTCCTGTGGGCTTATTACAGATCAATTCATAAACAAACACACCGCTAAGTTGTGTCCTGGGGATAAATGATGAGTTTATGTGACTTTGGGGTTGCGTGTTAAAGGTAAGAGAGGAGCCACAGCTAAGAACTCCGTGTAATTTCAGTTTACTGAAATTCCAAGCTACACCCCTATTTGGGTAAGAGACTTCAGAAGTCCATGAACTATACATGGTTTTAAGGCACTGAATTAATGTCTTCAACATTTCTAAAAAGAATTACTGTGGACTCAGGAAATAAATAATCACACAAAGCATCCAGATTTCCTTAAGAGTGTATGAAAAGATAAAACAAGTCATTTGGAGCCCTGATGTTCTATAAAATGACTTTAATATGCATTTAATATGAATCTAATTTAATGTGTATTTCTATTTAACAATAGTAATGACCCAAATCATCATTTATTCAATCTCTCAGAAATATCTACTGAGAATCTACTATATGCCAGAACTATATATGAGCCAAGATTCTAACTAATTTATAGTTAACATTTTTGATGACTTAATTATTTCCCCTTCTTAAAAAAGCTTCTACTTTCTGATGTGATGAGCATCGAGAGATACCCTTCCCAACTCAAAATAGGTCAGTGTGTAGCAAGTCTGTGTGCACACACTGTTATTTTTGTGTTTCAAGTGATGGAAGCTCACTGGATGAAAGGATGAGTCATCATGAGAGGTTATGTACTTCAGTCCTGTCTGAGCAGAGGCGTAAAAGGAAGGCTGTATGTTCCCAAATTACACATGAAACTGAGAGATGCTTATGTCTCACTGTGAGGTCCACCACCATGAGACCTTGGGAAGAAAAGCCATCATCAAAGAGGAAGAATTATGATTCCAGGAAGTGGTTTAGCTTGCAAGTCCTCTGTCTTTTTGCAACACAAAATGTAACAGGTAGGCAAAGATATAACTGAAAGAGAAGAATAAGGGGGAAATTATGTTGGAGAGTAAGAGAATCAGACAGAAAACAGAGGTTAAAACTAAAAGAAAACAGAAAAGTAGACACCCTTGGAAGGACAGAAAGAGCCTCCCCCTGCCCATCCTCCATATACCTTACCAGGTGTGATACACTGGTGCTCGTAGTGTAAGCTGCCCTTCTGGTTTCCATCCCTCACCCTCAAGAGAGGTTCATGCCGAAACAGAATGGTCAGAAGTTCTAGATAGGACAGAGCCCCAAGATTTTCGAGACTAGGGAATGATCCCTCTTTGAAACTGACTCTAGATGAGTGGCAAGATTTACTGGATCACTATGCTGTCTGTGGAATAACCCAGAGTGGAAAATGGTGCATAACTGAATTGCTGGGGTCAGCATGGTTCTCGGTTCAGTCAACAGAATGTTTCATGATATTATGACATGCTCAGAATGAGATAATAGTGATTTGGGTAACAAATAAAATAGTAATTGCAAAGTTAAGAATTGATTAAATTAACACACATATGGGGAATCTACAAAAATGGTACAGATGAACCTATGAGCAGGACAGGAAATAGAGACAGAGACATAGAGGATGGATATGTGGACATGGGCAGGGAAGAGAGGGGTGAGTGAATTGAGAGATTGGGATTGACATATATACATTATATGTGAAATTGATAGCTAATGGGAACGTGCTGTATAACACAGGGAACTCAGCTTAGTGCTCCCTGGTGATCTAGATGGGTGGGATGGGAGTAGGGCGTGGGAGGGAGGTCCAAGGAGGAGAGCATATATGTAAACATATAGTTGATTCACTTTAGATGTGAATGATTTAAATTTTCTTAAATCATTGTGTTAGTTAGCAGAAACTAACACAATGATTTAAAGCAAATATACTCACCAATTTTTTTTTTAAAAAGAGTTGGTTGGTGACAATTTAGCCCAGTGCTGGGAAAGAGGTACTCTATCTGAAAAACAATTATTTCTACCACTATAAGGTTGAATTTGGCACTTGGGACAAGGATTCATTCATTCATTCAACTGTCCTTTCTCTCTCACACACATCTGTTTTATCAACTATATTCAGTTTCTTCCTGCCGTTACAAATTCCTGGTCTTTAACATCAGCTCAGTGTTCTCTCATCCCTTATAGCTCCCACCTGCTTCATTGAGTTTATTACTCTCAATACCTCTGACAGAGATGGTGAAGGATAGGGAAGCTTGGGGTGTTGTAGTCCATGGAGTTCCAGAGAGTTGGACACAACTGAGCAACTAAAAAACAACCTCTGCCCTTGAACTACCCATCCTTTCTGTTTGGGGTCACCCCCTGTAATTTTTTATTCCAGCATATAAGTCCTCCATCCTTATGGTCCTATAATGGATTTCATTGCCCATCATCCCTTCACTGTGACCATTTGCTGGAGCTCTGACCTGGTGCGTTCCCACCTGGAAGCTCATCTTTCCTCCATGGAACCCAGTGATGTACTCAGCACTCTCAAATGAAGAACTCTAGACATTTCTTTACCACTGCAGACCAAAGTAACTAAAGCTCAACATGTCTGAAAACCAACTCTGATTGTCCTCCCAAACATGCTTCAATCATCTTTCTTAGCTTGGTGAACAGTGTGTTCATCCACCAAGCAGCCCAGGCCACACTTGGGTCTCTGAGACTCATCTCTTCCTCTCATCTCTCATGCTCAAACCTTCACCTCCTTAACATTTCCTAAATCTGTCTTTTCTATTCTCTCACTCCTAGGCTTCAATTTAGACCTTTATCATTTTATTTTGGAGAATTTAAATTTTTCTTAACTGATTTTCTTGTCTTTTTTCTTGCATATTGCTAATTGATTATCCACACTTAATCCAGAGTGACTGCTTTAAAATTCAAATCTAACTCAATTTCTTCTCTAAGTTACAACCCTTTAGCAGCTTCTCATTGCTTAGGGATTCTCGAATGCTCTCAGCATGATGTATAAGACCTGAAGCGGCCTGCCCTCTGCCTGACCCGCAGCCTCTTTTCTTCCCTCTGTCACAGGCGATGGTCCAGCCATAACCCAGAAAAAAGGTCATGAACCGAACAGCTGGAGCAAAAGATCCTACAGGCTTTTATCATGTCTAAAAGATGGTCTTAAATGACTAAGAATAAGTAGTTTTGATATTTCCTATGTCCCCATCAGCATACTGTCTGATTTATAAATTTTGTTGAATTTTGTCATAATTGGATATTCTTTCCATAGGCTTTCATCTTATCTATACTGGCTATTGAGGGCTTACATGTTGATCTTACACCATATCTGGTATTTGCTTCCACTCAGTAAAGACTTCTTCATGTTCTAACAAATATGGAAACATTTCACATCACATTGCCAGGCTCTGAGGATCTCTAGCAAGAGCACATGTCATTAATTTCAGTCTTTGATAATCCAAAAAGTATGGAAAATTCCCACCTCCTACTCTTTTGCAGGATTCACAATTCTGCCAAGTTTTGTAGCTCATTGGGATATTTACAAGCTAAATGTTGAGCTGTGGAAAAAAAGACATCTTCACATCTTTCATTAAAAGCTTTACAAAGAGCATTCAAATCGAGCCCTGTGGCGAGGGAGGGGAAACACTAGATTCCATTTCCAGTTCTTCCAGGAGCAAGGGGTGTGATCATGGACTAACTCCTAGACCTTCTAGGACTCAGTTTCCTCATTTGTTAATCGAAAGCCTTGGCTGAACTCTAAAATTCCTTCCAGCACTGAGACAAAACAAAACAAAAACTTTGCCAATTTCCTTGCAAATTCCTGCCCAACTAAGTAACTATAGAATGTTTCCTTTGTGTAGAAGGATATGTAAATAGGTTTTGCATTTTTCCAAACTGAGTGGTCCTTCTTTAGAGCCTTCAGCCTTTCATTGCCTACAAATCAAGTTACGTCCATTTTTAAGTAGTTGCTGAAAAACTGAGGGCACTTTTTTTCCCCTCACTAACTGACCCTGTGAATAACACCCTTTCACAAACACTGACAGTATAATGTACAGCCTGAAGGGAATTTCTTCTGGTTGCTTAAAAAGGAAAATCAGCTTTTCATCTGGATAAGAAACATTCTAGAGCTTTTACAACCTTGAATTTAGCATGGAGAGATGAATGTTAAAAAATTGCATTAATAATCAGGTTAGTGTGTATGACCACGATGAGCATGAGAAGTGAAAGCAGGGATGTGACCAAGAGGAGTGCATTTTCTATAGAGGTTTTACAACGTCACCTTAACATCTTACATTCATCAAAACTTGTCCTAGTAGAACACAGGATTTACCTTTTCCCTTTCAGAAATGTATAGTGATTGAACTAAAACCAAACAGAAACCACAGCCAACATTTCAGCCTCATCCAAATTGAATATCATTACATGTTCTGGGTAATTATGTTTTATGTCACCCAGAAATACAATTACAACATAATTTACTTATGAGAAGGAGAAGAAAGTTTCTTAGTCATGTCTGACTCTGTGCAACCCCATGGACTATATAGTCCATGGAATTCTCCCGGCCAGAATACTGGAGTGGGTAGCTGTTTCCTTTTCCAGGGGATCTTTCCAACTCAGGGATCAAACCCAGGTCTCCCGCATTGCAGGCAGATTATTTACTGGCTGAACCACCAGGGAAGCTTCATTTAGTTGTGAACCACTAACAAATATATATCTGAAAAAAACTCATACACTTGGAAATCAATACATATAAGTAAGTATAAGGAATCAAAAATGAAAATATATCTAGAACAGAAATATAAAAATTTACACATCAAAATCTGTGGGAAGAAACCAAAACAATAACAAAAGGAACTTTTAATTTTAAATATATAGTAGGATGAAAATTAATGAGTTAAATGGCCAACTCGAGAAGTCAGAAAAAAACACAACTGGATAAAAACCCAAAGGAAAAAAAGAGAGGAAATCAAAAGGTCAGAGATTACTTGAATGCCTTAGAGAAAAACAACCAAATTAATAACTTACTCTTTGAAATGCTAATAAAATAAATCTTTGGTGAGACTTCTCAAGAATAAAGAGGAGAAAAGAAATAACAAACAAACAATGTTGGAAGTAAAAAAAAAGGTGAAGCATATTTACAAATGCAAGCTTGATAGAAAATGAGCATGTTAATTGTCATGTGTCTAATCAATCGCCAGCCCAGGACTGATGCTCGGGGCTGGTGCAGCGAGATTTCCCGGGGGGGGGGGGGGGGGGGGGGGGGGGGGGAGGAGGGAGGGAGGTGCCGGAGGGGAAGCATATGTAAACCCATGGTGATATCATGACAATGTATGGCAAAAACAATAAAAAAAAATAAAGTATTATTGTCATCAATAAAAGGAGATTTTACCTTAAAAAAAATACTATCAATAATTCTGTGTTAAAATTATCTATAAGTGTAAATAATAGACAGTTTCCTGGAAAAAACATAACTTGCCAAAACTGACTCAAGAATAAGTAATACACTTGAATAACACACACCTCATCACACACACACACACATATACACCAAGAACTCTCTTGACTGACCATTTTATGAGTTATACCAAATCTTCATGAATCAGATCATCCATATCATATCCAAGGAACATTATAAGAGCAAAAGCTCCCTGATAGTTTGAATGGTCTCATGTAAAACTTGTTCCTTTAATCAGAAAAGGATAATATTAGAAAAAATTATACATTCATCTCTTCTGTCCTCATAAACTTTCTTTAAAACAGAGCCAAAATCTAGCAATACATTCATTTAAACACATTCCACTATGTTTATAGATTAAAAGAATAAAAATTATATGACTATCTTAACAGATTGGTTCAAAATTGGGAAAGGTTGTATATTGTCATCCCGCTTGTTTAACTTATATGCAGAGTACATCATGCAAAATGCCAGGCTCTATGAAGCATAAGCTGGAATCAAGCTTGCCAGGAGAAATATCAATAACCTTAGCTATGCAGATGATACCATCTTTACGGCTGAAAGTGAAGAGGGATTAAAGAGCCTCTTAATGAAGGTGAAAGAGGAGAGTGAAAAAACCGGCTTCAAATTCAATATTGAAAAACTAAGATCATGGCATCTGGTCCCATCACTTCATGGCAAATACATGGGGAAGCAATGGAAACAGTGACAGACTTCATTTTCTTGGGCTCCAAAATCACTGCAGACAGTGACTGCAGCCATGAAATTAGAAGACGCTTGCTCCTTGGAAGAAAAGCAATGACAAACCTAGACAGCATATTAAAAAGCAGAGACATTACTTTGCCAACAAATGTCCATTTAGTCAAAACTATGGTTTTACCAGTAGTCATGTATGGATGTGAATGTTGAACCATACAGAAGGCTGAGTACTGAAGAATTAATAGTTTCGAATAGAAGAATCTTGAGAGTTCTGTGGACTGTAAGGAGATTAAACCAGTCAGTCCTAAAGGAAATCAGCCCTGAATATTCATTGGAAGCACTGATGCTGAAATTGAAGCTCCAATACTTTGGCCACCTGATGTGAAGTGCTGACTTATTGGAAAAGACCCTGATGTTGGGAAAGACTGAAGGCAGGAGGAGAAAGGGATGACAGAGGATGAGATGGTCTGAACATATAGAAAAAAACGTATAACTTTAAGCAACTTCTGATTCGATGAATACTCTTCGCAAACTAAGGATAAGATAACATGCAACACTCTACAGGCAAAATTTTCAGCGAGAGATTTTCATTAGTCAGGGAAACGTCTTAGTGGCCAAATGAATTATCAAGTTGCTTCTGCTCACTCTCTTGCTGCGATCTGCAAGTAATCTCTTTACCCCTTGGAAAGAAAGGAAAGGAGCCTTGCTTTGTTTGGTTGTGCTGGGTAGTCACAGAAGCTGAGATGATCAGTTCCTTTGCATGCGGCTGGCTTTCTAGCTGGTGAGGAGCTCAGGAGCATCTAGCCAGGTGTGGTCCAACTTAGCCTGGTCCTCCTTAGCCTCAACCGCACAAGCCTAGAGAACACTGTCCCATAGCATAACCATTCCTTCCACTTCCCAACTGAAGTGGTGTGTCAAGGCCAAGATGGCAGCAGAGTTTCCCAGAGAGCTGGTGAAATCTCACTTTTCTGCTTGGGCCTCACATATGGCTGAGAGACAGTTCTGTTCGCAGGATTGTGTCTATGCCAGTAACAGGCCATCCCTAGTGCTGTCTGTGGGTTGCGGCAGCAACAGACATTTGATCCCAGAATCAAACAACTGTGTTGTAAGGCCAAGCGTTGTAAGATATCACTCTGTCTCTCTCGAAGCTTCTGTCTTCTACTATTAAACGTCTTTTCTTTCTCCCTTTTCCCCTCTATTTACACCTGATTTTCTCCTCTCATTCTCCTCTGTACAAATCTTTCCTGTCATTTTCACTCTATTCCATTATTCCCTTTTTTCCTCATATTTCTCTCTCCTTCTTATGCCTATTTTCTATCCTCTACTAGCTCTCACTACCCCCATATTCTCTAGTTTCTGGGTATGTGCTGTACCTGCACCAATTTCCCTAGGTTCTCTTCCTCCTCAACTCCTATTCTCAAGCCCTTCTAGCATACACTCTTCTAAAACTTCCCTACTTATCATTTCATGACAGTATTTAGGTCACCATTCTAACAAGAAGCACAGCAGATATGCATTAGAGAACACCAACAGCATCCAGGTGAGGGTCTATGCTCCTTGAACAGCCAAGCTTCTTCCACTCGTGGAGGACATATTTCTTTCTTTTTTATGTAGGCAGATAATGTTTCAGATAACACCACAGAGATTAACTACCATGTGTTAGCCCAATGTAATTTTTAAGGCTATGCTTTTTATTATATTATAGCTAATATTGTCTTAGCTAGGAATCTAGAAACTTTCACCAGGCCTCTATACCCAAAGTTTTTTTTTTTTTTTTCACCAAAAAGGCAATTAAACAAATAACTGGATTCTCATGTGTGCTTATGAAAGTTGTAATTATTTATATGTACCTCAAGAAATTAAAGGCCAATGATTCACCCGTATTTTGGAGAAAACAAATTAACTGCTGATTAATTTGAAGAATCATTTCCTTTTGTATCCTCAGTAACCAACAGTTCTTGGTGTTTGAGAGGATTTCAGAAAGTGTTGTTGAAACAAATATTGGTTTCCATCCAATGTTTTCTCCTAGGATCCCTAAATACATAACTGAAAGGATTTCATATGAATATGTATTTCCACTCCTGCAATAAATAACAAAATTTTCATGTAAAAGATTAGCATGACTGAATTGTTTCTTGGCATTTGAATAGTGATTTACAATCACAAGTCACTTGGTAGTTTTTAAAACTGGCTACTCATCATGCAAACTCTATGGAAAAGGGATTTTTACAAATCTACTGATGGAAAATCTAAGGAAGAAAAATTCATAGAGATCCTCACTAGGGATAGTTTCCCTCTTAGCTTAAAAAATATTAATACTAAGTACATAAAGGTAAATGATCTACTCTAACATATTGTACAAACCCAGGTTTTCTGAGCAAATAAAGAACCTGAACAAATGATATGAACAGGAAAAACATACTGAAGCAACCTCAAGTAATTTTAAGAAGTCTCCAGATTTTCCCAGGTCACTTGACACTCAGCTTTCCCTCAGTTTCCCTCTGGATAACAAAATACAAAGAAAAACAACTAACACAGCCCAGTATAGTGGGACTTCTCTGGTGGTACAGTGGTTAAGACTTCACTATCCAATGCAGAGGATATAGGTTCAATCCCTTGTCAGCAAGCTAAAATCCCACATGTTTTGCAGCCAAAAATTAAAAAAAAATACCCAGAACATAAATATCAGAAGCAATATTGTACAAATTCAATAAAGACTTTAAAAATGGTCCACATCAAAAAAAAATCTTAAAAGAAAAAAAGAACAAAAAAAACCCAGCAAAGTGTAGGGCTGGATTGCCTAGTAGATACTGTTAGTATGTGTTGGTAGCACCAGCAAAGCAGAACTGTATATTACAATGATATTTCAAAAAGAGTTTCAAAATGGATAATCCAAGAATCAGGTTTGTTCCTTTTGAAGATCTTTGGAGGAGGAGTGTATGGATTTTTAAAAACATTCTAAATTCGATATAGCTGAGGAGGGTAGGGGAGCTGCAATGAGTAACAGTGTAGGGCATTTAAAAGGCTGATCCAGTCAGGACCCAATTATAAATTGACCATTGCTTCCCCTCTAAAATTTTTACTAAAAAATTTGTGCTTTGAGCAGACAATCTCACACATGAGCAAAAATGAAAGGGCCAGGTATACATAAAAGAGTAAACAAAACTTCCAAAAATATTGATCTGACCCATATTGAATATTGTACACAATTATTATAGAACTATTAAAAATATTAAACAAAGATCGTGTGAGAGGGTTGTTGGACTCTAAAAGCCAGTCTTGCTCACAGTTTTGCCCAGAACCATTTCTGACATTTAATTTTCTCCTCCCCATCCCACCATTGTGAGGCTGAGACCAGAGATTTGTAAACTAGGCTGATCCTGAGCTTCTCACTGTACCAGGATGGTCAAGAAGAGGACAGCAGTATAAATCTCTAAAGAACAATGGACTTAGGGCATCAGACAGACCTTACTTTGAGTTCTGGCTATTTCACTTATAGGCTAGCTGTATAATCTTGGGCAAATTTCTCAAAGTTCCTGACTTTTTAGAGACAATAAGACCACCTCATAAAACTGTTGGAAAGGTGGAAGACATAAAATACATAGAGACCCAGAAAATATATGAAAGCTTATCTAGTAGAATCAGTAGGTGTTGGATAAATGGTACCTGTTGGCATACAGTAATCACAGTTCATCACCTAGACAAGAAATCATTCACCTATTCAACTGATACTACTGTGCACACACTATGGACCAAACAGAGTCAGGTGCTGAAATGTGATGTAGGTGATTCCAGAAGTGGGGGGAAAGCAGTATGGAAACAGAAATTGAGGCAAAGATGTGTGATATTAGGGGTTTCCCAGGTGGTGCTGGTGGTAAAGAATCTGTCTGCCAATGCAGGAGACACAAAGACACACGTTCCATCCCTGGCTCAGGAATATTCCCCAGAGAAGGACATGGCAACCCACTTCAGTATTATTCCCAGGAAAATCCCATGGACTGAGAAGCCTGTCCCACTTCCTAATGGAATTATGGAGAAAGTAGCGAGATAAATTCAGACTTAGTTTGTAATGGCTGATAGTCTATACTATCTTGTACTGGATCATAAACCTTAAAAAAATTCTAACAGGTTGAATTTCTGGCTGTATCCATGGTAAATACACACTTCTTAATTTCAACTCAATTGTTTTCTTTGAAGTAGAGCTATGTACTCCAAAGCCGAGGGTAGAGGGATGAAGACAGCAGGCTACATAATTCCCTGTAGCAGGCTACAGTTCATGCATCGTAAAGTCAGACACAACTGAGCACACACTAGATTATTTGTGTGATAAAATAGAAATTTTCTCTCGGATTCTTGACAGAGAGAGTGAGCTATCCTTCCTTCTACAGAACAAATTATCAAGAATCAGAGGATTTGTAAAGTTGATGGACTCAACACTGGGTATTGGTAAAACAGGTATTTCCATTTCATGCATGGTTTCCTTATTTTAAGGAAATAAAATCTCATTCTTCTCATGAGTGAGTTAGCTTGTCATTTAGATACTAAAGCCAGGCACATACTAAGACTGCTTGGATCTCAGCTCCAAACTAAATTGAGAAGAGAAAGCAAAGTAATTCCTGCCCATTCCCTACTATAGAGAAAAGCCTATGAAGTTTCTTCCCTCTGTGCTAGACTTTGGAATACATAGCTCTGTTTCAAAGAAAATAATCTAGTTGAAATTAAGAAGTGTATATCTACCATGGATACAGCCAGAAATTCAACCTGTTAGAATTTTTTTTAAGACTTATGATCCAGTACCACAAGAAAGTATAGACTGTCATCCATTACAAACTGAGTCTGAATTTATCTCACTACTTTCTCCATAATCCCCTTGGCCAACAGCTCAGGGAATGAGAGTTTGACTGGAGTGACAACCTTTATCTGCCGTGCGAAACCTGAGAGTTCTGGATACCTTGATGCAGGAAACAGAATAATAGTAACCCCTGAAGATTGCCCTAATCCTCAGAAGCTGTGAAGGTGTAAGCTTACATGGAAAAAGTGATTTTTGCAGATATGCTCAAGTCAAAGATCTTGAGATGAGCAGACTGTCCTGGATTACACAAGTGGGCCCCATCTAATCACATGAGTCTTTTAAAAAAGTGAACTTTCTCAGATGTGATCAGAGAAAAACATGTGACAATGGAAGCAGGATCAGTGAGATGCTATATGGTTTGCCTTGAAGGAGGAGGAAGTGGGGCCATGAGCCAAGCAAGATCTGGATCCTTTAGGACCTGGAAAAGGCAAAGAAATGAATTCTCTCCTAGAACTTCTGGAAGGGATGTAGCTATTCTGAAACCTCGCTTTGATATTCTGAAACCTCTCTTTGACCTTGGTGAGACGTGTGGTGGAATTCTGTTCCGCAGAACTGTAAAGTAATAAACTTGTGTTAAGTCAATAAACTTGTTGCAATTTGTTACAGCGGCAATAGAAAATAAAGGCACAAGGGACAAGGAAGTGGGGACTCTAGGCAAAGAGGGAGGAAGAAGGGGTTTCAAGACAGAGTAGTGGGAAAATGGTTTGAATCAATCCCCTACCTCCCCAGAGACTACACAGAATGAGCGCCACGCTGACTGATTATGGACAATGACAGGAGGTGGGCCTTGATACGTATACACGTTCATTCACTTTAAGAAACCTTGGTTCCATTCAGGGGCATTTCTTCTCTAGCGATCTCTGTCCTTATTGTATATTACTGTTGATGTTATTACCTCCCTAGAACTTCTCGTGTATTGTCACCATTTTGTTTCTTTTGTGAATTACTTGTTCAATACTTCTTTCACATTAGAATACAACTCCCTCTTTCCCATCAGGGTGCAAGGTCCAAGAACCAAAGGATTCTGTGTATCTACTCACCGTTGTGCTTGCCCTGTAGAATCAATGGGAATATTTCATCTACCTTCTCAGCCAGTCATCCTCTCCAGGCTTCTCCTGACCTCCAAGCCAACGCGGTCTACCACAGAATTCTAAGATAGACATGAATAAAGGAGGAAGTTTGTCCTTCAGTATTTCATGGTTGAGAAATTGATTTTACAGCAACTAAATCATTTATTAAAGTTCATTTTATATTGTTCTTTGGGGTTAACCTCAATTTTCAAATATGTGAACCATTGGATGTTAATTTTTAATATGAATAATTTTGAGAATCAACACTAAAATGGTCACCATACAAAAGCAAGAAAATACTTGGTTTCATTCAATGACTCACCAGGACATTCAAAGTCCTTGAAAATTACAAGGAAATTGATCCTAAGGGGAGCCAAAGGCTAGTAGATTGAACCAGCCAAAGGTCATATATAAAAAGACTAGGTGGAGCTAGAAAAAAAATCTCGGACTCATAATGTTCAGCTCAGAAATTATGGGTTGTTTTTCTTCTTTTCCTTAAACATCATCTTTCCCCAGCAGGCCTATCTGAAAGTGGGTGGAACCCAGACAAATTGTGGTCATTTTTTTTGTTTTTCAACACTTCTTTTAAAAATATGTTTATATCACTGAAATTCAGTAACATATTTATGAGCCTCAGTTCTTAAAAGCACTAATTCACCAGAGTATAGAGGTGGGAGGCTTCCCCCAGTGGCTTGGTGGTAAAAAAACAAAATCCTCCTGCAATCCAGGAGTCACAGGAGACACAGGTTCAACCCCTGGATCAGGAAGATCCCCGGAGGAAGGCACGGCAACCGCCCCAGTATTCTTGCCTGGAGAATCCTATGGACAAAGGAGCCTGGTGGGCTATAGTACATAGGGTCACAAAAATTCCAACACAACTGAAGTGACAGAGCACGCACACAGAGAGGTGAAAAGGGTCCCCTCCTTCATTAAACTGGGGCAGGCGCTATGAAGTTCCTCTCAACATTGTTCAAGAGGCCCATGGTTGGCCATTTGAAAGGTGGCCAAAACAGTCAGACACACCCACAGAAATTAAGTTTATTGCTTTTCCCTTCTCTGCCTCATTTCCTCCTAGTCTCCTTGCTAGTGTCTTATGTTTGCCCTGTGGGTGTATTTCGGGTACCTGCCCTAATTCGGCCCTCAGCCTTTCTCTGCTCTAACATACAGAAAACTGATTCTGGCCTTGCTAGACTACTCCACCTTGCTTCCCAGACAGGACTAGATATTTCTCCGTGGCTTCCCAGCAAAGGACCAGCCTGCTCCAAGTTTCAGTCTCCTTAACTTAGCATGTGACAGGCTTGCTACCCAAGGGACCACTCTCTGTTTCATTATTTTCCTTATTTTTCCACTTTCTCTGATAATCAATGGGTGAGGTACTCATGATAGAATTCTTCTCTTATCTTTCCTTAAAAAAATGTTTTCTCCTTAGAAACATTTAATAGGATGGTGATTATTAGGGATTAGGGAGAAGAGGAAAAGGAGAGTTGTTGTTTACCAAGTATAGAGTTTCAGACTAACCAGAGGAGAAAGTTATTTTTTTTCTATTCATAGAAATATGAATATATTATATTCATAATATAATATATTATGTACTACTTTATATTATAATATATTATAATATAATATATAATATAATATAATATAATATGTAGTACCTTCAGTACTACTGCACTGTAAACTTTTTAAATGGATAGGATGGTAAATTTTATGTTTGGTGTGCTTTCTTTCAATCACAATATATTTTTGTTTTCCAATTGAAACATAGTTGATTTACGAAGTTGTGTTAGATTCAGATAAACAGCAAAGTAATTCATGTTATACATACACATATTTATATATATTTTTAACATTCTTGTCCCTTATGTGTGCATGCATGCTAAGTCACTTTAGTCATGTCTGACTCTGCAACCTTAAGGACTGTAGCCCACCAGACTCCTCTGTCCATGTGATTCTCCAGGCAAGGATAATGGAGTGGGTTACCATGCCCTCCTCCAGGGGTTCTTCCCAACCCAGAGATCAAATCTTCATCTCTAAAGTCTCCTGCACTGGTAGGCAGGTTCTTTACCACTAGTATTACCTGGGAAGTCCCTTGTCCCTTATAAGCTATTACAAAATATTGAGTATAGCTCCCCATGCTACACAGTAGGTCCTTATCGGTTATCACAGATTATTTTAGAAGGAAATTAAAAGTTTATTTTTCTCCTGAGTTCTGCCCTTTATGATTTTGGGTGTTGAATTGGATACTAAATTTAATCAAATGCCTATTCATCTGAATTCTTTTGAAAATAGAATCTGCCAAGTGGACCTATCTTGGGGTTTACTCAAATCAATTCTTACTTTCGGATTGATCCCCACAATACAGAATTATACATTCCAGGAATCATCATTGAACACCAATTATTTTCTAAGCACTGACAGAAATTCAAGGATGAATTACACACAAGCCTCTGCTCACTGAAGTTTATACACCTAAACTGTATTAATGATAGAGTTTCCATCTTTATGGTTTCTCTGTGCCAGGAACTATACTATACCTTTTAATACATTATCTCTTTTATTCTCTAACTAATGAAATAAGTAATTTTTCTCTGATTCTCTAGTTTTTAATAAGTGGAGCTGATATGGGCTCACTCAGAAAGTAAAGACAGGATGAAGAACTGTTGAAATGGAATGACTATTAACATCTGTGTGCCAAGCAAAGTTCTAATGAAACTTACATGTAATGTTTTATTTCCATTTTACAGATAAGGAAATTGAGGATCTGCCAGGTTCAGAGACCTGCCAAAGGCCATTTAGCTAATAAGACAAAGCAACGTATTTGAAACCCACATCTGGCTGATTCCCAAGGTTGCATGGATTGCTGTACTGTGACCTTCCTATTAGCAATAGTACAAGTTTGAACGTGGTTAAGTACACTAAGATTGCACGTGAAATAATATAGGAAACTAGAGAAGAAGAGGTTTACTTTCAGCTGCAGTTGGTGAAATGAAGAAGTAGCCTAAAAAGGGAAGACAACAAATTTGAGGCAGTAGAAGGAGGAGCGCAGTGTTTGTATGTAGTAAACAAGCAACAGAGTTGGCTGGAATCTTCCAGGTAAGAGATAGAGCAGTAAGAGATCAGACCTAAAAGCCACACAAAGATCTGGGCCTTCAGGACCTGGATGTCTGAGTAAGGGATTTGAGCTTCACTGTCTACCTGATGATCAACCTTTGCTATTTTTCAAACAGAGAAGCTACGAGATTAAGACCTATTTTTATATAGCAAAGAAGTGTATGAGGCAAACTGGAGAAGGATCAGTGGAATGAAAAAACCAGCTTAACTTCTCTCTTCTTAATTCTCTCTCTTTTTAGATTAACGTTGGTCTTGACACGTAAAACACGCCCTCAACATGTAGAAATCAGAGATTCAGTAGTGTATTTGCCTGAAACCACTAGCTTTTAAATGAATTAGATATAATTTTTTAAAGTTTTCCCTTAAAAGTCTGTAGATTTAAAACATAATTTGAAGCTCATTTTCCAGGGAGGGATCCAAGTTGGCTTTTGTTGTTTCTAGTCAGATATTATATGATTTTTTTTTTTATTGCAAGCCTTTAGAATGGTTCACAGATGTTTCTTCTAAAATAGATCCTCCTGGAACTATTTGGTTTGAGGCAATCTTTGTTGCCATGGATTAAATTAACATGAGAGCTCATTTTAAAATTCAAGACTGTATTCTAATTTAAGAAATAATAGTCCTTCCTTAAATTTATATAAGGTAGTCATGGGGACAAGTGATAAATGGAATGCTAACCATAGGTCCACATTGTTGCACTTACAGTTGAGTTATACTTTGTTCAAATTAAAGACCATATCTCCCAAGGACAGACAGATCAACCAGGTTAATATTTTCATAAATTGAGAAATTCAATGTTCCCTCTTGGTCAAGTGTACAGTAAGTCTTCTATACACAAACTCTCAAGTTGCGAACTTTCAAAGACATTAATGTGCACTCACATGTCCGATCACATAACTTAGTGCAGTACTATATAGCCTACTGTGTTAGATGAATACCTAGCATTAATTTTGTTGGACTTATGAACAGCTTGGATTTAGGAATGTGCTATTGAAATGGAACTCATTCGTATGTAGGGGACTTACTGTGCTAATAAACATGTTTGTTTGTTTGTTTGTTTTTTAAAAACACCTATGGTTTAAATTATACATATGAGTATGCTGAAGTTTAACAGACCATTCACAATTAAGGGTAATTTAGCAAAATATGATCAAATTCAAATAGCAGCTAAACATCACTGAGCCCCAGACAAACTGCCACTGTACATAGGCAGCACCCAAAATATAATCCTTGGTCTTCTCTTTCACTCTTCCCTTTCATGAATGCAGCCAATGCCAAGTTGGAGTCCTCATTGCCACCCATGTGAGGGATTCGCACGTCTACATCTCCAGTCCTGACCCATCTCTCAAGACCCAAATCTTTAGCCTTCTAATATGCATCTCCCCATCAGGTACCTGATACTCGAGATGTCCAAACCAAATACTGTTGCTCCTACATCTGGCATCAAGTAGGACCTTTGCATCAGCATTTTCCAAATTGTGTTCCAGGAATACTAATCTCCCAATGGCTTAGGTTAAAAAAAAGGTTTATGGTCAACTAAGTCTGGGAAATTCTGCATAACATATCATACTTTCCTGGAAATTCACAGTGAAAATTAAATTTCTAAAGTTCCCTAGGTTTTCTGAGTCAAAAACTTGTTTATCTTGTTTATCTTAGTATTTTATTTGATGTTGAACCTCTTTCATATCCAACATCTATTAACATTCAGAAAAAAACTAGTGTTTACAAAAGATACCTTGAAAACAGCCACTATGAATCATTTTTGACTCGTCCGATCCCTTAATCTCTGCAAAAACTTTATCACCTTCTTCTACGGTTACACCTAAGAGTATATCTAAAGTGAGCCTGCCTAAGTTTACTCTGTAATTCCGCCATTTAACAATTGTGAGATCTGGGAAATTATTAATACTTAATCTTTCTTTGTTCATTGCCAGATCTTCAAAATAGCTGACTCCTCTTAAAGGACTGTAAGGAGTAAATGAAGTAATGCATACAGTGCACTTAAAACAGAGCTTGAAACATAGTATCTGCTCAATAAATGTTCATTTTTAATAGTATTATCATCATCTTTAAAATATCTCTCAATATTTGATGTTTCCCACTGCCTTTGACATTTCCATGGTGTGGGTACTCATCACTGATTTTCTAGACCATAATAATAATAAGAGAAATTTAAGAAAGCTAAATATCATATGATATCACTTTTTGTGGAATCTTAAAAAGTAAAGAACTTATTTATGAAACAGACTCACAGACTTTTAAAACAAACTTATGCTTACCAAAGGGGAAAAATAAGGATGAGAGATAAATTAGGAGTTTGAGTTTAGCATATACATAGTACTACACACAAAGACCTACTGCATAGTACAAGGAACTCTACTTGATATACTGTAATAACATATATGCAAAAATATCTGAAGAATAGGTATATGTACACATATAACTGAATCACTTTTCTGTACTTCTGAAGTAAGACAACATTGAAAATCAACTATAGTTCAAAATGGAATTTAAATTTAAAAAATAATAGGAGCAATTTTAATATTTAGTTTGATTCTTTGTAAATTCACTTGATGTTTTATATATATTATCCAATTGACCTAATAAATATGCAATTTGGTATGTTCACAAACTTTCTACTTCGCAATTCATTCATCACACTGCCATTTAATCTAATGAGTACATTCCTCTGGGCAAGAACATTTAATAATTCTCCATTATCCAAGTATGAAAGAGAAGTAACATTCTCATCATGGTGGGCACATCCCTGACTTCATACTCCCCATCACAGCTTTCTAATCTAGCCACACTGCACCACTCCTTGAGTTTAAAAGATATAGTAGACTTTCAGGCCACTTGGCTTGGCTGGTACTATTTTTGGTTTTATCTTGAATACCCTGTCTTCCTTCTTCTCTTTATTAAAAGTCGTACTCATTTTTTAGAGTCCATATCAAATTTTACCTACTGCAACAAGCATTTCTAGTATCTACCCACTTGTGTATTCTGCTCTCAATTCCACATTCTGTTTTGTATTCTACAATTTTTTTCCAAAAAATATACATACATGGTATTATGTTCCATCAAATAGCTGCACTATGTTCTCCACTTCTCACTGTGAGCTAAATGAGAGGTCCTGTCTGAGTCATTCCCTTGTACTTTGTAAATTAAACACAATGCCTTACATGTAGTATGTGTTCATATAGATATTTACTGATTACATTTGCCTACATAGAGAGCATCTTCAGTTCAGTTCAGTTCAGTTGCTCAGTTGTGTTTGACTCTTTGCGACCCCATGAATCGTAGCACGCCAGGCCTCCCTGTCCATCACCAACTCCTGGAGTCTACCCAAACCCATGTCCATCAAGTCGGTGATGCCATCCAGCCATCTCATCCTCTGTAGTCCCCTTCTCCTCCTGCCCCCAATCCTTCCCAGCATTAGGGTCTTTTCCAATGAGTCAACTCTTCGCATGAGGTGGCCAAAGTATTGGAGTTTCAGCTTCAACATCAGTCATTCCAATGAACACCCAGGACTGATCTCCTTTAGGATGGACTGGTTGGATCTCCTTGCAGTCCAAGGGTCTCTCAAGAGTCTTCTCCAACACCATAGTTCAAAAGCATCGATTCTTTGGCGCTCAATTCTTTATAGTCCAACTCTCAAATCCATACATAACTATTGGAAAAACCATAGCCTTGACTAGATGGACCTTTGTTGGTAAAGTAATATCTCTGCTTTTAAATATGCTGTCTAGGTTGGTTATAACTTTCCTTCCAAGGAGTAAGTGTCTTTTAATTTCATGGCTGCAATCACCATCTGCAGTGATTTTGAAGCCCCCCAAAATAAAGTCTGACACTGATTCCCCACCTATTTCCCATGAAGGGATGGGACCAGATGCCATGATCTTAGTTTTCTGAATGCGAGCTTTAAGCCAATTTTTTTCACTCTCCTCTTTCACCTTCATCAAGAGGCTATTTGTTCCATCTCCCTTTCTGCCATAAATGTGATATCATCTGCATATCTGAGGTTATTGATATTTCTCCCAGCAATCTTTTTTTTTTCTCCCAGCAATCTTGATTCCAGCTTGTGCTTCTTCCAGCCCAGCATTTCTCGTGATGTACTCTACATATAAGTTAAATAAGCAGGGTGACAAAATGCAGCCTTGATGTACTCCTTTTCCTATTTGGAACCAGTATGTTGTTCCATGTTCAGTTCTAACTGTTGCTTCCTGACCTGCATAAAGATTTCTCAAGAGACAGGTCAGATGGTCTGGTATCCCCATCTCTTTCAGAATTTTCCAGTTTATTGTGATCCACACAGTCAAAGGCTTTGGCATAGTCAATAAAGCAGAAATAGATGTTTTTCTGGAGCTCTCTTGCTTTTTCAAAGATCCAGTGGATGTTGGCAATTTGTTCTCTGGTTCCTCTGCCTTTTCTAAAACCAGCTTGAACATCTGGAAGTTCATGGTTGACATACTGCTGAAGCCTGGCTTGGAGAATTCTAATCATTACTTTACTAGCATGTGAGATGAGTGAAATTGTGCGGTGGTTTGAGAATTCTTTGGGATTGGAATGAAAACTGACCTTTTCCAGTCCTGTGGCCACTGCTGAGTTTCCCAAATTTGCTAGCATATTAAGTACAGCACTTTCACAGCATCATCTTTCAGGATTTGAAATAGCTCGACTAGAATTCCATCACCTCCACTAGCTTTGTTCATAAGGATGCTTTCTAAGGCCTACCTGACTTCACATTCCAGGATGTCTGGCTCTAGGTGAGTGACCACACCATCGTGATTATCTAGGTCATGAAGATCTTTTTTGTACAGTCTGTGTATTCTTGCCACCTCTTCTTAATATCTTCTGCTTCTGTTAGGTCCATACCATTTCTGTCCTTCATTGAGCTGATCTTTGCATGAAATGTTCCCTTGGTATCTCTAATTTTCTTGAAGAGATCTAGTCTTTCCCATTGTGTTGTTTTCCTCTATTTCTCTACATTGATCACTGAGGATGGCTTTCTTACCTCTCCTTTCCATTCTTTGGAACTCTGCATTCAGATGAGAATATCTTTCCTTTTCTCCTTTGCTTTTTGCTTCTCTTCTTTTCATAGCTATTTGTAAGGCCTCCTCAGATGGCCATTTTGCTTTTTTTGCATTTCTTTTTCTTGAGGATCATCTTGATTCCTATCTCCTGTACAATGGCAGGAACATCTGTCCATAGTTCATCAGGCACTCTGTCTATCAGATCTAATCCCTTAAATCTATTTCTCACTTACTTCCACTGGATAATCGTAAGGGATTTGATTTAGGTCATACCTGAATAGTCTAGTGGTTTTCCCCATTTTCTTCAGTTTAAGTATGAATTTGGCAATAAAGAGTTCATGATATGAGCCATAGTCAGCTCCTGGTCTTGTTTTTGCTAACTGTATAGAGCTTCTCCATCTATGGCTGCAAAGAATATAATCAATCTGATTTCGGTGTTGACCATCTGATGATGTCCATGTCTAGAGTCTTCTCTTGTGTTGTTGGAAGAGGGTGTTTGCTATGACCAGTGCGTTCTCTTGGCAAAACTCTATTAGCCTTTGCCCTGCTTCGTTCTGTACTCCAAGGCCAAATTTGCCTGTTACTCTAGGTGTTTCCTAACTGCCTACTTTTGCATTCCAATCTCCTATAATGAAAAGGACATTTTTGGGGGGATGCTAATTCTAGAAGGTCTTGTAGGTCTTCATAGAAATGTTCAACTTCAGCTTCTTCAGTGTTACTGGTTGGCATAGGCCTGGATTACCATGATATTGAATGGTTTGCCTTGGAAACGAACAGAGATCATTCTGTCATTTTTGAGATTGCATCCAAGTACTGAAATTTGGATTCTTTTGTTGACCATGATGGCTACTCCATTTCTTCTAAGGGATTCCTGCCCACAGTAGTAGATATAATGGTCATCTGAGTTAAATTCACCCATTCCAGTCCATCTTAGTTCATTGATTCCTAAAATGTCGACATTCACTCTTGCCATCTCCTGTTTGACCACTTCCAATTTGCCTCACAGACCTAACATTTCAGGTTCCTATGCAATATTGCTCTTCACAGCATTGGACCTTGCCTCTATCACCGGTCACATCAACAACTGGGTGTTGTTTTGCTTTGGCTCCATCCCTTCATTCTTTCTGGTTATTTCTCCACTGATCTCCAATAGCATATTGGGCAGCTACCGACCTGGGGAGTTCATCTTTCAGTGTCCTATCTTTTTGCCTTTTCATACTGTTTATGGGGTTCTCAAGGCAAGAATACTGAAGTGGTTTCCCATTCCCTTCTCCAGTGGACCACAATCTTTCAGACCTCTCCACCATGACCTGCACGTCTTGGGTGGCCCCAAATGGCATGGCTTAGTTTCATTTAGACAAGGCTGAGGTCAGTGTGATCAGACTGACTAGTTTTCTGTGATTATGGTTTCAGTGGGTCTGCTCTCTGATGCCCTCTCACAACACCTACCGTCTTACCTGGGTTTCTCTTACCTTAGACGTGGGGTGTCTCTTCATGGCTGCTTCAGCAAAGCGCAGCTGCTGCGCCTTACCTTGGAGGAGGGGTATCTCCTCACGGCCACCCCTCCTGACCTTGAACTCGGAGTAGCTCCTCTGGGCCCTCCTGTGCCCGCTCAGCCACCGCTCCTTGGACATTGGGTGGCTCCTCTCCGCCGCGCTTCTGCGCAGTCTGTTGTAGCCACGGCACTCATTAATGTGCACCATATCTTAAACAAGTATTACACTTAAAAGAGGCAATTGGTTGGTAATTCTTTCCTTGCCAAAAGTTTCTACTCTTTACAAAACAATTCACATCAGGCTTCCTTTAATCAGAAAATGAGCCAATATCTTTAAATAAAAACACAGTCATGGGACTTTCAAAAAACACGCCTACAACACACACCTGTATCCACCAACCACCCCTGGATTCTGACTTCTTGGGATAATATCATGTTTTTGTTGGGATTCTCTTGGAATAAATAAAAAGTCCAATTAATATATTGGCTCTGTAATAATACCATGCCTTCATTTTTCCAATGGAGACTTCCTGATTGGCTCACAGAGAGGTGATCTAATCTATAGTTTTACTCCCTAATCTAAGTTCACTTTCAGGTCAGATACTCCAGTTTGTTTCTGATTCAATGATCTCATCGCCTTCAAGGGAGCTACTCTTCCTTCAAACAGTGCTATTGGAAAAATCACACTGGAGACTTACCTACCAGTAAGTCTACAGAGGCGAATTTTCCAGATCTGAAGGACAGTATCTCCACTGTGCATTGTTCCCAATGCCTCCTTCCCATCTATTGGTTTGTATTGGAAATACTGGCTAGAAGTAGGAGGAGTAGCTCTTTAATAAACCTTCCATTTTCCTATAACTGCATTTAATTAATCTGTTTCCCAAAGAAGTTTAAATGTTCATGTTTGTAAAGCATATTTTCAAATCCCTTCTTACCCTATGACTACATCAGGACTAATGTTGCAGAATTAAATAGATGTTTCTGTGGCATGAAGAAGTTTGGGCCAGTGTTATACATCACATTCTCTTTATTCATCCTAATATTTATGGGTACTCATCTATTATGTTCAGTTTAATGCTCTGCAGCTCTTAGCTATTACTTCTTCTCATGGCTTGGGTATTTTGACTCCATCTTGCTCGTTAATGATAAACTATTATCTATCCCTGCTACACCTCTGCCAAGAGCTTTTTTCCAGATAATACTTTATAGTTATTATCTAATCTTTACAAAACCATGGAGGAAGTTTTCCCATCTAACATAAGGTAAATGATTAAGGAGAAGACAGTTAAAGAACCTGCTCAAGGTGACATGGGTTATTCAGCAATGGAATAATACTGATTGTTCCCAATGCTCATTTCTAATTGTTTATTTTCCATAATTCAATCATAAAACCTCATAATATTTTCTCATTTCAAATTTGTTTACAGTTGCCTTGTTATTATTTAGCTGCTAAGTCATGTCCAATTCTTTGTGACCCCATGGAATGTAAACCAGGCTCCTCTGTTCATGGGACTACCCAGGAAAGAATACTAGAGTGGGTTGCCATTTCCTTTTCCAGGAGATCTTCCCAACCCAGGGATCAAATCCACATTTCCTGCATTAGCTGGTGGATTCTTTATCAATGACCCACTGCTCATGTTTCTTAAAAATCAATAAATAGCTAAATAAAATAAGAAGATGTATATGAATGTATGAGCTTCCCTTGTGGCTCCACAGTAAAGAATCTACCTGAAATGCAGGAGCCACAGGTTCGATTCTTGGGTAGGGTAGATCCCTTGGAGGAGGGCATGGCAACCCACTTCAGTATTCTTGCCTGGAGATTCTCGTGGGCAGAGTATTGTGGTGGGCTATAGTCCATAGGGTCACAAAGAGTCAGACACATCTGAAGTGACTTAGCATGCACCCATGCAAATTAACATATGGAATAGAGTTAAAAGTGCTATGCTCTATAAAGAGTTACACGCTGACTCTGTTATTGTTGTTCATCAACTTGACTGGCGTCCCCATGATTTTGAAATAATTGCTTGGTTATGAAAGCAGCTACAACCAAAAATGAAATTAATTACAATACATAAAACTGTTAATTCTTTATCTGGAAATTTTATTTATATAGTTTAAAAAAATTTTTTAAACTACCAAAATAACTTTGGAGGCTAAATTTTACCTTTTATAAATAAAAAAATTGCAAATATTTATTTCTAGAATGTTTGTATTTACTTCAGGAGTGCCTTTACTTTTTATTAACAATTAAAATTTGTTATTGAGTACTTGAGCTTCCCTACTGGCTCAGACGGTAAAGCATCTGCCTGCAATGCGGGAGGCCCAGGTTTGATCCCTGGGTTGGGAGGATCCCCTGGAGAAGGAAATGGCAATCCACTCCAGTATTCTTGCCTGGAAAATCCCATGGAAGGAGAAGCCTGGTAGGCTACAGTCCATGGGGTCGCAAAGAGTCAGACATGACTAAGCAACTTCATTTTGGGCTTCCCTTGAGGCTTAGTTGATAAAGAATCTGCCTACAGTGCAGGAGACCCAGGTTCGATCCCTGGGTTGGGAAGATCCCCTGGAGAAGGAAATGGCAACCCACTCCAGTATCCTTGCCTGGAAAATCTCATTGACAGAGGAGCCTGGTGGGCTTCAGTCCATGGGGTCACAAAGAGTCAGGCATGACTGAGTGACTGACATTTACACTTATTGAGTACTAACCAAATGGAAGAAGTAAGAATATGCTCAATTACTGAGTTATTTTCACAATTCTAATAGCTACTTATTATAGCAATACTTTGTGCATAAGTAGTAAATACATAATTAATAAGTATATTGGTTTTATTAACAAATTTAAAGAACCTTTCACATTCTAGCAAGGTAATGATCAAAATTCTTCAAGTTATGCTTTAGCAGTACATAAAATTCCATATGAACAAGCTGGATATAGAAAAGGCAGAGGAACCAGGGATCAAATTGCCAACATCCATTGGATCATGGAAAAAGCAAGAGAACTGTAGGAAAACATCTACTTCTGCTTCATTGACTAAGCTAAAGCCTTTGACTGTGTGGATCACAACAAACTGTGGGAAATTCTTCAAGATATGGGAATACCAGATTACCTTACCTGCCTCCTGAGAAACCTATATGCAGGTCAAGAGGCAACAGTTAGGACCAGACATGGTACAATGGACTGGTTCAAAATTGGGAAAGGAGTATGGCAATGCTATATATTGCCACCCTGCTTGTTTAACATGTATGTATAAATGAGTCATTTTGCTATACAGGAAAAATTAACACAACATTATAAATCAACATATAAATCAAATTTATATATTTATATAAAAATATAAAGTAAGAAAAACAGTAAGCAGCAGGCACCACAAACTATGCTGGGACACACAGGCAGGACCAGTTAGGCAGTCCAGGTACAGCCCAGAACAACTGAGATCCTGATTTCCCCTTTACCATGAGGAGGTCACTCGAACAAACTTTTCCTATGTGTCCAAACCACCAAAGAAAGTTCAGAAAAAGAGACTCTATACATTTTGTCTGAATAAGATAGAATTTTTCTACTTTAAATTTTCTATTTTAAAAATTCAATAAATTGTTAATTTATTGAATCAGAAAACACACACTGAATTCGTCTAAAATATCACATCATTACCTAAGGTTCAAAAAGGGAAAAGAGTACATCAATGCTGTATATTGACACCCTGTTTATTTAGCTCATATGCAGAGTGAATGCATACATGCTCAGTCGCTTTAGTCACATCAAATTTGTTGTGACCCAATGGACTGTAGCTGACCGGGCTCCTCTGTCCATGGGATTCTCCAGGCATGAACACTGGAGTAGGTTGCCATGCCCTCCGCAAGGGATCGTCCCAACCCAGGAATTGAACCCAGATCTCCTGCATTACAGGCAGATTCGTTACTGCTGAACCACTAGGGAAGTCCCTATATGCAGGGTACATCAGGCCAAATGCTGGGCTGGATGAATCACAATCTGGAATCAAGATTGCCAGGGAAAATATCAACAACATCAGATATGCAGATGATTCTACCCTGATTGGCAGAGAGGGAAGAAAAACTGAAGTACTTCTTGATGAAAGTGAAAGGGGAGAGTGAAAAAGTTGACTTAAAACTCAACATTCAAAAAACTAAGATTTTGGCATCCAGTCCCATCACTTCATGGTAAATAGATAAGGAAAAGATGGAAACAGTGACAGATTTCTTTTTCCCGTTGGGCTCCAAAATCACTGTGGATGGTGACTGAAACCATGAAATTAAAATATGCTTGCTCCTTGGAAAAAAAAAAACTATGACAAGCCTAGATAGCATATTGAAAAGGAGACACATCACTTTGCCAACAGAAGTCCATCTAGTCAAAGCTAGGGTTTTGTCCAGTAGTCATGTATGGATGTGAGAGTTGACCATAAAGAAGGCTGAGTGCCAAAGAATTGGGGCTTAATTGATGCTTTCAAAAGTGGTGCTGTAGTCCCTTGGACAGCAAGGAGATCAAACCAGTCAATCCCAAAGAAATCAACCCTGAGTATTCATCAGAAGGACTGAGGCTGAGACTGAAGCTCCAATATTTTGGCAACCTAATGTGAAGAACTAACTAACTAAAAAAGACCTTGATGCTGGGAAAGATTGATGGAAGGAGCAGAAGGAGGCAGAGAGGATGAGATGGTTAGATGACATCACCGATTCAATGGACATGAGCTTGAACAAACTCCAGGAGATAGTGAAGGACAGAGAAGACTGGCATGCTGCTGTCCATGGTGTTGCAAAAAGTCAGACACAACTTAGTAACTGAAAAACAACCTAACACCGTGGGGACTTTCGAAGGATTTCATATCAGTTGTAGAAAAAATAAAGACAGGACATTTTCTCTATACATAGGAGTGATTTTGAGTATACTTATGACCCCACTGGATATTTTTCATCATTTCTAATTTCTAGATAAGCAAACCAAATCATCAAAGTCAAAATTATATCCATGAAACAGCAGATATTAAACATCTTTTTAAAGGTCAGCCTAGTGCTTTTTCTGTAGACTCCAAGGCCTCTTGTCCCAATATTCTGTATTTATCTCTGTGCTTGTGCCTTAGACCTCAGATGTAAACTTTGGACTCAATTTTACATCCAATTAGAACTGTAACGGGGGAGAGAGAGAAAGAGTAAATGGTGTTCTGAGGTATTTACCACAACACCTAGACACACACAAACTCACATAGATTTGAACAGTGTTTTCTATTTATACATATACACATAGGCAAACATCCCAAGGTACATGCATGTATGTGTACAAAGTGGTGTAATAGCAGGAAAGAATTTATTTTGCATACCTATTCTGTGCAACTGTTTTATTAGCCTTCGAGTACTTGTTGTCCCTGTGCCCTGTGGAAGAATGTCTGAAGAGGAATGTGCTTTGTTTGCCGAATACTCTAGTCACCTGAGGTCCCCCACATCTAGGAGGAAGTGAAGGGTTCTCCACTGCCTTGCCCTTAGAGGGATGTCCTTAGGGAGTGCAAAAGTTCACCCAAGATGAAAAAGAGTAGGGAATCTATGACCTGCCTCTGAGAATCACAGATGAGTAAAAATAGCTGTTGAAAGTGTGATAGTTTGCAACACCATATAGGTTTTCTTCTCTGAGAAACTGTATAAACTGTGGACATTCTTTGTAAGATTTGTATGGTCCTCATGGGCTCAATAGATTAAGGATGGTTCTCTTCATGTGGTGGGATAATCCTTACAAAGGGTTCCAGTAGCTCTTGGCTGTAAAAGAAGTGAGAAACAGTGGCAACCCTACCGAAGACTGGCTAAAGGAAGGAGCTTTATCAACCACTACTCAGAGGAGCCCCAGTAGAGGGGAACAGATGCCAAGGAACTGTAAGTGGAGCCAATTGGAGTGACTTAGGAGAACCACAGAGAGGGGCTGCTAGAAAGGACTTCTTCCCTGTGGCTCTCTTTCGGTGGATTTTACCTCAGAGAGAAGGAAGTCAGCCCACATTTTCTACTTATCACCATATCGGGATAAAGAGTGAATTTTCTCATGATGGAGCTGGAACCTCAGAAGCTCCAAATGAGAGCTTATGTCAACACAGAGACTCTGCATGCAGCTTCTCAGCCTTGAGAGTAGCCCTGGGGGAAGAGAGTGGCATAAATATAAGGTGGTGAGTGGGAAATGGCTGCTCTTGTAACCTTATATTAAAATCAACACAACTTCAGTTAACAGGCCTTTTCTTCTTCATCTGAGAACAAACTGGAAAACCGTTGAGTCTGAAGAGCTTGTTTTCAACATGACTGGCGCCTGAGAAAGAATTTTTTAGCAGTAGCACTCCTGAAAGACAGCCAAAAAATAGCAATCTCCCCCATTTCTAAGCCCCTAGAGTTACCAAAAAAAAAAACCCACCCCAGCATATAAGAGCAGAGTGTTCAGTTATTATGTTGGGTCTTATTTGATTTCTTAAGTTTAAATAGGTATGAAATTCATCTGTGCCCCTAATCGTTGTTCTTAGGTGTAACCACAACTCTTTAATTACATTGAATATCTGTTCTCTAATTGACACACATTTTTTTGTTACATTAGTCATATCCCCAGACTCATTTTTCCAATACATATTTTTAAACTTCTAAGAAACTGGCACGTTTATGCTAAGTACAGTGGGCCTTGTGCTAACCACTCACAAGTCTAAGCTCTCATCAGGTCTCCCCCAGTCTCTCTGTTTTTTTAATTTAATATATTTTGGCCCAGTAGATTTGTTTTATAATGAAAACATGTCTTAAGAAGAAATCTAGGAATAAGAGCAAAGCCCCTTTTGGAGTACTTTAATCACAGAGTACACAGGAGATGTGGGTTCGATCCCTGTGTCAGGAAGATGCCCTGGGTGAGGAAATGGCCACCCACTCAAGTATTCTTTCCTGGAGAATCCCATGGATAAAGGAGTCTGGGGGGCTATAGTCCATCTGGTGGCAAAGAGTCAGACACTACTGAGCATGCACACAATAGCAGCGTAAGCATAGAATCTGAAACAAATTTGGAATATTTCTTTATTTCTATTTCAGAGACTCTTTGGTAGAATAGATCTCTCACCATATTTTTTATGAAGAATAAAGATACTAGAAACAGCAGCCCTTTGGACTATGGTGCTTGGATTTGCTGAATGATTAGAGTCAGCAAGGTTACTATCCAGGGATAGTAACCTTTCATAGCCTGTTGTGTAAGGCAAATATTTTCTAGCAAGATCTTTTTTAAAAAGAAGAAAGAAAATTCAGCCATTTTTCATGCAAGTTCCATTTTACCTTTCCATTTGCAGCAATGAATTTCATGTAGAATAGATATGTATTTGATACAGTCAAATGACTCCTATTGATTATTTTTTATTAGTTTTGCCATACAATGACATGAAACCGCCATGGGTTTACATATGCTCCCCCTCCAGAGCCCCCCTCCCTCCTCCCTCCCTCCTCCCTCCCCCCGGGAAATCTCGATGCACCAGCCCCGAGCATCAATCCTGGGCTGGCGATTGATTACACATATGATAATTAACATGTTTCAATGCCATTCTCCCATATCATCCCACCCTTGCCCTCATCCACAGAGTCCACGAGTCTGTTCTATACATCTGCATTCCTTTTGCTGTCTCGCATGCTGGGTTCTCATTACCGTCTTTCTAAATTCCATATATATGCGTTAGTATACTGTATTGTTGTTTTTCCTTCTGGCTTACTTCACTCTGGATAATGGGCTCCAGTTCCTATTGATTTTTGACCTCTCAATATTCAAGAGAGAAATTGAGAGTGCTGCTCATCTATTCCAATTACACATGGTAATAAGAATATGAAATATAGTTGTAAGGGAGAGAAGGACACGTTTTAGAACTAACTAGACAGAAAGTCATTTTTAGGATGCTTTGAAAACAAGAAGGGACACTCTGGCCCAGATAGTTCAAGTAGATGCCAAAATAGTGGGAGAGAAAATGGAGGAAAATGGAGAAAAGAATTAAGTTTTCTTTCACTCTGGCAAATTGAGATGCTTGAGTCTCTGATGAAAAGTAAACTGCACAGGATGCCATGCCTGGTGCCCTGGCTGTCCCACTGCTGGTCCTTGTTGAGTGTTTAAACCTTTGCTGGCCACTGGGAGTCGGTCAACATGCAGGCAGGGGTCAAGGAAAAGGCCCTGCTGGAGTGGTTGGGAAGAGGGTCTGGGGAAGGCTGGAGCTGATGTATCACGGCCAGGAGCAGAGGGCACTCCTATCTCACCACTGCCATTGGCCACCCTGAAGCCCATCAGCTACCCAGGAGTCACTATCCACCATGGACAAACTATGAACAAAGCTAGTGGAGGTGATAGAATTCCAGCTGAGCTGTTTCAGACCTTAAAAGATTGTGCTGTTAAAGTGCTGCACTCAGTATGCCAGCAAATTTGGAAAAGCCAGCAGTGGCCACAGTACTGGAAAAGGTCAGTTTTCATTCCAATCCCAAAGAAAATCAAGGCCAAAGAATGTTTAAGTTATTGTACAATTGTACTCATTTCATATACCAACAAGATTTTGCTCAAAACCTTCTAAGTTAGGCTTTAGCAGTACATGAACCCAGAATTTCCCGATGTACAAGCTGGTTTTAGAAAAGGCAGAGGAATCATAGATCAAATTGCCAACACACACTGGATCATAGAAAAACAAGGGAAATCCTAAAAAAAAAAAAAAAACTACTTCTGCTCCATTGACTATGCTAAAGCCTTTAACTCTGTGGATAATAACAAGCTGTGGAAAATTATTAAAGAGATGGGAATACCAGACCATCCTACCTGCCCCCTGGGAAACCTGTATGCAGGACAAGAAGCAAAAGGTAGAACCAGACATGGAACGATGGGCTGGTTCCAAATTGGGAAAGAAGTACATCAAGGCTGTATATTGTCACCCTGCATATTTAACTTATATGCAAAGTACATCATGTGAAATGCCAGCTAGATGAATCATAAGCTGGAATCAAGATCGCCTCAGATATGCAGATGATACCTCTTTAATAGCAGAAAGTGAAGAGAAACTAAAGAACCTCTTGATGAAGGTGAAAGAGGAGAGTAAAAGTTGGCTTTAAACTCAACATTCAGAAAACAAAGATAATGACATTGGTCCTATCACTTCATGGTAAATAGATGGGGAAAATGTGGAAACAGTTTCAGATTTCATTTTCTCAGGCTCTAAAATCAATGCAGATGGTGACTGCAGCCTTGAAATTAAAAGACGCTTGCTCCTTGGAAGAATAGCTATGTCAAAACTAGACAGTGTTTTAAAAAGCAGAGACATCATCTTGCCAACAAAGGTCTGTCTAGTCAAAGCTAAACCTCATGTATGGATGTGAGAGTTGGGCCTTAAAGAAGACTGAGTACCAAAGAACTGATGCTTTCAAACTGTGATGCTGGAGAAGACTCTTGAGAGTCCCTTGGATAGCAAAGAGATCAAACCAGTCAATCCTAAAGGAAACCAACTGAGTATTCATTGGAAGCACTGATGCTAAAGCTGAAGCTCCAATACTTTGGTCATGTTATATGAAGAGCTGACTCATTGGGAAAAACCTTGATGCTGGGGAAAATTGAGGGCAAGAGGAAGAGGAGCTACAGAGAATGGCATCACTGACTCAATGGACATGAGTTTGAGCAAACTCAGGGAGCTACTGATGGGCAAAGAAGCCTGGTGTGCTGCAGTTTATAGGGTCACAAAGAGTCAGACATGACTTAGCAACTGAATGACAACAAAACTGCACAGGCAAGAGCCACTGTGCGGTCTCTGCCTTCCATAAACAGAAAATGAGGCCACCACAGAACTCCACAGGGAAGGGAAGGGGGCATACCAGTGAAAAGAAGTTGACCAAGGAGAGCTAGAGAAGATCTCTGGCCACTTTTAAGACTTAGTGGATGTAGTTTGGTCTTGAGAAACTGGAACAAAGTAGAAAATACATCCTAAGGCCAAGTGCTTGCTTGAGAAAAATAAAACATCTTTGAGTGGTGAATGCATTTTGCAGAATAAGATTTCTCAGGAATCTTCAGTATTGAGATGTGACCTACACCTTTAATGAGCATATGTGCTTCAAAAATAGAGGAATAACTGAAATATTCAACAAAGCAAAGTTAAAAATAAGTTCATGCATTTTTTTCAAAAATGTTTGATTCCCAGGACTTCCCTGGTGGTCCAGTGGCTAAGATTCTTCGTGTCTCATACAAGGGGACCAGGGTTCAATCCCTGATCAGGGAACTAGATTCCACATGCCACAACTATAAGATCCCAAATGCAATAAATACATTTTTTTAATTAAAAAATCCTTAACTCCCTGCTACTTACATTCCAAGCATTTGGAACATGGCAGGGGGGGGGGGAGTGACTTTGTATTCTATAATCTTATTTCTGCTTGCTATCTTTTTCAGATTATGCTAGCCACACTTAATGAATGAGTTGTATCGCCATAGTTTTAAGTGCTTTGTAAAACCTTCATTAACATAGCCATAATTTATACCAGAAAGAGTTTCCAGAGTTTTATCATATCATCTATGCGGAAGTAGTACAGCAAAAGGAACAATTCTTTGACAACTTCGTTGATAATTTATTTATTTATTATTTGACTTTTGGTTGCCCTGGATCTTTGCTGCTCAGACTTTGTCTAGTTGCAGAGAGCATGCGCTACTCTCTGGTTGCGGTGCATGGGCTTCTCGTTGCTGTGACCTCTCCTCTTGTGGAGCACAGGCTCTACATGTGTGGGCTCAGTAGTTGTGGTGCTCAGACTTAGCTGCTCTGCAGAATGTGGAATCTTCCCATACCAATGTGTTCCCTGCATTGGCAGGTGGATTCTTATCCACTGTATCATCAGGGAAGTCCTGTTGGTTTGTGTGTGTGTGTGTGTGTGTGTGTGTGTGTGTGGTTACTTGTTCCTTTGTTGCTGTTTTGATTTCTCCCTATTTCCATTTTTAAAAATTTATATATTTCCTGGAATAATTGAATATTTTGTCAAGTTTTGCAAATAGATTAGGAAAGAATTATGAATAGTGTCATTTTATAATTTTTAATTTCCTGTGGGTCTCTGGTTATATCATCTTTCTCCCAATGCCATGTATTTCTGAGTTTTCCAAATTTTTTTTAATTAAAACAGCAAAACTGTTTATATGTTTCAGTGAAACTGATCTTATTTTTCATAATTTCTATTTATTTCTAACTTATTATTTTCTGTTTTTACATTTATGAATTCTTTCCCTTGCTTTCTTTGGATTTATTTTATTGCTACATTTCTAGCTTCTTAGATTAAAATTTTAACTTATTTAATTTTATTCTTTCTTGTTCATCAAATGAAGTATCTAAATTTTTGAATATATGTATATCTTGGCTATGCTTTGTAAGCATCCATCTTTTATACAGAAGTTTTTACACAAATAAGAACAACTTCAAATGTCAGTTTTTGAGAAGTGTATTTAAAAGCCTTATTAAAAGGATGTGAAGGATGTAAGAAAGTATGAATCATTTGAGAAGTACAATGAAATTTCAATTAGTTATAACCAGCTAACTGGAACCATCCAGTTTTATTTGTATCTTGTTTTCTGCTTTTGAAGGCAAATTGTATGGGGGCGGGGGGAACCTCACAAAAGATAATACTAATCAAAAAAATCTTTGGGGAACTACTTATATCAATACATGATTGATTCCAAATTCCCATACATTCTTTTTTAGTTCTTTATAATAATCAATCATGTTCGGAATACTTTGAGGCACTGCAAAATTATCATCAGAGATTACATTATTTTTACTATGAGTACATTTTTACAAGGATCTGAGTAATATTTACAAGAATTCTGATACAAGCAACTTCTGTATAATTCTTGACCATTCACAAATATTCTGAACATTTAAGTGAAGCATGATTTTAGAGTCATTATTGTTGAGGTAGTCTGAGCGTGGGTTGGAAAAGAATTTCCAGATACAAAGTATTGCAGAAAGGAGTGAGCTTATTAAGAACAAAGAGCAGAGATGATGCTGGTGCTGCGATCCCAGTAGGCTCCTGACAGGCCAGGGTAAGTCGACAGTTTTTGTGGTCTAGTAGCCAATTTTTATGGCCTTAGGACAAAGAAAATTCGTGCTGGAAGTTTGGCATTAGGTGATTGGTTAGGGTCTACAGGGTGATTACTAGGGCAGGCATTTTTGCCTAATTTGGGGTCAGGAAGCCTGCTGGTGATGATCAGGGGGCTTTGGCAATGGTTACAAAGGGGCCCAGTCAGCTTGGGAGATGCCTTGTTTCTGGGCTCCACTTCTGTGGCCTTGGTGTAAGGCCTTGGGGCAGGACTCAACAATCGTTGCATAGCAGTAAAAAACAATAACAATATTAATAACATGACTTAGTGACTGAACAACAATATAATAACAATAATAATGCCTATGTTTACTGAGCACTTATTTTGTGCCAGCTAGCATTCAACCCTCTTGGTAGAATTACCTTATTAGTCTTCATAACAACATAAAGAGAAAGGCAGTGATGAGGCAACTAAAGAAAAGAGCCAAAAGGCATCAAATCCAGGACTCAAACTCAAACTGCCGCCCCTCCAACCCCCATGTTCTTCATTATTTTCTACACTACTCCCAGTGGATTGAAAAATGTGAGGCCACAGCATCACAAGAGAAATTCCGTGTGTAAATTTACCATCAGTGGGGATGAGACAGGATAATGCTACCTAGGAATGTGGCAGCATAATTCTTTTCAAAGCAACTTCACCATGGGGATGATAGAGTGACTGCCCCCAACTACCTACTCCAGCACAGAGACACAATTCCTTTAAAAAGGGTCTGTGGCCTAGTGACACATGCAGAATGAAAGTAAAAGGATGGAAAAAGATCTTCCATGTGGATGGAAACCAAAAGAAAGCCAGAGTGGCAATCCTTATTTCAGACAAAATAGACTTTAAAATAAAGAATATTATAAGAGACAAAGAAGGACACTACATAATGATCAAAGGGTCAGTCCAAGAAGAAGACATAGCAACTATAAATATTCATGCACCCTACATAGGAGCACCTCAATATATATAGCAAACACTGACAGGCATTACAGGGGACATCGACAGTAACAGAATAATAGTAGGGGACTGTACACTCCATTTACACCAATGGATAGGGCATCAGAAGAGAGAATCAATAAGGAAACACAAACCTTAAATGAAACATTAGACCAAATGGACCTAATTGATATTTTCAGGACTTTGCATCCAAATGCAGAAGAATACATTTCATTTTCAGCTGTATGTGGAACATTCTGCAGGATTGATCACATCTTAGAACACAAATCAAGCTTCAGTAAATTTAAGAAAATTGAAATCATAACAAGTATTTTCTGTGACCACAAGACTATGAGACTAGATATCAGTCTGCAAAACACACAAACTCATGGAGATTAAATAATGCATTACTAAATAATGAAGAGGATACTGAAGAAATAAGAAGGAAAATCAAAAGATTCCTAGAAACAAATGACAATGAAACATGATGACCCAAAATCTATGGGATGCAACAAAAGCAGTTTTAAAAGGGAAGTTTATGGTAATACAATCCTACCTCAAGAAACAAGAAAAGTATCAAACAGACAACCTAACTCTACATCTAAAGCAACTGGAAAATGAAGAGCAAGGAAAAAAAAAAAAAAAAAAAACCCGAAGTCAGCAGAAGGAAAGAAATCATAAAGAACAGAGCAGAAATAAATGAAAGAGAAATGAAGGAAACAATAGGAAAGATTAATAAAACTAAAAGCTGGTTCTTTGAGAAGGCAAACAAATTGAAAAATCACTAGCCAGACTAACCAAGAAAACAAGGGGAGAAAAATCAAATCCACAAAATTAGAAATGAAAAAGGAGAGGTTCAAACAGAAAACACAGAAATACAAAAGATCTTGAGAATATTATGAGCAACTATACGCTAATAAAATGGACAACCTAGAGGAAATGGACAGATTCTTAGAAAAGTTCAACTTCTCAAGAATGAACCAGGAAGAAATAGAAATTATGAACCAGCCAATTACAAACACTGAAATTGAAACTGTGATCAAAAATCTCCAAAAAAAAAAAAGCCCAGGACCAGATGATTTCACAGGGGAATTCTATCAAACATTTAGAAAAGAGTTAATGTCTATTTTTCTGAAACTCTTCCAAAAAACTGCAAAGGCAGGAATACTTCCAAACTCATTCTATGAGGCCATAATCACCCTGATAACAAAACCAAAGACAACAACAAAAAAAGAATATTATAGGCCAATATCACTAATGAACTTAGATTCAAAAATCCTCAACAAAATTGTAGCAAACAGAATTCAAGAACACATTAAAAAGCTCATACACCACGATCAGGTGTATTCCAAGGATGCAAGGATTCTTCAGCATATGTACATCAATCAGTGTGATACACCATATTAACACATTAAAAAATAAAAACCATATGCTCATCACAATAGATGCAGGAAAAGTCTTTGACAAAATTCACTGCTCACTTATGATGAAAATGCTTCAAAAACTGGGCGTAGAAGGAACTTACCTCAACATAGTAAAGGCCATATATGATAAGCCCATTATTCTCAATGGGAAAAGCTAAAAGCATTCCCTCTAAGATCAGGAGCCAGACAAATGTGTTCACTCTCACCACTATTATTCAACATAGTTTTGGAAGTCCTAGCTACAGCAATTAGAGAAGAAAAAGAAATAGAAAGAACCCAGATGAGAAAAGAAGAAGTAAAACTCTCACTGTTTGCAGATGATATGACCATACATAGAAAATCCAAAAGAAACTATCAGTAGATTACTAGAGCTAATCAGTGAACTCAGCAAAGTCATGGGATACAAGGTCAACATACAGAAAGCACTTGCATTTCTATATACTCACAATGAAAAATCAGAAAGAGAAATTAAGAAATGAATCCCATTCACCACTTGCAACAAAAAGAGTAAAGTATCTAGGAATAAACCTACCTAAGTAGACAAAAGAACTGTGTATGGAAAATTATGACATTGATGAAAGAAATCAAAGATGACATAAACAGATAGAGAGATATTTCATGTTCTGGGTAGGAAGAATCAATATTGTGAAATGTCTATACCACCAATTGCAATCTACAGATTCAGTGTGATCCCTATCAAATTATGGATGGCATTTTTCACAGAACTAGGACAAAAAATTCCCAATTCATATGGAAACACAAAAGACCACAACTGGCCAAAGCCATCTTGAGAAAGAAGAATTGAGCTGGAGGAATCAACCCTCCTGACTTCAGACCATACTACAAAGCAACAGTCATCAAGACAGTATGGTACTGGCACAAAAACTGAAATATAGACCAATGGAGAGGTAAACCTATGCATCTATGGGTACTTTATTTTTGACAAAGGAGGCAAGAATATACAATGAGGCAAAGATAGCCTCTTCAATAAGTGGCACTGGAAAAACTGGACAGCTATGGGCAAAAGAATGAAACTAGGACACTTCCTAATGTCATTCAGTTTAGTCACTCAGTTGTGTCCACTCTTTGTGATCCTATAGACTGCAGCATGCCATGCTTCCCTGTCCTAAGGCCATACACAAAGATAAACTCAAAATGGATTAAAGACCTAAATGTAAGACCAGAAACTATAAGACTCTTAGAGGAAAACATAGGCAGAATACTTGATGACATAAATCAAAGCAAGACCTTCTATGACCCACCTCCTAGAATAATGGAAATAAAAACAAAAATGAACAAGTGGAACCTAATTAAACTTAAAAGCTTTACAGAGCAAAAGACACTACAAACAAAGTGAAAAGACAACCCTCAGAATGGGAGAAAATAATAGCAAAGGAAATAATTGACAAAAGATTAATTTCCAAATATACAAGCAGCTCATAGAGCTCAATACCAAAAAAACAAACAACCCAATCAAAAAATGGGGAAAAACCCCAAAAAGACATTTCTCCAAAGAAGACATATAGGTGGCTAACAAACACATGAAAAGATGCTCAACATTGCTCATTATTAGAGAAATGCAAATTAAAACTACAGTGAGATACCACCTCACACCAGTCAGAGTGGCCATCATCAGAAAATCTACAAACAATAAAGGCTGGAGAAGGTGTGGAGAAAAGGGAAACTTCTGGCATTGCTGGTGGGAATATAAATTGATACAGCCACTATGGAAGACAGTATTGAGATTCATTAAAAAACTAGGAATAAAACCACCATATGACCCAGCAATCCTATTCCTAGGCATATACCCTGAGGAAACCAAAACTGAAAAAGACACATGTACACCAATGTTCATTGCAGCACTATTTACAATAGCTGGAACATGGAAACAACCTAGATATCCATTAACAGATGAATGGATAAAGAAGTGGTGGCACATATATACAATGGAATACTACTCAGCCAGAAAAAAGACTGTATTTGAGTCAGTTCTAATGAGGTAGATGAATCTAGAGCCTATTATACAGAATGAAGTTAGAGAAATATAAATATATACTGATGTATATATATGGAATCTAGAAATATGGTACTGATGAATTTATTTTCCAGGCAGCAATGGAGAAACAGACATAGAGAACAGACTTATGGACACAGGGGGAGGGGAGGAGGGAGAGAGTGAGATGTATGGAGAGAGTAACATGGAAACTTACAATACCATATGTAAAGTAGAAAACCAAGGGGAATTTCCTGTGTGACTCGCAACTCAAACAGGATGTCTGTGGCAATCTAGAAGAGTGGGATGGGGAGGGAGGCTCAGGAGGAAGGGAACATGGGTCTATCTATGGCTGATTCTTGTTGCTATTTGACAGAAATACACAAAATTCTGTAAAGCAATTATCCTTCAATTAAAAAAATATAAAGTGTCAAAAAAAAGACCCATGACACTCCCCACCCCCAACCCCCACCCCAGCCAAGGAGCAATTATGTCCATGAGCTCATCAATATGAACAGATGCTTTTGAACTGTGCTGCTGCAGAGACTCTGGAGAGTCCCTTGGATAACAAATCAATACTAAAACCAATCAATACTAAAGGAAATCAATCCTGAATATTCATTGGAAGGACTAATACTGAAGCTGAAGCTCCAATATTTTGTCCACCTGATGCAAACAACTGACTCACTGGAAAAGACCCTGATGCTGGGAAAGATTGGGGGCAGGAGGACAAAGGGGTGACAGAGGATGAGATGGTTCGATGGCATCCCTGATTCAATGGGCATAAGTGTGAACAAAGTCTGAGAGGTAGTGAAGGACAAGGAAGCCTGGTGTGCTGCAGTCCATGGGGTCACAAGAGTTGGACATGACTTAGTGACTGAACAACAAGGCTGTTTCTGGATTGTCCTTCAAGTTGTATACAATTTTCCCTTTCAGAGGAATCTAATTGAGAGGAGGCCTTGTCTTAGTCTGGTACCACACCCGAGTAAAGTATGTGGTTTTATTTGTCTGTGGCATCAGTGCTGGGAACCAGGTGCAACATCCCTAGCGGATTACAGTGTGCCCTTAACACAGGCCACCCTCAAAGGATGTTTTCTTTCACATCCATGTTCTTTCCAACTTGGCATGGGATGAGAACTCAGGTTTGCTTCTGGAGCATCCTTTGTTTTCAAAAAGCTAGTATCAGTTTCACAATGAGAAGCCAGGGAAAGATGAGCAGCGGCAACTAATTAAGCTACTCTACTGGATAACTGCATTCAAAGGGAAACTCCAAAATTCAGTTAAAAATACCAATTCGTACATAATCTCAAGTGTTTCTATTTTCATATGTTCATCATGATTTTACAGGACTTCAATGAAAACTGGGCTAAAGATGATGATCTCATTATGACTCTTACTCTGGATGACCTGTTAAATTTTTGCAATGGCACAAGCTTTTCTTTGCAGAGACCAAACATGTGTCACTTTCATCACACGTTCTACCTTTCCTGCCAAATGTTTAAGTTTCTCTTAATTCTTATACTTGTATAGTCACGTAATGCTTTCTTTAAGGAGGGAAAATAAAGGAGCTTGAATAAAACAAACAGTTGATATTGATCTAAACTTACTACAAAGCAAAGTAATTAAAGGGTGGATCATTATTTCTCTGATGCAACTTTTTAATCACCCCCACAATAAATTCTCTACCCTGATTATCCCGCTGCATTCAGAGATTTGGGCTATTGTGTTCCAGGCTTCACGCAGTATCATTCAATTGAATGACCTCATGAATGTGATCAAGGCAGGTTTATTTTGGTTCTTGTTTTAGTAAGAACTGTCTTAGTCATCAGCTGTTTCATATTTTTTTAAGACCCTAGATAAATAACTTCAATAATGAGAAAGATTTTAGAGAAATGTAGCTGTGTCAACAAGAAATGAGTTTCAATTAACTGTTAGTCTAATTATAGCTCATATTTACTACTTTGAATTCAAGTGAGAGGGAACAGGTCTCTAAATTTAAGTTGTACCTATAGTAACTATACAGTAGAATAAAATGGAGAAGTTTAAGTTCCTATTGAAAAGAAATTAATTTTGTTCCAGTATAACAAGCCTTTAGAGTATACTCCTCATTTAAGCAAACTATAATAAACACAAGTAAGAATTACTGTTCTGCTGCATTGATTTCCTATTTATTGCCTTCTCCTCTAAATATTAAACTACTCATCATTTGGGGATTACTGTACTAGATATTGCAATGCAGCAATTTGTATTTAGTATGATTTTACCTCTTATTCCTTCATTAAAAAGTTTTTTTTTTAATTTTTATCATTAAATTACTAGATTCCTAGTCTAGGTACAGAATATGATTTCAGGTTCTGCCACTGACTGTTCTTTGGATATATTTTGCCTTCTCAATTAGGTTTTAGTAACCCTTGTAGCAGAGCTTCCCAGGTGGCACTAGTGGTAAAGAACTTGTCTGCCAATGCAGGAGACATAAGAGACTAGGGTTAGATCCCTGGGTTGAGAAGATCCCCTTGAGGAGGGCCTAACAACCACTCCAGTATTCTTACCTGGAGAAGCCCATGGACAGAAGAGCCTGGCGGGCTTCAGTCCATAGGATCACAAAGATTCAGACACATCTGAAGTGACACACACTTCACACATGCACACAACCCTTGTAGCAAAGGAGGCATGTCTTTCCCTCCACGTACCCTTACCATCTAGCTCAGGCCCCTAAACAATAGATAAACGAGACATGTTTATTGATAATGATTTGGAATTTTCTCAGTGAATATTATAAAAAAGAAGAGTAAGAAAATATAAATAAAATGCATGCAAAATAGCATTAGAATGAAAAGGATCCATATTTGTGAAGCAAGTATAATATACCAGACATTCTAAGTACTTTATGAGGTAGTCATTTATTAGCTTCATATTTCAACGTGGAAGTAAAGACTCAGTGAGGTGAGGTCAGGAAACTAGGTCAGAGTCAGTTTCAGAGCTGCTGAGCCAGATCTTAGGTCTGACTGACTCCAAAGCATGACCTCTTCCATTGAGCCAAATTGCCTCTAATGAGACTAGTAAAACACACAAAGTTATTAATCAGCTATAGTCCAATAGAAAATACAAAGTTTGAAAATAAAGGAAGAAAGTGTAGGGGAAAAAACACAATCTCCGGACAAAACCAGATTTTCCATTTGGTCTGCAAGAACCAGAAGGTGTTTCTTGCTATGGAAGATGGCAATTTCTTTTCTTATTCCAAGGAAAGATAGAGGGGAAAGCAATATGTCACCATACTATCCTAAATTATATGTACACGATTAGACTACCGAAGGACAGGTTTTTAAAAATATTTTAAAATTATTTAAGTGTTTATTTTTGGCTGTGCCAGGTCTTTCATGCTGTGCAGGCTTTTCTCTAGTTGCAGAGAGCAGGGTCTCCTCTCCAGTCGTGGAGCGCGGGCCTCTCATTGTGGTGGCTTCTCTTGTTGCAGAGCACAGGCTCCAAGGCACTCAAGCTTCAGCAGCTGAGGCTCCCGGGAACTAGAGCACAGGGTCAGAGGTTGCCGTGAACGGGCGTGGTCGCTTTGTAGCTTGTGGCATTTTCCCAGATCAGGGGTCGAACCTGTGTCTCCTGCCTTGGAAGGCAGATTCTTTACCTCTGAGCCACCAGGGAAGCCTCATGAAAGCTCTACGAGAAAACCCCATGAGAAATTAAAACTATCTTCACTTTATAGATAAGAAAGCTGAGGCACAGAGAGTTTACTAGTGCAAAGTCTTAAAGCTAGTAACTGCAAGACTCAAGATTCAAAACCGGCATGTTTGCCTTCAGATTCCATACCTCTAACCATCACACCAGCCTCATAATATACCTGAATTTCAGCAAAGTATTTCTCACAATATTTCATGAACACAAAGGTAAAGTGTAAACTGAATCATGAAATAAGGAATCAAGCCTATACTTCTGGATGACTTTTCCTAAAAAAAAAAAAAAAGTTAGTGGATTGAACACAATATGGAAACATGGTCTCCTTTCACATCACAAGCCACTTTCCTTGGTCCTGCTCTGGTCTATAGACATAAAGAAGAATATAAGATGGTCACATTAACTAATCAGATTAAACTGAGGGCAGAAAATACTTGTATTTTAGAATTAGGATCTGTGTTTCAGCTCTACATGGAAAATAGCTGTGAGGTAATACACAAAGATGATAGTTCTTTTGAGGGTTAAAGTCAATGAAATGAGGAATACTTAGCCTGTGTGTTCTCAGACATGCTATCAAGGGAGGCCTCTGGATTTATCTTGATGCTACCTTTGAGTCTTTCTGGTAGAAAGGTCAAGAAGAATATGAGAACATGGGATCAGGAGGAAGCGTTATTAAGGGAGTGACTTATGAGCCCCAACACCAGCATAGAAAAGTGAGGTCCACTTCACATCTCACTCATGAACCAAAGATCTTAATTCTAAGACCTCTGAAGCTCTGAAAATTTCCCATATTTGTTGTTGTTGTTGCTTCCCTCAGTCTCCTTTCTTTGTCACTAGCAGAAAGATCCCCAAACCCTTGAAATCACAAAGGGCCTATGTGATAACCTTTGAAAAGGGCAAGTAAAGGAGAGCCAAGGATACGGCTTCTTGCTCCTCAGACTCCAGCGCAAGACTGACAGGACAATCCCAGGGAACGGAGTGGCTTGCGACAGCGGTCATGTGTGAGCTCTGCCCTCACGCAAGAAAGGAAGGTCTGTGAACTGTCCAGGCTGCAAGGAGCCCCAGGATAAAAGCAGAAAATCTTGATGGGGCTCTAATAATTAGAGTTATTCAGTAAAAGGACAGGAGTGTTTTTAAGATAGTGAGCTTCCTGCAGAGGATGGGTCGAGTTGTAGAAGGGATTTTTATTGAGGAAAAGGAGTTCTTGTAGCTTCTTTTGTGAATCTACTGATTCTCTTATCTATGATTCTATTATCTCTGAGGCATGCAACTAAATAGAGAAAGATTATTTCAAAAAAACTTTCAAGTCCTTTTCATTAATGTATTCATTATATATTAATAAAGTTTCCTGTGGTCTTCCCAGGAGGCGCCAGTTGTAAAGAACCTGCCTGCCAATGCAGGAGACATCAGAAATTTGGGTTCAATCCTTGAGTTGGGAAGATCCCCTGGAGAAGGGAATGGCAACCCACTCCAGTATTCTTGCCAAGAGAATCCCATGGACAGAGGAGCCTGGCAGTCTACAACTCATAGGGCTGCACAGAGTGGGACACGACTGAAGCAACTTAGGACTCATGCAAAGTCTCCTGTCTATTTGCATAACTTTTTACAATAAGGTGTTTTTACAGACTTTACATCCAATATTATCTCCTTTATTTACTAGTCGCATCACTTCAGCCTAGCTTCCCACCACTCTGGTGAACTGATTTCAATAAGTGACTTCTTGTTTTATACAAAAAAAAAAAAATCAACTTTTTAATTCTTATCTCACTAGATTCAACTTCTCTCCAATCCTGCCTTCCATGGTGGCACACAGTTACAGTTACATTCCTGTCTCTCTAACCATTCCTTCTTGATCCCCTAATGCTATTCCAGGCTCTTCTTCCATCTTAAAAAGTTGAGGTTCCTTGGGGGAGAGGGTGGTTTGTCCTTGTTTCTGTTTGTTTATCAAGTTCCAAATTCACCATGGACAATCACATCTAAACCCATGACCTCAGCCAACAGCTAGATGTTTCCCAAATACTCCAGCCAAGTCACTCTCCCTGACCCTCACACCAGTTTTTCCTGCTGTATACTGAGCATCTTCAGTTGCACATCTCACAGGATTTTCAGATCTGGCATGTCTAAGAGAATGAATCATCCAGCTTCCTAATTTCTTCCTTGATCCTCTCAGTGTTTCCAGTGTTTGAATTACAGCATTGTTTTCCAATTTACAAGCCATTAACCTGGAGACTGTTCTGGATCTTTCCCTATTTCACGCTCATAACCGGGCACCAAGTGCTGTTGTTACCTAATCATCTCTCGAACTGGTTCCATAACTCTAATATGGAGCATCTTTTGCTGGACCACTGGAATTACCTCCCACTTCAGACTTTGATTTCATCAGTCCAACTGCCACATCATGGTCTAAAGGGGCTTTCAAAACCACACACCCTGTGGTCCCACTGCTTTGCCACAGTGGCTCACCATTGCTTTCAGGATGAACAAACTTTCCACTAGAGGGTGGATCACCTGAGACTGGTGATTTCCAAAAGTTCTAGCAGTGCTCTTTCCCACCGCTTCTGCCAGGACTCCAGGGAGAAAGAAACAAATGAAACTCGGGGAGGCTCCCTGGCTTCTAGTGATCAGCTAGGTTATATCAATGCCCTTGACTAACCTCTTAGATAGCCCAAACTTCAGCCTCTTTTTCTTTAACAAAAGACAATGAAAAGGATAAATAAGGCTAGGTTTAGGGGCTCCCCTGGTGGCTCAGATGGTAGAGAATCTCCCTGCGATGCAGGAGACCCAGGTTCCATCCCTGGGTTGGGGAGATCCCCTGGAGAAGGAAATGGGAACCCACTCCAATGTTGATGCCTGAAGGATTCTATGGACTAAGGAGCCTGGCGTGATATAGTCCATGGGGTCACAAAGAGTTGGACATGAATGAGCAACTGGCACACTTATAAAGTGAGGTGGGTGAGGTACTTTGGTGATGCAAAATAGAAGCAAAAAGGCAGCGGGGGTTCAATGTGTTCAGTCACTCAATCATGTCTGACTCTTTGTGACCCCATGAACTGTAGTTCACCAGGCTCCTCTGTCCATGGGCTTTCCCAGGCAAGAATACTGGAGTGTATTGCCATTTCCTTCTCCAGGGAGATGTTCAATACACTAGAAAAGAAAGGGAGTATCACAGACCATGATCCCCAACTGCAAGCGGAGTGCAAAACACAGTTCACAAAACCAAGTCACACATCCAGCAATGCCCCAGAAGGGACGTATTGCATGTCACCTGGCAAAGCAAGAAATTCAGAGAAAACACACACACACACACACACACACACACACACACACACCTAAAAGTGGGTAATTTATGGGTTTAAAGAAAACTGCCCAGCAAGTCACCCCAGGCAACAACAGCAAGTTTATACTACAGCTGTCAGTTGAGAGGTCACCGTTAACCTTCTGAGGACAAATATTGTCCTAAGTCAGGACCCTTGGGACAAATCCCATGGCCTATTTGTGAACAGTATGTGAGCTAAAAGAATTTTTACATCTTAAAACTAGAGTAAATGAAACTTCCCTGATGGTCCAGTGGCTAAGACTCTGTGCTCCCAGTGCAGGGGAGGGGGGCAGGTTTGAATCCTGGTCAGGGTGTTAGGTCCCCCATGCCACATTGAGTTCACATGTCTCAACCGAAGATCCTGCATGCTGCAACTAATACTCAGAGCAGCCAAATAAATAAATATGTTTTAGAAAAATAAATAAAACTCGAGTGAAAAACATAACTAAGAAGAATATACAACAGAAGAGCATATGACTGCAAGGCCTAGCACATTCATTGTCTAGTCCTTCACAGGAAAACTTTCCTAAAGCTTATATTCCACTCATATCCAGAGCGGTTTATAGAATGGCATCACTGAAATGAGGTTTTTGAAAATTAAGCTCTTCTATTCAGTTACTAAGTCATGTCCAACCCCATACACTGCAGCACACCATGCTTCCCTGTCCTTCACTGTCACCTGGAGCTTGCTCAAACTCATGTCCATTGAGTCAATGATGCCATCCAACCATCTCATCCTCTGTCACCCTCTTCTCCTCCTGCCCTCAATCTTTCCCATCATCAGGGTCTTTTCCATTGAGTTGGCTCTTTCCACCAGGTGGCCAAAGTGTTAGAGCTTCAGTTTCTGCATCAGTCCTTCCAACAAATATTCAGGGTTGATTTCCCTTAGGATTGACTGGTTTGATCTCCTTGCAGTCTAAGGGACTCTCAAGAGTCTTCTCCAGCACCACAAACTGATGCCACGATTTGAAGGCATCAGTTCTTTGGCACTCAGCCTTCTTTATGGTCCAACTTTCACAACTGTACATAACTACTAGAAAATCATGCTCTTATTACATTTTATGGCCAACCTGGAATTCTCCGTGTTGAAGGTTTAAAATAAGACTCTTTATTTCCTCTATGGATCAAAACTTGCAGACACCTCTATGTCCTAGTGAGGGAAAGCATAACACAGGAAAGGAGGTGATATGGATTTCAGTGACAACAGCAGGACCCATCTTGGATATTAGGCAGCTCACTTAACACTGTTGCATTTTAATTTTCCTAATCTGTCTGCAAAATGGGGATAATGCCTGCTTTACTGTCTTCACAGGTGTGAGGATACAGTGAGATAACAGATGTAGTATGCTTTGCCAAGTTGAAAGGGAGATACACATCGAGGTATTATTATAGATGATGACATCATCAACCCTTAATTATGGGCTACTTTGAAGCAGGGTGAAAGATGGATAAATCAAGCTATTATTAGTGGAACTTTCTACTCCTTTATTCTTCTATCTCTTTCTTCATTAAATCTTTAATAAAACTAAGAAGTATCAGAATTGATTGAGCTTAAAGATTTTTGTCCCTTAATTCAATAAGTTTGTGTATTGTTAATTGTGGATTATGTGCTCAGTACTTTTGAGAGGATGGCAAAGAAGCCATTAATGACCAGAAGACTTCTTTAGAATTAGAGGAGAAAGGATGGAAGAAATCTAGAGAATTAAACAACAAAACAAAAACAAAAACCACTTTACTACTGAAAACTATCTTCTGAAATCTGGTTAGAATGATTTCCATTCAGGAATTAACTTAAGGTTAATCCACCCAGCAATGATACAAACTCAAATACAGTATGATATATATATATACCTATGGCTGATTCATGTTGATGCATGGCAGAAACCAACATAATATTGTAACGTAATTACCCTTCTATTAAATATCAATCAATTAAAACATATATTAATAAGAAAAAAGTTTGTTGTTTTCAGTCACCAAATTTGGGGCTGATTTGTTACATAGCTATAGATTAAACTCTATAAAAAAAAAAAAACTACAAGATTTTGGCCCCAAGGAGGAAGCATTGGCAGTTGATTAGTTGACTACTTATTTCTTCTACCTCTTTCCCACTTTCCTCATTCCCTTTTGAAAGTGGGATTTCCATCTCCTCTTTCTGAGTGCTCAGAACTACTCTTATTGTCAATACTTGTTTTTTCTTAAAGCAATGAGTCCCCAGATCAAGCTACCACAGTTAGGAAGAAAAGTTTCCCCACATTATGGCAGAAACTGAATAGTTATTTTTTTTTAATTGAGATATAATTGACATATAACATTATGTTAATAATAGTTTCAGGTGTACACATAATGATTCAATATTTGTATACATTACCAAATGATCACTACAGTAATCTCTCTTCACATCCATCACCACAGGTAGTTATAAATTTTTTTGTGTGTGTGGTGAGAGCTTTTAAGATCTACTCTCTAGCAATTCTACTCAGATGGACGAAACTGGAGCCCATTATCCAGAGTGAAGTAAGCCAGAAGCAAAAACAACAATACAGTATATTAACGCATATATATGGAATTTAGGAAGACGGTAACGAGAACCCAACATGCGAGACAGCAAAGGGAACGCAGATGTATAGAATAGACTCATGGACTTTGTGGATGAGGGTAAGGGTGGGATGATATGGGAGAAGGGCACTGAAGCATGTTAATTGTCATGTGTCTAATCAATCGCCAGCCCAGGATTGATGCTCGGGACTGGTGCAGCGAGATTTCCCGGGGGGGAGGGAGGAGGGAGGGGGGACCCGGAGGGGAAGCATATGTAAACCCATGGTGATATCATGACAATGTATGGCAAAAACAATTAAAAAAAAAAACAGTATAGCTAACTATAGTCACCATGCTGTAGAGTACATCCCTAGGATTTTGTATTTTATAACTAGAAAAATATACCTTTTGTATGGTTCTTGGTGGAAAGGCAACACACTAGGCACCAAGGAGTGTTAAGGGAGGAAAATGGAGAATTATTTAAGAGCCTTAAGGTAATATACTTCTTATACCAGCAAGAAAGACTTAGAGAAAATGTACATCTGCCCTTGAAGTACTCTAAAGTAAGAATGTGGTTCTATCCATAGATGAAATAGAAGTCAAAATTTCTGACTCAGAAAATTATTCATTCTTTCCTTCTGTAATTATTTATTAATTCCTTCTACATGCCAAGCAATAGGCTAGGCATTGTGGATATAAGCCCATGTAAGTTTGCAGATAACTAAGACTCCATCTATTCTCTCAAATCTCTTATAACTAGTGTTAGAAACAGACAGGTATCCAATTATCTGCTAGGGTGATATAATATGAGCAATAAGAACAATAATATGACCAGAGATGATAGGCATACAGGGAGCTGGTTAATCCAGTCCTGCAGTCTAGGAAGACTTCCTGAAGGAGGGGATGGCTGAGTTCAGTCCTTAGGGAGTAGTAGGAATCAGTTCAGTAAAACCGTGGCAAGAGTATGCCAGGCCAAGCCAAGGCAAAAACACATGCAAAGTCCAGAGAGTTAGAGAATGCGTAGCAAGCTTAGAAGCTTGTGAGCAATTCAGCAAATTAAGCTATGAAGAGATGGAAAGCACTGAGAGATGAGCTAAAAAATTCTGGGAATTTTCAAAGGAACTTCATACAACATAAGAAAGATTTTGAACAATATGAAAACCATTGAAGAGTTTTAAATAGTTTAAATCATATGCAATGTTAAATATATAAATGTGATTGGAAAGCTCAAAACTGAAAAAACTAAATATATGAGAATATTTTATGATAGTGGGTGGGGAAGATGAGGAGGATGTTATGAAAACAAGATCTTAAAGACCAAACCAAAAGGAAAACTGGTGGATTTGGTTACATCAAAATTAAAGATTTATGCTCAAGGAGGGAGCCTATAGGTATAGTGAATGGGGAACCAGAGATTTCTGAAACAGAAGAGGGGATTATATGTAGAGTGTATAAGAAGCTTCTGAAAAGTAGCAAGAGAAATGCAAAGTATCCCATAGAAAAATGGGCAGAAAATAAAAATCATCAACTAGGAGAAAGGAATGTGGAGTGGCTTAACCTCACTAGTAACTGAAGGATTGTATGTTAAAACAACTGTGAGATACCCATCTTCACAATCAGATGGACAAATAAGGATGAGAATAAAAATTTTCTCTCTTTTTCAAGTGTGGTGTCTGACTCTTTGCAACCCTATAGACTGTAGCCTGCCTGCCAGGTTCCCCTGTCTATGGAATTTTCCAGGCAAGAATACTGGAGTGGGTAGCCATTCCCTTCTCCAAGGGATCTTCCTGACCCAGGGATTGAACCCAGGTCTCCTGAATTGCAGGCAGATTCTTTACAGTCTGAGCCACCAGGGAAAATCTTTTTTTTTTTTTAATTGAGATGTAATTGCTTTACAATGTTATGTTAGTTTCTGCTATACAATGAAGTGAATCAGCATGTGTGTGTGTGTGTGTGTGTGCGCGCGCGTGCGTGTGTGTGCATGCGTCCCTTCCTTCTTGGACCTCCCTCCCCACTCCCCATCCCACCCTTCTAGGCCACCACAGAGCAGTGAACTAAGATCCCTGTGCTATACAGCAGGTTCCTACTAACTGTCTATTTTATAGACTGTAGGATGGTGCTGCCATTTTGTCCATCACTCTTGTTAGAACTCAGGGATGTTAAACATGCTAATACCAATGCTAATAGACCAGGGAAATCCTACTTATGGTATACATGTCAGAAGGTTCTGCTTAAGTTCACAGGAGATGTGGATAATCAAGTGACTGATGATTCAATCTTCAGTGGTTTGTGGCAGCAAAGAGTTGGAAGTAGCTATCTATCACCTATCTGTCTAACATAAATGTCTGTATGCTTATCATGGTATTTGATTATGCTTTAGAATATGGAGCAAAGAGAAGAAATTAACTAAATGGATATAACAACATGGAAGATCACAAAAATAAAATAATGAGTAAATAAATATGAAACAGAACAAAGTTTACAGCAAAATTCCATTATTTCTATTTTAAAGTTCCATTAGTATTATTTAACAACACTGCATCTTCCAAGATGCATATTTCTCTAAAGAAGGAAAGTGGAAGGGGAGGAGGACATATATAAAATATAATTAAATATTGCTATCAATAGGAATGGAAGAGAATGCAAGGAAGGATAAAGGTGAAAAATAATAATAAATGATGAAACTTAAAAATAACCAAAATCAAAGCGACTTCCCTGGTGGTCTGGTGGTTAAGACTCTGCACTTCCAATATAGGGGGTGCAGGTTCAATCCCTAGTTGGGGAACTAAGATCTCACATGCCATGGAGCACTCCAAAAAACTAAAAGTAACACCAAACTGAACTGGGTTGAATAGTACCTCTCCAAATTCATGTCTTTCCCAGCACCTCAGTATGTGAGTTTATTTGGAAATAGGGTCACGGCTGATGTAATTAGTTAAGATGAGGTCATACTGAAATATATTGGGCCCTTAACTCAATATGACCGATGTTCTTAAAAGAAGGGACACCGACAGGCACAGAGGGAAGACAAAGTGAAGACACATAGAGAGACTGGAAAAGTGCCTCTACAGAACACAAAGGCCAAGGATTGCCAGCCACTAGCCACCACTAGAGGCTAGGAAGAGACAGGAGGGTCTTCATCAAGAGCCTTCAGAAAGAATATGGCCCGGCTAACACCTTGTTTTCGGATTTCTGGTCTCCGGAACTGTGAAATGATAAAGTTCTATTGTCACCACACTTGTAATATTTAGTTATGACAGCCCTAGCAAACTAAAAAAAATAAAATAAAAATAAATTCCTTCCTAGACCCATGATAATGGCCATGAAGTGATGCATATATGCACCTGAATTACTAGACTAAATAAAGGCTACAGTAGAATTCTTTTTTGTTCTAGAATTAGGGGACAATATTAATACCCAGGTGAGAAGCCAACACAGTGCTAAGATTTGTGCTGCACTGGATTGTTCTTTGCCTGGGCTGTGGTTTGATGTATGCCTTCTCTGTGCTTGTATCAGTGGCACTAGTTGTAAAGAACCCGTCTATCAATGGGAGAGACATGAGGAACACAGGTTGGATCCCTGGGTTGGGAAGATCCCCTGGAGGAAGAACAAGGCAACCCACTCCAGCATTCTTGCCTGGAGAATCCTATGGACAGAGGAGCCTGGCAAGCTGTAGTCCATAGGGCCACACACAGAGTCAGATGTGACTGAAGCAACTTAGCAGCTTGCATGGTTGTGTAAGGGTAGCTATCACAGAAGGGTGCTCCTTGCTCTGTATTTAGAAACACAGCCAGAACTTACTTAATCGGGGTATGAGTAGAAACAAATGTTTAGACAAGTTTGTGTCCATCATTTCTACAAGAGATTCTTGGGTCCCTAACCATGAACTTTATTTCTGCGAACGAGAGTGAAGTCGCTCGGTCATATCCGACTCTTTACAACCCCATGGACTGTAGCCTACGAGGCTTCTCCATCCATGGGATTTTCCAGGAAAGAATAAAGGAGTGGGTTGCCATTTTCTTCTCCAGGGGATCTTCCCGACCCAGGGATTGAAATCAGGTCTTCTGCATTGCAGGCAGACACTTTACCCTCTGAGCCACCAGGGAAGCCCATTTCTGAGAATGGCTACTTTAAATTCTGATGAGGAATAAAAACACTGAAATGGGTTCCAAACCTCAGTTAACTGTTGGTGCCTAAAGAAAGGTTAAATGGTCATCTTAGATTATCCCCTGAAATCTGACTTGTTCTTAAAAAGAATGGACACAAGTGTGCCCAGAAATACTGTAAACATCTTCTCCTCCTTTAAAGTCAGTATTACTTTGACTTTGGAAGCAGAGAGGCTGAGAACGTGTACTTTTTAATACAGAAGGCATTCTCTGTTCTGCTTCCAACCCCTCCCACTGCCTTTCAGATCCAGACCTTAACATTATCAAAAAGTCTCTAAGACATATTCTCTAAAATGTTGGTTCTCAGTTTACATATTACTTTTTTCAGCATTTTTGAGATAAAATTCACAAAGTTGTAAGATCTATATAAGTGTACAGTATCCACTGTGATGTGTACAGTGTGATAATTTGATATAAATAAACGTTATGAAAGAACTTCCCTCATCAAGTTAATTAACACAACCATCACCTCAAACTCCAGAAGATGGTGAGGAGAGCCTAGTGAGTTGCAGTCCATGGGGTCGAGAAGAATTGGACACGACTTGGCGACCAAACAACAACACCTCATCTTTATCCTTTTTCTTTGAGGAAAGCATGTAAGTTCTACTCTCGTAGCAGATTTCAATTATACAGTCCAGTATTATTAACCCTAGTTACCTTAGACTTTATCCATTTTATAGCTGAAAGTATGTACCATTTACAAACCTCTCCCAGACTTCCCTGGTGGTCCAGTGGTTAAGGATCCACCTGTTAATGCAGGGAACATGGGCTGGATCTTTGGTCCAGGAAGAGTCCACATTTCTGGGAACAATTAAGCCCATGTGCCACAAGAAGAGAAGCCACTGCAATGAGAAGGTGGCACACCGCGACGAGAGAAAGAGCAAGAGCAGGAACAAAGATCCAGTGCAGCCAAAAATAAATAAAAATTTAAATATAAATAAAATAAAAAATTTTAAAAACCCTCCTTATTTCCCCCACCCGATGGCTCTCAATTTAGACACTCATAAGAGCCACCATCTGCCTAGTCAAAGTTATGGTTTTTCTAGTAGTCAGATATCAATGTGAGAGTTGTACCACAAAGAAAGCTGAGTGCTGAAGAATTGTTGCTTTTGAACTGTGGTGTTGAAATACTCGAGAGTCCCTTGGACTGCAAGGAGATCCAACCAGTCCATCCTAAAGGAAATCAGTCCTGAATATTCATTGGAAGGACTGATGCTGAAGCTGAAGCTCCAACAATTTGGCCACCTGATATGAAGAACTGGCTCATTGGAAAAGCCCCTGATGCCGGGAAAGATTGAAGGTGGGAGAAGAAGGGGACGACAGAGGATGAGATGGTGGGATGGCATCACCAATTCGATGAACATGACTTTGAGCAAGTTCTGGGAGTTGGTGATGGACAGGGAAGGCTGGCGTGCTGCAGTCCAAGGGGTCGCAAAGAATCGCACATGACTGAGCGACTGAACTGACTGAAGAGTCACTGGGTGATTGTCAAGCCTTGGTTCCTCAGGTTCATGTCCCACCCCACTTCTCCTTCCCCCACCAAAACCCCACTTCTTCTCCAGAGATCTTTAATCAAGAGCTAAATTAAGCCCCCAAAGTTTGCATTTTATTAAACAAAAGAAATAAGTACCTCAGGTAATTCTCATGTAGGTTCTCTGAAAATACTTTGAGAAGCAGTTTTCTAGATTTTCCAATTTTCGTATGCCACCAAACTCATGTGGAATCTTGTGAAAATGCAGATTCTGATTCTCTGTCAGTCTAAAAATGGGATGTGATTTCCAGTATTTTTTTAATAAAATTATTTATTTGAATGTGTTGGGTCTTAGTTGTGGCACACAAGATCCTTGTTGCAGCATGCAGAATCTTTAGCTGTTGCTTTCTGGAACTAGTTTCCTGAACAGGGATCAAATCTAGGGTCCCTACATTGGGAGCACTGAGTCTTAACCACTGGACCACCAGGGAAAGCCAGCCAATATTTCTAAAAGGTTACCAGGTAATGTGACCACAGCTGGTCCATGGACAACACTTGAGGTAGGAAGCTTTTAAAATCTGGTGCCTCAGCAGCATTACAGATCACTTGATCCAGAATCTCTGGGAGCAGCCCACTGGCATCAGAACTTGTCTAAAGTCCCCAGACAATCCCAACAAACAGCTAGGAACTAGGCAACAATGACAGTAGGCACTTGCAGATGGCAAGACCAGCTTCTAACTCACAGACTTCCTCCAAACATAGATATACAGTAACTGATATTTCAAAAAAAAGAGATGATGGATTTCAAAGAAGTGAAATTTAAGAAAAATAAAACCTTGGCATAACCATCATTTTTTTTTAATTGAACAAAATCATTATTTTACACTTGTTCTACAGCCTCAAAGCACACTGGAATTTCTCTCAACTATATTATTTCCAACTAATTAAAAACTACAGTTGTGGATAGACCTTCTTATGTTTTTGCCAATTGACAGAGTTTGTTGTGGTATTTTTCTTCTTTGTGTCTGGATTTAATCCTGATTTCTGAGCCTCATTTTTTACTGGCTGTGTGTGTTATTCGTCCAGTCGTACCTGACCCTTTGTGACCCCATGGATGGTAGCCCACCAATCTCCTCTGTCCTTGGAATTCTCTAGGCAAGAATTTTGGAGTGGATTGCCGTTTCCTTCTCTAGAGATCTTCCTGACCCAGGGATCGAAGCTGTGTCTCCTGAAGTTCCCGCATAGCAAGCAGATTCTTAACTAACTATAGTTGTGAGATGTGGCTGGACAGCCTCTATCCACCCTGGGGAATTAACAGTGATTAGAATGTGAGGGACACTGGGTCAGTCACTTACTCAGTACAGTGTTTACCCAGTTTCCTCCAACTGAGTACGTCATGTCTGACAGGAACTCCCTCTAGCAGCAAATATTCTCATTGTTCCACCCAAACCTGGAATTCTGGTTCTGACTCTATTTTTCTTTTTTCCCCCCTTTTTCTGACCTTTTCCTTTCATACAAGGATTAACAAGGAAACCATTTCTGTCATTAAATTCTGATTTCTAAATCCTCCACCTGCTTCTTCCAGGACGTTTGCTTATAGGAGCCAACCTGATTTTCTTCGGTTTCTGATCATTAAAAGAAATGATGCATATGGAAAGTACCTTGTATCAGACTAGTTCCTCTTAGTGTCAATACTGGTAGTAGTTCAAGAGAAGTCTTCTCTGAGTTGACCAGGAATAGCATTTGGCTCCATAATCAAAATATTTGTCTAAAACAAGGAATTGTTTTAAAATGATGTAAGCCATCAAAATGTTATATTTTAACCTAAAACATTTGTAGGCGCAGCTGACATTCAGTCAGCATGTGTAATTGTTTAAGTTTGAGATTCCTTTCCAATGTGACAGGCATCCATTCTGATTGGTCAGTGTCAAAACCATACCAGCTATTAAAATATTGGGATATAATCCCTCTATATTCATTGATCTTTTGACATAGGATCAAAGTCATTGCTTTGAGTATATGTCTTTTGCTCAGAATTCTGATTCTTTTAAATCATACATATAACATATCAAACTAAATTTCCAGCTTAGTTTCTTTGATGCATAGTGAGAATTAAAAATCATTTAAAAATACAGAGTGTAGATGTCTACAATTTTAAGATTTCCACCCCCAATACTTTAGAATATCCCATCAATGCCTCAGTTAAAAGCAATTTTTAAACCAAGTATTGATAAAGCATTCAATCTAGTTTGTATAGAATCCACCAACTTTCTTTCATACTCTAATATTTATACTGTATGGGTGTGTTGTGTTGTTGTTTAGTAACTAAGTCATGTTTGACTGTTTTGCAACCCCATGGACTACAGCCGGCCAGGCTCCTCTGTTCTTGAGATTTCCAGGCAAGGATACTGATGGGTTGCCATTTCCTCCTCCAGGGGATCTTCCTGACCCAGGAATCGAACCCACATCTCCTGCATTGGCAGCCGGTTCGTTACCTCTGAGCCACCAGGGAAGCCTTCTATGGGTTTACATAATGTAGTTAAATTATGCAATTACAAGAATAAGCATAACTGTGATAAAATGTTTAGGAACAAACAAAGTTGATTCTGGTCAACATAAAATTCAACTTGTTGGAGAAGAAGTTTGCAGCCATACTAGAAATGAACCCACTAGGCCAATGGTTCAGTCTACCAGGGTCACTGATATTAGGTAGACATACATGAAAATGCTGATGCTCATCATTTTTTGACCTGCAAAACTAACAATTCAACTAATATATTTTATAGAATCATGAAAAGCCATTCTAAGTTAAATACATGTCCACCAAGGCAGCTTCTATTATAATATTGAAAGAATAGATATGCTTTTCAACACTGCTTCCTCCTTAAAATCTTTTTAGAAAAAAATCTGTAAATTGCACTTATTAATGGTCCTGTTTCTTCTGCCAAACATGTCACAAAACCTTCCCTCTGACCCCAAAAGAAAAGTTATCTCCTCCAAATGCTGTTGCTAAATAAGCTTGGGAAATACCCCTTACTATACCCATCTAGGAGATTCTTAATACTCATTAGCATATTAAGGGCTCTGAGAAGTCCCGTAACAAGGCCTTGTTTAACTTTGTCTACCTTAGGGTTTCATAAATATATTTGACAAAAGTAGAGCGTTTCATGTGACATCTAATCCTGAACAGCTAATGTTTAATGAAACAAACACACTTTAGTAAACATGACCCAACCAGCATTAAGGAAAGTATTATTCTGTTTTTGCACTAGATTAAACAAATGCCATCTTAATATCTATTTGAAATGGCATAATTTGTGCAGGTGTCCCAAAGCACTATACAAATTTCATTTAGAAGTAATGTTCTCCCCTAGACAATAGAGAAACAAAGGTAAAAAGAAGCGTTTGGTTGTTTGCCAGAACACACACAAGATTGAGACAAACTGGAACCAAAAATCCATGTCTGAACAATGATTTCTAAGCTGTGTTTACAAACAGAACCAAATTGCAAATTGTAACCACTCACCGTTTCTCACCAGAGTAACTATTTACGTTAGATTCTGCCTTGGTAATTGGATTTTCAGGTAATCAGTTTTAACTGGACACATTTGTAAAATCCAAACAAAGATTAATTCTTGGTACTTTTTCCCCACATATATCCCTCTTTAGGGATAGTCAGGAACTAGTCCCTTTTATTAACAGAGCATTTAAGTAGGTAGAAGGGACCCTACCTCTCGTTTAGACATACATCTTATGAGGAGTAAATAATATTTCTTCATCTTATCTTAACATGAAATCAAAGAAAAAGCTGAACTAAAGCAAAAAGTGTGCTCTTTAACCAAGAATAGAAGACCAGACTTTGGAGATTTAGGGACAGAGTTACAATGACCTGTGTACTTGATTGCTGGTGACTTCTATCAATAATTGAGAGCAGAGACTCTATAAAATCCCCGACTGCTACAGAGATTCGAGCATCCACTGTCTTAGCTCAGAAGCTCATTGAAAAAAAAAAAAAACAGACATAAATATATGGCTCTTTGTTGGCACGATTCCGACCTTGAGAGAATGAATCTCAGTCATTTATAAGGCTAAATAGATTTATGTGTTCTGAAGCTTGTCAGAATAATGGGTGTTTCCCAGCATTTGGGAATTGCATGCTACGTGACAGGGGAATAACTTTTACAGCATACCTCCCCACCCCCTCTGCCAGGGTGGGAGGTGGGGAACGGAGACTGGCAACTTAAGAACCAGATTTACAGACTGCGTTGCGCTGTCTACATTAACTTGGGGTACTCTCCCACACCACAGGGCCCCACGGCCTCTGTCACAAACAATATCTGTTCTTTCAGAACACTGTAGTGCTTTACCTCAAGGCCGAACGAGAGTTGTCAAATAGAAATGAAGAGCCTTTTGGCAAAAAAAGTACCCTTAAAATGTTTACCTTCTCATACCTAATGGTTTTAGATCATATCTTATTAGCCTAGGAGACCATTATATAAAGTACAATTAAGATCTCCTTGACATTTTTCTAGGAGTTCCAATTCAGCTTCACTAATGGCTATAACTTCACTGCTTTTTTTTTTTAATTTAATACCATACGGCATTGGAAATGCCGTTTACAGTAATGTGGGCTACCCAGGGTGCACTCACAGTAATTACACAGAATGTCAACAGCCTCTCAAGCTGGGTCCTGTGTTGATTGCTGCTTATGACATTCGCATTTGGTCAACTTGTTGGAATTACACCTCTGCCTGCAGGTCCCTGACCCTCCATGACTTCAAAAAGTGTTCTCCAAACTTTTAGTTTGATCTCAGCTATTGAGTTTCACATTCCCCAGATTATAGAGAGAAAGGAGAGCTAGGCCTAAGAACAGAAGAATTGTTCCCATGGTCTATATCCCACTTATACCGTCAGTAGCTTTTGTTCTAGAAACACGTACTAAATGCCTATTTCAAGTATGTATGTATGTATGTATGTACGTATGTGTTAGTTACTCAGTCATGTCCAACTCTTTGTGACCCCCATGACCCGCTAGGCTCCTCTCTCCACGGAATTCTCCAGGCAAGAATACTGAAGTGGATAGCCATTCCTTCCTCCAGGGTATCTTCTTGACCTAGAGATCAAACCCAGGTCTTCTCCATTGCAGACAGACTCTTTCCTGTCTGAGCCACCAGGGTATACTCAGCCTTGTTTGGACACTGAGGACACACACTCTTGTGTGTGTGCAGGTAAGAAAGCTCAGAAACCTCTCTATACCCACAAAAGATTTCCTCACAGAAAAGAAATCCCACAGGAGTTAACACTTGGAGCCATAGAGTTTTGTTTCATACCCCTCTTTTCCTTTTTCCCTTTACATGTTTTCCTCTGTGGGTCCATCGCATGCAGACCTCTGGTTATCAATAGGCTCTATGTGGTTCACAGTTCAGTAAATAAACAGCTCAAATTTATATAGTATCTATGCTGAAAAGGACTGTTATAACCTCTTATGTGTACCAATCCCTTTCATCCCCACAACATAGCCATAAGCCACATTATCATCTCCATTTTACAGACAAGTACACTGATGCACCGAGAGATTTATTTTGGATATTTCACACAGCTGGCAAGCAGGGAGTATGAACTTTGAACTTTGGTTATTTGTAGTGAAAGAGCTTGATACCACTCTGCCATTCAAGGGAAGTCCTGATAAAATATCAGTATGGTAAATTAAACAATATAGTCCCCAGAAGATGATTAATGCATGTCATAAAAACATATGGCTGAAATGAAGAGGGTCAGGATAGGACCAGAACAAAGGCTTTTCTCTTAGTCATCCTGCCTTAAGCACCTATGCATCAATTCCTGTGTAAAGAGGCATGGGATGGGGTTAAACAAGAACAGCCTTATACGTGATTCATCATTTGTTTTAAAGGTACTAAATACTGAGGTTAACTGCTTAGTGTGATGTATAGTTGATCCTGTGTGAGAGTTTCATTCAGTTAAACTACCCACTTATGTTCTATTTATAAATTCCAGAAATATAGGAACTTCTTCCAGTGTTATTAAAGTAGAAGACTGAACAGGTAAGGTGTGCCACATCTAACCACTACCAGGGCTCCAGGGAGGGAAGGGGGGCGACTAGGAAAGCTTCTCACAGAATCAGATTGAATCAGGCTCATTCAGGTATAGAAGGACTCCATTTTATAACTGATTTTGAAGCTGGGCATTAAATTAAAAATAGGAAGCCAGAAGTGGGCCTGAATTATATTATTCTCTTAGTAGACTAAGGAGAGACTGCACCTTTGGAAATGCCTGCCAGGAGTTTTTCCTGGGACATTCATTATTTTTCATTCCATTCTGAATCTGGAAAGAGGCAGGTTACCTGCTCAGGTTAACGTGAGATCTCAAAAAGTGCTAAATTAGGTGCTGGAAGTGTTAAACTATTGATTAAAGAGATTCCCTGCTTGTTACCCAAGGATTACCTCATTCTCAACTCCAGAATTGCTGGGGTTAGATTTTCTTTTGACAGTATCCATCGTATTTTTTTACTTGCTTGACTGGTTAAAGAACAGGTTTGGTCTTGTCACTAGATTTCTTCATGGTTAAAATGTGAAAACTGTAAAACAGTTGTGCTTTTTGAATGGGCTCTTATTAAGCTCTCATTGTCTTTCAATAAAATTTATTATAGCTATTTGTGTTCCTTTAAAGCTATTTGATTACCTTTTTCTCCAACTACAAATTCATTTGAGTCTAGCTAAAATAAGCTTCGGTGTTTACTTATGACTCTCCTGGCCATTTAGCTGTTTTTTTTGTTTGTTTGTTTTTCCTTTTTGGTCATGATTTAGGAATTATCATGCTTCAAGTTACTGATTATAAAACTTCTGTACATTTTCAAAATTGAGATGGTTAGAAAGCTTAATTTTTATCAATATATTTAAAAGTCATAGATACATAAAAAGATAAACACTTCAAAATTTTCTTTTGCCATGTATTTATATGAAAGTGTCTTTTTACTATTTTTTATTATACTTTATGCCAGCAGGTTGGACAATATCTGTGCTGAACATTGAATTTTTAAAGCTTTAGTGCAACCGCTGAAACTTTCTATAAGCTATTATAACGTGGTTATATTTACAGTATTAAAATAATTAAAATGTAAAGTCTTATTATGGATGAAACAGATAAAGTAAAATATTACCTTAAAATATTCGTTCAAATGAGATGAATTAACTGAAACTTGTTGTTGCATTTTACTCTTGAGTACATGACAGAGTACATAGAACAGATAAGAAAATTTAATTTCATAGCATCACTGAGATGTGCTATAATAGCATTCATGATGAGAAAATGACAGTAAAAAGGCATATTTCTCTAAAGTGGTATATACAGAATGGTGAAAAAACAGTTCCTACTGTGAGCTGCTGCTGCTGCTGCTGTGCAGTTACTGAGTTGTGTCCGACTCTTTTTGACCCCAGGGACTGTAACCCACCAGGCTCCTCTGTCTATGGGATTTCCTAGACAAAAATATTGGAGTGGGTAGCTATGTCCTTCTCCAGGGGATCTTACTGACTCAGGGATCAAACCTGTATCTCCGGCTTGGCAGGCAGATTCTTTACCACTGATTTACCAAACTGTAAAGCACAAGGAACTATACTTAATATCCTGTGATAAATCAAAATGGAAAAGGATATGAATAAAGACATAGAGTCACTTGGTTGTACAATGGTAATCAACATTTTAATTTGACTGTATTTCCATAAAAATATTTTTTAAAAGGTATGTTTCTCAAAAGAAAGATCTAAAATTGTATGCTTAAAGTTATGCACCTGTTTTGTTTGTCAAAACTTGCTGGCCTGTACAGTTAAGATCCATGCATTTCATTATACATAAATTATTTCTCAAAAAAATTATGCATTGTTTTGAAATTTATGAGAGGGTGGGTAGGATTACACTGATATGAATTTTAGCAAAATTTTTAATTTTATTTTTTAAAATAATATACAATAAAACTGTTTTATGCCATCGTATGAATCTTAACACATGGATAGATTCATGGAATCACTACCACAATCAGGATACAGAGCAGTTTCATCATCTCCTCAAAACTCCTTTATTTTACCCATTTGTAATCACAGTTTCCCCCCATCTTTAACCTTTTCAATCACTTATCTATTCTCTCTTCCTATAGTTTTGACTTTGGGATGTCATATACATGGAATCAAACAGTATGTAATCTCTTGAGACTTGATTTTTTCATTCATTGTAATGCTGCTGAAATTCAATTTCTTCTGTGTTTCTTTCATTCATTCCTTTTGTATTGCCATGTACTATTCCATTGCATGGATGTGTACTATCCTTCATCTATTGAAACATCTGAAGGACATTTGGATTCTTTAAAATTTGGGGAAATTCAAAACAGGACAATTATTAACAGTTGTGTACAGGTTTTTGTGTAACCATAAAATTTGATGTCTTTAGATTTTAACTCACACCTATGGGTGGGATTGCTATAACAGGTCACACATGTATTAAATTATATAAGAAATTGAAAATGGCCATTCCATTTTTGTATTTCCACCACTTACAGTTGCTCTGCATCCTTGCCAGTGCTTGCTTTGTTTTTTTTTTAAACTTCAGTATTATAATAGGTATGCAGTGGTTAACTCAGTCTTTTCATTTGTGTCCCCCTAACAGTAATGATCTTGAACATTATCGAGGACTGTAAAGGGTTTGAGATGTTATCACATTTGCATATTAACCTACCAGAGTTTCATGAATGCTGACCAAAGGCATGAGACTCCTGGGTTGGAGACAAAGGAGCTAATTAAGGTAAGGGCTGCAAACTTTTAGCTCTAAGAGAAAATTTCAATTATAGCCTTATGAGAATATTTAAAATTAAAAGTGCTTGCTTGTTGTAAATGTTTCCAACTAAGACTCCTCAAGTTGTTTAGGGCAGGTGGCCCTGGTGGGAACAGACACCCCAAAATTCTGCTGGATCAACATCAGAAGTCGGACCAGAGGAATTTGCCGGGATGAGAGAGTGCCCTTCTGAGGATTCATTGTAGCAATTGGCCCTGACAATTCTGAATCACCAGAGTGACTTCTCCTGTGCTCAGCTAGTCTTTCCTTTTCTTTGCTATGTGATGGCCATCATTTCCTTCTTTCCTGCTCAGGGTCCCTGTAGAAGTATCCTTTGATGTAGAGATGCTACTGCCACTGACCGCATCAGTCATGTTGCCTATGCCTTCAGAATAATCTCTCACCAGATGTCCACACTAGAGCTACCTGCAGTGTCTGTCCTGAAGCTTTTCATGTCCATGACATTGATTTCTTGGTAAGGCTGGCTTGTCTTCCAGAGTCCCCAGCAACATCTTTCATCATTGCCCACGCTGCTAGTACTGGGTTGCCACTTTGCACTCTTAATATTCCTAGCAAATTTTAGTAAATCCCTTTCCATTTATTTTGTTTTCATTGATTTTGTGTTCTTTTTATTGCCACACCATTGTCAAGTATTCTTTAGAAACAAGGTCATATATCTGAGTGGCAGGTGGGGGTAGCCACCAGGGAAGCTAGATATACACATTTATATTCTCAAGGTTAGTTACACCTCACATTTCTATTAGGAAGTCAGTAATAGGCTTCCTGGTGGCTCAGACAGTAAGGAATCCGGAGACCTGGGTTCAATCCCTGGGTGGGGAAGATCTCTTGGAGAAGGGAATGGCATCCCAATCCAGTATTCTTGCCTCAAGAATTTCATGGACGGAGGAGCCTGGCAGGCTACAGTCCATGAGGTCTCAAGGAGTTGGACATGACTGAGCAGCTAACTTTTCAACATTCTCAATAGACTTGCTTCTTATATTTTTTAAATAATATAAACTAATATTTATTTCACATGTCCTGTGTAAAAGGCATCATCTCATTTAATACTCTCAACCCCAGGTAGGAGGTATTTTTGTTGTCAGATTTACAGATGAAAGAACTGGCGTCCCAAGAGGTTAAAGACTTCATGATCACAGACCAAGGGTGACAAAGCTGAATTTCCATCTCCAGTTGTCTGCCTCCAAAGCCTGCAATGTGAAGCCCCACCCTCTCTCAGGCCACTAGAAGAATTCATATCACAGTTACACACAAAGTCTGTAAGGTCCTCGAGATTGATTTAATTTTATTTTAAATGTTGTTTTAAAATTGGCATCATTGTGTTTAATTACATAGACTAGGCTCAGCTTAGTCATTCTCACATTCTCAACTTGTGTTCTTAGGCAGAACAAAATTTTGTTAAAGAAAATATTGCATAAGGAAGTTCATATGGCAAAATTATATAAGATGTGTTCTTCCCAGGGTTTTATATCCAACTTGCCCCCATTTTGTTTAAATATGCTGGAAAAATGCTGTCTTAGCTGAAACAAAATCACTCTTAAAAAAAAAATCAGAGACAAATCCAGATAACTTGTAAAGCATCATTTCTTTTTAGACTACAAGCAGAAATCTCAGGTCAACCAGAAATGCTTCACTCTGGAGTCCCTGTGGGGACATTCTGCATTGTGGGACATGGAGGGGACTGCTGCCCCCTTTAAGCTGAACCAGGAAATGGGAAGTTCCACTGCCCACATCTGCAAATCTTCTGTCTTGTTGTTTGGCAATCCATGTGTTGGTCATTCACTTCAAGGATTTCTTAAAGAGTATTTATTCCCAAAATAGAGATGCGGAAGTCCACCTTTACCACTGGGCAATAATTTCAGCTCCTGTTAACTTTCCCACAGGAGTAAAACTGATCAATGTCACTGTTGTTGAAGTTATACAAGTGAACCAACTACAGAGTGGAATTTCCCCCCAGCACCCTCCCTCTTGTTTTCATGTACTTTGTAACCTGAGGAGAAGTTTCCATGAGGAAGCAAAGTCTATGTTGAGGTTACTGGGTGATGTATGGAAGATCTCAAGCACAGAAGGTGCCTTTAGAGTGCCAAAAGGAATAAAACTCTGTTGTGTCCACGATTGACCTGTGTAAGCAGAATGCGAAATGTTTTCCTTTGCAGAGGCGTTGGCGAGGTTCCTTCTCTCACGTGAGTATCTGACAAGACGCCCACTGTTCTCCATTCTAACATCCCCATGGTGATAGAACTACCTAAATAACGCTGCCCATGAGGGATTTTCATCCACTGGCAATGATATTCATTCATGATTGTGTGAGCAGCATTTCTTTTTTTTTGCTTTACTTAGGAAAACATTTCCTACTATATTGATGCCTGCCTAAAGCTAAGCCAAACAGAAAATGGAGAAATGAGTTAATTATCTAGTTATTCTGATTAGTATTTAGATTATTTGAAGCAAAAGTGAGTTTTCCTTTACTTTTTCCAGAGTATTTCTTCAAAGCCATGTAACTTTGCATATGTAGTTATATCTTCAGATATAGCTGTTGAAGCTTTTCTGTTGAAGCTTTTCTCCCCTGTTTCTTCTTTACTCAAGATTATTTTTTAATCTTCCTCATTTCAATTTTATTGTGGAAATCAGTATAATCATGAAAATACTTCTGAACCACACCATTTAACAGAATTGGATCAAGAAAAATATTTTACTTGGAAGTGTTGAACTTGTCAGATGATATTTACATTTTATTTACTTTCCGAGAGAAATACCTGAGACCTAAATTGAGACCTAACTTTGAAGGTCTTGCTTTAAGTACTGGTGCTTCACCTCTGGGGCCCACTTGGTTCCAAACTGAGGAGAAATTTGTGATCATAAGCACAATCTACCTCCTGGATCCCCACATGCATCCCATAAGGGACTTTTTCCTTCTCCTCTGTATGAGGTGAAATTGCATTGGCAGGACTCATGAGGGCTCTAAGGTGAAATATTGGATCCTTCGTTTGTCTTGAATAAGTACCGTGTACTGGGTTCAGTCCCCTACATGGAAAAATAAAGGTTAGCTGAATGAATTGTGGTGTTGGAGAAGACTCTTGAGAGCCCCTTGGACTTCAGGGAGATCAAACTAGTCAAACTTAAAGGAAATCAACCCTGAATATTCACTGAAAGGACTGATGCTGAAGTTGAAATTCCAATATTTTGGCCACCTGATGCAAAGAGCCAACTCATTGGAAAAGACCCTGATACTGGGAAAGATTGAAGGCAAGAGGAAAAGGGGGTGACAGAGGATGAGATGGTTAGATTGCATCACTGGCTCAACGGACATAAGTTTGAACAAACTCTGAGAGATAGTGAAGAACAGGGAAGCCTGGCCTGCTGCAGTTCATGGGGTTTCAAGCAGTTGTGCATGACTGAGCAAATGAACAACAAAAACAAAGCCACAAATGAAACAATCATTCATTTATTTAAATGTGAATTTTTTTCACATGTTAGATTTTGCCTGTTGGCATTTTTAGCCTCAGATGAATGGTTATGTCATTGAATGGAAGCTGTCGTCCCTACTGGGAGCTAAGAGTTACAGCCATATGAGGAATAGCACCACTTAACAGCGAGTGGGCCCTCCAGGGCACCTGGCTCAGTGCTACATGCTTTCCACATAATCATTTTGTCCATACAAACAACCCACAAAAGCTGAAGTCCTATCATTACCCTCTTTTGCAGAAGAGTCACTTGAATCACAGTGAGGGGTTTATGTTCTAAGCACTCAGTAAATTTGGTCAGTGGAGAAAGTGAAACAGAAGGCAAATGGAAGCAAGGTGCTTTGAGTTACTTACTGGTATATGGGAGGCATATTATACTCACTGCTTGATTGAAACCAAATGAATACCTAGAGGGAGGAACTTTAACCCTCTTTTAGGCAGGAAGAAAGACCAAGGTTCTGGGGAATCAAACCATTTTCTGAATATACATAGCTAGAAAATGAAAGTTAACAAGAGAAATCCAGGACCCCTCAGAATCTGCCTATTTAAGACAAATAAGGGATCCAGTGAGCGGCACCCCAGTGCCTGGTATGCAATTTCACCTTCTACATAGGAAGGAAAAAGGCCCTGGGTGATGGCTCTGGGCATCTGGGAGTGGTTCCTGATTGCTAGGGTAATAGACTTTGCTTGTGATCATAAATTGTTCCTCTGATTAGAACTAAGCCAGAAATGGAGATAAAGCATAACTGGCTGCTATAACAATACACAATAAATGGGGGTGGGGAGGGGCTTAAACCACAGAAACTTACGGTCTCACAGTTCTGGAGGCTAGGAAACCAAAGTCAGAGTGTCTGCAGGGTTGGTTTCTTCTGAGGCTGTGATGGAAAAGACTCTACAAGGCCTCTCTCTTCAGTTTGCCCACGGCCATCTTCTCCTTATATCTCTCCAAATTGTCCTTCCTTTACCCATGTCTGCTTCTGTGTCCAGATTTCCTCCTTTTACAATTCTTTATAAAAGGATAATGTTCATAAGGGGCTTCCCAGGTGGCGCTCGTGGCAAAGAATTCACCTGCCAGTGAGGGAGACATAGAGATGAGAGTTTGACCCCTGGGTCAGGAAGATCCCCTGGAGGAGGGCATGGCAACCCACTCCAGTATTCTTGCCTGGAGAATCCCATGGACAGAGGAGCCTGGCGGGCTAAAGTCCATAGGGATGCAAAGACTTGGACACAACTGAAGATACTTGAAGGAATGAAAACAAGAGAAAAAGACAGAGAGAGTGCCTGGCTCCAAACACCATCGCATATGATACTGAATTGCTCTCTTAGCTGAGAGAAACATCTTCCCAGTGTAGGAGACCCCAGGAAGGAAAAGGACATCTTGCTAGGGTTCCCTCCTCCCAGGTTTCATGTCGCAGTGGTTAACAAGCTTCCAGGCCCTGAAGCAACACTGAGGTGAGTTTCTACTGAACTCGGAGGGGCCCTGCTGCTCTGCTGCTTAAGTTGGAAGATGTGAACTGGTTTCTCCCTCTTCTGTTCTTCAGATCCAGCCCTGGAGCCACTGGCTTCTGCACCCTGCTTATCTTTGGAATAGCTATAAGCTGTGACTCTTCTCCCTTTAGAACCTTGGCCTTCACTTTCTGCCTCATCAGCATGCACGATAAAATGTAATTTTGATCTCCATCTGATCTACTGATGTGGGACACCAGGCAGGATCTGGGAGACATCTATAGTACAAAGATATTCAGGTGCAGATTTATCTGGAAATATTTTCACTGGCCAAGGACTGTGTTCTCTGTAATAAGATTCTGAGAGCTCAGAAGAAAGAAAAGATAAGAAAGATTTCTGAGGTCAAATTGGTGGTAAATATCACATTGGTATCTCTGCTGATAACACACTTGCTGCTTATTATGAGATGTGTGCTAAAAATGGTGACTGGGTGAGGAACTGAGAGAAAATTGGAAACTGCTAAAATGATTAAAGGGTTGGTGGGGTTTTTTTGTTGTTTTTTGGTTTTTTTTTTTTTTGCACACATGAGTGCCCACATGTGCACGAGAGCAGGAGAGTGAGAGAGATAAGAGGAACCTTTTAGAAGTATTTTTGACACACCCATGGCCTGCTCCTATTAATAGAATGCACAAAGGTGAAATTAAGTCAACAAAACCTCCTGAGAATCTTTCACACCAGAAAATCATGATCTATATTTATTCCTAGATCCAAGAAGCCATAGTTATTAAAAGTTGAGGATTTCCACTTAGTGGGAACCCAGTTAAAGATTCCCAAACCTCCCAAATTCTGACTTCTCTCACCTACCTGATAATCCCTTTCTAGACATGGTGTCCTTCCCATCTGGAGATCCACCTCCCCCTGGTGATAGACAGAAGAATAAACTTTATCTTCCATACGATATCCATTCCTGACTCTAAGGGTGAGGACTGACCCTTGTCCGTCCCAAATGAAAAACCATGCCAGAGCACAACCTGATAACCTCAACATTCACATGAGCGATGTCCAACAACAGTCACGATCAGACTGATATCTCATAATCTCAGTGTCTTTTTTTATCATTCTCAGTGTTCCTGTGGGTATGGATTGTACCCATTTGGTTGTTGGCTTTATAAACCTTGGGATATAAAGCCTGCTACATGCCTTAGAAAGGATAGAAATATGTTCAGATTTAGATGTGAAGGGCTCACAGACCAGGTGCTGAAGCCCACAGGACTCAATCTACCAGGTGTCAGAATCTATTGTGGATGAAAAATATTACCTGTCATATCCATAAACAAAGGAAGTTTCTTAGACATTGAACCAGCAAGCACTGCAGCTGCCCCTGACTGTGCACCCTGAGGGGATTCAGGATGGAAAAGAAACAGGATACTCATCCTACATAGTTAAGGGACATGTCAAAGGAATTATTTCAGTAAGCCTAGACTCTTGCATCTTCCCATGAGTAGAAACACACTAAATCAATTAGTTTGAGATGTCTGATTTTCTTTAACTAACAGTAGTCTTCTGATGTCCTGGCCACTTGTTTTTGCTTGTAAAACCTCTATATATCCTCTTTCCTCCTTTACTTCTTTGGAGAAGTCCCTCAGAGCTATCTGAGAGGCTATCTTCCAGGCTTAAGTCCTCAGAAAATTTGCTGAATAGAACACAATTCTCAACTTATAAAATTGTGCTTTTTTTTTTTTTAGTCAACACCACATCACTCTCATTCTCTCATCATCACTCTCATTCTCCTGTCTCTTGATCATCCACAGCTATCAGCAATGACCAGAAGAGAGAGTACAATTTGTGTGCCTGCTGCTAAGTCTCTTCAGTCATGTCCAACTCTTTGCAACCCCAGGGACTGTAGATCACCAGGCTCCTATGTCCAAGAGATTCTCCAGGCAGGAATATTGGAGTGGGTTGCCATGGCCTGCTCCAGGGGGTCTTTCCTAGCCAGGGATTGAACCCAGGTCTCCTGCATCGTAGAAAGATTCTTTTGCAGGCAGCCCCAAATCATTCTTCTTCAGGTCTTTCCACATTTAAATCAGCTTATTTTCACGTGTAAGTTTTCAGAATCTCATGACAGAGCATCAAGATACAGGGTTTACTCTTTCAGTCATTTGTTTTAATGCAGTTATTTAAAATAACTATTTCTATTTTTTTATACAGTACATATAAATACATATTTATCCTCCTTGAAAGATGATTCCTATATCTGTATAGGGTATTTTTTTTCCTTTCTAATGATTAACTTATGTTTTAACAGTTTTGAAAATACTGAATTGATTCAGAAAGAGGAACATTGTCTCAACTTTTTTATCAATAGAGTAAAAATATTTTGCTCTGTTTACCCAGTTCTTCATATTCCAATAGCTTTTAATCTAAGTCATGGGATTCCTGGTGGCTCAGACTGTAAAGAATATGACTGCAGTGCAGGAGACCCAAGTTTGATCCCTGGGTCAGGAAGATCCCCTGGAAAATGAAATGACAACCCACTCCAGTATTCTTGCCTGGAGAATCCCATGGACAGAGGAGCCTGGTGGATTACAGTCCATGGGGTCACAAAAAGTCGAACATGACTGAGCAATAACACTTTCACACTTTTAGACTCTCTAATAAGGCAAGAGCATATGAGAAAGCTGTGAGGTGTTCAACGTATAGCAATAAGAAATAGTGACATAACTGGTAATTTGCTAAACTGTGGTTCATGGGGTTTCTATGATGTGTTTCTGTGTCTTATCTGTTTATTGATCTTGTCTCCATACACATAATCTCAGGAGGTTTGGGGCTGTGATTTATTATGCATTAAAGAAACTAATCCACTGTTGGTACAAAAAGAATGTACATGCGTTTTCATGTGTATATTTTACCTAGCCAATAGAAAAGAACCTGGTTTTGGATGGAATGATATTATTTACAAAGCAATCATGTATTAGATTTTCCTAAGGAATATTTTTGATAACAAGCACCACTCTAGATCTGGGCACACAGCCCTGAAGATGCATAAAAAGAAAGCCAGTCTTGGCATAAGTTATGGTGAGCTGTAAGTATTGAACAAAAGCAAAACTTACAAGTAATAACCATTCAACAAAATACAAAATGTAGGGAAACATCCACTAACTTCCCAGACAAAAATGTAAGGATTTGAGAAAAGAAGACATTTGAATGTCTTTTGAGTCAGATTCTTCTATAGAAATGGAGTATGGAGAATTCAGAATATTTACATAGTAAGGCACAGATTTCTTTATATCTTGGGTCAAATAATAGCCCATAATACTTATTATATATTAGGGAGGAAGGTGGGAGGGGGGTTATGGAAGGGGAACACATGTATGCCCATGGCGGATTCATGTCAATGTATGGCAAAACCAACACGATAATGTAAAGAAAATTAAATAAATTTAAATAAATAAATAAATAAAATTTAAAAAAAACTTATTATAACCAGGGCATTTTATCTATCAAAGGATCAACACAAGGATTAAAGGAATTGTAACAAGTTCATATTTTAAAAATCATAAAACTTAATAAAGTTTAAATTAATGCCATGTGAAAAGTAACAATGAGTCAACATTTACATCTGTTTATATCATGGTGGCAATCCACACTAGGGGGGCATCTAAAGGAACAGCAGAAACAGCAGTGGAATAGGAACTTATTACCATGATACCCACCTCCCTTTCCTCTATACTTTATTCCTAAACAGAGTCACCATCATTTAATCAGCGAACTAGCTCCATCGCTTACTAATGGCAAGCCTGACATTGCTTACTTTTTAGGCATTGCCTTTAATAGTACATAGGAGCAAGGCACCTCTATAGAATATGAAGCTGTAAGAAAGAAATTTGGAGTTAGATGAACAAGAAAAGGTCTGTATCCAGGAATGAGACCCCCAGATAAGCCTGAGATTTCATTGCAACACTATTTACAACAACCAAGACATGGAAGCAACCTAAATGTCCATTGACAGATGAATGGATAAAGAGGGTGTGAGATATATATATATATATATATATTCCATTATATATATATATGATATATATTCCATCAAATAAACACATATACGTGATTTATATATATTTCATTGTGTATATATATATATATATATATAAAAATATTCCAATGTATGTGTGTGTATATATATAATGGCTATTACTCAGCCATAAAAAAGAATGAAACAATGCCATTTGCAACAACACAGATGTACCTAGAGATTATTGTACTCAGTGAAGTAAGCCAGATAGAGAAAGAAAAACATCATATGATATCGCCTATATGTGCAATCTAAAAAAAAATGATACAGATGTATAGAACAGATTCATGGACTCTGTGGAAGAGGGCAAGAGTGGGATGATATGGGAGAATGGCATTGAAACATGTTAATTATCATATGTGAAATCAATCGCCAGCCCAGGGTTGATGCTCGGGGCTGGTGCACTGAGATGACCCAGGGGGAGGGAATCGGGAGGGAGGAGGGAAGGGGGTTCTGGAGGGGGAACATATGTAAACCCATGGCGGTTTCATGTCAATGTATGGTAAAACCAACACAATAAAGTAAAGAAAATTAAAAAATAAAATAAAATAAAATAAATAAGTTTTAAAAAATGATACAGATGAACTTATTAACAAAACAGAAAAAGGCCCATAGATAAAACAAACTTATGGTTGCCAAAGGGGAAAGTGCTGGGTGGAATAAGTTAAGAGCTGGGGAGTGAACCTGTGCGTACTACCACATGCACACATGTATCCTGCTGCTGCTGCTTAGTCAGTTCAGACGTGTCCAACTCTGTGTGACCCCATGGACTGTAGCCCACCAGACTCCTCTGTCCATGGAATTCTCCAGGCAAGAATACTGGAGTGGGTTACCATGCCCTCCTCCTCCAGGGGATCTTCCCAACCCAAGGGATCGAACCCGGGTCTTCTGTATTGCATGCAGATTCTTTACCACTGAGCCACCAGGGAAGCCCCATACATATATACTACTACTATATAAAATTGATAACCAATAAGGACCTACTATTTCGTGCCAGGAACTCTACTCAATATTTTATGATAATCTGTATGAGAAAAGAATCTGAAAAAGAATATGTATATGTGTGTGTACTTTTTTTTTAGTCACTCAGTTCTGTCTGTTTGTGACCTCATCAGGTTCCTCTGCCATGGAATTCTCCAGGCAAGAATACTGGAGTGAGTGCCCATTACCTTCTTCAGGGGATCTTCCCGACCCAGGGACTGAACTCAGGTCTCCTGCATTGCAGGCAGATTCTTTACTGTCTGAGCAACCCGGGAAGCCTGCGGGTGTGTATATATATATGTATAACTTATATATGTGTATATGAATCACTTTGCTGTTCACCTAAAACTAACACAACATTGTAAATCAACTATACTTCAATTTAAAAAAAAAAGCTAAAAAACCAAAGAAACCAAATGGAATTTAAATCTGGCTTGTGAAACACTCTTTGGAGAAGTTCCTTAAGACTACGGAGGTTCCAGGGACACCATCCAAAGACTCCTGTGTCACTGCCCCATGCTTGGTGTCCCCCAGCAGGTCCTCAGTAACAGGATCCTGCCCTAAGTGAAGCGTGTACATTTCTGTGATAAAATGAGTTTCTATGTCTGAGTGCACACCCACTAAAAGAAAATCAGAAATGTGTGTGACAAAGGTAGGAAAATTGTATTTAAAAACTGGAGATTTTTAAATTGGCCTGAAAATGAAAACCATGGGCCACCAAGATTAGATATCTAAGGAGATAATCATCACTTATTTTAATGCTTCTGGAGTTTATTTTAACTTAATTCCTACCTAAAGCCACTTGGAATTCACTTCAGGTGGCACTCTTTTTATATAAGCCACAGGAGATCCCAAAAGAGTAAGAAATTAGAAAGGAAATGCTGTGTATATTGAGGAATGTCCTATACAGGGAGAAGTCATCTACTCACCACACACACCATTAATCAGGACTACATTAAAACACTGTGTTCACTTGAAGGTCTCATCAATGAGATGTAACTTGGAAGACAGTGTAGTTGATTTTTACAAAAACAAAATCCTGGTGAATAAAAACCAACTTTATAGTTCTCAACTACCATGGGAGCCTGAAAAAGAATGGAGGATATAAATTATTTTGATGTTGCTCTGTTCACTGAAAGATAATTAAGTCAATGCAGTTTAAAAAATAATACAAAAAAAGAAAGGCTATGCCTTAGAGAGAATATACTTGATTAATACTTGTGAAATTTGGGGCTTTTAATAAAGAAACTTATTCTTTAGAGGCTATTTAGGAAAAAGCTACTCAGCTGATGTTTTGGATGGTTTTCATATACTTGTAATTTAGGAGAGTTGGTGGACAAGATGACCTCTTGAGTTATTTCCAACCCATATGACAAGTAAATTTTAAATTTATTATAAAATACCAGAGGAAATACAAACATATGCAAATGCCCAGCTGGCCCTCATAAACTCATTAATACAAAGCAAAATTATGGCTTAATATTGCTAATTTATTTTAATAGGACTACTTATGGAAGATGTATTACTGTATAAGGTTTAAATGGCCTGCTTGGCATGCATACTTAATAACCTAGGGAAAATCCGACCACAGTCAATCTCAACTGATTTGGATGTTGATGCTATCATTTGAGTGGGTATGTTGCAAACGCATATTTGAAATCAAGAGGGTTTGCAAAAAAAATAGAGGATGACTGAATATGCTTTGATTTTAATAACAATGTGAAGATTAAAAAAATCTGGCCTGCTAGTGTGTCTTTTTCTCAAGGCTCATCTACTCAGGCCAAATATTACCAATATCATTCACTTCTTTATTTATTCACTCAATAAGCATTTGTTGATGTTTACTGTGAACCAAATACTATTTGCAGCACTGGAACTTCAATGGTGAACAAACCAGGCAAAAATCCCTATTTTAGACTTGTAGCTCAATTGGGCGAAGAGTTGGACATGACCGAGCGACTTCACTTTCGCTTTTCATTTTCATGCATTGGAGAAGGAAATGGCAATCCACTCCAGTGTTCTTGCCTGGAGAATCCCGGGTACTGGGGAGCCTTGTGGGCTGCCGTCTACGGGGTCGCACAGAGTTGGACACGACTGAAGCGACAGCAGCAGCAGCAGCTCACTTGGGAGCTGAAATACTTGTGAGAGTAGACAGCCAATAAATAATAAGCTAGTGACATGATTTGAGGGTCTCATTGATTCAGTGAAGGAATAAACAAGGTGATTCGATGGAAAGCAATTGGGTGAAGTGGAAGGAGATAGAGTCAGGGGCTGCTAGATAGTGTGGTCATGGATTGCCTGGGCTAGAAATCAGGAAGGATGGGTTTTTCACCCAGCTTCTGCCACCAACCAGTTGCCTGCCCTTAAACAAGGGACATCTGTGGAATGGGCACCTTGGGCTTCCGAGGTGGCACTAGCGGTAAAGAACCCTCCTGCCAACGTAGAAGACATAAGAGATGTGGCTTCAGTCCCTGGGTTGGGAAGATCTCCTGGAGGAGGGCATGGAAACCCACTTCAGTAATCTTGCCTGGAGAATCCCATGGACAGAGGAGCCTGGCAGGCTACAGTCCATAGGGTTGCAAAGAATCGGATACAACTGAAGCGGCTTAGTACACGTGCACACACATGGAATGAACAGGTTGGTTAGTATAAATAATCTCAGAAGTATTTTAATAGCCTAGAGAATTCCCTTACAAATCACCCCCAACCCCGATCTTTAGGCCCCTCTGGAACCTGTGAATATATTGAGTAACATGCCAAAAGGGACTTTGAAAATCTGGTTAAGTTTAAGGACGTCGAGATTACTCTAGATTACCAAGGTGGGCTCAATCCAATTCCATGAGACCTTAAAAGTAGAGAATCATTTCTTCTGGTTAAAGAAGAGGAAAACAAGAGAGAAATGCAGCAGAGAGATGAAAGAGAAAAGGAAGCAGGAGAGATTCAAAGTGTGAAGGACTCCATCCTTTCCACTGTTACCTGTTTCCACTAGGTCTGTTTGGAAAGCAGGAAAAGGAATTCGGGCCCCCTCTAGGAGCAAAGACCAGCCCTTGGCTGACAGCCACCAAGGAAATAGGGGCCTCAGTAGTACAACCTCAAAAAATTGAATTTAACCCACAACCCGAAAGAGTTTGAAAGCAGATTCACCTTTTAATCTTTCAGAAGAGAATGGAATCCAGTCTTACCAGACTCTAAGCAAGGGACCCAGCTGAGATGCACTTTGTGATAATATCTAGGTGTATTTTAAACTGTTAAATTTGTGGTGATTTGTTGTGACAACAATAAAAAACCAACACACAGCAACTAGTTCATACGGGAGTCATTCTCTAGTTCTTCCAGTCTTCCATCCCTCCCTCACACTCTCCCAGCCCCATCTTCAAACTCCAAATAATCACTACCAATTTTACCTCCAAACCATATACTGACCCATCTTCCCATCTCCACAAAATGCAACTTCAATGTTTCAACTATGTCCAACCTGGCCCCACCACCTCTAGCTTATTTTCTCTTAAAACTCAATCTGTCCACCAATTTGTAGCCAATAATTCAAAAACTATGACCATGACTTTCTTTTCATAAAATCTTTCAATATTCCTACTAAACCAGGTGGTGCTAGTGGTAAAGATTCCACCAGCCAATGCAGGAAACAAAAGAGATGTGGATTTGATCCCTGGGTTGGGAAGACCCCCTGGAGGAGGGCATGGCAACCCACTCCAGTATTCTTGCCTGGAAAATCCCATGGATAGAGAAGCCTGGTAGGCTACAGTCTATAGGGTCATAGAAAGTCTGACACGACTGAAGCGACTTAGCACGCACGCCAACAAACAGTTTCAAGTTCAACCTCAGTGGAGTGTAAAACATCCATGGCATGGCTCTTATCTGCTCCCTCCAGTCTCTTAGCCCAATCTTTGCCTTAGTCTTTATGCACTCATGATGGAGAAGTGTGATTTCTCTTTGGTATCACCCCCCTTATGTCCCGGCACATAGGGTATCAGTTCTAAGACCTCTGCTCTTTAGAGGTCACTGTTCCCGGTCCTCCTCACAGCTGTCCACATGCTAAGGGGAGGCACTCACTCAGATGCCATGCTTCCTCCTCATGGAATGTGTTACTGAGGATTGGTCTCCCGAATTCCTTGGACAAATAGCCCAGAGCCCTTCCAGCACCTGCATGGGTCTCCCCCCTGAATTTATGCTCGGGAGGTGGGCAATGGAGCCAGGGATGGGTCAAGAAGAAGGTAGGTTGTGGGCTAAAGGCTAGATCTCTTTCCAGCATCACGTTTCTAGCCTGGAATTCCAATAAATTCCAATATTCCAACTTACAAGCTGGTCTCCTAGGATACTATTTGTCAAGTTAAGAGGATAAGATTTATTTTGTACAGCACTTTGCTAGCTTGATTTATAACTTCTAAATACACATAAGGTATGTTGCTGCCATTTGCACTCTTGCCCTGATACCTGCCAATGTCAAGGGTGTTTTCCCCACACACACATGTCTTCATGTTGTTTCTTGTTGTGTTCCAGATTCTTCCCACTGGATAGAAGGACCTGCGCATCATTTTTCCCCTAACTGACTTTCACACAGGGCTCAGGATTCAGGTCAGTGGTTTCTTTCTCCAGGAAGTCTTCAGTAACATTCTCATGCTCCTTTGCACTCAACACATGGAAATGTGAAGTTATTACGTCTCTCTTACACTGTAAGATGAAGAACACAGCATTTTATTCATTTCCTTGTCTCTGTACCATGGTGAGACACTGCAATGGTCTGGCACATTGGTTTAATTAAAGTTTATAGAACTGAAAAGTGAAAGCAAATGGTTCATTCAGAATACTTTCACCAAGCATTTATTAGGGAATAAAATAGCACAAAAAAAGGAAGAAAATCAGTAGGGGTGGTGCGGCGGGAGGCGGGAGGGGGTGTAGAGAGCAGATGTGGCAAATTCCTGGTTCCAGGTCATATAATAGCTGAGATTTTTTTGAAACAGTATTTGCCAGAAATTGCACTAATTGTACTAACTGCAACTGTTTGAGGCACAAACATCACTATGTTCACTTTATAAATGAAGAAACTAAGGAATAGAGAGGTTTGCTTAAAGGTCCAAAGCCTGTAGGTGATAAAGCCTGGAGGTGCTCTAAAGCTTGAACTTTGACCTTGAGAGCCTGCCCCTTCCTGACCCACCCACTCAAGAAAGGGGAAGTAGACCCACAGTGCCTTTCTGAAAAAGATAAGAAACCAGTGGTAACCCTCAAGGGCATGTGCAAATGTTAGCTGAACATTAACTGCATGCACTTCAGGAACAAATATGGCAACAGCTGAAATGTGTAAATAACAATAACACTGCAAAGTAATTTGGATTAAATAAGAAAATGATAATGTATTCTGCGGAAAGGGATCTGGGGGTGTTTCCCCAAAGGAAGCTGGGAGGTCTTGTTGAGAGGCCCTCAGAGCGGTGGAGTTTCTGGAAGCTTCCTTAGACAGGATGTTAAGAGGGAATGTATGGGGGCTGAGTTGGTGTTCAAATCCAAAATGAAATACCAACACAAGTTTTACATTAAAATGTTTTAAGACACAAATTGCTCTTCACAACAGTTTTCCATTTAAAAGAGGAGTTGTCATGTTTCCTAAAATGTTATTTAAGGCCATTTTTACATGTTGACTAATTGGATTAGATTATTTTTTAAGCTGAATTCAGAAAAGCAACTCTTTGCCATTTAGGAAAACTATACTCACGCCAAGTAAGCAGTGATGTTTATAGCGGGCAAAAAACCCACAGACTCTTTTGTAACAAGAAGTTTCTCTGTTTTGCTGTCACTGAACTTAATGTTCATTTCTATCTCCCATTAGGCCAAATGGTTGGACATTTGATCTCAGGCTATACAGTGTGGTCTCCTCCCCCTACTTTCACTTACTCTCTGCTTCCCCAGGATGAGGCTTAAATATAGGGTGACTAGGGGCTTCCCTGGTGGCTCAGTCATTAAACAATCTGCCTACAATGCAGGAGACCACCTGCAGTGCAGGAGACCCTGGTTTGATCCTTGGGTCAGGAAGATCCTCTGGAAAAGAAAATAGCAACCCACTCCAGTATTCTTACTTGGAAAATCCCACGGACAGAGGATCCTGGTCCATGGGATTGCAAAGTGTCAGACGCAACTTTGCAACTAAACCATCACCACCACCACAGGGTGTTGAGGTGTAGGGACGGCTAGAGAGGAGACAACATCCACACTGGCATTCATGAGGCATCCTGGTCTCGATCTCACCTCCAGTCATCAACTGTCCTTGTAGGTCACTGCTGAGGTCTTCCTCATTCACAACCTCAGGGCCATATGACTGAAACCAGGTTGGAGGCCAGTGGGGCTCCCGGGCATGGAGGCCTTTCTCTTCCCTATCTCTTATAGGCGAGACTCCAGCCATTATGACTGTCCCGAATTCCAGAATAAGCTGTTAATCAAGGTTGGAGCAGTCAAGAGATCATCTGTTGTAAGATTAAGAGAACAAAGAAGATTAGAAGACAGACCACCTGCTAGGAGACTAAAGGGAGTGCTCGCACCTTAATCTTGTCTGAGACACCCCACCTCTGACCCACTGTTATAAAACCCTCATCAAATTCTCTGGAGTTGAGACACATAGTTTTTTGAGGCAGAAGCCTGGTGTTTCTCCCTTTTTCTAGCAAAAGAATAAAGCTATTCTTTTCTCCTTCACCCAGAACTCTGTCTCTGGGATTTGATCCATCATCAGTGTACAGAGGCTGAGCTTTCAGGAACATGTCCATCCCTCTCGGGTGAAAAGGTTCATTTCATTGGTGCTATGACAAAGAGTGAAATGAAGAGCTCAGTGAGGCTGCGTGGGGCTTATCTTCCCAACACTGATTCTGCAGTCCCACCATGAAAGCCAGAGCTGCTGGAAACTCACTCCTTCTCCAATGGCTGAGGACTCAGATCTGCTTGGGAATCCATGGGCCTTCCAACTGCATCCTGGGTTTCCATGCACCCTCTTCCCCTAGGTGTTTGGCTAGAGAAAAGTAGATCCTTGTTCCCTTCTCAGAAATCAACCATGTCTAAGCCGTCTGGCCCAGTGGTAAAGAATCCTCCTGTCAATGCAGGAGACGCAGGAGATCTCTTGCAGTTTTGATCCTTAGGTCAGGAAGCTCCCCTGGAGGAAGAAATGGGAGCCCCCTCCAGTATTCTTGCCTGGGAAATCCCATGGACAGAGGGGGCTTGCAGGCTACAGTCCTCAAGCTCACAAAGAGTTGGACACAACTGACTGAGCACAAGCAAAAGTTCTCTGCATCTGCTTTTTGAACTTTTCCTTGCTTATCCCAGATTTTTTTTTATCTAAACTGGGGCAAGAAGTCCTGCTCTGCAGATCATTATACATTGTTCTAGGATCTAGTTTTATGAAAACCCCAAAACAGGAACAGACTTCTTTGACACTGATTTCGTCTCTCTGTGGACACTAAGTCAAAAAGTCTGAAACAACATATCATATAATATCATTTATATGTGGAATCTATAAAAGTGATACTGATGAACTTATTTGCAAGACAGATGTAGAGAATGGACATATAGTGGGGGAAGAATGGGTGGGAAGAACTTGGAATAGGGATTGACATATAATACACTACTATGTATAAAATATATACTGAGAACCTACTGTATAGCACAGGGAACTCTACTCAATGCTCTGTGGTGATCTAAATGGGAAAATAGAAGGGATATATGTCTACATATAGCTGATTCACTTTACTGTACAGCAGAAACTAACACAACATCGTAGAGCCACTATACTACAATAACAATTCATTTAAAAATTGTTTTAAATTAAATAAAAAGATCTCTCTGGACACATGTCCAGAAATGGAATTGTTGAGTCATATGATAGTTCTATATTTGGTTTTATTCAAGAACCTCATACTGTTTTTCATAGTGATTATACCTTATACCCAAATAAAACAAAAACACTAATTTGAAAAGATACATACAACCCAATGTTCCGAGCATTGACAATAGTTGAGATATAGAAGTAGTTTAAGCATTTATCAACAGCTAAATGGATAAAGATGAGATTCACATATACACAATGGAGTACTACTCAGCCATAAAATAGAACGAAATTCTGCCTTTTGCAAAAACATGGAAGCACCCAGAGGGTATTAGGCTTAAAGAAGTTAGATAGAGAAAGATAAACAATATTATTATTTATATGTGAAATCTAAAAGATAAAACAAATGGCTGTATGTAACAAAATAGAAACAGACTCACAGATGTAGAAATCAAGTTAGTAGTTATCATTGCGGGGGGAGGGACATTAGAGAGGTCAAGGATTAAGAAAAACTACTGTGTATAGAAAAATAAGCTATAAGGGTATATTGTACAGAAAGGGAATGTTTCCAGTATTTTATAACTTTAAATGGAATATAATTTATAAAAATATTGAATCATGTTATACACCTGAAACTGAAACTAATATCATATTACAAATTAACTATATTTGAATTAGAAATTTTAAAAAAACTAACACATATTTAAAAAAAGAAATTCCCGATTTGCCTGGGCTGAAAAGACAGCCATGGTGTCAGGGAGGGGCACTATCCTGCTGCCATTGTTTATAGAAAAGGCCCTGACCGGGAATCAGCAGACTGGGAGTTGGCCACATGGTCACAGAAAGGCCGTTTCCTCTTGGAGACTTAGTTTCTTCATCCACACAATGAGAGGTGAGAGAGGACACTTTTCCATGTTTCCCTTTGACTCCAGAAATTCTAACTTTATTTTCTAAAACTTTTTATCTAGTTCTGTGCCTTTAAAATTCTGTGATCACCCATTCCTGGTAAGTAAGAAAGGACATCATGATTCACACCCCACCCCAACCCCTTTGCAGCATGTAAGATCCCTTGTAACCAGGTTCAGAAACTATTCAGTAGAGGCTAATATCTCACCATACCTAACAAAATGTAGGTAGTGGATTTGTCTGATGTAACTTAAATGGGACATACTCACTGGACTATGTGAGAATTGGAGCCTTAAATTAAAGCCGGTCAAACCTTCAGAGGGCTTCCCTGGTAGCTCAGCTGGTAAAGAATTCTCCTGCCATGAGGGAAGGTTTCATCCCTGGCTTTGGAAGATCCTCTGGAGAAGGGAAAGCCCACTCCAGTATTCTGACCTGGAGTATAGTCTGTGGGATCGCAAAGAGTAGGACATGACTGAGTGACATTCACTTTCAACTTAAAAGTTTAATTCCCTAAAATGTGTGACCATCAATATATATATAAGCTTCTCATCACTCTTTTTAATGTATTCTAATTAGTAGCAATATTTCTTATTTACTTTCTATAAACATTTTAGTTTCAACTAGGAAAAATTTAACATCCTCATGAGTATCTGGCTGAGGGGTGTTTTACAAAAGAATAATAATTCTATTTTTATATCTAAAAAGTGACTTGTTTTTAGAAATTATCAACTGTTTTAACCAACTCTCTAACTTAAAAAAAATTTGACTTCTAGTAATCCATCAATCATGGCCAAGTGTCCATTTGAGAATGTATTTCAAAATTCAGATAGAAAAACACCCACCATGTAAATAATGGAGGAATAATGGCTGGCTTCTAGGCCACCGAGAGAAGTAGGAGTGAAATTATATTAAAAACCACATAAAGCTCTAAATCAATGCAGCAGAAAGTCTCTTTATGTTGCCTGCTAGCTCCCTTGTTTTTATTTCATTCTCACTACCACAGTTGGTATGTTACACACAGTACATGTGCTATAAAATACCAAGGCCATGTTTTCCGTTTTCAAGCAGTATGAAAAGAAAATTCAAATAAAAATCTAATTTTAGCATTGATGCCAATTACTCCCGTCATTTTGAGGAAGTTCTTTAACTCCATTTGCATTAAGAGTTTGAAAAAGTGATTTCTAAGGGCAGTGCCAGCCTTAAAAATTCCTTGGTTCTGTATTTTTTTTCTTAGCTCTAAAATAGGAGCCATAATATTTGTACTGTTTCACAGAGTTGATATGAAAATGCGAGTTTTTTTTTCACTCAATAGACTGGTGCACCAGGATGACCCAGAGAGAGGGAATCGGGAGGGAGGAGGGAGAGGGGTTCTGGAAGGGGAACATATGTATACCCATGGCAGTTTCATGTCAATGTATGGCAAAACCAACACAATAAAGAAAATTAAAAAAAAATAGTGAATGTAATTTTTCATCCATGTAATTATTTGCTGAATGCCTATCACCCCAGAAGACCATTAGCTTCGTGATGTGAGGGAGACTGTCTGTCTTACCCACTGATACATGTACAGGAGTGTTCCCTGGCGTGTCACAGATGCCCACTTCATAAGACCATTGAGTGAAGCCTCAGCCTTACATGGGTGTTTACACAGGATACTGACAGCTAGGGAGCCACACCTCCACTCTGCTTTCTCAGAAGAAAATTTATAAAACATGTAGCCAAGTTTTCTATCAACCATTGATGAAACCCAAATTACTTTTCTGGGTGAGAAATACCCTAAGTTTATGCTGCTAGAAGTATGGTCTGTAGACTAGTCACACCAGCATCAACTAGTTAGAAATGCAAATCTTCTTTCCTGGCCCCAGACCTACTGACAGAAATTCTATAATGGAGGCCAGAAACCTGTATCCTCACAAGACTTCTAGTAACTCTAATGCATATGAAAGTGTGGGGACAAGCAATCATCTTTATGTATCTTTTTTCATATTATGTACATATTTTAATTTCCCTCAGTTTTTCTTAAAACAGCCCAAAGTTGTTATCCAGCCCTATCTTAGAAAATAATAATAATTATATCAACAATAATGATAATAGCTTATGTTCTTGAACACATAATATGTTCCAAGTCTTAACTGTAGCATGTCTCATACCAATTTATGAGGTAACAATCGCTATTTTATTATATATATATATGTATTATATATAGTAACAATTGCTATTCTATTATATATATAACACATATATAAAATATATATATATATCAGAAAGCTAAGATTTTATTAGATTTTCCTGTCACCAATAGTTTCAAATCTCAGGAGCCTGGTGCCAGAGCTGGGCTCTACATGACACAGAATCAGTGCCAATTTCCCAGCTGAAAGGAGACCCTTATGGGCTGGATCCCAGGCAAACAATGAGGGACACTTATGAGCAAGTCCATACAACTGACTTGACTACACATTCAGATAAAGAGGGAAGCACCTTCCCAGGGGATGATCATCGGATGTCTAATGTGGAGGTCAGATTTTTCCTTAGGGATGATCTTGGGATCTTTCCTCATGCAAGGGTAAATTTGTTTACTGTTGTCTACTCTGAATATTCATTGGAAGGACTGATATTGAAACTGAAGTTCCAATGCTTTGGCCACCTGATTCAAAGAGCAGACTCATTAGAAAAGACCCTGACGCGGGGAAAGATTGGAGGTAAGAGGATAAGGGGACAACAGAAGACAAGATGGTTGGATGGCATCAACAAGGGACATGAGTTTGAGCAGGCTCCAGGAGACGGTGAAGCCTGGCATGCTGCAGTTCATGGGGTCTCAAAGAGTCAGATGCAACTGAGCAACTGAACAACAACATAAAAGCTTCAGTGAGTGCCAAAAACTATGATGATTTTCAGTTTGGCAGAGTTGATACTAATTAGTCATTTCTAGAAATACTGAGACAATGGTATCCTTTGTTTATTGAGCTTTATTTTCTCCCTCATCAACTTCAAAAGAGAGCCAAGAAAATGGAAGAGAGGAATAAAACTGAGGTGGGATGTGGGAAAGGAGGGGGAGGGAGGAAGAGTGTAAGATGAGAAGCGAGGTCTGATGATGATGCTTTATGCTTCGTGGACCTTTGATACTGGTGTGAGAAGTGGAACCCTGGATGGTCAGGAGTGGTGAGAGGGACTGGCCCTGCCTGGTCAGAGGTCTGGGACAGAGAGCAGAGGTGCCAATGGCTGCCCAGTTCTGTGTGAGCCTGGGGAGACCTTGCCCATTCTACTGGCTAGAAGTCCAATGCTAAAAGGCATCTGAAGAATAGGCACGGAAGGAACCACTGGACAATGCTCAGAGGCAGCAGCTGATGGCATTCCCCAAGAGAAGTGTGTTCATGGAGCTGCTGCCATGGACTTCCTCAGAGAGCTCTCCTCTGGGACCTGCCTTTTCAACACCATCCAGGGTGGTCTCCTCTAGGGTTCCCGCCCACAGCAGTGAGAAAATGTAGAGAACTACCATTGACTGAGAGCCCACCATTCAAGGCATTTTGCTACTCCCCTGACAGATCCAAATCCAGTTGAGCTTCTCCAGGTATCAGTGGGTAGGTGGTATTTTCTCCTCCTTTCTACATACGAGGACACTGAAGTTCAGAGATATTAGTTAACTTGTCTAAGATCACTAGCTGGTAAGTATAGAACTCCTCAGCTTTCTCTGTTGTTTTTTTTTTTTTTCCTATGGGATATTGTCTTTTAAAATGATGGGAGAGGGAGAAGAGAGTGGGAAACAGGATTTTAGGAAATACTACTACTTCCCTCAGGCTAAGTAGGAAACTCTTCCTTGAGATTAGATCTCTCCAGTTATTTGAGTTATTGCTCTTTTCAGAACTTGATTAAGTTCATGTTTGGAAATAATCCAAAAGTAGCCTATGGGGACATCCCTGGAGGTTCAGTGGTTAAGACTCAATGCTTCCAACGCAGGGGGCGTGAGTTCAATCGCTGGTCAGGGAACTAAGATCCCATATAGTGGGCAGCATAGCCTAAAAAAAATTAGCCTATAAATTTAAACAATCACTATATATAACATAATTTTACATTTAAATATGTATGAGTATCACATATATTTTTTCACTTATTTGTAAAACTGATAAGTGCATCAGTTCAGGGGTGAAAATGAGATCATGCTAAAATTTTTTCTTTACCTTTCCTAGTCACATATTGATACCATCACGAGCCCCCTGAGGACTAGCTTCAGTTACTCTAAAGAGTCTTCAAGGGTGTCTCATGTGGGCTCACTGTTAAGTCTTCTTATCTACCATGTGGTATCCAGTGTTTCCTCTTTTCTGCTTCCAGTAATGTCAGCTACAGGTCCTCTCAGCACTACAAGCAGACTTGCTTGAGTTGGGTTCACATTTCTCACAGCTACCTGTGCCCCATGTGGTGCTCTCAGGACTGCCAGTGCTGCTGGCAACCATTACTGTGCCATGGATTGGGTTGACCATTGCCAGGAAGCCTGGATAGGCTTCCCTGGAGGCTCAGAAGTAAAGAATCCACCTGCAATGCAGGAGCCACAGGTTCGATCCCTGGGTTGGGAAGACCCCGTGGATGGCAATGACAACTCACTCCAGTATTCTTGCCTGGACAGTCTCATTGACAGAGTCTCATCGAGAAGCCTGGTGGGCTATAGTAGACAGAGTCGAAAAGAGTTGGACATGACTGAAGCGATTTAACACACATGCACGAAGTGACTTAGCACAAGTACAGGAATCCTGGACATGCCTGTGTTTGGACACCAGGAGCATTTTTAGAAGACCAAGTTCATGGTTAACAGTTGTCTCAGGAGCACCTCATGCTTCCATCTAAGGAGACATTATTCTTTCATGGATTTTTCCACCAGCTTTCCACATATGACCAGACATGTCTAAGATCAATAAAGTATACAGAGTAAATTTCGACTAGAACACACATGCACACAAACACACACACACACACACACACACACACCCCACATTTCATATATAAGTGGTCCAGTATTGTTGGAAAGCTTTAAGTATAAGAAAAAATCAAGGTGATATAAAATATGAGGTAGTACAACTGTATTTTCCAATCACATAATTATACTAACTTATCCTCAACACTGAGAGACTTGGCCAAGATTTAGGACAATGAAGAAATACTACTAGAACAAGACAAATAAAATACATAGAAAGAAAATGTTTAAAGGATATGTTCTTTTGCTCCTCTTATAAGTGATGTTTTCTATAATGGGAATGAAATATATTGTTTCTATAAAAATAGGATACCCATATCCTTTGTTTACTGTTATTAGATATTATGATCAAAGTATCCTAGAATATCCAAATACCCAGTGGGCCAAGCCAGCCTTGATTACAGGCTCCCTAATATTTAGGATTTCAATGGCAAATAAACCATGGAAGTCTCAGTATTCCACATTGAAACACTAAGTCTTGGGTTGTGAATGCCATCACTGACTTCTGATGAGCTGGACAGAACCATATAGAAGTCTCCATTTCCCTAAACTACTAAAACATAAACACTATGCTAAGTAAAAGAAGCCAGATACAAAATGCCACATATGTGTAATTCCATTTATATGAAATGTCCAGAATAGGCAAATTCAAAGGGACATAAACTAGATGAGTGATTACCATGGGCTGAGGGAAAGAAAATTAGAAAGTGACAGCTAGCAGGCAAGAGGTTTCATTATGGGTGAGATGGAAATGTTCTGGAATTAGATGGTGATGATGGTCCTTCAACATAGTAAATATACTAAATTCACTGCATTGTATACTTTAAAATGATGAATTTTATGTTATGTGAATTATATTTGAATAAAATTTAAAAAATAAAAAGTTTTGTTTTAAAGCAGGCCACAAAGTCTATTTTGTTCTCTTTACTCTGATCCCCATTCTTAAGCCATACTCAGCTCTACTGCTATAGTGGAAGGAAAGGCTAGAAATATGTTTTTCTGCCAGTAACAGAGAAAACTGAAATCAGAAAGAAAATAAACACCAACAATGAAAAGAAAGTGGAAGGACTTCCCTGGTGGTACAGTGGCTAGGATGCTCAATGTAGGGAGTTTGATCCCTTGTCAGGGAACTAGATCTCATGGACTAAGTTTGAAGATACTGCATGTTGCAACTGAGACCCAGTACAGCTAAATAAATAAATATTTTTTAACAAGTGAAACTAAAAAAGAGCTTTTTTGCTTCTAGTGTTCACAAACAGGTTGGCCTGAGCCAGGCAGGAGCAGAGGTCTTTGGCTACCAAGCTGGAAGAAGAGGAGACATGAAAGGAGAAAGAGCCAGAACCAAAGCAAGAGTCCAAGATCCCGCATCCTCCCACAAGGAAGCAGCCTAGCCTGCAGCAGCAAGAAACAAACAGAAGATGAGTGTGTTTCTGGCAATGCTTGTCCCCTGGAAGGAATCTTCCACTCAGCGCCTTGGGAGGAGATAGACCCAAATCATAACTGTTCTTCCTTCGGGGAGAAATGTGGTATTGAGAGTTCCTTGGACTTCAAGGAGATCAAATCGATCAATCATAAAGGAAATCAACCTTGAATATTCACTGAAAGGACTGATCCTGAAGTTGAAGCTCCAATACTTTGGCCACCTGATGCGAAGAGCCAACTCATTGGAAAAGACCCTGATGCTGGGAAAGATTGAAGGTTAGGAAGACAAGGGGATGACAGAGGATGAGATGATTGGACAGCATCATCAATTCAATGGACATGAGTTTGAGCATGCTCTGGGAGATGGCGAAGGACAGAGAAGTCTGGCATGCTGCAGTCCATGGGGTCATAAAGAGTCAGACATGACTGAGTGACTGAACAGCAACAAGGGGAAGATTGGGCTTCCCTGGTGGTGCTAGTGGTAAAGAACTCATCTGCCAATGTGAGAGATGTAAGAGACACAGGTTCAATCCCTGAGTTGGGAAGATTCCCTGAAGAAGGAAATGGCAATCCACTCCATTATTTTTGCCTGGGAAATCCCATGGACAGAGGAGCCTGCTGGGCTAAAGCCCATAGGGTTGCAAAGAGCTGCAGACCACTGGAGCAATTTAGCACACAGGGGAGGATTAAAGGAAGCTGGTAGAGACCACTCCCCTTTCTCCGGTGTCAAAATGCTAACTGCAGGTAAAATGAAACAACTGACAGTAAAAACAGAAAAGAGGTAAATAAACTGAGACACAAACAAGACTCGCCTTGGTATTTTCTCTTATCTTCTAATCTTTTTCAGAATTCAAGCGGCTGCTACACTGGCCTCCTCATATATGGGAAGGGTGTCTGAACAATCCAAGAAAGTCTCATGCTTTGAGTAAAAGTGTGGATCCTAAGGGAACCTGAGAGAATTCAGTTTAAACAACGTAGAAGAGAAAATATGTAACATATCTCCACCCATGATTCCTCCACTAAATAAAATCTTCTTGCATTGGAGGAAAATGTAGAAGTGGAAGTCAAAGGAGAAATTAGGTGCTGGTTGGTCTCTGAAAAGGACCCTAAGCTTTACTCCTTCACATTTCGTTAATATTAATCTGATGATAGCAGAGTCTTCTGGATGGATTTTGAAAACCTAGAGAAGAAACCTGTTTTGCATTGCATACTGCTGCTGCTACTAAGTTGCTTCAGTCGTGTCTGACTCTGCGCGACCCCATAGACAGCAGCCCACAAGGCTCCCCAGTCCCTGGCATTCTCCAGGCAAGAACACTGGAGTGGGTTGCCATTTCCTTCTCCAATGCATCAAAGTGAAAAGTGAAAGTGAAGTCGCTCAGTTGTGTCTGACTCCTAGCAACCCTATGGGCTGCAGCCTACAAGGCTCCTCCGTCCATGGGATTTCCCAGGCAAGAGTACTGGAGTGGGGTGCCATTGCCTTCTCCGTTGTATCGCATAAACTTACTTCAAAAGAAGTCCTAGGCTTCTCTGGTATTCTTGCCTGGAGAGTCCTATGGAAAGAGGAGCCTGGTGGGATCTAGTCCACAAGGATACAAAAAGCCAGATACGACTTAGCAACTGAGCATGCACACACATCAAACCTTTGCTTTCCATATCCACATTAATTTCATTCCTCCCCTTTGAAGTTCCAAATTACTATCCCCAGCATCACCTTTGGTCTTTAGCTGAGAATTAGATTTGAGAGCTTTGATCATTTTGTTGAGTTAGTCATTTTCCTGGGTCTTCCCCAAGTACATGTGCTATGAATCTTTTATTTTTAATTTTCTTCTGTTAATCTGTCTCATATCAACTTAATTCTTAGACCACTAGAAGAACCTAGAAAAGTAGAGGGAAATTTTTTCATCTCTGGCAATAGTTACGGTCTTAGATTCATTGGCTCCCCCACCTGAATATGGCTTCAATGAAGTAGGTTGGTTTCTGGAGCTGCACAGATGTGCTCACAGAGCAAGTGGAAGAAGTCAAACCCAATGGAGAGGGACCTGTGTAGATGGGAAGTAGAGGACCAGAGGCACAAATGCCATCTCAGAGAGGCCAGCCTTCCACAGATGGTCAGTGATCAGTCATCTCACTCACATGCACTACCAGCAATACTGATTACAGCTTGTCAGCCCCTTCTCGATTCCTCATCACGGAATACCACATGCCATGCGGTCTGCCCCCCAAAAGGAAATGAGTGAATCACAATACATGCAAAACAGCTTTTACTTCACTCAGAGTAAAAGCCAAAAGATCTTTTAAATGACTCCCAAGAATTAATCTCTAGACACCCCTGCTTGCTTATCTCCTAGTTCTTTCACCCTCCTGCTTCCTGTTCTAGAGTCTAACCATTTTGTTGGTCTAAGAATTCACACTGAAGCCCCTAGTTTGGCACCTGCTGGCTACTCTTCCAGGAGTTATCTCCCTGCTGGATCCCCAAGCTTACTCCATCATGGACTGTCTGTCACTGAATTAAAGACCCACACACTAAGTTCTCTAAGTCTCAGCTGTCACCCAGGGCTCCCCTTTTCCTTCCCAACTATAATATTCTACAACACATTCATCACCACTTAAGGTCTCCAGTGAGGCAGGACTTTTGGCAACTGTGTCCACTTTGTGTCTTTGGTACCTAGACTATTTATGGCCATGGGGTGGACACTTGATATTGAACAAATGTGAATTCAATGCAGCAAATGTCTCCTGGATCCATCCTATCTTCTCATTCCCACTGCTTTGCCTGGGTCAACTCATCTTCATAGCTTTTCAGGGCTCTAGCCATGACTCTAAATGATCTTAAGTGGTCTTCCCACCTCCAGTCTCTGTTTGCTTGAATCTATTTTTCACTTTTATCTAATTTTATACTGATACCACAGTTATCTTCCTGTTATACACATCTGAAATGTCACTTGCCTCATCAGAGAACTTCAAAAGCCTCCACTGCCCACAGTCAAATTGTATTTCTTACTTAAGGGTTCACAGTCCTTTATCACTTTGCCTCTAATTCCCATAACAAAATATTCCCCAGGTAATGTCTTGTTCCAGACACATCAAACTGCTCACTAGTCTTTGCAAATAATATACATGATCAGATTTGCTGTATTCTCTACCCATTGAATTCTTCAGTGCAAAGTCACTCCTCAAAGGGCTTTTTGGGAGAATATTTGAAGACAAAGACAACAAAAGGGAAACTACAAAGAAGTCTACTGATCTTAGGACAAATGAGAACTAACCCATCTATGGAGCCAGGATTGGGGGGAAAAACATGGAAAAAAAAATGGGAAACAGGCTAAGAACATGTTGGCTATAAGAGCACTAATGCTGAATGAATGTATGTTGGCTGGAAAATTTTTAGTTTTATTTGGGATTATAATAATTACTTATTTTTCCACCTTGTTTCAAAAGGCTTAAAATTTTAATAATACACAGAGTGTCTTAAATGGAACATATTCTGGGCTAGCTACTAGGCTAAGGCGTTTTGCCTTACTTAACACTCTCAACATTATACAGAAGGTGATAAAATGAGGTTTAAATTATTTGCTCAACATAACAGCTAATAATGGGAAAATTAGTTTTTTGACCATAAAATCTAAATGCATATTTCATGATCTTTTTGTCACACCACATGACACCCTTGAAATTTGGAGGCATGTCCCAAGTAGATTCTTTTTCTATTTCTACCACAGTTCCTTTTTTGTCCCTTTCTTCTCTGGCAAAGCCATCTCCTCCATGGCTTCCAGAGTAGCATACTTAATAGTACAATATTATATTATATTACAAAGTATAGAGCCACAAACCAGACAGCTACTATTTTATTACACACACAGTTACACTGGAATTTATCCTAAAAGGAGAAACTTTCTTGTCTTTACTGGGGTTGGCTTCAGTGGGTTGCCTTCAGTTGTCCCCTTTTAGCAGAAATAAACAATAGCTTTTCTGCATTAAATTCATAACACCTAAATTTTAAAGCAGAAATGCTGAAATGTATACCCAGTGGCATAATTGGCATTTAGGGAACAAGCTATAGTGAGGCTAAGTGAATGAGCTTTGAAGTCAGAGTGCCTGGGTTCAAATTCCAGCTATGCTATGAACCTACTATGAGACAAAGAGCAATTTCCTGAATTTCTTCTAAGTCTCTGTTTCCCCATCTACAAACTAGAGCCAATAACAGTTCTTATCTGAGATTCAGACATGTCTGACTATGTTTCTTTAACTGATGTTATTGTTCCAAGGAATCTATAGGAGAAAAAAAACAGCCCACAATACTCCTTCACAATAAAGGAAGGAGTCAGGTGGACAAGATTTAGTCACTGACTGGGGCATCCTGAAAATGAATTAGTTATAAACTTGGATTCATCTTCTGATTCATTGTTCTCACAACTCCCCTAGAGGCAATCGAACTGTGGTTGCTGGGAAGGGAAGGCAGGCTGTGTGGAAAATGTACAAGTGTGTTCTCAAATCACTATGAGACACTGAGGCACAAGCAGTGTTCGTATTCCACTAACCAAGAGCAGAACTGTGAAAAGAGAAGAATGGTCTTCTTCCAGCAGTGTCACAGGATACCATGTAGCTTTATGCCCAAAAGACTCAGCAAGTAGATTAAATCCCCATGAGGAGAGCAGCATCTGGTAGGTCTAGGATACCCAATGAGTGGAAATGAGACTGATACGAAAGGGAACTCATCTTATGTAGGAAGAAACTAAGAACAGTGAGACACTCTCTGGGGGATTCCTAGGATGCAATGTCAGGACTTTATAGGGAGTTGGAGATTCTCAAATAGCAGGGACGTGAATGGTGAAGGATTATTGTGTTATAGCCATGGAAACTTAGTCTAAGGAGCTCTGAAACAACTACCATATGAAAGAGCTTAAGCTAGCCCAGGTAGTTGTAGATTGCAAAAAATGGCTATAAATTCTTTCCATCCATTTACAATAGGACTCTGAAGCTCCTCCCATGAAAGGCGGAGTTTAGGGCTTCCCTGGTGGCTCAGTGGTAAAGAATCTACCAGCTATTGCAGAAGACACCGGTTTGATCCCTGGCCCAGGAAGATCCAACATGCCATGGAGCAACTGAGCCAGTACACCACAGTTATTGAGCCTGTGCTCTGGAGCCCAGCGACTGCAACTATTGAGGCCGCATGCTGCCACTGCTGAAGCCCACATGCTCTAGAGCCTGGGCCACACTGAGAAGCCCTCGCACTGCAACCAGAGAGTAACCGCTGCTTGCTGTACCTAGATAAAAGCCCAAACAAAGCAATGAAGACTCAGCACAGCCAAAAATAAATGAGTAAATACACAAAACTATATTTTTAAAAGGTGGAGTTTAGTTTCTCTGTTGGAGTCTAGAATCGGCCATGGTGTTTTTCTTTGGCCACTCTCACATCAGCAAACATGATGAAGGGAGCTAAGAAGTGTTTTAAGTGCAAGTAACCCTGTTACACTGCTCCTGAGGCTCCTACAGCCTAGGCTAGCTCGGTTACCTTCTTTGTCCCCGACAATGGCCAACAGGCAACTGAAAGTGTGAGTGAGGTCACTGACTTCCGACTGATCACAAAGTGGGATTGACTCTAGCTAATAGCAACTGGAGCAAAAATGAGCTGTCCCAGCTGAGCTATTTGAGAAGTCATGCTAGCTGGCACATTGAGTTGTGAGATAAAAAAGGGTTGTTTTAAACCACTAAATTTGGTGTTGGTTTGTAGTCAAGGTCAAGGTTATACGGATCAACATTCCCAGATCCATCCATTCATTCAACCACTTATCTGTCCATCCATCTATTTATTTCTTATTCACCCCTCCCCCAAAAGAAACATGATCATTTACAGTAAAGGATTAAATATTCAATAACATTAATATGATAGAAATATTAGAAGATAGTAGAAGCATATATGTTGATCATAAAGTCTAACAGGATTTCTGTTGCTTATTGTTACACTGAACTCTAAAATTTCTGTAATCTAAACAAAAAATTAAAATATGTGAGTAACATAAAGAAAGATCAGCCACAAAGTTGCAGTTATATGATAAGCAACTTTATATGTTTCCTAATATTTATGGCTTTATGAGTTAGATGTTGCTATTCCCATTTTATGGATAAGGAAGAATACCAGAGTGGATAGGCCATTCCCTCTCCAAGAGATGTTCCTGATCCAGGGATCAAACCCAGGTCTCCTGCACTGCAGGTAGATTCTTTATTGTCTGTGGAAGGTACTCTAAATCTCTTAAGTATCTCTCTTCTTCATAATATTCACTACTGTCTTGGTTCAAGATCTCATCATTTCCTACATATATTGTTGGCCTCACTTTGTAACCAGTTTCTCTCAATCTGGTCTTACCCCCTCCTACCTGTCTTCTACAGTTGTGTAGGAATGACTTTTCTAAAACTCAGGTAAGATTGTGCCGGGATCCTAAATAAAGCTTCTGAGTGGCTCTTCATTATCTTAACGATCACAGTCCTCTATCTGCATATGGAGTCTCATTTGCCACCATCACCACTAGCCTTCTTCCATTTTGTTTTCTTAATTGGAGGATAATTACTTTATAATGTTGTGGTGGTCTCTGCTGTACCTCAACATGAACCAGTTCTAATTATATACATGAAACTCTTGAGAGTCCCTTGGACTGCAAGGAGGTCAAAGCAGTCAATCGTAAAGGAAATCAACCCTGAATATTCATTGGAAGGAATAATGCTGAAGCTCCAACATTTTGGCCACCTGATGCAAAGAGCTGATTCATTGGGAAAGACCCTGATGCTGGGAAAGATTGAGGGCAAGAAGAGAAGGGGGCAAGAGAGGATAAGATGGTTGAATGGCATCACTGACTCAATGGACATGAGTCTGAGCAAACTCCAGAAGACAGTGAAGGACAGGGAAATCTGCAGTTCATGGAGCCGCAAAGAGTCAGGCACCACTTAGTTACTGAACAACAACATCCCCTCTCTCTCAAGCCTTCTTCCTCCTTTCCACCCATCCTGGGACATCTCAGAGTGCCAGGCTGGGTTCCTTGTGTTATACAGCAGTGGCTCTAGGTTTCTATTTTACACACGATAGTGTATATATGTAAATGCTACTTTCTCAATTCACTTACCAATCCCGAAGCAGTCACCAATCTATTTATTCATGCTCTGCATTCCCAATTCCTTTTATTACTTCTTGCTGCTCACTTCCCACTCAAGTCTTTCCAGTTAATACTGCTTATTCAAGATAGCACAAACATCTCTGAGATTCCTAGACTGAATTTGTGCCTTTATTAAAACTCATACTGTTGGCTCAGTCCGTAAATAATTCGCCTGCAATGTAGGAGACCCAGGTTTGATTCCCAGGTTGGGAAGATCCCCTGGAAAAGCAAATGGCAATCCACTCCAGTATTCCTGCTTGGAGAATTCAATGGACAGAGGGGCTTGGCAAGCTATAGACTATGGGCTCTCGAAGAGTCGGACACTACTGAGTGACTAACATCACTTTCATATACCATGTCATATTTTCTTATTTATCAGGTTGTCCTTCATCCTTGGCCCAGTGTCTGACACATAGATTCATTCAGTAAATATCTGTTGAGAAAAAGAATAATTGCTTCAACAACAGATTCACCCAAAATATAGAAGCTATTTTGCATAGCTGATTTGAAGAATAACCTCAATTCCTCTATAAACTCTGGGCCAAATTACATTAAATATGAAAGTGACCTTACTTCTTTAACTATGAAGCCTTTCAAGAGCAAATACAAAAAGGATATACTTCTGAAGGAAGGAGGGGAGGGAAGAAGAAAGGATTATTGAAGTAGAATCTTTCAGCTTTGGGCACTTTGACCTGCTTCTCCCGAACCCAAGACACCACCTTAGCTCCTTCATGACCATCATGCCCTCAAATGCTGCAAACCTACCTCTCCCACTAATACCTTTCCCTTAGGGTTTCCAAGGTCAGACTTCCCATTCAAGGCCACTAGTGCCGCATCATAAGCCACTCCCTCTACTGAGGCATCACAGAGAATTGTGGGAGAAAAACAGAGAATCCTGGGACAGACAGAAAATTTGAGGAGAGAATGGAGCGCCGCGGGAGAGAACAGAGCATTTTGAGGGAGAATGGAGAATTCTGGGAGAGAAAAGAGAAACGCGGGAGAACACGGAGGGCTGTGGGAGAGCACAGAAGATTGTGCGGGAACACAGAGGAATATAGGTGCACAAAGCATTGTGCGAGAAAGAAATGTGGATGAGAACAGAAAATTGGGAGAGAGGGAATTACTGAAAAGAAGATATGTGGGAAGAGATAATTCACAGCTACTCGTCTACCAGCCTTTCCCACAGGGTCCACCACACAGACACTTCTGGCCCCTTTCTCAAGTCTGTCTGAGTTAAGCCCCTCCACCAAAACCTCCCCACCTTTGCTCCTTCATGACCCTCCCTCTCCTGCCCCACTCCTGCTAGGACCACACACAGTTGTAGCTGAGACATGAAATTATGGGAAAAAATAGAGGCTTTAAGGAGAGAGAGAATTTGGGGAGAGAACAGAGATTTGTGGGAGAGAGCAAAGAATTGTGGATAAGAACAAAGAATTATGGAAGAAGGGAGGTTTTGAGGAGAGACAAGGAATAATGCTAGATATAGAAATTTTAAATGTTTAAGCTTTAATGTTTCACTTGGTCTGTACAGTAGGAGCCATTTCCCCTCAGTTATGGATATACCCACCCCTACATTCCCTCTGGACCATGCTCCCTCCTGCTCTTAAATCTAGTCCTCTGGCCACTGCCAGTCATGCCCCAGATGTTTATTCATGGCTATGACCAACTTCCTGAGGCCATGCCCCTTGTCTCCATAGGGCCATGTGTTTTCTGGTGGGACACAATCCTTCTCCCCTGTATATCATGCTTCTCCTTTCCAGGTCAATCTTCTGTACTCTATCTTGATCTTACTACAACCTCCCAGACAAAGTTGTTCTTGTTCTTTTCAGGATGCTCCCTACCTCCTTCTCCTCTTGTTGTGGCCAGGCTGTGTCCTCTTAATTCAACTGTGGCCACACCCAGACCCCTTGGGCCTTACTCTTTGTGCTCCATTGTAATCATGCTTCCTCTAAATCACCACAACCATTCCACAAGGCCACACCTCTGCTTATTGGGTCTACTCTGTTCTAATTTTGTCTCCTCCCTCCACTCACCATTCCTTTTCTTCCAAGGCCACTCTCCTTGTTAGCCCCTGTGTTAGCCCATGATCTCTCCTCTCCCACTGTAACAATACTATGTTCAATCAGCTTGGTAGTGCTCCTCTCAATCAGCATGTCCCTTCCCTAGTCTCGACCAAACTCCTCCTGTAGGTAGAGGAGCCTCCAGGTCTCTTTAGAAACCCACTCAAATCAGAGCTTAGGTCCAGTGGCATTCAGAGTTAGTTGAGGCTTGCAGACCCATGATCCTCGCCTAAAAGGTGACTTTCTTCAGATTTCTCCCAGCTCCAAATACTGCCACTTGATCAGTGATTTATCAGTCAGTTATTTATCATAACTCATCATCAATGGTAGATGAGTTATGGGCTGTATTTTAGTCAGTGATAGTTCATATCCATGAAAATCATGTTTCTTTCAGGCAAGTTTCATGTTCCCTAACCCAATCTGTTTTCATTTCAGATCTACAGTGGGCCTTAAGGGCTTCCCTGGTAGCTCAGCTGGTAAAGACTCTGCCTGAAATGCAGGAGACCCTGGTTCAATTCCTGGGTTGGGAAGATCCCCTGAAGAAGGGATGGCTACTCACTCCAGTGTTCTTCAGCTTCCCTGGTGACTTAGATGGTAAAGAAGCCCCACCAGCAATGCAGGAGACCTGGGTTCCATCCTTAGGTTGGGAGGAGGGCAGGACAACCCACTTCAATATTCTTGCCTGAAGAATCCCCATGGACAGAGGAACCTGGCAAGACCCAGTCCTTGGGGTCACAAAGAGTCAGACATGACTGAGCGACTAAGCACAGTACAGTGGACCTTAAATGCTAGACAGATGCATGGAGTAAGCATTCTCCTCTCCTGAGTCTCCTCCAGATGGCCTTTCCTAGGCATTTAGTGCCCTGTTCTTGTCTGGAGCCTGTCAAGATAATACACACTTAAACTTAATCTGGTTGCAGACTGAGCTCTGAGAATACTCTGATATCCTTGCTCCTTTCATTTTCAACTCTGGCTTTATAAGAAAACTATCAAGAGGTTATAACTAGCTTTCTTTTCTGTTCGAAAATCTCTGAAAAATACTTAAGAATGAATTTACCAAGAAGGTGAGAAAATCTGTGTCTTTCAGAAGGTGAAAACTATATAGGTGAATATTATAGATGAAAACTATAAAACATTGATGAAAGAAATTAAAGATGACACAAAATTGGAAAACTATCCCACACTGTAAAAAATAATATAGTTAAAATGTCCATACTATCCAAAGTATTTTACAGATTGCATGCAATTGCTATCAAATGTTTAACAGTACTCTTATACAAAAATAGAAAAAAAATCCAAAATTTATATGAATTGCAAAAAAAGTGCTGAATAGCAAAGAAATTTTGAGCAAGAAGAACAAAGTTGGAAACCTCACACTTCCTGATTTCAAAATATGTTACAAAGCTACAGGACTCAAGACAGTATGATACTGGGATAAAAACAGACATATAAACCAAGGGAACAGAATAGAGAGCATGAGAATGAACCCAGTTATTTATAGTTAACTTATCTTTGTCAAAGATGCCAAGAATACAGTGAGGAAAGATAATCTCTTCAGTAATAGCTGTTGGAAAAACTAGATGCTCACATGCAAAAGAATGAAATTGGACCTTCATCTTACAGCATATACAATAATTAACTTGAAATGGATTAAAGGCTTAAATGTAAGAATTAACTGTACAACTCCTAGAAGAAAACATAGGAAAAATATTTTCTCAATATTGGTGTTGGCAATGTTTCTTGGATATGACGCCAGAAGCACAGACAGCAAAAGCAAAAATAGACAAATGGAATTACATAAAACCAAAATACTTCTGGATAACAAAGAAAACAATCAAAAAACTGAAACGACAACTCCAACAATGGGAGAAAATATTTGAAAACCATATATCTGGTAACAGGTTAATATCCAAAAATATAAGAAACTCCTACTAAATAGCAAAAAACAAACAAACCAAAAAAACCCTCAAATAACCCAATTAAAAAATGGGCCAAGGACCTGAATAGACACTCCTCAAAAGAAGACATACAAGTCACCAACAAGTATATGAAAATGTATCGGACATCATTAATTATCAGAAAAATTAAAATCAAAACCACAATAAGATATCACTTCAATGTATGCTAGGATAGGTTTTTTTTTTTTTTTTTTCCAAAAAAGATAAACAGGGTGTGTGAAGACGTGAAGAAAAAGGAACCCGGTACACTACTGGTGGAGCATAAATTGGTTCAACCACTATGGAATACAGTAAGAAAATTCCTCAAAAAGTTAAAAACAGAACTATCATACGATCTAGTAATCCCACATCTGAGTACATATCCAAATGAATTGAAATCAGTATCTCAAAGAGATATCTGCATTTCCATGTTCACTGTAGCATTAATCACAATAACCAAGACGTGGAGGCAGCCTAAAGGTCTATCTACTGAAGAATGGATATATACATACAATGGAACGTTATTCAGCCTTTAAAAAGAAAGAAATTTTGTTACTTGTGTCAATGTGAATGAACATGAAGGACATTATGATAAGTAAAGCTATCCAGACACAGAACAAACACTACATGATCCCACTCACTTGAGAAATCTAAGATAGTCAAACATAAAAGCAAAGAGTAGAATGACTATTGCTAGGGACTAGAGTGAGAGAGAAATGAGAAAAGGATAAAACATTTCAGTTATGCAGATTAATAAGTCTTAGAAAGTATTCTACAGCACAGTAACTGTAATTAACAATACTGTATTATATACCTAAAACTTTTGCTAACAGAGTAGATCTCAAGTGTTATTACATAAACAAACAGGATGGGAGGTTACTTTTGGAGGTAATGGGTATGAATATGGCATTAACTGTGGTGATAGTTTCATGAGCATATGTGAGTGATAGTTGCTCAGTCATGCCTGACTCATTGCAACCCCATGGACTGTAGCCCACCAGGCGCCTCTGTCCATGGAATTCTCCAGGCAAGATTACTGGAGTGGGTTGCCATTTCCTTCTCCAGGGGATCTTCCTGACCCAGGGATCCTGCATTGCAGGAGAGTCTTTACCATCCGAGCTACCAGGGAAGCCTACTATTAAGAGACATTTCTAAGTATACAGACAGGTCAACTTAAAAAGTATCAGCAGATACATGCTTGATTTTATCTTCTAATCTATAGACAATACATTAGAAGATGTAATGAATCCATACACCTTTTCCAAAGGAATACCCAAGACAGAAGTAGCAATAAAGTTATAAATGACAGTCATCAATCAGATGAAATAATTTAGATGACGCTTTTCTCTCTCAAAGAGATAGGGACTGGGCAAGTGGTCAGGAAAGAAATACAATGTGCTTTTAGCTTTGTGTGAAAGATAATATTCAGTTCCATGTTGCTGAACATAGTTCTGTTTTTGCCAAATAAATCCTCTACTTCAAATTACTGTCCAAATGCTTTATTAAAACTCTATTTCTGGCCTTTGTTTTGGAGTCTGTTACTTTTGTTGCCACCTCCTGATGGCAGTCCTCTGAAGCTTCTACTTCTTTCCCATTGCCCTCTGACACCTTGGTTGCTCTCGCGCTGTCCCCTGAAGCCTCAATTGCCTTCCCGCTGTCCTCTGAAGTTGCTATATCCTTCCCTTGGACCTTCTAGCTCTGGTTGCTCCATGGCCACAGAAAGCTGCCAGCGCTGTGAATCATGCCACTTTTCCTGTACTTCTGTTACTGATGCAGTAGGGATATCAAAGTAAACACCCTGCATTCCTTTGAGAAAGACCATTCCCTTCACTTTGGAATCAGTATCTCCACCCAGCTGCTCTTTTAGTTCTTTCCAAGCATAACTAATGTTTGGCATTTCAATTGAGCACCACAAGATCATGAGCATATGCTTCTCTCCAAATTCATCAGGCTGTATACATTAAATATGCTCAGCTTTTTATATGTCAACCGTATCTCAATAAAATGGTTTCAAGAAAAAAGAAAACAGCTTCACCAAGGATCATAATTATCATTGAGAAGAGTATTTTCTCAGAATTCTGCAGTAAAGTAAATTTGATTCTTGCCCTCAAACTTCTTTCCTCACCTTTTTCCTTTGGTTTCATAAGAGAGAAATGGAACACAAAAGTGAGTAGAATGAGAAAAGTTGCTTTGGATGTGATCAAATAGTATTATTTTTAATGTTGCTCTCCTGGAATGTTGTACTTTTTTAAGGAAAATATTATTAAATAGCTAAAAAAATATTCCAAAAGGCAAACATTAACTTGACCCAGTTCAATCACATAATATCAATACCTATATACAATTCAACTTTTAATGGCATTGCACCTCACTCCCTGATATTCTTTGTACCCTCAATTTCAAACACTCTTTTGCCTTCTTTGGGTTTCAGAAAACAGTCCTCTACTGTAGTTTAGTGACTATACTTGTTTTGCTTTCTTGTATGAATCACATAGACCAAAGAGTATATAGTGCACATAGATGTATGGTTTTGGTTTAGTCACTAAGTCATGTCTGACTCTTACGACCCCATGGACTGTAGCCTGCCAGGCTCCTCTGTCTGTAGAATTCTCCAGCCACTGGAGTGGGTTGCCATTCTTTCTCCAGGGGATCTTCCTGACCCAGGAATTGAACCCAGGTCTCCTGCATTGCAAGCAGATTCTTTACCGAATGAGTTATGAGGGATGCACTCTCCATGTATGTATATATTTATTTAAATCTTAACGCAAACTTAGGGGGGAGAAAAAAGAAAGGAATCTTCGGACATATCTTCCTGGGGAAAGAGCATCTTCCAGTAGCCATTCAGTTGCTCATTTATTCAAAATTGTGTTTATCAAATACTATATGTGTTCCACTGACAAATAAGAGAAGCCTTAAGGAGCTTATAGTCTGATGTTGCTCCAATCTGAGTTTGATAAAACAAGAAATGACTAGAAAGTTAAAGGTGTGGTCAGGGGTTGTTAGGTGGAAAAGACCTTGGTAATCACAGATTTTCTGGATTCAGTTATAGTAGTTATTACAGTCTTTGACACAAAACCTTCTCAATCAGTCTTCACTGAATCTGAAGAAGAAGGAGGAGGGGAGGGGCGGGGGGTGGGGAGAAAAGGAAGACACTTTCTTTTTTTTTTAATTTATTTTTTTTTATTGTTTTTGCCATACAATGTCATGATATCGCCATGGGTTTACATATGCTTCCCCTCCAGAACCCCCCTCCCTCCTCCCTCCCCCCGGGAAATCTCGCTGCACCAGCCCCGAGCATCAATCCTGGGCTGGCGATTGATTAGACACATGATAATTAACATGCTTCAATGCCCTTCTCCCATATCATCCCACCCTTACCCTCATCCACAAAGTCCACGAGTCTATTCTATACCATCTGCGTTCCTTTTGCTGTCTCGTATGTTGGGTTCTCGTTACCGTCTTTCTAAATTCCATATATATGTGTTAATATACTGTATTGTTGTTTTTGCTTCTGGCTTACTTCACTCTGGATAATGGGCTCCAGTTTCGTCCATCTGAGTAGAATTGCTTCAAATGAATTTTTTTTTTAATGCATGGAAGCAACCTAGATGCCCATCAACTGACAAATGGATAAGAAAGCTGTGGTACATATACACAATGGAAGACACTTTCATCTTTGATGAAGAAACGTCACTTGTGAGGCTGCCACAAGTGTAATAGTACCTAAAATTCTAAATATTGAAAGGAAATTGCTTTTTAAAATAAATCAGACTGGATTCAAGAGTATCACAATTAAGATATTTCTTTCAATCATTTGCTTTTTTAACTATGAAGAGAAAGGGGTGTAGTTACAGTCTAGGTGTGAGGACTGAACTGGATACAGTCATGGGAGAGCATCATTAAGGCAAGCGTCATTCATCAAGTGCATGAAGATCAAAAAAGCCTGAGAATTCTGTTTTAGATTATCTTCTCTACCATTTGTCTCACTTGGACATTTGACAGGACTATACAGATGACATCTGAAAGTTGTCATTTGACTCTCTAAAAACCTGTATTTCGTACAGAGGCTGGACCCCAATGCACTGGAAACTAGACGACCAGTGAAAAGTTAATAGTCTACCTTCAAGTCAAAAAGTTTGATTGGCACTCCCTTATTGTGTTACTTCTCTATGGAAACCCTACAAACAGTGCTTAAAATAAGACACAATTTTTACCTCACAGTATTGGAAAGTCAAGAGCCTGGGAATGGCTTAGCTGGGTCCTTGCTCAGGGTCTCCCTGGACTGAAGTCAAGATTATCAGCTGGGGCTCTCGTCTTATCTGAGGCTTAGGGTCCTCTTTCAAGCTCACTGGTTGCTGGCAGAATTAGTTTCCTTGTGGGTCTGAGACTGAGGCATTCAGAGCTCCCCCTGCCCCCCTGGCCCCGCTCCACACACACAGTTCCCTGTCACATAGCCTTCTCTATATCGAGCCAGTTTGTGTCTTCAAGACCAATAGGAGAATCTCTGTGACTTCTTTTAAGGGCTCATCTGAGAAGTCAGACCCAGGATAATCTCAATTTAAAGTCAGCTGATTAGGGACTATAATTATATCTACAAAATTCCTTCACAGTAGTAACTAGTTTACCTTTTGGCTGAATAACTGGAATAATATGTACATACTTAGAGTCAGGAATCTTGGGGATTATCTTAGAATCCTGCCTTCCACACTTGAAATGGAAAACATTTCCCTATTTACGTATCTGTTGTTACTAGTGTTGCTGCTGAGATTCTTGAGGATCCAAGAACTGTCTTTCACAATTTTCATTATGGGGGAAAAAAATACCTTCACAAAACTTGTGCAAAGAACAGTTGCCTCTTCTCGGCTACTTGGATATACTTCAAATTGAAGGAATTTTTTAAAAAATAGATTTTCTATGACAGTTAAACCGTGGGAAGTCATGTGGGAATATAAGACTAGTTAGTTGCAAGAAGTGTAGATCATGAAAGAGACTCCACAAGAAGAGGTCAAGGTACCATTAATTAAGAAAAGATTGTGTTGAATAGCCAGTCACCTGGATTAAATTAAGTCCATTTCCTTGGATACAAGGCGGCTGGACTCTGACAACCAGTCTATTCTAGAATCCCTCTGTGCCTTTTTAGTAACCCACAGAAAATTTGGTATTCAATACTTTGAGTCCATAAATCCATTAAAAAAATAAGAATGCACATTACTTTCTGGGAGGTCTGTTTGTTTTAATGAGCAAAGAATAAAATAATTATCTCACACAATGCTGCAGGTGTGGATTGTAAGAGCAACTTCAATAGCTGTATGTGCAACTGATAATAGGTCTCCAGTGAAAGAACATTTTTAGATCTCCATTTTCTCATAGTTTCTTCTCTTGTAAAATAGCTAATGCCAAAATTAGTTCAATTGCTCTTTTTGGAAGCCTTCAAAAACTGCAGTCACATTATTGGTTCTTTTGTTTAATACATTCTATCCATATGCTGCTGGCTCGCCTATTCAGAGAGCACAAATCTTTGTGTATGCCCTTGGGAAAAGATGTGTGGCCTCAATCTCCAGTCAGGAAGCACAGTTTCTCAACTTAAGGCTGCCTCTGACTTACAGTCAATTGATTTGGTTCGATTTTTAGATGCCAATAAAACTGAAAATATCACTAGTGTTCCAAAAATAAATTTATTTTCATCCACAAGTAATTGTGAAGTCCTTGTATTAGGAATTATGAAGTCTAGTTGAATAGCATCATTCAAAGATCTGTCTCTGATGTCATGAGCCACATGCAGAAATGGATTCCTCTGTAAATGATTGTCCTGGTAGCAGTTTACAAAATGCCAGCTTTAAGTGCTCAAGTTAAAAAAAAACAAACAAAACCTGGCTCTGGACTTGAAAAAAATTAGAAACAAAAGGTTAACTCTAAAAATGAAAACACTTCTATTGCATTAAACAAGTAAACTGAAAAACGATAAAAAGTATTCAAAGCACTTTTGAGTTTTAGAAATACAGTAACTAATTGCCTTGCTGCCTAACTTTACACCACTCTGCAGATGATTTACATTACTTCATTGAGGAGATAGACTATCCTGGACAGAATTCCTTCAAGTTTACTTCCCAAAGCGTCACTGCACACTTACCTGCAGGTACTTCATAAATGGTTGTTGGCAGAGGAATGGATGGATGAGTGCAGATATTCATTCTTGATGCCTTTACTTTTGTCAAGTAGAAGAGACTCTCTCCTGATGCGGAACTAAGCCTTCTGAAGACCAAGTCATCCATGTGTGTTTTGTCTCCACCCTTCAGAGAAGTTCTTGGATCCTTCCTCATCAAGAACCTACCTGGCTGAATCAGTCAATCTTTCTCTTATACACCTTCTGTCTCTCCTGGCTCTTTCAATTACAGAGTGCAAGCCTATACTGCTTGCCATATGACACGCCAATGAATCAAGATACAAGTTGTTGGGGCAAGCATTAGTGACTTTATTCAGAAAGCCATCAGACCAAGAAGAAGGTAGGCTAGTGTCCCAAAGAACCACCTTACCGGAGGTAGAATTTAGGTTTCTTTTATACTAAAATGGGAGAAGGTGTTGCTGGTTGTTGTAAATTTCTTGGTGCAGGAATCCTTTGTTCTTGCAGCAGTCCACATAGGCCTGGTTATCATATTCCTGTAAATCTCTAATAGAACAAATGTTATTCTCTGTTCTGCAACTTTTTTATCCCTATATGAGTGGGAAAGTGTTATACTTTTTATGATCAGAGCCTCAAGAATGGGCTATGGTGTATATTTCAGGCTAGAGGCAACATTCTTATGCAAAAGAAGCAGAGGCAGCATGCCTAAGCACAGACAACAGAGCATAAGGATTAGAGCTAAAGGAATAGAATCAATATGGAGTCAGTTTTGTTCTCTGTTACATTTCCATTTTCCCATTAGCAAGTAAACATGTTTCAGATCTCTGATTTCTGATGTGTGTGCCTCTGTAAACATATATACACATTTATGATATTTACAAACACATACGTCACTATTTAGACATTCCCTTGTTGATAGCCATTTGTTACCAAATTGTTGCTCTTATATACATTTCCCTGTCTCCTTGCACACAGCTGTAACCATTTCTCTGGGGCAATGGTCCTCTGGGGTCATATCCCAGACTTATTAAGATAAAATTTCCAAGGCTATTTCTTAAAAGCCTTGCAGGTAATCCTATGAGCTGCTTTTAGTTGAGAACTACAACTCTAGAAAGAAAAAGTAGAAAATCTGGGTACACAATTATTCCCCAATGCAACTATACCTATTTTTTTTT
>ML663566.1:19302323-19409216 GCA_007570785.1 Antilocapra americana | reverse complement strand
CCCCCCCCCCCCAGGAAATCTCGATGCACCAGCCCCGAGCATCAATCCTGGGCTGGCGATTGATTAGACATATGATAATTAACATGTTTCAATGCCATTCTCCCATATCATCCCACCCTTTCCCTCATTCACAGAGTCCACGAGTCTATTCTATACATCTGCGTTCCTTTTGCTGTCTCGCATGTTGGGTTCTCGTTACTGTCTTTCTAAATTCCATATATATGTGTTAATATACTGTATTGTTGTTTTTGCTTCTGGCTTTTGCTCTGGATAATGGGCTCCAGTTCGGTCCATCTGAGTAGAATTGATTCAAATGAATTTTTTTTTAATGCTGAGTAATATTCCATTGTGTATATGTACCACAGCTTTCTTATCCATTCATCAGTTGATGGGCATCTAGGTTGCTTCCATGTCCTGGCTATTGTAAACAAAGCAGCGATGAACATTGGGGTACAGGTGGCTCTTTCAATTCTGGTTTCCTCGGTGTATATGCCCAGCAGTGGGATTGCTGGGTCATATGGCAGGACTATTTGCAGCTTTTTAAGGAACCTCCACACTGTTGTCCATAGTGGCTGTACTAGTTTACATTCCCACCAACAGTGTAGGAGAGTTCCCTTTTCTCCACATCCTCTCCAGCATTTATTGCTTGTAGATTTTTGGATTATAGCCATTCTGACTGGTGTAAAGTGATACCTCATTGTGGTTTTGATTTGCATTTCTCTGATAATGAGTGATGTTGAGCATCTTTTCATGTGTTTCTTAGCCATTTTTATGTCTTCTTTGGAGTTTTGTACCCTATCAGTATTGTAAGATTTTTTTTTCTGCTTGCTTTCTACCATGTGATATTGTCAGACTTCTTCATTTTTTCCAATCCAAGTATGAATTGTATGTCAAATTATTTTTCTTTTGATTTAATTTTTAATTACTAGCAAGCTAGATCATTTTTTTTGCAAATGTTTCCATTCTGGTTCTTTTTTTTTTTTTGCTATAAATTATCTGTTCATACCTCTTGTCTATTTTTCTGTTGGTGATTTGCCTTTTTCTTATTGATTTATATGCTCCATGTGATCATCTTTTTTCTTTGTATGCAAACTATCTCCTCCAAGTGCATTGCCAGTTTTTTGAATTTGTGGTTTCTTGTGTTGATACTGCCTAAGTTCAATTTCCAGTTTTACGGTTGTTAAGTTTTTCTTCTTTTATATAACTGGAGTTGACTATTCTTAGGCTTTTTCTTTTTTCATATAGATTTCACTATCCTTTTTTAAAGTCCATTATCACTTTCTTCAGAATTATAGTCCAGAAAGGAGTGCATGTATTCTAATCCCAGCTGCCAGGGGCATGGATCTTTTTGGCTTTGGAAGTAGAAGATGAACTCCATTCCTCATCAGGACTTTTGAAATCAGGAAGTCCAAAAACAGTAAGGGGAGTTTAGATGCTGAGCAGTTCAGAAACATGAAAATTCCCTTCTAGCTTCTAAAATTTTACTACAGACAGTTGCATGCTGTAGCTGTATGTTAGTCACTCAGTCATGTCTGACTCTTGATCACATGGACTGTAGCCCGCCAGACTCCTTTGTCCATGGAATTCTAAAGGCAAGAGTACTGGAGTGGGAGAAAAGACAAATCTATTTAACAAGTGTTGCTGGGAAAACTGGTCAGCCACGTGTAAAAGAATGAAACTACAACACTTTCCCACACCATACATGAAAATAAACTCGAAATGGATTAAAGATCTAAATGTAAGACCAGAAACTATAAAATTCTCAGAGAAAAACATAGAACACTCTCTGACAAAAATCACAGGAAGATCCTCTATGACCCACCTCCCAGAGTAATGGAAATAAAAACAAAAACAAATGGGACCTAATTAAACTTAAAAGCTTTTGCACAACAAAGGAAACAAAAAGCAAGGTGAAAAGGCAGCCTTCAGAATGGCAGAAAATAATAGCAAACAAAACAACTGTCAAAGAATTAATCTTCAAAATATACAAGCAGCTCATGTAGCTCAATACCAGAAAAACGAATAACCTAATCAAAAAGTGGGCCAAAGAACTAAACAGACATTTCTCCAAAGAAGACATCATACAGATGTCTAAGAAACACAAGAAAAGATGCTCAACATCACACATTATTAGAGAAATGCAAATCAAAACCTCACGGTTTTGATTTGCATTTCTCTAATAATAATAATAATAATAATAAACCTCTCTCAAGAGTTGGTGTGAGCCTACTCCTAAACACACCTGCAATAAGAGTTGTTGCTGTTCAGTCACTGAGTAGCTGACTACTCTTTGCGACCCATGAACTTCAGCACGTCAAAGTTCCCTGTTCTTCACTATCTCCCAGAGTTTGCTCACTCATTTCCGTTAAGTGGTAATGCCACCTAACCATCTCATCCTCTGTTGCCCCCTTCTCCTCTTGCCCTCAATCTTTCCCAACATCAGGATCTAGTCTAGTGAGTTGGCTTTTCACATCAGGTGGCCAAAGTATTGGCACTTAAGCTTCAGCATCAGTCCTTCCAATGAATATTTAGGGCTGATTTCCTTCAGGATTGACTGGTTTGATCTCCTTGCTGTCCAAGGGACTCTCAAGAGTCTTCTCCAGCACCACAATTCAAAAACATCAATTCTTTGACACTCACAATAAGTTTGATGATTGCCATAAGTTTGATTTCTCCTTTACAGTAACAAAGAAAAAAATCCCAAATTCCCTTTCAGTTAACAGCCCTTGACCGATGATTGTCATGGAAGGACTATCTATACCCACTAACTCCACCACCTCAAATCATTCGTTCCTCTCTCTGCTCTACGCCTATCTATTCCAGTATATATTATTTAATTAGGCTGTGGCAGCTTAATTCCCTTAACACTTTCCTGTATTTCTGGAGCATTGTTCTACCATGAACTTTAGTGTCTACCATAAACATTAGTGTCTGCATTACCACATTCTTCCATGGTCTGTCCGATAATCAATCTGATCTTTCTCGCTCTTGTTTATAAACATTCTTTTTTCTGTCCTCCCCTCAATTAGATGCCAGAATTCATCTATTCCCCCATGGCTCTATCTTGGCCTCTTTTCATACTCTACACCACTATCTGTAAAATATATATTCTTGATTCTACATCTTCAGCTCTTCCCTTTACATTGAGATCCAAACCTATACAAGTAGTTCAAACTACTTTTGGACAATTTTACCTGGAAGTTTCCTTGCCATTTCAAATGATAGGCTTTAAATTAAACCTATCACTTTCCATCCATCTTACTCATTGCTCCAACCTCCTCCCTCTTCCACCACTCCAAGCCAAAACCTTCTCTTTATATGTTCCCTGTCAAAACCAGAAACATGTAAGCGGCTTCTGGGTCCTCTCCTTCCCTAATCTATATCAAATTGCTTTCCTAGTTTCCTAGACCCTTCCATTTGCCATACCATGACCTAAGATGAAGCCATCATTAACTTTTGATGAATGCAACATCTTCTGCATGGACTTTCTTGGACTACCATAAGTTATTTACCCCCAAAATCTAGTGTTCTTGTTCAATGGCACATCTGATGTTACAGCCTTTCTATTTAAAAATTTTCAGTGATTCCTGAAAGTCCTCAGAAAAAAAAGATGAAGACATTCATAGTATGTATTGATTCCCTCCATTCTCAATCCTATCCTCCTATGCAGCAAAATAATTTTAGGAATTGACACTTGTTTTAGAGGCAGAACTCACTTAGTCTAGCCAATCATGATGATCCCATCCCTCTAGCCAGTGATTGATTTTGGAACCAAGGACTGAGACAACTGATGCTGGACATTCCACTGATGATATTTATTGATGGAGCTGTGGGTATGATGACTAGATTGAGCCAAACTAAGACTGAAGTGAGGAAGCTTTATTCTACCAATAGGAGCATTCTCTCTTTTCCCATATTGAGGTGAACAATAAAAGACTGTAACCTTGATTCCTCTTGGTTACTGTCTTAACAAAATGAAGATGATGTCCTTGAAAGCAATGGAAAATGATGGAAGAAACCAACCAACTGTGAACGTGTCATGACTTAATTTTTTCAATGCTGTGTTGAAATCACCTTAAACATTATCAGGCTCTTCATGATCTAGTCCTTAATTGTCTTTTCAGCTTCACCTCATCTTATCTGTTTTCTTATATTCAATATGTCATCTGAGGACAAGCAGTACTGGTACAACCAGAGAATTGGCTCAAAATAGGGAACTTCAGTCCCTACCCTAGACCTACTGAATTATAATTTGCAATTTAATAATTTTGCTAAGTGACTATATGCGCATTAGAGTTTGAGAAGCACTGACTTTGACCAGTGGTTCTCATATGGCTCCCAGCCCAGCAGCATTAGGATTATTATCCCCTGGGAACCTACAGTGCTGTGCTGTGCTTAATCACTCAGTTATGTTTGACTCTTTGCAACCCTATGTACTGTAGCCTACCAGGCTCCTCTGCCCATGGGGATTCTCCAGGCAAGAATACTGGAGTGAGTTGTGATGCCCTCCTCCAGGGGATCTTCCCAACCCAGGGACTGAACCCAGGTCTCCCACATTGCAGGTGGATTCTTTATCATGAGCCACCAGGGAAGCCCAGGAACCTATTAGGAATACCAATGCTCAGGCCCCCAGACCTACTGAATCAGAAACTCTAGAGGTGGTATTACCAGAAATACATGTTTTAATGACTCGGTCACCTCTCCTCAATACAATGTATAGGATTTGTATTTTTAGGGGATGTTGATACTGTCTCTAGACCACTCTTTGGAACTATTGGTCTACACGACTGTTTTCTAAGGGGCTTCCCAGGTGGCACTAGTGGTAAATAACCTGCCTGCCAGTGCAGGAGACATAAGAGACTTGGTTCAGTCCCCTGGGTTGGGAGGATCCCCTGAAGAAGGACATAGCAACCCAATTCAGTATTTTTGCCTGGAGAATCCCATGGACAGAGGAGCCGGGAGGGATACAGTCCATAGGGTCGCAAAGAGTCGGACACAAATAAAGTGGCTTAGCAGGCACACACGCAGGTATTACCTCTTGCCAGAAGTTCTCCTTGATGGTCAAGTTTGGATTAAGTGCCCAGACGATATACTCAAGTGATAGCCAGAGCAATTCTCAAACTGTAGTCCACTTTTTTCTTCTGACCTAATCTTCCTGATGGAATTAACAGCCATTTTGACTGCAGTGTTAGCTACAGACACTGTTTTACTCCTGAGTCTAAGATGACATCACTCAAAAATGGGTGCTCAATAAGCGTTTGTTAAATAATACGCATTATTAAGGCAGGAATTGTGCTTCTGTACTACTTCCCTTGATGATTGTCATAGCTCCTCAAGCCATATTTATAGAAGTTTCATAATTACTTCTTAAAGGAACTCTTTCCATTTAAAAGTTCCCAAATAAAACTAGAAAATGCTCTAGATGTAGAAAAATTAGGGAAAAATAAAATTAGGAAGACTTGGTTAATGTCATTGATTTACTGATGAACAAGGATTGGACATTGGTAAAATTTTTTCACTAGGGCTGGGATGTGGATTCTAACAAAGACCAGATTATCATGATTATACATAGCAATAATGTGATGAAGAGCTGGGTTGGGGGCAGAAAATTCCAGCCTGGCTACTTACTCATGATGTGTCTCTGGCAGCTGCTCGACTTCTTTAAGTTTTACAATCCTTACCTCACAGATGGGTAATGTTTGCCTCACAGGAATACGGAAGGCTTAAAAGAGATAACACCTTTCAGACACGTAGCACAATACCTGGTACATAATAAGTTCTCAATGAGTGCAAGCTAAGGGCAAAGTGGTTATTTATAAATTCCATATAGACTTGTGGGTAGAGTTTGGTGCCATCTTGGCTGACAAAACTATTTTTCAAATATAAGTTTGGTCTCCTCCGAATCTTTGCATTTTATATTGAACTACTGATTATCCAGGAGCAAAACCAGAAACTGTTTGCACATCTACCCTGCCAGCCTCACAAACCTTTGCTCTCATGGATATTAGTTTCACTTCTTTCTCCAAAACAATAGCTGCATGATGAAGTGATGAAAACTTCCCAAACATGGCCTGAAGGAACAGAAGGATGGGACGGCTTACTTGTGGGTGATTGGCCCACAAGCAACAGATTATGATTCTAACTGAAAGTCCCAGAGATGCAGACCTTCACAGCAGACACCAGCCTAGGTAGGAGGATGGGATCACAATGTCCCTGGTAGGTGAGCTGCAGAGCCCACAGCTGTAAAATATAGCCCTTTGTGTACTGAATGCTGAACCAGGGCACACTGAGACAAGAAACGTTTATGCATAGGCGTCAATAAAGCGAAAGCATAAGCTCTATGGACAGAATTGGGCTGGTCAAGGGCAGCTAATTCCTGCAAATACCTTGTTACTCAATGAATGTAAATGATCTACTTCTGCATTTTATCATGTTTACACAGTGATATTTTGTGGGAGCTGCTTCCAGGTTTATGTGTATCTTTAATCTGGGAAAGTCCAGGGCTTATTCACTCTAATGTTGAATAAAAGGTCACTGGTAAAAATCAGGAACCAATCTAAAACAAGAGAGGGAGGGCGAGTTTTGCCAAGTGTGTACATATCAACTTATTTCAATATTTTCTTAAAAATCCATTGTCCCAAAACAAGGCATGGCTTCTCATATTGCAAATGAAAAGTCAGACATTTCAATGAAGGCAAACAACAGCATGGACAAAAAAAAAACCTCAAACGATGTCCTCTGTTTCCATCAGAGCCACAAAGACATACTGTTATGTGGATGTAGTGGGTGAAAGAGAATAAGTACAGTCAGGTGAAAATCAGCGGAGCTCCGCACTTAGGGTATTGTATTTTATTTACATGATATAGCATCCTAAGAAGTTGTGACTGTGTGTTATCCCCATTTTACAGGCCTGATGTATCTGCCTAAGACACTCATGGCTAGTAAGCCACAGGGCTGGTCCCCAAGGCTCGGTCATTCAGCCTAGTCAAATCTTGAGCTTTCCTCTCTAATATGATTCTTTCCATTTTGCTTCTCCAGAAAAAAAATGTTGTGGGTACATATGTGAGTACTGTGTGTCATCTTTGTTCATTATACAACTCCATACTTTTTTTTTTTTTAATACAGAGAAGAGATCTTCAGGGGTATTAGATTTTGTAAAGTGAATAAATGTGTGTTGACATATTTGAAACATTTTTCTACAGCTCTACAGAATGAACATTTGCTCCACTGAACTTCAGCTTATTTAGATTATCACACTAAACATTCTGTGAAATGACAGACAATAAAACCGGGTTTTCCGAATGATAGACACTGAATGATTAAGGAAGTTAAAATGACACTGGATGAATTTATCCATAAATTCCTAAATATGACTTTATTCTTAAATATAAGAATATACATATATTTATATATATATAAAATCTGAAATCTGTTTTGTGATGCAACATTTCTTTTTAGAATTAATTTTTATTGGAGTATACTTGCTTTGGGCTTCCCAGGTAACACAGTGGTAAAGAATCCACCTGCCAATGCAGGAGACACAGGTTCGATCCCTAGGTCAGCAAGATACTCTGGAGAAGGAAATAGCAACCCACAACCAATATTCTCACCTGAAAAATTCCACAGAGGAGCCTGGCGGGCTACTGTCCATGGGGTCACAAAGTGCTGGACATGAGTGAGTGGCTGTGCACACAGTTGCCTTACAACATTGTATTAATTTCTTCCTGTACAGCAAAGTCAATCAGTCATACGTATTCACGTGCCCATTCTTTCTTCAATTTCCTTCCTTTTAGGTCACCACAGAGCACTGAGAAGAGTTCACTTCACTATCCATAGTGCTTAGTGGTAGTTGCTTAGTCGAGTCCGACTCTTTGCGACCCCATGGACTGTAGCCTGCCAGGCTCCTATGGGATTCTCCAGTCAAGATTTCTGGTGTGGCTTGCCATTTTCTTCTCCAGGGGATCTTCCCAATCCAGGGGTTGAATCTGGATCTCCCAGCCCCAGTAGTGTATATATGTCAATCCCAACCTCCCAGTCCATTCCACCCTGCCTCCCCTTGGTAACCATAAGTTTGTTCTCTACATCTGTGACTCTTATTTCTGTTTTTAAATAAGTTTATTTCTGTCATTTTTTATAGATTCCACATATAAACAATATTGTACAATGTATGTTTTTCTGACTTAACTTCACTCTACGACAGTCTCTAGGTCTATACACGTCTCTGCGAATGGCAATATTTTGTTCCTTTTTATGGCTGAGTATTATTCCAGTGGATCTATGTACCACATCTTCTTCATCTATTCCTCTGTGCATGGGTATCTAGGTTGCTTCCATGTCCTGGCCATTGTAAGTAGTGCTGCAATGAACATAGGGGTGCATGCATTCTTTCAAATTATGGTTTTCTCTGGATATATGCCTAGTAGTGGGATACTGAGCCATATAGTAGCTCAATTTTTAGTTTCTTAAGGAACCTCCATAACTGTTTCCATACTGGCTGTACCAATTTGCATTCCCACCAACAGTGTAGGAGGGTTCCCTTTTCTCCACACCCTGTCCAGCATTGATTGTTTGTAGAATTTTGGTGATGGCCACTCTGACCAGTGTGAGGTGATACAATATTTCTAATGTAAATATTTCAAGATATCAGTAAATTTTTAAAATAATCCTTTTGCTACTTTTATCAGTTCTCAACCACTCCCTGAGAGACATGCATTTCCCTGAGAAAAAAGAACAGAAATATACAGGAAAAAATTGCAATTCTCCCAACCCATGCTTTTGCATGTCTAGTCTTCTTCCCACTTGTTGTTTTGTTTAAAAACGGTATTTGCTAGCCATTTGTAATCAAATAGCAGACTGAGTAGTGAAAACTATCAAATCAGATTTGATGTGCCCAGAACTTTCAAATAAGAGACATATTTTCAGTGAAATATTTTGTAGAAAACTGTTTTTTCTAAACATTCTCCATCTATTTACTAGATGGAATAATCCACCTGGGTATTAGATTGTATGGACTCCACTGCATGAAAGCATATTTTGACAAAGCCTCCTACTCAACAGGGACTACACGGATGAGTGACACATCCTTTACTTCTTAGCTAGAATCTCCCTGAGCAAAACAATAAATCAGGAAAAGATTATTTCCCAGGGCTCTTGTCTCTCTTTCATGAACCTCTGTACACCTCTCTCTTGCCACTTTACCCCTTGCCACTTCTGTAACTCCAAGCCACTACAATCAACCACAAACAATAAAAAAATCACATAATCACAAGTTTTTACTAAAGTTCTCCCTCTTAACCTAAACCTGCTCTTCTAAATACATCTAGACTCATTCATACTAAGGTCTGACTGTTGTTAAGGTTACCACTTCTGCTCTTCAGTGTTATTTAGTGAGTGATTCTCTTTAGGCAAATAAATGAAGTCTAACAGGTAATTTCAAACACCATGTGCATATGTAGGGAATATATTTATTGAGGATGAGGGCTAGAAGGAATATTTTTAGCTGAACCTCAAATAAAGTAGCTAGCAATTTGTGTACAGGCTTCTCAGGTGGTGCTAGTGGTAAAGAACCTCCCTGCCGAAGCAGGAGACATAAGAGAAGTGGGTTCAATCACTGTGTCAAGAAGATCCCCTGAAAGAGGGCATGGCAACCCACTCCAGTATTCTTGCCTGGAGAATCCCATGGACAGAGGAGCCTCATGGGCCATGGTCCAGTCCGTAGGGTCGCAAAGAGACTGAAGTGACTTAGCATGCACTTAGCGCACACAATATGTGTATACTTAAGGCAGGTACTCTTTCTTACTTGAGTTGCTGTAATCTCCTTTGTTCCAACATTTAAAGACCACATTCACAAAATAAAATATCGCTTTTACCCTTCCTGGAGATCACTGAGAGATAGTCCCGAACTCTGCAGAAGGCAATGATAATAATAAAGGGATCTGTGCTGTAAGTCTGGTTGAGAACCTGGGCATTCTAAGGGCAGTGTGTCCTGGGAGAGGGTGACAGGCTGAGCCACCAGGTGCTGCCTCTTTTACTCAAGTTCACCAAACAGACATGTTTCTCCTACTCCTTTAAGACGGAAACACAGAGGGGAGGAGAATGGCTGGAGTTGATCTTCCTGAACTTTCCTTCCTGTGGAGTAAAATGGAAATCTCTTTCCTTTATGAATTTGAGCAACAGGGAATGACAACAAAGACTATCTTTGAGGCAGGCTCTGTGTTGTAATTTTGTATATATGATCCTGTGTGTACCCTGAAACACCCTGGAAGGCAATGTTTTTTTACCCCCAGTTTAAGATGTGTTTCCTCGGGCAAGGAACTTGCAGGCATCTCTCTGCCAGTAAACTGAATAACCGATATCTAAAAACACTTCCATCTGACCTTGAAGTGAATACTCTTTTCACTGTGCCAATGTTTTAAATATCTTCAACTTTCTATGACAGAAGTGAACTTATCTATAAAACAGAAACAGACTGACAGATATAGAGAGCAGATTTGTGGGGGTGGAGATTTGGGGGAGGGATGGCTTGGGAGTTTGGGATTAGCAGACACAAACTATTATATAGAAAATGGATAAACAATGAGGTCTGACTGTATAGGAGAGGGAACTGTATTCAATATCCCGTGATAAACTATAATGGAAAAGAATATGCAAAAGAGTATATATATATATATACACACATATATATGTATCACTTTTCTGTACAGCAGAAATTAGCTCAAAATTGTAAATCAACTACACTCTCATAAAATAAAATTTTAAAAAATCTTCAACCTTCTGTAACAAAGACTAAGGCCATAACTCTACCAGTATATTTCATCAAGCATTTCTTTCTTAACCTCTGTCCTCACAGTTCCAATCTTCTACCTAGCTCCTCTAGCACAAATGGAGAATTCATTTCTTATTTTGGTAGGAGGAGATCTTTTTTCCCCCTCATCCTGGAATCAAAAATGCCATCATTACACCATTTATCAACAATGGGCTGAGGCTAATCTCAGTCTTCTCTGCATTTATATCAAACATGTCCTAATTGCAAATCGATGCCAATAGCCAATGGCATTACCTTCCATCTAAGGTAGCGAAATTTCTCATTGATAATACAGTCAAAATAAACAGAATTTTAAGAAATATGATAGGAGGGTTCTTTAGTTAACAAGGAAGTGAAGAGACGCCAAATACCAAGACCTATGTAAAGCTTTATGGAGCAGTTAACCTTGAGACTTCACTGTATGTAAAGATTAAACGGCAATTTCTGGTTAGCAGATTTATAGAGCTTTACAAATACCTTGGTTTCACTGTTTGTACTTTTATCTACTTCTGGGTTTTATTACTGCTTTCTGTCCAGTGATAGTCTCTATATACACAGAATGCCAAGAGATTAAGCAGTGAAAAGAAGTAAAAGGTTTCCTTTGTCATCTTTGATGTCATAAAGGCCTTATAGAGAAGTGCACCTTCTACAAGTTAGAGATTCATAGAAAATGCCACCCATATCCCTCACATGGGAGACAAGATTTTCACAAAGCACATTCATCATAAATAAAGGTGAAGGAAACATTAAAGTATTACAGTAGCCCTCCAGCGTCATGGTGGAAAAGAGTGTGTCCAACTCTGTGCAACCCTATGGACTGTAGTCCACAAGGCTCCTTTGTCCTCTGCGGAGAATAAGTAGTCCCTGATTAGCAACTCACTCATAGACACAAAATCAAATTAAATATTACTTTATATGATACAATCAGCATATCGCTAAACAAATACATATTGTTAAAAAAGGGACTATGATTTTGGCTTTCTGTGAATAAAGACAGACACGTCAGAACAGAAGATGAATTTTTTAAAAAGGAAATGCAAAATTTTTGAGGCCCCAGCTGGGATGAATGATTCTGTTACAGGATCTTTCACAAAAGACAGGAAATGACAGTGTTAGCAAAAAAAAATACATTAAAATTGAAGGAAGAAAGAAAACATCAATTAACAGTGTAAAGACATAGCCTGTTGCCACTTGCCCTGACTATGAGGAAGTATTGTGGAAACTCAGGTCTTCACGTTCCTGAGTTATCTGCTGTCACAGAGGCGAGCTACCAAGCCACCTGTATGCTGTGACTCGAGGGAAAACAATATTTCTGACTAGAAAATAGTTTCTCAGCCACAATCCTACCTGATCTGCAAAAGGCATCATTATTGTCAACATATTTTTTTCCCCACTTGAACAAAACAATTTATTTTTTGATTGCAGTGAATTTTGTAATGCCAGTTGTCATTCTGGGTTTCAAAATTCTGTATTATATAATGTTTTAAAAACCCAACCATAATCAAATGACCAAGTGAAAGCTATTTCTAAACAGTGACTCATATATGAGGTATGGTATCAATTTAGGGCTTTCCAAATGTTCATTTTCTCAAAGAATTTCTTTGGAAAGAAGAAAAATATTAAAGTCACAGAATCAAAACACTTAAAAAAAACTGTCAAAGACTCTGTGGATTGAAATAATAAAAAGGTAATCAGATGCTGAGCACTGACAGAGCGTCTGAACAGAAACTGTTAGGTAAATTGGCACCTCGTAAGTTTCATAATATTTGAAATTTTAACAACAGTGTCTCCCTATAAAGTGCTTGGTAAATTGATAGAATTTTATTTTCTAATTTTTGAAAAAAAGAAATTTCATATTTTACTATAAGTATATATATATACACATATATGTGTGTGTGTGTATGTGTATATATATATATGTATATATCTGGAGAAGGAAATGACAACCCTCTCTAGTATTCTTGCCTGGGAAATCCCATGGAGCCTGGTGGGCTACAGCCCATGGGGTCGCAAGACTTGGACATGACTGAGTAACTAAAGCACCACCACGCCCATATATATGTGTATGTGTGTGTGTGTATATATACATATACATATACATATATATATATGTGTATATATATATATATATACATATACATATATATACACACACAAGTTCCCATGAAAGATTATGGAATACAATTTGATAAGCCTCCACTGATGTCAATTTTGACATGTGAATAAATTTTAAATTATCAGTTATTTATTATTTTTTCTTTAATGAAATACCTAATATATTTTTGTGTGTATGGAAGCATGTGTAGGGAAGTGCATTTAAAATATGACTTAATTTTCAAAAAATTTATCAGAATATTCATTTTTAGGAATAAAAATATTAATTCCTATTGTCTATATCATAAAATTCAAATTCTAGGATGTAGCCTTTTGGCCCTCTATGATCTAGTTCATAAATACTCTTTCAGTTTTATTGTTTCTATTCCCTCATTAAAATCCTATCTATAAATTGGATCATTTATGTAGCCATCAAATACTTATTGAGTATTTACCACATTCCAGGCTTTGCGATTCAAAGATCAATAAGACACAATTTCTACTTTCAAGTAGTTCAAGTCTAGCAAAGAAGAAGATATGTAATCAGCTACTCACAGTATCAAAAGTGCAATATTTGATGCGTGTCAAAGGCACAAAAGGAAATGCCAGTCACTTCCTGGCTGGAGAGATAATAGATTTAAGGAAGATTATAAAGGGGGAGTAATGAATAAATTAGAATTCACAAAATTGACACATAGAAAATGATGTTCTGTACACAGGCACACAAGTTTGAGACAGGAACGTAGATCTGTTCAAGTACAGATGTTTCACTATTTTCTAGGACAAAGAGTGTAGGGGTTCACTATCTTCCAAATGCCATTTATCCATTAAATCCCTTGTTAAAGGCTCATCCTGCCACTTCAGCAGATTAAAGTAGATGATGTTGGTTGCTTATGGGCACCTAAAAACTTTGACATGACCTTGCACCAGAGTTGTCCGACCTTGGTAGTATTGAAAGTTTGGACAGAATTCTCTGTTATGGAGGACTATCCTGAACATTGTAGGATGCATAGTGGCATTCTGGGATTCTAACCACTAGTTGCAGTAGCATTCTCTCTCCCAGTTGTAATAATTAGAAGTGTCTCAAATCATTGCCAAATGTCATGTGGGGGAAAAAGCTGTCCTCAGTTGAGAATCACTGTCTTAGATCTATGTATCTACAAAATCACATATATTGGTAAGGAGTATAACCCTACTAGATTATAAGGGAAAGAATCATCACATTCAGAAGAGTTTAGGGCTGCAGACAACCTAACTTTATACCTAAAGGAACAAGGAAAAGAAAAACAAATAAAACCCAAAGTTAGTGAAAGGAAAGAAATCATTAAGATCAGAATAGAAGTAAATGAAATAGAGACTTAAAAAGGTATAGAAAAGATCAATGAAACTAAGAGCACTTTCTTTGAAAAGATAAACAAAATTGATAGCTAGACTCATTAAGAAATAGAGGGCCCAAGTCAACAAAATCAGAAATGAAAAAGGAAAAGGTACAAGCAATATCACAGAAATACAAAGGTTCGAAAGAGATTGCTATGAACAAATATATGCCAATAATATGGACAGCCTGGGAGAAACAGATTCCTAGAAATGTATAATCTTCCAAGTTTGAACAAAGAAGAAAGAGAAAATATGACCAGACTAATTATGAGTAATGAAATTTGATCATTAATTAAAAAAAAAACTTTCTCAAAACAAAAGTCCAGGACCAGGTGGCTTGACAGATGAATTCAATCAAATATTTACAAAAACATGAACACCTATCTTTATTAAACTACTCTAAAAAATTGCAAAGGAAGTACTGCTTTTGAAACATTTTATAAGATATCATAACCCTGATACCAAAATCAGACAAAGATATAACAAAAAGAGAAAATTACAGACCAATATCACTGTTGAATATAGATGCAAAGTCCTCAACAAAATATTAGCAAACTGGGACTTCCTTGGGCTTCCAGTGGCTAGGACTGCATGCTCCTAATGCGTGGGGCCTGAGTCTGATACCAGATCAGGGAACTAGGTCCCGTATGGTGCAACTAAATACTCCACATGCTGCAACTAAAAGCATGCCCACATGCCACAACTAAGACCCAACACAGCCAAATAAATAAATAAATATTTTAAAAATACATTAGCAGGTCTAATCCAAAAGTACATTAAAAGGATTACACACCATGATCAAGGGGGGTTTATCTCAGGGATGTAAGGATGGTTCAATAATTGCAAATCAGTAAATGTGCTACACCACATTGACAAACTGAAGAATAAAAATTATATGATCATCTCAAAAGATGGAGAAAAAGCTTTTGATAAAATTCAACATCCATTTATGATAAAAACTCTCAACAAAGTGGGTATAGAGGGAACATACCTCAACATAATAAAGGCAAATTATGACAAATTTACAGCCAACATCATACTTGATGGTAGGAAACATTTCCTCTAGTAATAGTAATAAGACAAAGATGCCCACTCTCACAACTTCTACTCAGAGTACTGGAAGTCCTAGCTATAACAATCAGATGAGAAAAAGAAATAAAAGGAATACAAATTAGAAAATAAGAAATAAAACTGTCACATTTGCAGATGGCATGATTTTATATACAGAAAGGTAGCATCAACAAACCAGGAGAACTAGTAAATTAATTCAGTAAAGTTGCACTATACAAAAGCAAATACACAGGAATCCCTTTTGTTGCTATTCACTGACAATGAACTGTCAGAAAGAGACATCAAGAAAACAACCTCACTTACAGTTGCACCAGAAAAAGTAAAATGTCTAGGAATAAATCTAACCAAGGAGGTAAAAGACCTTCAGTCGGAAAAGACCGATGAAAGGACTGTAGAGGCTTGGTGAGTCCAAAATCTGATGAGGTGCACCGGTAGGTCAGAGCCAGGGAAACACTGCAGTCCACATCCAAAGGTGTCTGCTGGCAGAGTTCCTGCTCTCTTAGGGTCTTTGTTTTATTAAGGCCTTTAGCTGATTGACTTCCCTGGTGGCTCAGATGGTAATGTGTCTACCACCTGCTAATGCAGGAGACATAAGAGACACAGGTTCAATCCCTGGGTCGGGAAGATCTCCTGGAGAAGGAAATGGCGACCCACTCCAGTATTCTTGCCTAGAAAATCCCAAGGATGAAGGAGCCTGGCAGGCTAAGTCCATGGGTTGGGTACAACTCAATGACTTCACTTTAGCTGATTGAAAGAGGCCCACCTACACTATGGAGGGTAATCTGCTTTATTTAAAGTCCACTTATTTAAATGTTGGGCTTGGTTGCTCAGTTGTGTCCGACCTTTGTGAACCCCATGGACTATATTCCACCAGGCTCCTCTGTCCGTGGGATTACCCACTCCAGAATACCGGAGTGGGTTGCCATGGCTACTCCCAGGGGATCGTCCCAACCCAAGGATCAAACCCAGGTCTCCCACATGGCAGGTGGACTCCGAAGCTTAGTCGCTTCAGTCGTGTCCGACTCTACGCAACTCCATAGACGGCAGCCCACCAGGCTCCTGGGTCCATGCAATTTTCCAGGCAAGAGAGTACTGGCGTGGGTTGCCATTTCCTTCTCCAGAGACACCAGGGAAGCCCATTTAAATGTTAATCTCATCCAAAAACACCTCACAGAAACACCCTGAGTAATGTTTGACCAAATATCTGAGTACCATGGCCCAGCCAAATTGACACATAAAATTCACCACCACAGTGGATAAATTGCTCAGTGTGAGAACAGCTCACCTGGATATGCCATGGGAGGTGTGGGACAGGAGAAAAGGAGAGGGAGACCAGTCAACCAGAGGCTTTGAAACTTGACATTTAGCATTGTGCCTTGTCACATGGTTGCTCTCATGTACATAGCTGAGACAAAAGCTACTCTTCATTGCCTTGGCTCTCTCTTCTCTTCCTTTTCTTGTACTTTATTTTACTCCATACCATCCTGTCCTCTACCATCCCACTCCATTCTTTATTTAATTTTTGAAAAATTTCATCTTCATCCACCAAATGGATTTCCTTGCAACTCTTGGATCACAAAACTTCAGTTAGCAAACACGTGTGTGTGTGTGTGTGTGTGGTAAATCAAAGAAGAGGGTGATCAGTTAGAAAACAGAGACAACACACTTCAGCCCTTGAAATGATAAACCAAGAGAATGAGGTGATGGTGATAAAGTGAGCAGCTTTACCTCCTTTATCCCCAGGGCTGCACATGCCCTCAGCATGTACAGGAATCCTAGGGAGGGCTTTGGTCTTTTGTTGGGCATGGAATTAGGAATCTGAGCATCTCCATGCAATAGAGTTCTCCAGGGATGTAGAGATCCACCTAATTACCTGTGCTACAGAAGCTGTTCTCTCTGCTTTTAAACTTTCACAACACCTCAGTCAGTTTTGTTGGTGCTTATCCATTTATATTTGATACTATACAAACTGTGTATCTATCTGCTCCAAAAGGCTATGACCAAGTTTTGGTCAGAGATTAAGTCTGAGGTACAAATTTTATATCCCATATCAATTAGAATAATACTTCATGGAGTAGTAACTCATGTGTGCTTTATTTTATGTATGTAAAACTTCTTACTAGCAACCATAAAAACATTGTTATGAGGGGCTGAATAAAGTACATGAAATCCCCTAACCATTCTCCTATGTTTTTAGGTCAGGTCAGTCACTCAGTTGTGTCTGACTCTTTGTGACCCCATGGGCTGCAGAACGCCAGGCTTCCCTGTTCATTGCCAACTCCCAGAGCTTACTCAAACTAGTATCCATTGAGTTGGGGATGCCATCCAACCATCTTACCCTCTGTCGTCCCCTTCTCCTCCCGCCTTCAATCTTCATCATGGTCTTTCCAAATGAGTCATTTCCTCACATCAGGTGGCTAAAGTATTGGAGTTTCAGCTTCAGCATCAGTCCTTTCAATGAATTTTCAGGACTGATTTCATTTAGGATGAACTGGTTGGATCTCCTTGTAGTCCAAGGGACTCTCAAGAGTCTTCTTCAACACCACAGTTCAATAGCATCAATTCTTTGGCACTCAGTTTTCTTCATAGTCCAACTCTCACATCTATACATGACTACTGAAAAAACCAAAGCTTTGACTATATGGACCTTTGCTGGCAAAGTAATGTGTGTGCTTTTTAATATGCTGTTGATGTTGGTCATAACTTTTCTTTCAAGGAGCAAGAGTCTTTTAATTTCATGGCTGCAATCACCATCTGCAGTGATTTTGGAGCCCCCCAAAATAAAATTAGCCACTATTTCCCCACCTATTTGCCATGAAGTGATGGGATCAGATGCCATGATCTTAGTTTTCTGAATGTTGAGCTTTAAGCCAACTTTTTCACTCTCCTCTTTCACTTTCATCAAGAGGCTCTTTAGTTCTTTTTCACTTTCTGCCACAAAGGTGATGTCATCTGCATATCTGAGGCTATTAATATTTCTCTCAGCAATCTTGATTCTAGCTTGTGCTTCATCCAGCCTGGCATTTCACATGATATACTCTGCATATAAGTTAAATAAGCAGGGTGATAATATACAGCCTTGGCATACTCCTTTCCCAATTTGGATCCAGTCTGTTGTTCCATGTCCAGTTCTAATTGTTCCCTCTTGTTCTGCCTACAGATTTCTCAAGAGGCAGGTCAGGTGGTCTGCTATTTCCATCTCTTTAAGAATTTTCCGCAGTTTGTTGTGATCCACACAGTCAAAGGCTTTGGCATAGTCAATGAAGCAGTGGTAGATTTTTTCTGGAACTCTCTTGCTTTTTCAATGATCTGGCAATTTTTCTCTGATTCCTCTGTCTTTGCTAAACCCAGCATGAACACCTGGAAGTTCTCAGTTCACATACTGTTGAAGCCTCGCTTGGAGAACTTTGAGCATTACTTCGCAAGCGTGTATGATGAATGCAATGTGCAGTAGTTTGAACATTCTTTGCCATTGCCTTTCTTTGGGATTGGGATGAAAACTGATCTTTTCCAGTCCTGTGGCCGTTGCTGAGTTTTTCAAATTGCTGGCATATTGAGCATTACTTTGCTAGCATGTGAGCTGATTGCAATTGTGTAATTGTGTCCTATGCCTTAGACACACCCGATATAAACAGGGCTTCCCAGGTGGCGCTAGTTGTAAAGAGCCTGCCTGCCAATACAGAAGACTTAAGAGACCTGGATTCGATCCCTGGGTTGGGAAGATCCCCTGGAGGAAGGTATGGCAACCCACTCTGTATTCTTGCCTGGAGAATCCCACAGATAGAGGAGCCTGGTGGACTGCAGTACATGAGGTTGCAAAGAATCAGATACGACTGAAGCAACTTAGCACAGCACCGCACAGCACATATCAAAAGAATCAACATCAGTATCCAAGCGACTGTGTGGCTTCATGCTGAGCATATTACAAAATAGTGGCTCCAAATTAGCCATGAAAAGTGAGGTAGGGTCCACAGACTTCAGTTCATTAATGGAATATACAGGCTGCACTAATGTAAGTTTTAAGGGCCCTGAGGATGATCAATTATGCTAACCTTTCACAACCACATCTACATCATGAGTTGCTCTCTGGTCAAGCTGAGGGGCTCAGAAGAGTCTGGGGCACAGCCGGGCTGCCCTTGAGATGTCTGAACTGACCTGAGTATTCAGTACCGTCTGAAAGCTCGAAGGGACATGGACACCACAGTAGCTATGTCACGGACAATGCCCTGCAATCCTCCTGAAGGTAATGGATTACAATGTTTGTGCGTGCATAGTCGCTTCGGTCACGTCCAACTCTTTGTGACCCCGTGGACCGTAGCCTGCCAAGCTACTCTGTCCATGGGATTATTCCACAAGAATACTGGAGTGGGTTACAATTTCCTCCTCCAGGGGATCTTCCTGACCCAGGGATAAAACCTGTCTCCTGCAGTGGCAGGTGGATTCTGTACCACTGAGTCACCAGGGAAGCCCATGGATTACAATATATAAATATATATATATTACATTACAAATAGTGTAGCTCTCAAAAAAGGAGGACACCACGATGGCTATACATAGTTTTAAGCAATTCTGGAACATTCCCTGAGTAAACTTCTTTTTAGCATACCTGATTCAGTCTGATGTCGCCATGGCCTCACAAAACTGAGTTACATGTGGATACATACATGAATTGACCACAGGGAAAATGTGAAAGAAAAAGACCATGTACAAATTGTTCCTATATGAAGAAAATGTAATTTATTTCAGAAATAAGACAATCATTCAAGTGTATGGCTGTGTAGGTGTTGATTGATGAATTTAGACTAAACAGGAAGTGATGCAGATTATACTTATTACACTGCTGGGAGAGAAATATATTAAATCCAGACAATACTCGGACAAAGCACAAGGAACTCATTGTGTTCAAGGAAATCATGCAGCTTTGGTGGGAAGACAATGTACTGTATGGTATGAAAACCATCAGTGGCCTTTTGGGACTGAAATAAATTTTTAGGGAGTATGCCTTTGTTCAAGCACTGAAGTATTTTTCTTTTTTGATAAAGCTCCATGGTATTCTACTCTTAATCACATAGCTGCTTCTGTACTTTTAATTCTTTCATGCTGTGGCTTTGCAGTCATTAACTTGGAGAGAATCAGGTACAGTGAAACCATCAAAATTCAGATGAGAAATCTCAGCTATGGCAAAACATCAAGAATAAAGGTAAGAATTGAGGAAGTTTCAGAATCCCTAGTACACACAGAATACCACCTACTGTTGAAGGATCAGGGAATCCCTTGGTAGAACAAACACTGACAAATATATTACCTTGAGTGTTTAATAGTATCGGGTGATCTATTCCATAAGATTGGCCTCCTTGGTCTACAGTTATGACAAAGTCTCTTGAGATGAACTGGAAAACAAGAACAAAGCTCGAGAGCTGGCCTACTTGCTTGGTACAGCCTTAAGAGAACAGTCAGAAAAATCAGGCCCAAGATACATAAATCTAATGTCCAACTTACCACTTTGTTACAAAGTCATATCCAAAAATGACCCTGAATGAATTAGGTTCAGTCTTACAATTGACTTCCACACTTCTCCAGAGTATAGAACAAGATAGAGTATCCTAATTTATTGGCTTCTGCCTGAATGGAATATTTCCAAAATGGTGCAACTAAAATCTTCATGAATAGTTCAGTAAAAAAAATGTACTTACAGTTTTTAAACTGTCAAAGAATCTTATAATTAACTGGTGAGTGATTTCTTCTGTAGAACTGGCCTTGTGATCACTGTGAAATTACCAAGGAAGCTGGCACTGGTGGAGGAATCACTCCTCTAGGCTCCCTTCAGGTAGGTGCTCGATGCAACCAGGCTTAGGAGGGTCAAAGATGGCGCCCTAAGCAGCTTGAAGGAAGCGAACACATGCGTAGCCCTGGAGGCTCTCCTCTCGCAGTATATCTGAGTGGAAGCCAGTGATTTCACTGAACTCAAAGTTCATTTACAAAAGGATTTGAATCAGTAATAAAGTAAGCCAAAATCTACTTCAGTCTGTGATTTTTATGAGTTATTTAACTACATTAGGGTTTGCCAAGTATGAAATGAAGAACTGTATTCATTGGGTTTATTACTATTTATTTGTACATAAATAATCAAAGATATTTGTTGACTATTTCTGTGATACTCATCACTGCTCGTTCTCTCTCCCCACCGTCTATCCTTTCTCCATCCTCTTAACCTGTAACCCTTTAGTAGCTAAGGACTCCAGTGCTAGAACCAGGCTGACTAGAAAAGTTGCCTAGACACAGTACCTTACCTTTACCTCTGTAAAATTAGGATAATAACAGAACCTAACTCAGGATTTTGGGAATAATAAAGAGAACAAATATAATACTTGGAACACTGGGGGCATCTAGGAAGTACTCAAATATTATTTTTATTATCATCTATCACCATTTAACAACATTGTTAGTAGTATTTCCTACCATTCTCATTATTGAATGGATTTTTCTAGTAGGTCTTCAAGTGAAGGATACTAATACGAGATGGTTGGATTGCATCACTGATTCAATGGACATGAACTCGGGCAAACGCCCAGATGGTGAAGAACAGGGAAACCTGGCATGCTGCAGCCCATGGGGTCATGAAGTGTCAGATCCAACCTGGTGACTGAACAACAACCACCGGAGGATACTTAGATCTTTCAAGTGCTTTTTAAGCATTATTTAAATTAAAGGGCTTCCTGGTGGCTCAGAAGGTAAAGAATCCTCCTGCAATCCAGGAGACCAGGGTTCGATCCCTGGGTCAGAAAGATCCCCTGGAGAATGGAGTGGCTACCCACTCTAGCATTCTTGCTTAGAGTATTCCATGGACTGAGGAGCCTGGTGGTCTGCAGTTCATGGGAGTCACAAAGAGGTGGGACACGACTGAGTGACTAATACTTTCACTTATTAATGGTCTTATTTTTCCAAACCTTATCATTGTTTTCTTAAGATTTTATAGAAATAAACCAGCTTTGTCATGTGCTAGATAGATCATTCTGCCCTTAAATGATACACAAAGTGCAAAAAATAATGTAATTCATTCATTCACAGAGATTCGATTTTAGGCTCTGAAAAATATCTCGTTTTCACATCATATTTCTGTACCACTTTTTAGTTTTACACTCATTAAAATATTTTCAAGAATCCCACTTTAGGTCCTGGTTGTTATGAAATAAAACGTCCTCTATTTTAGTATACAGTCTATCTTGTTCTGTTTAAAATTACTATACACAAATGGTAAAACTTTCCATAACAAAGGTTTAATTAGTATGGTAATAACTATGATTTCCAAAGTGTCTGAATCAGCCTTCGTAATAATTAGGGAGTTTCGTTCCATACAAAATGCTTTATTTAACCTTCATGCCTTCATTCAGATAATTATACAAATGCATACAGTTAAAGGTTTAAACTCTATTTCGGTTCACAGCTCAATTCATAGGAAAGTTGAATACAGAAAAGCAATGCACCAACAGAATATGTCTGAGACACCATTAAAAACGATAACACTTGTTCATTTAAATCTCTGAGAATAGACTGGAATAATCATCCTCTGAGAGAATCTCATTAGGAGGGTCTCCCTTTACATTATCGTAGGGCAAAAAAAGAAAAAAAAGTCACCATTTTACAGTAAAAGGAAAAAAGCTCTGAGTATATTTACAATACATACACTATACATAAATACAAGAACAACACTTACATAATATTAATAAACTTATAACGGGTTGCCTAAACACTACAGAGTATATAAATGCAGAGGAAACTATTGGGAAATTAGATCTTTAGATAAGCTGGAGAAATAAATTCATTTGCAATTAAAACTCTGAACAGAAAACCAAATGAAGATTTAAGAAATTAATACATTTTCTTGCCAGCATCGTTGGGGGTTTTAATCCTTTAGTGCAGAGGACCTCCTCTGGGTATTCTAACTCTCTGGGGTCAGAGACCCAGGAGCCTTTTGTAAAATTACATAAGTGAATCAGATGCAGCACATCTATTTGATTTGCTGTTCAGAGGCTTCAAGCCTAGAATAACTGTTTTGTAAACAAAAGGATGTTTTTGTATTTTTTACACAGCTCTTGTAATCCAATCACCAAGTAGAAAGAGCTAAGTGTCAAGGAAAGGAAAAAGATGCCTGCTTGATTTGGCCAAAGATGATATTTTTCTTTATTCCCATGTATTTTTTCAAACACCACCGAGAGATTTATTCAAAAGAGGATGACGTTTGAACTGACCCCCACACACCGAGAGCAACGTCTAGACTACTACTAATTATAACTAAGTCATTTTAAGTGGTGGGTGGGTACATCTTAAACGTGGTCTGTTCTCATCATTTCACAACACAGAAAGTTCTGAGTACATTCTTCTATGGACAAACATGAATTTGCTGGTTTTTCTTTTTTAAAATGAGTGTGTTATGATACACATAATTGCATTATGATACAGGATGACATAATACAGAAGACGATGTTTTCAAGCTGGTTTTGTAAGTAGTTATCTCACAGCCAAGGGGAGTTGGTTTGCCATGTGATGCAATGTGTCCCACATAGACAGGAACAAAACAACACAGTCACCATTCCAAAGGGCGGGGGTAGGGATGGTGGGTTTTTTTTTTTTTTATGAATTTTAAACACAACAAAGTGTAGACAGACAAGTTGATAGGAAAGAGCCTTGAATATAGGCACCAGTGCCCCAGTTCAACTATACCCATCCAATATAATCATGTTCTGAGGGACAAAATACATCCTGTAGTCTGGATGTAACTACAAAATTCTGCTACGGGAAACCTAGAAACACAGTAGGGCAACATCATTTTTCTAAAATGTTTTATATTTTAGGAGCATGACATTACCAGAAAGGGAAGATGTTGGTATGTCCCTAAAATATCCTACTTTTCGATTACCTGAGCACTTTGACTAGAATTTGATCCAAATTCTACCCTCGTCTTTAACCTGCATTTGGAAAAAGCAAGAGATACTCACACGAGTCATTGGTTCTTGCTTTGCACAAAGGGCAGACTCTGTTGTCTCAAACATTTAAAATTTCTAGAGATGTAATCCAGAAAGATGAAGTACCGATGTGACTATTGTCACTATTCATCTCTTTTCAACTCGCTTAACGTCGTGGTTTTGCTGTGGAGAAATTATTGCTTGTTTTGAAACCCAATTAACTGAGGAGAGAGCCCTTTTCTGCAGTGGGTTGTGTGCACACGAAACACTTGCTTTCAGCATGGGAGGGAATTTGTTTACACAAGCTTTATCTCTTCCCTCAGCCAAGTAACAAGGAGAAAGACTGTAATTCAGGAGATTCATTTTCAGAAAAAGAAACACCGTGAGAAATGACATTCTCTAAATGTTTTCAAAGTCCATTAGTACTTCCATGAATCAATACTGTCAAGAGAATGTGCTCTACATAGAAAAGGGGGGTGGGGGGTCATTTCTCTCATGTTGGACAGCTTCCTAGATAAAATTCAATTAAACTAACAATAATACTACAGGCAAATTATTTGTAAGACTACTGAAAACATTACAAGATGGTACTGTTAGGTGAGAAATCTGAGGAGGAATTTTCCGTTCTCTCTTCCCGCTCATCATCTGAATGTTCCCCACTGCCAACACATTTACAATGGCCAAAAGCGACTCCTGTTATCAACAACCAGTTCCACGGAGGTAACATTTCAAATGCAAATTAAACACACTCTGGAAGGTCTACAGAAGTGGAAAACCCATTATTCCATTTTTAAAGAAATACATAGAATCAAGGAAATCTGCTCTAAAATCTTATCAGGTAGGGAAGTGTATAAATGATTTTGGATCTCCAAGTTGAACACTGCAAAGGCAAGTGAGAAGTCTAGGGAGATAGCCAGTTGGTGTGTTAATTTATGATGATTCTCCATGTGTGAGTTTTCAGAAGACTGATTTCAAATCTTATGCACCACTGTCAAATCATGTCCTTCTATCTTATTTGGAAAATTTGATGACTACACATCCCTAATAAAACTACTTAATGTTTAGATATGGAAAGTTGGCTCTTGGGAACACAGGTACAGTAGTGCCTTGGGGGAGAACACAGGCTTTGGAGTCTGTAAACTTCCACTCCCATTCTCTTGATTTCTGTTTGCAGACAACTCAGCCACCCTCTCTGTGTCTTGGTTTCCCATCCATGAAATCTAGAACTGTTGTACATGAGAGGTGATATGTCTAAAAATTACCTAGTATACTGCTTGGCATATAGTAACGATTTACTGAAGAACAGCTAGTATTTTCATGGTTTGCTGAACTTTTGACCTTTCATTTTGGTACTTTCAGACAACTTGCAGAAAACAGTCCAGTCAGAAGACTTGCCTTCAGTACAATTAAGGAACACAGCAGGGTTACTCTGATACTTTGATCATTATTTCATATCCTCATCTAGCGTACTTCCTTCTTTTTTTGTTCTGAAACGTAGAGGAGGAAACAGGAGATGGTTTAATAGTCCTGTGGTCTGGTTCTGGAGAAAACTGTCCATCATGGTAGTCTTCACTGTCTAAAGCCTGAGTGTTTCATCACAGTTATACTTTAAAAATTGCTCTGACCAAATGTTTGGCTCTGAAAGAGTATAATTTTACTGATACCCCTCGATAGCTTGTTTGGATGGATTTGTGCTCTGAGACGATGGGGCTGGAGAATTTCCAGGGCTCTCGTCTCTTCATATAATCTGCTTGTATATTTCTATTCACGAGTTTTATGTTTAGCAGTAAAATAATGGTAGGAACATATTGTGATGTTCTGAATGCAGATCTGGTCATTTCTAGGATTAACTGTAAACCTTGGTCAAGGCTAGGCTTACTACATGTCAGTTTTACTTTAGTAGACATTTTGGGGAGAAATAATTGTGTTAGTATTCACTTCAAGATGGTTCTTGGATGATAACAGGAAATATTAGGGGTTATGGAAATGAAGAAAGGTATAGGTTTGTGCATTTGATATTAGTGGATAAAATAAAGGAAAAGGAACAAATGTCTATAGTGTTTTGCTCTTAATAAACTGGCTTTTGTTAACTGAGCAAAACTTTTTGAATTACAAACAAGTACTTCATAAGTTTCGGACAAATCACAGTGAAGTTTTCATCTCAAAAGTATAAATGCCATGTGCCAGGATGTATACTGGAGATAATCATAAAGTTCAGACAGGCGTTCTTATTTTCTGTAAGAAAGATTAATTTAGTAAATGCTAACATAAGCAAGATGAAATATATTTAAAGTACACCAAACAATTTTTGAGGGCGTATATGAACAGATTCAATTTATTGTGTGCATACATTTTCTCTGTGTGCGTGTTTCCCAAAGGTGGGGGAAAACCCAGTTTGATAAAGAATTATTGCTGTGTAAAAGTATAGGAATATCTCATTGGTCATAAAATTTATTGACAGGCACTTTTAGCTTTTAATTCATTTCTGAAAATGGGCATAGTTTATTCCTATTGCCAGTACAGAATCATTTCACATGTGGCCATATCCATAGCATTCACCTCGTCAACAGGTAGCTTCTGCTAAAAGTACTCCCTCTGGGATTTAACAAAAACACACACCTACAGAGGGTGTGCATTTGTTTTGATCAAGAATTACTGCATCGAGGAGAAAGGTAACTGAGAAAAGAGAACAACTGCGAGATGCTTCTTTTTAACACAAGGAAATTCTGTGCTGCTGCTTTTCTCTTTACAGGCAAAGAGCATGCATTTGGAATCAGGTTGCTACAACTTAAAATGACTTCACTGCATTCTAAACCATCCTGGCTAAACTGAGACAAGTGGCCACTCCATTTTGTCAGGGAGCACAAGGCCTATGCTCTGACAAGGCAGAACAGAGTCCCCATGGCAACATCACTAATTGTGTGTAAGATACACAAGGCATATCTGAACAAAGTTTTTTTTTTTTTTTATTGTGATGAAAACTAGAAGCTCTTTTTCCCAACATACTTCATCAAACTATTTACAACCTCTGTAAAATTTGTGAGTTTGAAAATACTTTTTTCCACTATCACATATGTTACTAATACAGTAAAATATCTTCACTCTATTTTTTTTAAGATGCAGTATCCTATTTCACTTTCATATGAAAATCTGAATTTCTATTGCAATTGCACAGTATTTAGCATATTTAAAGTACCAATGGACATGGGTTGCTAAACAGACATTATTCTATAATGAAACTGTGAAAATATAGCATTTAAAATTCTTATGTACACTTCTTAGCTATAAAATGCAGGCAAAGTCATATATAGCATTATAAGCTGATTTCCCTAATAAGGTAAATAACTTACATTTCTAGACAGCATGGATTATTACAAATTCAATCTTTTTAAAAAAGTTCCTTGTTGATATTTATTAGTCCACTGGCTGCTGCATATACAAGCATGTATACAGGTGTGCATGTGTTGGGGGTGCCAGTATAGGTAAGTGGAAGGCATTGTGGGGATATGGAGAAATGTGATCTGGAAGACATGGCTTACCAAACCCCTTTTCTAAACCAAACCAAATCAAAATATCTTTTGTGTGTATGAAATGAACTACCTCAGAAAACTTGAGGGAAGAAATCTGATCAATGAAGTTGGAGAATACATTTACCTCCTAAATATACAGGCTTCAACAGTAAGGAGTAAAATCTGAGATTGGATTATGGATTATGAATATTAAGGCTTCCTGGGCCTACTAAGATTCACATGAGTTACCTCATGCTCAATCCTTTACAAAGACTGTAACTCAACATATCATGAACGCTGGTATTCTTAACACTGCTGAAATTCTGTCAGTCCTTACTATAAATGTTAAGACACCTTTATAACAGCATCATGGCTACACTTCTAAGCAGTCATAACAATATAACAAAGGCGTATGAATACATTTGAAGGCCTCACCTCACCAGATTTACTCAATTGCAACTTTGGTAAGTATAATAAATAAAGTACAGAGTAAGGAATACTGCATCTTTATCCATATATATGTTATCACTCTAATGAACTGATTTCAAAGTGCAGAATTGTATTTATGTTGAAAACACAAATAGCAATTTGAAGTTAAAACAACTGCATAAAATGAACACAATCTTTGTATAAGCTGATCCAAATTTCAACCATAATGAGAATGGCCTTTTTAATCATCTAGAGCTGGCATTTGTAAACACTGTAGTATTTTGCAAGTTTTTTGCACCTGAAGTTCCTCTTTCTGTTTTCCATTTAAACTTTAAAGTGAACAAAAAGTGCTTTTTTTTTTTAAAATAAAAAATGTGGTTTGTGTTACTGTTATTCAACTGCCTTTGAAAATAAATGTCCCATAGTGTTCCATAAAAGTAATTCCAGGCAACAGTGTAATTTTATGATAAAGCCATTAGAAATTTCACTCTAACTGCCTTAATAAAACTTAAGACAAGTTATCAAGCAGGCTTCTCAAAGTTCACATGCAGTTGATGCGATGGAGCTGGAACTAGATGGGAAAGGGTGAATCTTTACCCAAACAACCTAAGACCAGAATATGAGGAGGGAATCTATTAAAACTTCAATGTCTGAACTTCTTAACTTTTCAAATAACATTAACTTCTTTGAAATCAATCTCTACAATGCAAAGAGACAGCTTCAGGTCAACTGTAGCTTCCAAAGCCATTATAGCTACTTGTGTCTAAATTCCCAAACATATACATATGCCCAGCTGCAAACCGAATGACTTCAAATTTAACACCAAAGAATGCTTTCAGTTAGGGTACAACTGAGAAATTCTTTGGCTCTTACTCCTTTTCTGCTGTTAATCATCTACTGTGCTTTTTAAAATAGGCTATAACAGACATCAGATGAGATGGAGGAGGCTTTTCCATGCCTGAAGATATTCTTACTTAACAATGTAGTTCCTTCTCTTCCAAACCACCTTCCTTTCTATGGGGAAACACTTGTAGAAAATTCACCAAGGATTATTTGTTAGGTTTCAAGACAAGCCTCCGGTAAATTTTAGTCTGGGACTAGATCAGCAACTCGTTCACATCTTGTGCTTGGATTCCCTTCTTAGAAGTATCAATACTTCCAAAGAGGGAGATGGCGTAATGCTGACAGGTTTGATCAGTAAACTTACTGTCTCAGTTGGGTTTCCACCTTCAGAAGGCAAGCAGACAAGCTCACGTCCCTTAATTTTTCCTCTGCTATTAGAGGGGAGCAGCTCATTTCATTCTGTGCTAAATTTAAATCAAGCTGTCATTCAGGAAGCTCCCACTGCCTGTCAGTTCTATGAATTCTAAAAACCATTTCTACCTGTAACACTCTCAGGATCTCTCAGCAGAGAAAAGGACTGGCCCTTCTTATGAGAGAAAGCAGAATTAAATCGTCTGCCCTTCACCTAAGTGATCCACCTATTACCGGCCAACTAGATTCTAGGACCAGTAGAGGGCTACACAGCTGTGTTCACCAGGCTCTGTATTCTTTGCCACTGACCGGTAACCGACACTGATCTTTTTATTCAAAATGGTCAGTCAATGAGATGTACGAGTTGCTTACAGTACAGGTAAAACTTTCCAGTTGGTGTAAAAGAAAAAAACAAAAAAGCCAAAAACCCAGTGCTTCGTGGGTAGTACACTGTGTGGCTACAGAAGCTATTTATCCACAGAACTGCAGCCCTTGTTGGAGGGAAATTGCCTGATGAATTTTTCAGACCTGGCAAAAAATATAGAGCATGTATTTTTGAAGACAGAATTTGACCTGAAAATATTATGCTCTTGCTTGAACATTAAAAACATTCCTTTTAATGCCATCCAACACAAGTTCTCCTTGTTCCAATGTTTATAGTTTTTTGCTTCATCAGAATTAAATTATCTGAATTAGAAGATAATCCTAAAGAGGATATTTCTAGAACCAGAAATTCTTTCAGAATGTTCAAATCTTTAAAAATGAGCTAGTAATACTGTGAGGTTAATTTGTGCAATTCCCCAAATCAAGTGTTTGTAATTAAAATATAATGTAAAGGTCTATGCTGGCAACTTCTTATATCTAAGCTATAAAAAAAAATCTTAACAATAACAGTAATGACAATAAAACCTTACCAAGCCCCTTGGCTACAGAAAGCTGAAAAAATTCAGCTTTTAGTGGGGGGAAAATACGATAATTTTTCTGAAAGAATGCTCATTGGTGATGTATTGCTTTGTTTACTATAGACGTCACTAGTTGCAAAAAAGGCTCATAACTCAAGGAGGTTTTCGGGACTATAATTTCCTCTCACCCTCAGCACAGGATGAGTGAGCTCATCCCTGCAGGTGCCACTGTATTGGGTCCTAATACAGTTTAGAAAATGAAATCTATAGAGAAGAACCTACTGGAGAGTCACTTATCCTTGGCTCTCCAAGGGTGGAGACTAGCACCATGTCAGGCTTTCCTTGGGGAGCATTCCCTTCCCACTGACTCAGTTCCAAGAAGAACTGACCCATTCACCCAAGAGTTAATTCCCAGCTATGCCTCTGTGGCCTCTCTAGCCACCAAATGACTGTTTTCAAACAAGAAAAGGGGGAGCATAATCTTTAATTGTGGTACTCAACCAAGCAGGACAACAAACAGCAGAAAGATTACCTCAGTGCTGTAAATGTAGCCAAGACCTCTAAAATGCCGGGGTGTTTTTACAATCCCTTTAGTAAGTATGAAAACTGGTAACGTGAGTCCTCAGTGAAGTGATTGTAGGAAAGTCCTTTTATTCGTTATTGCTTTTCCCCTCAAGAGGCGCATTATTTCCATCTCTGCTTTGTCTGATTTTTTCATGTTCACTGACTTTGCCTGGGCAGCCCCACCTCTTACCTTGGTGCCAGTGTGTCTAAGAAAGTTTTTTCCCCCCATTCCTTGTAATCAAATACTAGGGGCAGGAAGAGATGATCCCTAGCTGACAGAACACTGCAATTTGAAGTGGGGCAGTAGTTTTTTTTAGACAGGCTCTTCCTATTCAACTACAGAACGACTCTGTGCCTGTCCACGCTGGGGCAGACACCAGGACTAGACTCCAACTCAAATGTCGCTGCCCCTCTGCTCAAACAGAAGAACAAAACAGAAGCAGAACAAAACAAAAACAATCAACAACAAACAGATGAAAAGAATCAATGTTGGTTTTCTCCAGGGCATGGCATAATGACAAGTAGCAGGTGATACCTAGCGATCACCATCACTATTGCAAAAGGGCTGCCTGAGCGCTCCTTTCTTTTCAGGTAATGGAACCTCTCCAACAGTTTCTTCTTTTCTACTTTCAGGCTGCTTGCTGGTAACAGATTGGATGTGGGTTCTATTAATATCTTACTTGTAAAAAGGGGTTCAAGGGTGGGATGATGGGAGAATAATCCAAATTTACAAGGTCTTGCTCTAGCCATCAATTTGCGGTAGATGACCTTTAAAAGTATCAATAACAAAACGTCTGACAGCTCAGAAAATGTACAAACTACAAACATCTTGAAATGGCAGAGGACACAGCACGGAAAACAATGCCTGTCTCTTCAGCATCTGTGTCACCGATCTCCCAGGCCAGCGTGAAGTCGTTTCTTGTGTAGTCGTGACGGGGGGGTTACCTTCAGACCGAAAGGAGAAGTGTTACCACTTCTTTTTCCTGCTCTGCTTTCAGACATCGTGGGATGGTGTGATGCCCTTTTGTGTGAACACTGGGAAGGGGATCCAGCCCTGCTGAATGGGGTGCTGCTAAGAGATCCAGCTCTTACGCTCAGCTGGACAGGTGGCCTTCCTCACACCAGCATATGCCTCCGGCGGTGCAGCGCCAGGTGATCTGACCGGGAGAAGCTGCGGTCACAGTCTGCGCACTTGAATGGCTTCACGCCCGTGTGTTTGCGGTAATGCCTCGTCAGTTCGTCCGAACGAGCGAACTTCCAGGTGCAGCCTTCCCAGGTACACTTGTAGGGTTTCTCTCCTGGAAGAAACAAAGGGACATAACGCTGTGCTCCGTCATTTCTCCTGAACAATCTAGCCAACGTGATTATCTGGGGACATGCCTGTTCTCAGTGGATTTTCCATTTGGCGGTCCTTTGTCAAGAAACCTAACCACCCCGCCGGCAGGTTTTGGGTCGCACAGATGGGGGTTTCAATCTAATCTCTCTTACTGTGACAATGGGGAGCTTACTTAACACTTGTATCTTCAGTTATGGGTAAGTTCCCTTGCAGTCAAACTATCAGAAGGTATAGACTGATAACTCTGGGGTATAATCACCAGGGGTAGAATAGCTGTCTCACATGAGACAGCTCTACCTAGGCTGATGTGGCTAAAAGACTGAAACTCACAAAGAATTAGAAAGGGTAATGATTTGTATGTTTTGTTGCAATCTTGCTCCCAAAAGTGCATCACTTAGATATTTAAAGGCTACTTTACGGTACAGTGTCCTTTTATCAGTCACACAAAATTTCATTAAAAGGTAAAGCATTCTACCACCCCCAGAAATTAGGTACTAAGTACTTATTATTTATAAACAGTTATTATTTATATTATGTATAAACTACTGATGTCCATGGGGCTGCAAAGAGTTGGGCATGACATAGTGGTTAAATAACAATAAACAACTGTTTGTGTACTGGGAAAGAATCCTAGATATCTTAGTAGTGTGAAGTGTAAATATCTTCTTCAGGGACTTAAGAATTAGGGCAAGTCCTGAGGACTTGGTCTGACTGTTGAAACCCACAGTAAAAAAAACAGTCTGAAGAAGTATGTAATGTGACCAGATCCCTCAGTCAACTTGTAAAGACAGTAAAATATGCAAAGGCTTTGTTGGGAAGAGATACGCTATCTGTTGTCCAAATGAGTTCCCGGGGGAGAGGGACAGGAGTTGACCCAGGTGTGCCTTTTCCTGGCTCTCATTCAAAATGGAAGCCCTGTCCCCAGGTAACCCCACAAGAACTGATCTCTCTTCCGCCCCCTCCATCCAATAGTTAACCACACACTGCTTGGCCCTACGTGGAGTTTGGTGAAAAGGCCTAAGGCAGGGAGCAGAGCTATTGGTTGACCCCAATATGTGTGTGATCAGTCGCATCCAGTTCTTTGCAATCCCATGGGCTACAGCCCACCAGGTTCCTCTGTCCATGGGATTTCCCAGGCAAGACTACTGGAGTGGGTTGCCATTTCCTTCTCCAGAGGATCTTCTTGACCCAGGGATTGAACCCGTGTCTCTGGTGTCTCCTGCTTTGGTAGGCAGATTCTTTATACAACTGAGCCACACAGCTTTTAGACCCCAAGATACAGCTGCGATCCACTGAAAGAGGGCATGGCAACCCACTCCAGTATCCTTTCCTGGAGAATCCCAGGGATAGAGGAGCCTGGCAGGCCACAGTCCACAGGATCACAAAAGAGTCGGACATGACTTTAGTGACTAAGCACACACACATACAGAGTTGCAGAGTGAGTTTTGTTAAATCCATTTTACAGGTGATAAAACTGAGGATGAATGTAGTAAAATAACTTGCCCGAAGCCAGTAAATAGATGTGTTTGGTTCCAAATTCAGTGTTTTTCACTATGCTCCAAATTGTTTTCCCCATCAAAACTTTGTCACATCCTCAGACAATGCTGATTCTACCTTCTTAGATACTTTCCGATTATTCAACTCCTATTTCTATTAAGTCACCTAACACAATATATCATACAGACTTTGTCTAGATGCTTTTCCCCTTTACCAGTTTCTGAATACATAAAGATTAAGAATCACCCATCTATTGCTATATCCTCAGAGCTTAGAGCATGGGTCAAATAGTGTTTGAATAAATTAATAAAACTGCAACACACACACAGACATGCTCACACAGAGGCAACTACTAAGCCCTGTAAATGAGATGTACAAGTCAGGCCTACATGGGAAAATCAGACTGAACCAGACTCAGCAGTTTTTGTTCAACTGTTAAACGAATGTTAACTAGATAGGTCCTTTTGGGATAAAGTGGCACTTTCACAGAACTGCGTGAACACGGCAGCTCACTTAACTCTAGAAATGCTGGTGCACTAACTGATGCACAGAAAGCTCCACGTTCCTCTGACAGGGCTCCTGTTAAATAGATGCCTAACGACCAGCTTAATCTCAAACCTCAATTCTGACTCATTCTAGATGTTCTCTAGAGACAAAAACCTACATTTACAGGTACTGACTGATCAGAATTTAACAGAAATTTAAAACCAAAAGTCAGCAAAACACAGAACTTAAGAAGACTGGCACTCCACTGGACAGTATATCCAGGCTTCCCGAGTGGCTCAGTGGTATAGAAGCCGTCTGTGATATAGGAGATGTGGGTTTGATCCCTGAGTCAGGAAGCTCCCCTGGAGGAGGAAATGGCAAGCTACTCCAGGGTTCCTGCCTAGGAAATCCCAGGAACAGAGAAGCCTGGTGGGCTACAGTCCATAGGGTCAGAAAGAGTCGGATATGACTAAGCATGCATGCACATATAGTATATCCATGGCACCTGCTAAAATACTTTTCTTGACATGTCACTACTATATGCTTTTGAAGTTTATGTCATGAACATCGGTTCTACTAGGCTGCGCTTGATACAAATTGTATCTTCAAAAGCACATTCATTTTGGGGGCACTGAGCTCAGCTCACTGAGTCTTTATCACTAACAGGCATCTCCTAGATATCTCTTGTTATATATGGAACCAGCTACAATGAGTACAGGTCTCAGAAGAAAAGAATAAAAGGTTTTAATTGAGGAAAAGCACTGCTCAGTTGTGTGCTGGGAGGACATGTGTTTCTATCTTGCTGGGAAAGTGCAGTATGAGTATGACCAGGGTTAGGAAAGCTGCCATACTCTGGAAAACTGCCTTGCCATTGCAGTTAAAGTGAGAGGAAGGGGCCCCAGACCTGGGATGGGCCTGGAAGTAGGGAGAGGTAACAGAAGGAGACAGGCTTCAGTTTCAGAGCAAGAAGGATGCTGGAGGCTGGCCTGGCCACCGAGGGGACAGTCTGTTGTCGTGGGGGCTCTCTGAATTTCCTTGTACACCCAATTTAGGCACTTATTTTTGCCAGTTTCTTCCTCCAGATTATAAGAGATATACTCTTACTTTCTATTTGACTGTTTAATAATGGTACTTGTGCCCTTTCCATTTGAAAATCTATAGGAGGTGTGGGAAACTGTGGCCCCCAGGCCAAATCCAGTCTGTGTCCTGTTCTGTGCAACTTACAAGCTAAGAACGATTTTCGCACTTTTACATCATTGAGAAGACAAAACAAAACAAAAAACACCAAAAGAGGGCTATTTCACGACATGCAAAAATCATATGAGATTCAAATTTTAGTGTCCATGAATAAGTTTTTATCGGAATACCATCTCACTCATTTCTTTGCATATTGCTTATGGCTATTTTTCAGTGACAGTGAAATTGAGCACTGCAATAAGAAGGTATGACCTGCAATACCTAAAAGGTTTACTACAGAAAGTTTGCTAACCCTTGATGCAAGTGAGGGGTACCTCAGCTTGGGGTAGGCTTTCTGATTAGGTTAACTTAATCAGGTTATGTAACACACATTGTTAGTCTGGGATGGGTGGGTGAGGGAATATTTTGGTGATAAAATAATCACTTACTCTCAACTTAGGATCCTTGATTAAAACTCTTAACAGTCCTCTCATTGCTTTAAACTGAAGGTTCTGGTTCACAAAGTGAGTGATTCTCTAAAATGCCTCACCCAATTCCATCAGGGTTTCCAAAGTCTTCAGGATCTCTTCTGCTCATTATAAAAGCACAATAATGAGTAAATCTTCCCTATGAGGATGAGTGGGGTCAGGAACATCTCTGTACATTTTAGCTCATAACCAAAACAGCACTGATTCTCCAGTGATGGAGCCCCACCCAACTCCATCCCCTTTCAATACAGCTGTGCTACCATGACCATCATGTATGATGAGGAACTATAATTCTACTAAGTCTGGAAAGTAGGACACACACAAGATAGGATTGGAAAACAGGAGCTCAGATGTCTGGCATCATTTCTCAGGTGGACATTTCAAAGGAGAAGCAGAAAAAGCCACAACCATGGCAAGGATTTTTGTGGGTCCACAAAAAGGGAGTAGGAAACAGTGTAAAATCTGAGAAGTATTCTGTGAGGTAGAATCAGGTACAAGAATGATCATGAAAGACAAGGCCACCAAAATATTTAAGAGGCAGATAGAACCCTATGTCATGAATAAAACCAATGAAAATAATATATAAGCTTTTAAGTTATTAGGGGGTAAGTGGTTAATGCATGCATGCTCAGCTGTGTTGTGTTCCACTTTTTGTAACCCTAAAGTCTATAGCCTGGCAGGCTCTTCTTTCCATGGAATTTTTAGACAAGAATATTAGAGTGGGCTGCCATTTCCTCCCCCAGGAGATCTTCTCGACTCTGGGATCAAACCTGCATCTCCTACACTGGCAGGTGGATTCTTTACCACTGAGAAGAATATAACGTGAATGAATGCATTAAAAAAATAATGAAAATATTCTCATCTGGAGTGGGGAGGGACAGAGAGAACCTATATCAGAAAATAGTAAACAATTATGTGAGCAACAGATGAGTTTTCCTTGAAACTTTCCTTACAAAAATGTATATTTTCTTTTTAATATTCAGAAATATTTCTTATACAGTATTTCTTATCCCCATTTCTTCATTAATAAAACAAGAGTTTGGGTATTCTATCTCCATACTTAGAAAAAAGAAGAGGGGAGAAAAAGAAAGTAAGATCTTCAAATCTCTCTTCACAACTAGAGGCTGAGCTCTGAGGGTGAAGGGAACAAGACGGCTGCTTGGACCAGGCAGAGAGCAGGCTTCTGCTCCTTGTTCAAGACCGACCTAGGTTTCTGTCATATCTGCTGAGTGCCTAGCATTTCATTAAAAAATAAAAATCAGTCAATGCTCTCTTAGTTAAATTTTGAAAATGGATACAAAAACAATGCATAGTAGCTATGACTTTGTACTGAAACTGCATTTTACAGTGTATACTTGTACAAAGCAATTTAAGGGGTAAAATCTTATAAATAAGTTACAATAAGAGAAACTAACTTCACAATGTGAGTAAAAACTATTTAAGATGAAGATAAGTTTTTAAGATATACTGCAGTATGTATAAATGAGTCCTGAAAAGATATAATGGAGAGAATCCTTTATCCATCCACCCTTCTTTCTTTTAAATCTTACTAGAAAATAGTAACTTATTTATTTAACTTATATGCAGTTATATGCTTATTTAACTGATAATGCAGAGTACGTCATGAGAAACACTGAGCTGGAAGAAGCACAAGCTGGAATCAAGATTGCTGGGGGAAATGTCAAACCTCAGATATGCAGACGACACCACCCTTATGGCAGAAAGTGAAGAGGAACTAAAAAGCCTCTTGATGAAAGTGAAAGAGGAGAGTGAAAAAGTTGGCTTAAAGCTCAATATTCAGAAAACTAAGATCATGGCATCTGGTGCCATCACTTCATGGGAAATAGATGGGGAAACAGTGGAAATAGTGTCAGACTTTATTTTTGGAGGCTCCAAAATCACTGCAGATGGTGATTGCAGCCATGAAATCAAAAGAAACTTACTCCTTGGAAGGAAAGTTATGACCAACCTACATAGCATATTAAAAAGCAGAGACATTACTTTGCCAAAAAAGGTCCATCTAGTCAAGGCTATGGTTTTTCCAGTAGTCATGTGTGGATGTGAGAGTTGGACTATGAAGAAAGCTGAGCACCAAAGAATTGACGCTTTTGAACTGTGGTGTTGGAAAAGACTCTTGAGAGTCCCTTGGACTGCAAGGAGATCCAACCAGTCCATCCTAAAGGGGATCAGTCCTGGGTGTTCATTGGAAGGACTGATGTTGAAGCTGAAACTCCAATACTCTGGCCACCTGATGCAAAGAGTTGACTCACTGGAAAAGACCCTGATGCTTGGAAGGATTGGGGGCAGAAGAAGGGGACGACAGAGGATGAGATGGCTGGATGGCATCTCGGACTTGATGGACATGGGTTTGGGTAAACTCCGGGAGTTGGTGATGGACAGGGAGGCCTGGCGTGCTGCAATTCATGGGGTCGCAAAGAGTCGGATACGACTGAGTGACTGAACTGAACTGAGAAAATAGAATGCTCACTCTAATGTGGTGGGGACAGAAGAGATGAATTTTCCATGAACAGATTTCCTATGGAAAGGGTTGATTTGGACAATAATAGGAGTTGGACATCTATCTCCCAGGATCTCTGCTTCTCTGATGCACAGCTGCTCTGCAGCAGTGTGAATGGTGGTGACAAGTAAACAGAATTCTAGCAATGTCTTCAGGAATGGTGAATTGTCCTTAAACTCATCTGAATCAGAATTCTGCAAATGTGTTATTCAAAACTGTTTTTCCTAGAAATAGGCTAAAAATAAAATAGCATGCCCATCTTTTTTTTTTTTTGTCTAACCCACAAATACACTTAAAATCCTCAGAAGCAAAGTCTTTAAAAATGTATTTAAATATTTTTTCCAAAATAATCAGAAGTTTTGCTTCCACCATCAGATCACCTTTGATTTTTATTTCTTGTATTAATCCTATGGAGTAATAAAATGATAGGGAATGGTGTGGTATATGTCTTCATCAATAAGTCTTAGTGATTTTTCTTTTGTAAGTCCAGACATCAAGTTGCTAATGTATTAGAAAAATCAAAGAAATAAGATGGGTAACACTATGCTCACCCTGGGGTGCAGTTATTATTTTAGGCTTTCAATTCTGAAGCGAAGGTCTGTAAGTCCCACAACAAATCCATAAGCCATTTTTTACCTTTTGACCATTTTTCAGCATAACCTGTCCTCTTTCAGTTCTTTGTAAAAACTGATCTAAATTATGAAAATCTCTGAAAAAGGAAAATGTTAACCAAAACAAATAACAAGTCCTCCAATTTCTTTAAATGGTCCTGAAAAGATTAAAAAGAAAACATACCAAAAAAGAGGCTTTGCTAATTTTTGTTTGAAAACACTCTTCTTAATTCCACACTGGGGGTTCAAGTTAATACAATTTTATATCCACAATGGCCTCTGCGTGTGTGTGTGTGTGTGTGTGTATACACGTATATTCACAAGCATTATTTAAATAATATTCTAATTAAGTATCCTGGGAAAATGAGAACTCTCATCAGGGTTTTTTTTTTTTTTCTTGGAACAGTCAACAAACTGACTTATTATGAGAACTGCTGTCTGTTTCAATTTTGGTTAAAGAAAAGGCTTAAGAGTCACTCAATGCATTTTCATGACATTTACCCAGCAGAAGGCATAATAAATTCTAAAGAAAACACTAGGTATTGAATGGATTCCCAAAACCCATGAAACAAAAATAACTTTTTTGGGTCCCTCCCATTTCACCATCTGAAATGCTGAAAGGTAAATGTGTCCTGAGACAAAAGACAGGTGCCTTTTCATATTAAAATGACGTGTGAGCAACACCAGAAAAGGAATGTGCAGTGTGCCAAAGCTCCCAGTCAAACAAAACGTTCATGTCCTCACATCAGCTTTTCTCTATTATTTTCTCAAGCAACCAAAAAAAGAAAAAACAAACCACCTTCTGCAACAGGAAACAGGTATTTTCTTCAGTGAAGTGCATTTCTGAGATGTATCCCTGCAGAACTTTTATAAAGTCAGGGAGCCCCAGACACTGACAAACGAGCTTCATTACACTCAAGGCTCAACATACTTGCTGTGACAATCGGTTTCACTTGAGGAATGGTATTTGCATATGAGGGGAAAAAACACCAGAATCAAGATTCCTATCTTGTCTTCTGGTTTCTGTCACATTAGTTCATAAAAGTTCACAGAATTTTCGATCTGGAAGGAAATCAGGGACTTTGAAAATGAGGAAACAAACCTAGAGCTGAGATTACAGGTCCTTGACTTGTCCAGGTGTTTAAGAGGCAGAAAATAGCATGGGCTTTAAATGCATGGGCTTCCCCCGTGGCTCATATGGTAAAGAATTTGCCTGCAATGCAGGAGACCCAGGTTCGATCCCTGAGTCAAGAAGACACCCTGGAGAAGGGAATGGCTACCCACTCCAGTATTCTTGCTGGAGAATTCCATGGACAGAGGAACCTGGCGGGCTACAGTCCACAGGGTCACAAAGAGTTGGACATGACTGAATGAGTAATGCCTGGAATGCATGGTCAAGCGGAATGCATGGTCCAGTGAGGCTCAGTCATCAATCTGTGACTAGATCTCAGGCTAGAGAGTGAAGCTTTCTGAAACTCCATCCCCACCCAACCTCACCCTGCCAGTCTATAAAATGGGAATACTCTTCCAGTTGTGAAACTTAGCAACACACATGCCATGTGCCCAGCAAATGACAGGTACTCTGTAAAGGATACTGAATTCTACAGTTGTGAAACTCAAGGTTTTTCTGTTTCTGCCAAAAAATAAAAATAACATGAAGCTACAAATAAATGTTATTTTTCAGGAAGGAATTAGGATTTGCAGGTAAATGGAGGCCAATCCTGATACTGATTTTTCCTAATATTATAAGTATAAAACTTCTTTATAGGCTAAGTAGACCATTCTGTTCTATAATTTGTTTGATTCATTTGGTCTTGTCGATTCAGACAAGTGATCAGTATTTCACCATCCTCCCCAAGGAATTGTCTGGACTGAATTGACTTTCTTTTTCATTATATGTAAACAAGTGGGTCTCTTCTTTCTTTTCCATACAATTCTATAATGAATTTCTTTGAGAAGTATTATCTTTGCTACAGAAGATAGTATTTTCCACATATCCCACTTGGTCCTAAGAGCTGTATGGATCTGAACTTATTTAATGTTGACTCTAACTTCCTCATGAAGTTGCTATAAGCAACCCCCCTTCACCCAGTTATTATGTGGCAGGTGGAGGTGGGATCTGAACCCAGGATCTGACACCCAAGATCACAGTGTTAACCATTTCTCTATAATGCTGCTCAACCATAAATTGCTGCTTTCATAAACCAGAATATCCAGTCAGACCTGGCCAAGCAGACTGAGAGAAAATGAATTACTACTGATAGGAGAGACAATATGTTAACCCACAAGAGCCCAGCTCCCTGCACCTAGGAATAAAATACAAGAGAAGTAAAAAATATCCTGTAATAAAGATGTTAGGTCCATAACATTTCTATCCTTTATCAAGCCCATCTTCGCATGAAATGTTCCCTTGGTATCTCTGATTTTTGTGAGGAGATCTCTAGTCTTTTCCATTCTGTTGTTTTCCTCTATTTCTTTGCACTAATCACTGAGGAAGGCTTTCTTATCTCTCCTTGCTATTCTTTGGAACTCTGCATTCAGATGGGACTATCTTTCCTTTATTCCTTTGCTTTTCACCTCTCTTCTTTTCACAGCTATTTGTAAGGCCTCCTCAGACAACCATTTTGACTTGTGCATTTCTTTTCCATGGGGATGGTCTTGATCCCTGTCTCCTGTACAATGTCACAAACCTCCGTCCATAGTTCATCAGGCACTCTATCAGATCTAGTCCCTTAAATCTATTTCTCACTTCCACTGTATAATCATAAGGGATTTGATTTAGGTCATACCTGAATGGTCCAGTGGTTTTCCCTACTTTCTTCAATTTAAGTCTCAATTTGGCAATAAGGAGTTCATGATCTGAGCCACAGTCAGCTCCGGGTCTTGTTTTTGCTGACTGTATAGAGCTTCTCCAACTTTGGCTGCAAAGAATATAATCAGTCTAATTTTGGTGTTGACCATCTGGTGATGTCCATGTGTAGAGTCCTCTCTTGTGTTGTTGGAAGAGGGTGTCTGCTATGACCAGTGCGTTCTCTTGGCAAAACTCTATTAACCTTTGCTCTGCTTCATTCTGTACTCCAAGGCCGAATCTGCCTCTTACTCCAGGTGTTTCCTGACTGCCTACTTTCGCATTCCGACTAGTCTCCTATAATGAAAAGGACATCTTTTTTGGGTGTTAATTCTAGAAGGTCTTGTAGGTCTTCATAGAAACGTTCAACTTCAGCTTCGCCAGCGTTACGGGTCTGGGCATAGGCTTGGATTGCTGTGATATTGAATGGTTTCCCTTGGAAACGAACAGAGATCTTTCTGTCATTTTTGAGATTGCATCCAAGTACTGCATTTCAGACTCTTCTGTTGACCATGATGGCTACTCCATTTCTTCTAAGGGATTCCTGCCCACAGTAGTAGATATAATGGTCATCTGAGTTAAACTCACCACTTCCAGCTCATCTCAGTTCGCTGATTCCTAAAATGTTGATGCTCACTCTTGCCATCTCCTGTTTGACCACTTCCAATTTGCCTTGATTCATGGACCTAACATTCCAGGTTCTTATGCAATATTGCTCTCTACAGCACTGGACCTTGCTTCTGTCACCAGTCACATCCACAGCTGGGTAATGTTTTTGCTTTGGCTCCATCCCTTCATTCCTTCTGGAGTTTTCTCTCCACTGATCTCCAGCAGCATCATGTATGGCTGTGAGAGTTGGACAGTGAAGAAAGCTGAGCGCTGAAGGAGTGATGCTTTTGAACTGTGGTGTTGGAGAAGACTCCTGAGAGTCCCTTGGACTGCAAGGAGATCCAACCAGTCCATCCTAAAGGAGATCAGTCCTGGGTGTTCATTGGAAGGGCTGACGCTGAAGCTGAAACTCCAATACTCTGGCCACCTCATGCGAAGAGTTGATTCACTGGAAAAGACCCCGATGCTGGGAAAGATTGCGGGCAGAAGGGGACGACAGAGGATGAGATGGCTGGATGGCATCACGGACTCGATGGACATGAGTTTGGGTAAACTCTGGGAGTTGGTGATGGAGAGGGAGGCCTGGTGTGCTGCGATTCATGGGGTTGCAGAGAGTCAAGACACGACTGAGTGACTGAACTGACCTGAATAAAGATGTACTTCAGTGAAAGCAGAAGTTCAAATTCTGAACGTAATTCTCTATTTGGCTGTTCTGAGTTTATATTTACAGTGCTATGTCTTTCCGACCCTTTGCGATCCTTTGGACCATAGCCAGCCAAGCTCCTCTATCCACGGGATTCTCCTGGGAAGAACAGTGGAGTGAGTACGCCAGGACCTCCTCCAGGGGATCTTTCCAACCCAGGGATCGAACCCATGTCTCTTATGTCTTCTGCATTGGCAGGCGGGTTCATTACCACCAGCGCCACCTGGGAAGCCCATATTTCCAGGTAGTAAGAGTACTGATCTTCCTGTTCCTGGCTGTCGTTTCCTCAGCTTCTTCTCAGACACCTTCCTTTACCTTTATGTCTTCCTTTGCCATAAATGTTCACTGAGATTCAGGCTTTGACTCCTCACCTGCAGAGGTTCTCCTTGGTACCCACGGCTGTTCCCACAACTTCTAAGGCAGAGAGTCCCAAGTGTTACATCTGAGTCTCTCTCCCAAGCACCATGACAGGGGAGACGACACTTCCCCTGGCTTGGCAGCCAGAAAGCAACTTCCGCGTGACCAAGACGTTATGTAGCATCTACCACTTAGACAAGGCCTGTTCCTCCTTCTGTTTTAGTTTCTGGAACCAAGACAACCCTATCTCCTCGGGTATCAAGCCATACATCTCTCCAGCTGGAGAGATTTCTTGGACTCCTTCCTATCTGTTATTCTCTACCTGCCCCCACCCGATTACTATATATGCCAGTTATGCCTTCAAAACGTCCTCTCCAGCTTATCTCCACGAAGATGGTCTGACTCTTTTTAGAGTCTCCCCACCTTTCAGAGGGCTTCCCAGAGAGTTCAGTGGTAAAGGATTTGCCTGCCAATGCGGTAGCCTCAGGGGCCATGGGTTCAATCCCTGGATCAGGAGGAGCCTCTGGAGGAGGGCATGGCAACTCATTCCAGTATTCTTGCCCGGGAAACAACATAGACAGAGGAACCCGATAGGCTACAGTCCATGGGGTCACAAAGAGTCAGACATGACCCAAGTGACTTAGCATGCACACACATGGTAATTATGCCACAACTTGCTACATTTATGTTCACAGTTAAAAAAAAATAGAAAACCTGCAATTCACTGAGTTAAGTAGCTTGTCTAAGCTCACCATCCAGTTAGGGGACAAAGATAAACTCCTGTTTACTGACTTCAAATTTAGTGTTATTTCTATGATAGTTTCCCATTTCTTTGCAGTTAACAATATGGTACATACTTGTAAGCTCTTTGGCTAAGATATGCAAAACAACTTATTCGAAGAGGATTTTTTTCTTGAAAAATGTCAGTCTGTCCTTAAGTAATTCATTATCCTGGCATCATTAAGCCTTATGCTTTATCTAACAATGAATCTAGACAGAGGGTCTGATGTGGAGCTTTACGTGGAATGAGTTATTTAAATAATGAAGATAGATGTGAACCTACAAGCAGCATCCCACCGCCTGAAGGTAAGACCTAGCAACCCTAAAACTAGTGAACAAAAGGCCATCAAGACGCACTGCTGGCCCACAGCTCATGATTTTCTGTGTAGGGTATTATCAAGTCATTTCAAAACCTCATCCAATAAAATAAGATGCCAAATTGGAAGCGAGAGACAGAGGAATAGCGATGAGAAGGGGCGAGGCAAGTAAAAAGCGAAAAAGCACGGAATCGACAAGCATTTCAGATCACAGTGCACGCACGTGTGTGCAGTCCTTTTGTTGTTGCTGTTGCTCAGTCGCTAAGTCACATCTGACTCTTGGCGACCCCAGCGACGGCAGCATACCCCGCTTCCCTGTCCTTCACTATCTCTAGGCTCTATATATCTGCAGTTTACTACACGCACAGTCACTGGGCTGTGCTAAGGCGCTTCCATGTCCGACTCTATGGCCCGCCAGGCTCCTCTGTCCATGGGGATTCTCCAGGCAAGAATACTGGAGTGGGTTGCCATGCCCTCCTCCAGGGGATCTTCCCGACCCAGGGACTGAACCTGTGTCTCTTATGTCTCCTGCATTAGCCGGTGGTTCTTTACTACTAGCGCCATCTGGGGAGCCAATGTACCTGGGGAGTCATTGAAAAAAGTGAAAGTGAAAGTAAGTGCAAGTCGCTCACTTGTGTCTGACTCTTTGCAACCCCATGACATGAAATTACAGCACCTGGGTTAGTTACAAAGGCTTTATTCCTTAAGGGAATGGCTAAATAATACAACATTTCCTTCACGTGTAAAGGTAAGGAAGGACATACTTAAATACTTTAAATAATGAGGGGTTTTAAAATAAAAACGGATTAGCATTTTTAAAGTATTCATATGAGTTATCTTCCTTGATGTGTAAAATTTAGATACAAATTACTTTTGCTACAGTCAGATAAGATAAGAAATGTGACTGCCTTGTGTTCATTAATTTTTAAAATTTAGGTGTAGAGTGTTCATATGAATTCAAATAATTATGAGCAAGATTGGCTAAATGAGCCTCAAAAATTTATTAGAGAAAAGGATATCAAGTTGAAATTTTCAAATTAAGATTCATTTGAAACTAAATATTCTTACATGTTGAAATTATTAATACCTATTTTTTTAAAAAACCTAGTTTTAAATCTTTATCTTGCCATTTCCTTGTTCATCATTAAACAATAGTATTCTGCAGAACAGGGACAACTACAGGATTTCAAATGTACCGCTAGAGGGTTCCAGCTGACTGCTGAACCCTCTTAAGCTAGACCCAACATCTGGTTGCTGTGCACCATCTAGTGGCTGTAAGAATCACTGGTGCCTGGGCGTTGCTTTCTCATACCGCATTTTATCTACAGAAAATACGACGGCACATAGTTTTGGAAAATAAAGAGAATTATAAATGGTAATACCAAATTTGTAAAACCATTATCTTCTAAAATTCATATTTAGGTTTATTTAATAAGAAGTAATTTCTTACAACCAGAGAAATTCATTGTACATAATAGTTATGTATGGTACAGATTTAAATGACCTTTAATTTCAACACAGCACAATTCATTTAAATACACTGTACACGGCTCCACGCAGAGCAGACACACAATTCAGACTAGTGAGTAGGAATAATTATTATATTTGCTGATAGTAGGCTAAATAAATTGAGATATACTTTTTTCCTTCTATTGAATATGCCTTAAACAATTTGCCCCAGGGAAGTGTCAGTAGGCATTTAAAAATATTTGGCCAAACTTTTACGTTATTATCTAAAATGCACATTCATTAGACTAAGTTATTTTTCAGTTTAAGAAGGTACTCCAGCATTTCTTGTTTTATTCTAGATTCTTTATGAATATGTAGAAAATGAACCTCTTTCACACTCCTATAGATATGCTTAATTCACTTTATATCTATGTCCTAAACAGATGATTATCAGTTACTAAGAAAGCACAAAAGATCAAGTTAAAGCAGAATTAACGTGACTTTCTCAAATAAAGTGTCTTCTTGTCCCTTGCTCACCTCCCATTGCGTGTGTAGTCCCCATAAGTCATCTGCTATAATCCCATACTTCACATTCATTATTACTGGTCATACACAAATAACTTACTCAATATGCCTGAAGCAAAGGTAAGGCTAAGAAGATCTTAAAAGCAAAGCAAGCAAACCTGAATCCCTATAGAACTAGTGCTCATTTCGAGCACGAAGTTATGAAATCTTGCATGTAATTATAAATCAGAAACCAGTATGGGCTCACTTTGAACCGGTGGCAGGAAATCAACCAAATTTCATTCTTTTTAAAAGTACTGCTATTTGACTGGTGGTTTAGGAGTGTCTACCTTACCCAGAGTAAGTATTTCTCTGCTAAGTGGAAGGATGAATGTGGCTTATCTGGGTTTGGAGAAGAAATTTCAAAGGACTTTTGGGTGAAGCTTTGAGATCAAGAAATATGAATCAAAGGTGGGACAAGCAGGTAGATTCTTAGCTGTAAGTTAATGAATTGAAACCCACTTGGATGGCAGTCTCCAGGTCCACATCTGAGTCCTTTTTCCTGAACCTGTTCTATTTAGTACTTGAAAAAACTGGAGAAGCTGAAGAAGAAACCTAAAATACTAAAAGCAAGGTGGGCAAGGAAGGGTTCCAAAGTCTTTTCGATTTATTAGAATAACAAGCTCACATCAATCAAATGGATATAGTATATACAGTATAAGTATTTCTAAGGTTTGAAAGGGTATGTGCAGCTCCCATAGCAATAACTGTCCTGTATCTCCCACAAAAGATTATCCAGCCTGGGGCAAACACCTCAGTGAGGGGAAACCGACCACTCTCAAGGCAGCCATTTGACAGGTTCAAAGACAAACACAATACCGCATGCTTTGGTTTAAAAGAAATGTTATTGTTACAAGGGAGGGGAAGATCTATTTTTCAGCAGTTTTTGACACAGATGACCTAACAGAGAAAGACAACTGCTAAAAGACTTAACTCTATATTCGCAACTATTAAGAGACGTCCATTAACAAGAGCTCTTACGTCAACGACGGGGGAGAAAACTTTAGAAGATACAGTGATACGTCAGAGTATACTTAGAAAAAAGTGGCTGAGAGAATTGAGGGTGTCTGATTTGGAGACACGAAGATGCCCATGGTTCATGGCAGCGTCAAGAGGAGCACCAGTGCCAGGAAGTGAAAATTACGGTGTGACGGCTGGAGCTGTAAGGTAGCCAAACAAAGCCACAGGGGACAATTCAGGGCTGTCAGAGACAAGGACTCTGCCCTCAGAAACATCACCCAACTGTCTTGCAGAAGCAAAAGCTCTCTGTTACTCAACGAATTTGAGAGGTAGGAAATTATACTCAATCGGCAGCCACTCTGGTTACCAAGGAGACAATGATACCAGGTGTTGTGCGGATCAAATGAAAGAAAAGATCTGTTAAGTGTGCAGAAAACTGCATAGTAGGGGCTGGTTCTCCGTGAGAGTCAATACCCAAGGGATTCCTCCATTGAGGAAATGAACTAAACTCCACGACATCGAAGATCCATTTGGACCCTAGGAGTCAATGATTTCATCTTATTAATAAGCCACGCTGAATAATTGTGCTTCAGCATTAGAAGTTTATATTGCTTTGAATTACAATGTAGACACCACATTTCCCCCACTTTCACAATATGTATTAAACCCTTTAAGATTCAATCGTATAATGCTATAACGTTAAAATCCTTTCATAGTATCTCATTAAGCCCTTTCTTCTCTTTCACTGTTCATCACCTGGATAACTGAAATAAAGGCTGTCTGGTGAAAATGGGGCTAATAGTTATTTCAGAAAGTTCAAGGAAAATAGGAATAACTCAAAATATATGAGGATTCACAGACGAAAGGTCATTCTTTTTTTTTTTTCATTTTAACTGAAATGCTCCCATAAAAAGTCAGTAATACAACCTGATCATACTTACTCCTATGATTTGTGTTACTATCTACTGATAGGATGAAATATGCTTATTCAACTTTTATGTCTCTATATTCATTCTTGGCCTTCATAAGAAAACTGAATACACACTACCATATATAAAATAGATAACCAATAAGGACCATATAGCAAGGGAATTCTACTTAGTATTTTATAATAATCTATAAGGGAAAAGAATCTAGAAAAAAATTGATATGTGTGTATGTATAAGTGAATCACTTTGCTGCACATCTGAAACTAATACAACATTGTAAATCAACTGTACTCCAATAAAAAATTAAATATTAAATGGCTTAATTTTTCAGATCCAAAAACAAGAAATAAAATTGATTAAAAAATAATGCCTGATAACATCCCTGGTGGTTCAGGGGTTGAGACTGTGCTTTCACTGCAGGAGGCAAGGGTTTGATACCTGGTCAGGGAACTAAGATCTCACATACCGTGTAGTGTGGCCAACAAAACAACAACAAAATGAGTGTCTAAGAAATAGATGAAAGCTTCTCCTGGGAGAGCTCAGGATCAGTGAAGAGGGAAGGATCTGGAATTAAGAAGAAAAGGAAGAAGGGCTGGGAACAGGGAAGAAAGATGGGAAGAGGCAGTTTGCATACTGTGCTAAATTACCTTAGAAATAGCAAAAGCATTAATATGGTAGATGAGCAAAACTAAACTACAGACTCTATAAAGCTTTTCTGAATTCAAGCAGCATCTTGTGCTATAACGTCATCACACACGCAAAGACGCCCCACCTCAATGGTCAAAATCGTGAAGGTCTCTGTAAAGAAACCTTCAAACAATCTGCTATAATACCATGACCCAAAATATGGCAAAGAACGCCAATTTAAATGAACTGGCTACCTCAGCTGGGAAACAGTTCACACAGTGTGGTTACCTTAATGAATCTGAGATGGGAGCACTAGTTACACGGCCCCACGGGGTCCGTTACACATGAAGCTCCCAGAGGTGGGTGCTGGAGGCAGATTCCTGTCCAGGACAGTTACTGGACTGGGCTCTCTTGATCTCTGGTATGTTGCTACCAGGAATGCCTATGAATGAATTTCCCTCTTCTCTGAGGTTCACACATTCCAGTCACCAGTCACTTTTCCTTGAAAAGGTTCCATAATTGGGGTGGAATTTGGTCACTGGTCTCTTCCCAGAGCTTCCTACCAGTGACCCAACGGGATCCAGAAAGCAAGGCAGGAGGGGATGCCAAGTAGAGACATACATGGTAGAGGATGGATGGGGTGAGTAGGGGGCTAAGTGAAGAACCACTGGCTTCTTTCCTGGGTGGGTGAATCGGTGGGAGGGTAGATGTGTTGGGTGACTGGATGGTGACAAAGTCAGGGAATCACTTGTGATCTCAATTTCCCTCTTTGCAAACTGTGAATATGAAAAACCCTCTCCATATACAAAAGAAAATACCAGTGAGAATCAAATGGAATCATGGGGAAATAAAGTTTTCAACTCCCTGTAGTGTTATGTATATGTCAATCTTATTTCATGTTTTGTTGTTGTTGCTGTTTATCGGTTTGGTTATTTGGGGGATGAGATCAAGGGGAGAAAAACATAATCTAAGTGGTGGTGAAAATGCTAATTTTAAAAGAAGAAGAAAACAAGCTGATTTTATTTAGTTTGTTTGGTATGGTATGTGGACATTTTAAAACCTAGACAAGCATTAAGTGGAAACTCTGACTATGAAAACAGTCTAGACCACTGTGTTCATGCTAATATAAGTCCTTAAGACACAGAAGAAATACTTCTTTGTTTCTAAATTTCACTAAGACTTACGCCTTTTCGACTAAGAGAGGGAATGCATTCCGCTCAGACCTGATGGGTGAGCACAGAACACTCCAGCGCACTCAGGGGCCCGAGGTCAAGCAGCCAGCCCTGTCTGGACGCCCAGTGACCCTCAGGCGAGGAGCCCTGCAGAGCGGTTACCTGTATGTGTCCTTCGATGAGCCTTCAGGTGAGAACTTTTTGTATACACTTTGTTGCAGCCCTCGAAATCGCATCTGTGGATACGCCGTTTTCTCGAGTCTGGGGATTCAGACCTTCTCTGGCGTCTTGTGCTCTCAATACTAAATGGAGAGATTGAACTGGAAAAAGAAAAAGGAGATTTAAACGGTGAGCGAACACAGCACTTTGTTTTCCCAGTGCCGTGAGACCCGAGGCTCGCAGTCTGCAGCTTCATACAGACTCAAGGCCCCACGTCCACATTACTGTTGTCACTTTCTGGGACGCGTTTCATTTCTTAATCTCGAAGGCGGGCAGCTTGACCTATTTTTGATGAAACACTCCTCGGGAGAGGAAGACATGCTTAAAATAACAACAGGATGAAAGAAACAAAAAACTAAATGAAAGCAGGGGTGAATGAGTAGATCTCCATCATCAAAAGAAATTATCTGGTGGTGGTAAAATTATCGCTCAAAGTTCTGAACTTGCGAAGACACTTACAGAGAATCTTTTAGGAAGACCTGCTATAGATAAATGACAAAATGAATGCATTTAATAAGTAACATGAGGGTCTGAATTGCATGTGACAACACATAAGATCGTGTAAAATCACAATGTACTTTTCAAAACAAGTGAGGTTGGGCTGAAAGAAATGACATCAGTACATCAATAACATGACTCATGACAAGCTATTTTGGTTCTGCAAAATGCAGCTGACATTTAACTCTTCCCGTTGGTGGTTTTTCATGGTGAGGAATCAAGTGCATTGTATTTAAAGATTAGCTGTACCACGTTATGGAAAAAAGTTTTAACTATGAAATTGGCCCTGACTTGTACATTGTTTAATCTTAATGCCACAGTAGAAAAATAGGATTAGTTTGCAATGTCAGGTAACTGATTAACATGTACTTTTTCCAATATTAATCTCTTTTGATTGAGATAGAAATGAAGACTATGACTCATTTTTTTTAGTGATTCATGAAGTTCTTTAAAGTTACAGTGAAATACAATAAAAAAGCAATCACTCATATTCCTACTGTAAAAGATTTACCACTACTATGAATACTTTTGACATTATTTTCTTTCAGCTTTTCCAGGTTTTGATGTTTTTTAAAATTACTTTTTAGGAATAAATCAATCCTCAAAAAAACTGAACACTACAGATAAAGATAACTTTCCCCTTCTTTGTTCCATCACTATTCTGATCCCTTGTCCTCCCAGGGAAAATCTCTATCATCAGTTTTCTACAAACCCTTTCAATTCTTTTAAATTATGCTTACTGGTATCTGCATTTATGGCAACTCACTCCACTGTGTTTTTTAAGAGACATATAGATAAAAGGCTGTCACATCATTCTGCAGATTGTTCCACACTTGACTTTTGTTCACTCGACACTGAGGATCTGAGATCTGTTTATACTGATACAAACACAGTGGTTTGTTCATTTGAAGTGCTATATACCACAGTGCATCGATCCTAAGATGAATCTTTTAATATTTCAATGTCTTTAAAATCAGGATGCCTCTGACATTTAATGGCTGGTCACGGTTTAATTGATACATTTTGTCTTTCTAAGCAGTGTATTTTACGATAGATGGTGTTTTAATCTACCTAGATCAGGAGTTGGTAAACTGCTTCTATAAAGGGCTAAATAGTGAATATTTTGACCGAGAGTCATACAGTCTATGTTGTGACAAATCAGCCCTGCAACTGTAGTGTGAAAGCAGCTATAGATAAATATATAAACAAATGAATATGTCTATGTTCTAATAAAACTTTATTTACAAAACAAAGAGTGGGCAGTATTTGAATCATGGGCTATATAATTGGTTAATACTTGACTCAGATGAAATATGGGAGTAGTTCAATGAACATTCATTCCAGAGTTTAAAAATCCATTTCCTAAGTGATGGACATATAGATCTATTTCTAATATTTTACTGCAACATTGCTCCAGTAAACTTTAAAGTGTCTCATTCCATATGCTGGTGGTGGCTTAGTTGCTAAGTCATGTCCAATTCTTACAACATTTTGGACTGTAGCCCACCAGGCTCCTCTGTCCATGGGATTTCCCTGGCAAGAACAGTGGAGTGGGTTGCCCTTCCCTTTGCCAGGGGATCTCCCCAACCCAGGGACTGAACTCGGATCTCCTGCATTGCAGGCGGACTCTTTACTGACTGCGCCACTCAAGTTTTCGAAGCATCTTTTCACTTGTACAAGTTAACAGATTCAGTAGCCAATGCTTTATATTACTAGCTAAGATCAAATATAAATGACGGTTATCTTCCTGTATGTTAAACAGTTTTGTGCAAGATTTCTACGAAGTTGAAGGAAAGAACATATGGGATGGCTAAGCCACTTTTTCAGCCTTCTTATCACTCAATGCGGCTTTGTGGTTTTCCACATCATTGACTCAGCTGTAGGGACTGGAGCTTGGTTGTGAAGAGTCAAAACAGTGTGACTGGTCTGTCCCATGAGAGAAGGGGTTTAGTCACTCCTAACAAGGTATGTTCTGGCATAGGGTGTGATTCTTGTGAACAAACTGACTCTGTATGTGATAATAAGGCAACAGTAATTCACTTCTTGACTATCTAGTCATAAAAACAAATATGGATCTTGTCACTGGGGGCCTCACAAATAGGAACTTTCGTGTTGTGGTATGTTTTGCACCTTTCAAATTGAGAATATGACATGGTATTTATGTCCCTCAAATTTAACATAAAGCCTATAGTAAGAACCTTTTATTTTGTACAATGCTTTCTATGCCCTACTATACGGAAGTCTAACTGTATCTAAGCATAATCACACACATATATTGCTCGGCCTGTTGATTTTAGCTATTTATTCTCTGCATCTGCTATGTGTTCACAGATGCAGAGAAAAGTAAAAAAATTAACCTAAAATCAATACCCAGTAACTACTAAGCAAGTCTGTAAGGGACCAAGGAGGTAATGCTGCTATATAGTCAGCCACTGGATGATATGGCGGGCAAGGAAGAAAAGCAGGGCTACAGAATGGCGGGAAACCGCTTCACACAGATTTTTGAATTTACATCAAAATTGAAGACATGTTAGGTGGATGGCCTTAATGCTCTAGGGAACTTCATACCGTGGTTTTCCTCATTTTAAAGTAAAATGTTTTAGGACATTATAAAGAACACCTACCTAAAGATATCTGCACGATGATGATAAAAACAATTTTTAAAAAGATATGTGCATGGAATAAATGGACCCAACCAAGCTAACCCTAAAATGACATTCAATGGGTAAAATTTCCGCCGGTTCCCCCTTTTAAATGGCAGAGATACCCTCAGAAGATGTCACAGAACCTTAGGCTAGCCTGTACCTTTCAAACAAGAACTACGTACTTGATCTCTTTGTGGAAAGGCAGGTAAATGGGGCTGAAGAAAAAAAAAAAAATCAGAAATGCAGACGAGCTTAAAGAACACAGGAAGAGGAGAGGAAAACCCAAGTCCACGGAGGACTGCTGCTGTTCGAGGGCCCACGGCACGATCCTAGAGTTGGGGGACATGGCAGCTGGAAGACAACCATGGACTGGGTGTTTGGCCATGCCAAGTCCATGGCAGGAAACCTGATAGTCAAGATGCTGGTATCAAGTACTTTTTTGTCTCTGGAGCCAAGAGCATTGTGGGCATTCAAGAAATGTTTGCGAAATAGAATGACTGAACAGTTGGATGGATGAATGGATTAATGTAGTAAGTCATGCATTCTTAATTTTTAATTCAATATAATCAACTAATCAACTAACCTTTAATTGGTTAATTAATCCTTACCAGGATCCTTTGACTTCAAGTCTTCTGATAATGCTTACTCAATTCCTTACTCTTACTTTCATTTCCTTGTTTCAAATTTTATTTTTTTCATAATATACATATATTTTATTGAAGTATAGTTAATTTAAATGTTTCAGGTGCATGACAAGATGATTCAATTATACATATATTGTTTTTCAGATTATTTTCCATTCTAGGTTATTACAAAATATTGAATATAGTTCTCTGTGCTATACGGTAAAACTTTGTTGCTTGTTGCATATCTATTTTTTGTTTGTTTCATGTTTTAAATGCTGTAATATACAAAGTGGAGACTGAATACCAGGGATTCTGGGTAACCATTAAAATCGTATGTTCCCATGCGTGTCTTGGTTCTTTGCTCTAACTTGAAGAGAATGGCATTCTAAAGCATGGCTTACAATTAAAATTTTCCGTGAAATTAAAATATTCTGCCCTTTCTATGCTTTCTGAGCCATGTGCCCTTTGTTACCACAGCTTCTAAGGTATCCCCAAATGCACGCACACTGACTTGTGTGCTTCAAAGGTTGGCCTCGTTCTGAAGAATGGAGATTTGCAAGAAAGTACTGCCTATGCCAGCAGAGGATTCTTCCAACAATCCTTAGTAACAAGCTTGGTGTGATGAAAATGGTCGGGGCCCTTCAGCAACTGAAGACAGCTGCTAGTGTGTTCCCAGACACTGCACTAAACACATCCACACAGTTCATAAATAATAACTAAAGGCCCACTCCCTTCCCCAGAAGGTTAGACCATTTAGAGAAGTGAATGAACGCCCGAGGGGTCCTCACAGGCACTGCGTAGTAATAATTAGATGGAGAGAGAACAAATGAGTGAGTCACGCCTTCAGTTACACAACAGTCCCACTTGGAATGGTAAGTTAAATTAGAATGAAACCCAGAGAGGCTGGAAAAGTCACATCCAAGAACAGCTCTATTTAAATGGAAGGCACCACACAGCTGCCTGAAAGGAATGAAGGTTAACTGTAATCAGCAGGTAATAAAGGCCATTTGTCACACGTGACCTGAGAGCAGTGAGGCGCCCTTCACTGAAATTGGAGTTTCTACAGGAGTTAAAAAGAAAACGCCAGGACAATCTTTTCAGACTGGGAAGAGGACACACACATCCTAAATTTTAAAACAAGAGCAGAAAACAGAGGGATGGAAGGTCCTTCAGCAAATTCACACACACCATCTCAACAGAACATCAAGGAGGATGACTGATGTTAACGATGCGAGCTGACACTGACAGAACGTCTGCCAAGGGCCAGGCACTGCTCTAAATGCTTTACGCTTCAAAGCAGCCCTTGGAGGTCAATATTATTAGTACCCCTAGTTTACAGATGAGGAAACTGAGGCAAAGAGAGGTTAAGATCAAGGCCAAAACAGACTGGGTGACCACACCAGGATTTGAACCCAAGGGCTGGACACCAGAATCCACTTGAGTCAGTATGTTCTACTCATTCAGGTATTTAGGAACATAAACTACATCTAATGAAAGATGCATGCATGAAAGCATGCTAAGTCACTTTAGTTGTGTCCAACTCTGTGACGCTATGGACTGCAGACCGCCAGGCTCCTCTGTCCATGGGATTCCCCAGGCAAGGATACTGGAATGTGTTGCCATTCCCTCCTCCAGGAGAATCTTCCTGACCAGGGGATTGAAGCTGCATCTCTTAGGTCTCTAGCACTGGCTGGCAGGTTCTTTACTACTAGCACCACCTGGGAAGCCCCATAAAAGATAAAAAAGCAACAAAATAACCTGAATCATTTAAATTTCCCCTCTAATCCTATTATAGAAAACAACAGCACATAAAAGCATTCTTAAATACAGTCTGCTATGATAAAGCATACACTTTACTCCTGACAATTTTACAGTAAACTATCTGATAAATACTGCCAGTAGAAATACTCAGTGCAATTACTTACTATTAATCTACCTTAAAAATACTTCCTTAACTTTATAAAATATCTATCTTTCCAGGGAAACGTTTTTGAAGACTGAGTTGGCAGTGATATGCGATTAAGTCTTCCTCGGCCATCAAAACCAGAGAACTTGCTCCTTCCCTGCCATCTTTGTTTATTTACAATGGTACCAAAAAGCATTTAGAGTTAGCTGCACAACAGAGTTACCTTAAGAGAAGGCGGTGCATTCGGTTTTAAAAGTATATTTTGTACTGTTTTCCAAAGCTTGTTTTAAAATGACTTTCAATAGAATGTAAATATCACCTTCGGGAATTCTGAATCAGCTGCTACCACAGAATAGACGGAAGGGAGAACTACTTCCTCCTTAGTAAATCAAACACCACACTGGGAATGAAATATCGAGGCCACAAGCCAAAAGAGTCGATGAGAATTTCAGTTAACCAGGAGTTACATAAATCATAGTATTTGAGATTTATTCACGTGAACAAGCCAGACACGTGTAAGGCTTTGCAGGCTTTTTCTTAGCCAGCAGATGGCTCTCAGAAGCAGCGACCTGCCTATTTCTTTTCCATTCTATCACAGACTCTCTAGCGTCTATCAAACCATGTCAAGGTCTTCTCTGGGATATTAATTAGAGAAAGGGGGTTATTTAGATACATTCACTATCCAGCACCCAGAAGCTTCATTCTAAGATAGCACAAATCCACTGATTCACCTCTTTCATTCCTGCCCGAGGATTTCCCTGGTAGTTCAGATGGTAAAGAATTTGTCTGCAATGGAGGAAAATCTGGTTCCATCCTTGGGTCAGAAATATCCCCTGGAGAAGGAAACAGCAACCCACTCTGGTATTCTTGCCTGGAGAATTCCACAGACAGAGGAGTCTGGTGGGCTACAATCCACAGGGTTGCAAAGAGTCAGAAGCAACCTTGCGACTAACTTTCAGTTTCATTCCTGCCCACAGCTTCCTACAGAAAACTACTTTTGAGCACATTGAAACTGTAAAATTAGAAGTTGCCAATCTTTCCAGAAGCTGTGACAAAAACATTACACCATTTTACATTCAAAATTTGAATTCAATAAAAATAAATCCATTTCCACAAAATGTATAAATCAAGAGTAATACTTAGATGAAATACGTCCAAAAGCTCAACCTTCTGATTTATTCAGTTAGAATCTGACACTTTTTCATATGAACAGAATATGTGCAGAACGTATTTTGAATTATTATTCTAATAAATGAAACATCCTACTAATTAAAAGATTGGTTCACTGGTTTACCAACGAACTTTTTGTAGGTGAGTCTGTAGATAGATTTATAGTATATCATGATTTTCCTTAAAAATAACAGCTGCTATTCAGTAACTTTAATCACTATCTAGGACCATTAAAATACTCAAAACTGTTATAGACTCTGGTGTTTTTTTGATTCATCTTGTTTTAGCAAGTAAGTAAGATCATAAGCTATTTAAGCAAAAGATAAAATAGATACATGGATAAAAAGAAAAAAACAAATTATCAATGGCATTTGCTGTGATTTGTTATATAGTCAAACTTTTATGATGATTTTAGATTACAGGCTGAAAGAGGATTGTTTGTTAAATAAAAAAAAGGAGAGACTCATTTCAGATATAGTTATCTATTCAAAATAGTTTTTTTGGGGACAACATTGTATTCATTGTAAATATTTTTTCCCATAAAATCAATTCATAATGTCGGATGGAGCAAGGGCCCTGAAACAAGTATAAATTTCTGAATTATACTGGACATGGAATAGAAGACATAAAACTTGCCAAAATACTCAGAAGAATGTTTCCACAAAATTTCAAGAAATGTTGGGGTTTAAATTATATTTCATGCTTAAGGAGTTGTACCTCAATGGATCATTTAAGCCTTAAAAAAACCTTTCTAGGTCTGAACAGGATTAAATAATCAGAATGCCTTTAAGGTGGGTGCTGTCTTCCCCAGGTTGGCACAAGTTTTACCAGTGTTGCTTTATAAAGGCAGCACTATGCATTTATCTTATAGGTGTGGTCCTTGAGCCCATCTGGATTTGAGAACCCTCTAGAACTATTCTCTTTATTGTATTAAAGATAAACTTTAAACTCCTCAAGAATGAAGATGTGGTTGTAAGCATGCCTCTCTAGAAGCTGGCATATTAGCAGGTGCTGGGAAGGGTGATGCGCAAGAGAGAGAGGAAAGAGCTGGGGGAACACAGTCCTCCCCGTGAGGACATTCCCATGGGCAAACACTGGTGTTTTATATAAACATGCTAATTTTTCCATATCAGAAGGATCTTCTTATAAGGCAGACTTGATCATAAAGAAGTTGTATGGATATGCACTAGGTAATGCCAGTATATAAAAAGACTTGGTGTCTTAAATATTAAGAAATACATAAAATGTTCAAAATACACAGTTCTTATGAGTTATTGTAATGCAATCATAAATAAACTAAAAGTAACCATCAACACAGCCTCCATCTATTTTATGCTCATCATTAACAAGGTCTATGTTCCACAAGAGATTTGTTTTATTAAAGAGCACTGAAATTATACCAGTTAATATCTGGTACTTACGCTTACATAAATTATTGAAACAGTTTTTAATTACTCATACAGGGATATATAAATAACATGGCTGAGTAGAACTCATTAGTAATATCCCACTTGAGATTTTTTTGGCCCAAAGGGCTATCTGGTGCCACAAACAGGCATTTGTCCTACCATAAAATGTGTTATGTATTTGAATTTTGGAGAATACCAAAAATCTTCCCATCTAATGGAGGAAATATTTAACTTGTTTTTATTTTCCTTCTTGAAACTCAACTTAAACTTTGAGTACTCTGCCAAACTGATGTTGTAAAAGTTAGAAGGTATAGTAATGTGATCCAAAGTTATACTTGAAAGACATTAGAAGCTGAGCAAACCAGGGCTCAAAAAGTTAATTAAACTAACCTATGCCAAACCCACACGGCTAAACAGTAGTAGAGGTGGTACTAATCTATTTCCTGACTCTTCAAGCTAGGATGCTTTCACTCTTCAATAAAACCGGAGAAAGAGAGAAAGAACCATGTCATAATCTTTATTTGGTATGAAGGAAAGCCTGCTTGGCAAAACTGGAATATATACATATACACTTATTTTTTTTCCATCGGATAGTTAGAACTAAAAATCCCCACCCTAATGACATTTTTGTTATGGCTGCCAGGAAACTCAGCCACATTAGCCTAGGGCCCAGTGTGTTTATTCCCCATTCTAGTGATACAACAGTAATTCTTAAGTGTACCTCTCATAAAGTCATTTCTGAACTAGGTCAAGTATTAATGATAAGCAAAAGAAAACAAAAACAGAACATGCTGATCTTAAAACTGGAGGAAAAGATGTGAAATTTGAATGTTCATTTTTATATGCAGACTTCTAAATTAAAGTTTTGTGATCAATAAGCTCTTATGATTATCTTTAAGAAAAAAAGAAAACAATAATCCTATTTTTTGTTGCGGTTCCTAGAAAAAAAGCATAGGCTGTGATCTGAAAACTTACATATGAATTATAGCTTATTATAATTTATTGGGTTTCCGTAGTGGCTCAGACAGTGAAGAATCTGCCTGCAATGTGGGAGACCTAGATTTGATCCCTGGGTCGGGAAGGTCCCCTGAACAGCATGCAACCCACTCCAGCATTCTTGTCTGGAGAATCCCATGGACAGAGGATCCTAGCAGGCTACAGTCCATAGCGCTGCAGAGTCGGACATGCCTGAAGCGACTTAGCACACACACAGGAAGATTAGCCTAGAATAATGTAAACCTGATACAACGTCCAATATATCTTAAACTTGTTTCTTCTTTTTTTTGATTAATATCTTTATTAAGATGTAAAAGATATAATTCACATACCATAAAATCACCCTATAAAGTGCACGATTCAGTGGCATTCATTATATTCACAATGCTGTGGAACCACCACCACCTCTAATTTCAAAATATTTTCATCACCCCCAAAAGGAAACTCCATGTTCATTAATGCATTCCACACACCCTCTCTTCCTAGCTCTTGCAACTACTAATCTAATTTTCTGCCTTTATGGATTTGGCTATTCTGAGTATTTAACAGAAACAGAATCATAAAATATGTGGCTTTTTGTGGCTAGCTTTGTTCACATAAGCTAAAGTTCTTAAGGTTTATCCATGTTGTGATGCCACATTCCTATTTTTTCTTCCAGTTTTATTGAAACATAATTGATATTCAGCACTGTATAAATTTGAGGTATACAGTGTAATGAATTAATTTACATATATCATGAAATAATTAATACTTCATTCCTTTTAATAGCTGAATAGTATTTCATTATACAGACACCCCATATTTTATTCATTAGTTGATGGACATTTGGGTTGATTTTACTTTTTGAGTATTAGGAATAATGCTGCTATGAATATCTGTTCAAGCTTTTGTGTGAACATGTGTTTTAAATTCTCTTAGGCATATACCTAGAAATGGAATTACTAGATTATATGGTAATTTAATGTTTAATACTGTGAGTTTTCAAACTGTTTTTCAAAGTGACTACACCATTTTATAATTTCACCAGCACTGTAAGAAGCGTGTGATTTCTTTTCATCCTCACCAATTCATTATGTTTGTCATCTGAACTTTTGCCACTTTAGTGCACGTAAAGTGGTGTCTCATTGTGGTTTTCATTCATAATATCCCTAACAACTAATGGAGTTGAGTCTTTTCATATACTCACAGGCCATTTGTATATTTCCTTCAAAGAAATGTCTATTCAAATACTTTGCTTATTTATAAATTGTGTTGTCATTTAACTGTTGAGTTGTGAAATTTCCATATATTATGCTTACAAGTCACTTATCAGATATATAATTTGCCAACATTTTTTCCCAATCTGTGGGTTGTCACTTCATTTTTCTTGTGGTCCTTAAGGCACAAAAGTTTTAAATATTATGTCCAATTTAACATTTCTTAGTTTTATGTGTGTGTGTGGTTATATCTAAGAAAGCTTTAGCTAACCTAAGTCTCCAAGATTTACTCTTATGCTTTCTTCTTATAGATTTAGCTCTTATATTTAGATTTATGATCCATTTTTAGTTAATTTTTGTGTATAAGAGAGGAAGAAGTCTAATTTCATTCTTTCACATGTGGATATACAGTTGTCTCCATATTATGTGCTAAAAAAATTCTTTCTTCATTAAATTGTCTAAGAAATCTCATGAAAATCAATTCATCATAAATGAAACGGTTTATTTCTAAGATCTCACCTTTATTCCATTGATCTATATGTGCATATTTAGTCTAGTACCACACTGTCTTAACTTTATAGCTTTGAGGTAAATGTTAAAACTGAAAAGTTTTAGTTCTTCAAAGTTGTCTTTTTCAAGATTATTTCCATATGAATTTTAGGGTCAGTTTGTCAATTTCTGCAAAAGAAAATGCAGTTGGAATTTAGATAGAAATTGCACTGAATTTATTTACCATTTGGTAGAATGCTACCATTTACTCAACATTAAGTCTTTCGATCTACAAACATGGAAGCCTTCCCTTTTACAAGTTCTTTAGTTTTTTTTTTTAAATAATGCTTCAAAGTTTTCAGTGTTCAAATCCTGTACTTTTTCAGTTAAATTTGAAAGTGAAGTGAAAGTGTGAGCTGCTTAGTCGTGTCCAACTGTGACCCCACGGACTGTAACCCTCTGTCCATGGGATTTTCCAGGCTAGAATACTGAAGTAGATTGCCATTTGCTTTTCCCAGGGATCTTCCCAACGCAGGGATCAAACCCAAACTTCCTGCATTGCAGGCAGAGTCTTTACCATCTGAGTCATCTTTATTCCTAGGTATTTTCTTTTTTTCATGTTATTGTAAATGGAATTATTTTTTCACTGAAGTACAGTTGATTTACAAGGCTGTGTTGAAATTATTTTAATTTTCATTTCCGACAGTTCACTGTTACTGGATAGAAATATAGGCAACTCTTGTACATTGATATTATGTCTAGCAATCATGTTGAACTCCTTTGTTAGTTCTGATAGTTTTTTGATGGGATTCATTTGGGTTTTCTATTTAGAAGATCATGTCAACTATAAACACAGATAATTTCACTCGTTCCTTTCATGTCAACTATACCTAGAGCTAACTTTCCATCTTCCTTTCCAATCTGGATTCTCTTATTTCTTTTCCTTAATTGCCATGGCTAGAGTGCTGAATGAAGGTGGCGAGTACACAAGTCCATTATTTAATCAGTATCTCCACCTTCCCCACATATTGGCTCATCAATACCATTTTTCTGGATTCCAAGTGTGTGTCTGCTCAATGGCTCATTCATATTTGACTCTCTGCAACTCCATGGATTGTAGTCTGCCAGGTTTCTCTGTCCACGGAATTTTCCAGGTAATAATACTGGAGTGGGTTTCCATTTCCTCCTCCAGAAATCTTCCTGACCCTGGGATCAAACTTGTGTCTCTTGTGTCTCCTGCATTGGCAGGTGGATTCTTTACCAGAGCCACCTGGAAAGCCCCAGATTCCACATATACATATATATACGTTTATACATGATATGTGTTTCTCTCCTTCTGACTTACTTCTCTCTGTATAACAGGCTCCAGGTCAGTCACCTCACCAGAACTGACTCAGTCATTCTTTGTTATGGCTGAGTAGTATTTTATTGTATATATGTATCACATCTTCTTTATCCATTCATCTGCCAATGGGACATCTAGGTTGCTTCTGTGGCTACTCTATATAGCGCTGCAATAAACATTAAGGAACATGTGTCTTTTAGAACTGTGGTTTTCTCAGGGTGTATGCCCAGTAGAGGGGGTTTCTGGGTCATACGACAGACAGATTTAGGGAAGGGAGGATCAAGAGCGAGAGGATATATGTATAATTATGGCTGATTTGCACTGTTGTACTGCAGAAACCAACACAACATTGTAAAGCAATTTTCCTCCAATTAAAAAACTAAAAAAAAAAAAAGGTGAGTATAAACATCCTTGTCTTGTTCCTAACATTAGAAAAACTATTCAGTTTGCCCATTAAAAATGTTAAATATGGGTTTTTCATAGTTCTTTATTAGGCTAAAGAAATCCCTTTCTATTTCTAGTCTGCTGAGTGTTTTTACCATGAAAAAAAATGCTGAATGCTTTTTCTGTACCTATTGAGATAATCATGTGGTCTTGTGTATATAATCACTATTATACTGATTGATTTTCATAAGTCAAACCAGCCTCATTTCTGTATTACATCCCACAGAGTCATGCTCTTTTGTATACGTTGCTAGATTCAGTTTGCTTGTTTTATGTTGAGGGTTCGGGGTCTAGAGTCTGTATAAAGGATCTTGTGTATTTTCTATCACCTGTATCTGGTTTTAGTATCAGGGGAATGATATTCTTATAGAAAAGACGAGAAGTGTTTTGGGTTCCTTCTTTACCTAGGGTCCACAAAACCATGTTTACACCAAGAACCACTCCTTACTACATTCCTATTTGCTGATACTGACACTTTCTTTCCGACGTCAGTTTTGCTTTTAGCCTGCTTCTATGGAGCTGATGTTTCTGACATTTCTATGCTATTGGCCTTGAACTGCTCACCTAGAGCTTCATAGTCATTAAAATCTCTGATCCACACTGGCCACCAAACGCACAGCCCTGGCCCATCTTTCCTCACCTAAGACGAGGGGTTAGATTAAAACTTTGTAAGCTTTCATGCATCAGGTAAATACCACTTAAAGTTTCTAACTTCATTCTTCTTCATTACTGGTAAAACCCTGTCCACAGTTCTGACTGGTAGCCTTTCAGTATATGCTATGCTGTTTATAGTAAACTTACTGTATACTATCAAATACTGCAGGTGGCATAGTAAGGGCTTTTATATCAACATACATAAACTTAGAAATTATCCCCAAAATTACAGAAAGATTGGCAGGGTTGATATTGTTAATGGCAGCCTAATAGCTGAGAAATAGCTGAGAAAATAGATGCTTAGAATGGGAAAGTGCCTGAGAAAAGAGAGACCTAAGACCTCCAGTCCACACTTCCTCTTATATCACATCACTCCTAAAATAAGATGAAAAATCTATAAAATATCAAGACAACAATGATAAGTCTCTTGTACCATATATATTGATGATTAAATGTAATTTGCACTGTTGGCATTTTTTTAACTTGGCTTTTTCCTGCTGAGAAAATCTGTATGATGAGAGTTTAAATAAGCGGCAGTCAGACATATAGGTATTTTTCAACTTAACACTACTTACTCCATCAAATAAAACAACAAATATTTTCTGTGGGTTCACCATAGAAGAGTAAATGAGCCTATACAAATGTCTCCTCAAAGAGTTTATAATATGGTGAGGTGTAGGATTTGGATAATTATCCACCTCAAACAAAAGACAAATACACCAATTATATGACATGTGGAAGTCTAATCTTAACTCCCGAAAGATGTATGTAAATTTCTGGGAGGTTTATATTCTGGGGGCTTTCTTGGCCTCTCTTGCTAATCCTGACGTGAAAACCAGTACCTTCTTCAGTCTTCACACCAAGAACCACCATATACACTCACCTGAGCTCGGCAGCCCTTTTACCACAGACGCTGAGGCATGCTTGGAGCTCTGGCTCTCTCTGCCTAGTGTTGCCATATTTTGCTTTTGCCTACTTCTGTGCTGCTCACTGGTCCCCTCCAGCCTCAGGCAACTGTTCCCCTTGCTGGCATTCTCTCCTTCCTTCTCCTCTTCTCTAGCTTCTTCCCCACCCCCGAGTGCGCGAGCTGTCGCTTCAGTCGTGTCTGACTCTTTGCAACCCAATGGACAGTAGCCCTCCGGGCTCCTCTGCCCATGGGATTCTCCAGACAAGAATACTAGACTAGGCTGCCATGTCCTTCTCCTGGGGTTGTTCCCGATACAGGGATCAAACCCGGGTCTCTTACATCTCCTGCACTGGCAGGCAGGTTCTTTACCAGGCATTCTCCCTCCTTCACCTCTTCTCTGGTTTCTTCTCCCACCCCCATCTAATCTTTATTCAAGAGATAAACAACGAACCCCTTGCCCTGGCACATGCAGGGCAGATATCCCCTAGTAAAAACCCTGGGGCTAAGGTTATATCAAGTCCTTGGCCAGGGAAGTGGAAGTGGGGTTCAGCTGCAGTGCTCCTTCCAAGCATTGCTAAAGGCATATTTTCCACACCAAGGGAGATTCTTCTGGAGGAGCCTGGTGCCAGCTGTTAGGATAATAAGAACTTCTCCAATTTATTATGTATGAGAATCATAATTATTATAAAAGTCGTAAAAAATGTTGTGTGATAAAGAGAGGAATAACAAAGTGTTATTGGAGTAAAGGGAGAGAGGGTCTAATTCTGCCTGGAAAGATCACAGCAAGCTTAATGTAGGACTCCAACAAGTGGGTCTTAAAAGAACACGTGAGAGGTGCAGAGAAAATAGGAGATGAGAACAGGATGAGCTGGGCCAGAAACCATGGACTTTGAGTGTTCCCTTAAAGTGAATCATTATTTTGAATGTCCTGGGAATGTCAGGATTCTTTTTTCTTTTAGTTTTGGGAGGAAAGTCATGGCTTATAAAAAAAGGATTCATTGGTGAGGAGGTGATGAAAGTCACAGGTTTTATCAGTTAGAGAGTTATTTATGGTCATCATCTAAGCAGTGGATTCTAAGCTGAACCAAAGTAGTGTATTTAAATCTGATTCAGAGGGGCCCAATTCCAAGGCATTTCAGATGTAGGTCTGTCAGTTCCTGGTAACTGACTGGAGGATGGCAGATAAGGAAGAGGGAGGAACAACCCCAGCTAGTCTAAGTGACCAGGATAATGTTATAATAATGTCCTTAGACATCCTGGAGTTCCCAGGAGAGAAGACACTAATGATTACAATTAATCTATGTATGAAAGAGGAGAGTGAAAAATTTGGCTTCAGGCTCAACATTAAGAAAACTAAGATCATGGCATCTGGCCCCATCACTTCATGGGAAATAGATGGGGAAACAGTGGAAATAGTGTCAGACTTTATTTTTTGGGCTCCAAAATCACTGCAGATGGTGACTGCAGCCATGAAGTTAAAAGATGCTTGCTCCTTGGAAGGAAAGTTATGGCCAACCTGGATAGCATATTGAAAAGCAGAGACATTACTTTGCCAACAAAGGTCCGTCTAGTCAAGGCTATGGTTTTTCCAGTAGTCATGTATGGATGTGAGAGTTGGACAGTGAAAAAGGTTGAGAGCCAAAGAATTGATGCTTTTGAACTGTGGTGTTGGAGAAGACTCTTGAGAGTCCCTTGGGCTGCAAGGAGATCCAACCAGTCCATCCTAAAGGAGATCAGTCCTGGGTGTTCATTGGAAGGACTGATGTTGAAACTGAAGCTCCAATACTTTGGCCACCTCATGGGAAGAGTCGACTCATTGGAAAAGACCCTGATGGCTGGGAAGGACTGGGGGCAGGAGGAGAAGGGAAAGACAGAGGATGAGATGGCTGGATGGCATCACCGACTCGATAGACATGGGTTTGGGTGGACTCCAGGAGTTGGTGATGGACAGGGAGGCCTGGCGTGCTGTGGTTCATGGGGTCGCAGAGTCAGACACAACTGAGCAACTGAACTGATGTATAAAAGAATAGATTTATGTTTAAAACACAGCAGAGGGTATTCTCTGGCAGTCCAGTAGCTAGGTGACTTTCATTGCTGAGGCCCAGTTTCAATCCCTGGTAGGGGAATTAAGATTCTACAAGTCAAGCAATCTGGCCAAAAACATAAACAAAAATTTCTAAAAAAAAAAGACAGCAGAGTAGTACTTTCATTTGCCAGATAAGCAATAATTTAAAAGGGCAGTATAAACTAGGTTCATAAAGAAGTTATTTTCAGGGATATCTTGAATGCATTTTATAGAAGAAAGCTTATAAAATAAATTTAGGTTAATGGTCATAGAATTTCAGTAAGTGCTGTCCAATCTGTAAATTTTAAAGGCCAGGTACTTTGTAGAGAAAATTAGACTGAAAATGCACAGTTTTTGTTTATTCAGTCAATTAACATTCATTACATTAATTTAGGGATGTTATTAAGTTTATAATTGGCAGTTTACATACTTGATGACCTAGGTGATTGCTTTTCTGATTCGTTTTAATTATAAAGTTCGTTTTTCAGGACCTCAAAGAGACTCACTTAAGTGGAGGGGAAGACAAAGTAGGGACTAAAGAAAGCATGTTTTGACGCAGTAACTATTGCCTTAGGCAGCTTGCTGAGTATTTTGCACATTAGAATGGCTTGAAATATTGGATGAACCCAAAGATGTGACTTCAGAACTACCAGGCTAAGAATCTTGCCAATGAAAATAAATTTTTAGCTGTGTCTTAGAAAAATTTATCAGCTTCCCTCAACTTTGGATTTCTTTTTCCTAGGGAAAAAAATATCTAAATTGCAGAGTTATAAGAGGAAATAGAGTTTGAAAATAAAACAACCTTGTATAAACAGGTGTCTAATTGGGAAATGTTTTAAATTACTGTTGTTCTGTTTTTTACAAACCTCAATGTTTACCCCATTTTACAGATGAGGAATGTTGGGGTTTTTTAGTCATTGCTGTCCCAGTCACCTGCAACAGTGCCTGGGAGAGGAGGTGCTCAACAGAAACTTGCTAGCATTTATGAAAAGCACCCCCACATTCATGTCCCTCTGAATGCCAGAGGGCCCCTCTGCTCAGGTCTCTGGCCACGTCTCTTCCAACTCCGTGGGTGAACCCATTCACTCCCACGCTTCATACAGGTGCTGCATATACCATCTTTCTGCATTCTCATCTTTACAGGCTCAGACCTTTTCTTGACCTTTCACTCAAGGGCCAATCAGACATCTAATTTAACATGTTGAAAGTTGAATACGAGATATTTCCCCCCCAAACTCGCTCCTTCCCCAGTATTCTCTAGCTCAGGAAATGACCCCTATTCCCCTGGTGGCTCAGAACAAAAACAGGAGTCCTTTGTGATCATCCTCTTCCATTCACAATCGGTCAATAGAACCTAGTGGCTCTACCTGCAATGTGGATCCTGAATTTGAATACTTTCCACCATCTCCTCAGTCATGCATTTCTCACCTGATTTCCTGCCACAGCATCTAACTGGAATCCCTGCTTCCACACCCTTCCCCCGCGCGCATGCCCCCAATTTATTTTATAATGCTAAATATATGTGGCATAAAATTGACCCTTTATTTTTAAGTGTACAATGCAGTGGCATTAAGTACATTCACATTGTTGTATAACCATCACCGTTATTCATTTCCAGAACTTTTTCAGCATCCTAACACAGAAACTCTGTTCCCATTATACAATAACACAGTAATAACAATATAATACAGTAATAACTCATTCTTCTCGTCCATCAGCCCCTGGTAACTTCCACTGTACTTTCTGTCTCTATTAATTTGACTAAATTAGGTAACTCATGTAAGTGGAATCATACAGTATTTGGGCTTCCCTGGTGGCTCATTTGGTAAAGAGTCTGCCTGCAGTGCAGGAGACCTGGGTTCAATCCCTGGGTCAGGAAGATGCTCTGGAGAAGGAAATGGCAACCCACTCCAGTATCCTTGCCTGGAATATTCTATGGACAGAGGAGCTGAAGCTCTAATACTTTGGCTACCTGATGCAAACAGCTAACTCCTTGGAAAAGACCTCAATGCTGGGAAAGATTGAGGGCAAGAGGAGAAGGGGGCAACAGAGGATGAGATGGTTGGATGGCATCAGTGACTCAATGAACATGAGTTTGAGCAAACTGGGAGATAGTGAAGGACAGGGAAGCCTTGCAGGCTACAGTCCATGGGGTCACCAAGAGTCAGACATGACTTAGCAGCTGAACAACAACAAGGTAATTCTGTTTAACTTTTGAAGAACCATCAAGCTGCTTTCCATAGTGGCTGTGACATTTTACTTTCCCACCAGCAATACACAAAGGTTTTAATTTATGGACATCTTCACGAACACTAGACTTTTTTTTCTTTAATAATAGCCATCCTAATGGTTGTCATGTATTCTCCTATGAAAAAGTCAAAGTGAAAATTGCTCAGTTGTATCTGACTCTTTGCAACCCTGTGGACTACAGGCCACCAGGCTCCCTGTCCATGGAATTCTCTAGGCAAGAATACTGGCGTGGATAGCCATTCCCTTCTCCAGGGGATCTTCCTAACCTACAGATCGAACCCAGGTCTCCCTTATCGCAGGCAGAATTCTCCTAATAAAAGAAACAACGTCCTATCAAAATACTAGTGGTTTCTTAGATAAGAACAAAGCTCAAAGTCTGTATGATCACCTACAAGTCATTCTGGGAGCCCTCAGACCTTATTATTCCTTCTCTAGCTCACTCTGCTCGAGCCACAATACCTTCTAACTGTTTCTGGAATGTCTAATTCATTTCAACTCAAGGCCTTCAGGCTTGCTATTCCTTTGCCTAGAACTATTACTCACCATATGCTTTGTGGCTTCACTTAACTGATGTCTCTAATCAAATGTCACTTCTTCAGAGAGGACATACACAATCTCTTCCATACGCCTTCCCCTACCCTCTCACTGTCTATTGCTTTATTTTTCTTCAAACTACTGATCAATTCTAACATTATATAGTATAATTATTTGTTCATCATTCATCTCTCTCAGCAGAGATGAGGATGTGGTTTTCTTCTTTTTTATAAAAGACCTTTTTTTTTTTTTTAAGTCGGTGTATAGCATGGGCTTCCCTGGTGGCTCAGTGGTGAACAGGAGACGTGGGTTTGATCCCTGGGTTGGGAAGATTCCCCTGGAGAAGGAAATGTCAGCTCACTCCAATATTCTTGCCTAGAAAATCCCATGGACAGAGGAGCCTGGCGGCTACAGTTCATGGGGTTGCAAAAGAGTCGGACACCACTGAGCAACTAAACAACAATGGTTGTACAATATTATAGAATTACAGGTGTACTATATAGTGGTTCACAATTATTAAAGGTCACACTCCATTTATAGTTACTATAAAATATTACACCTAACAGTTTGTACCTCTTACTCACCTACCCCTATCTTGCCCCTCCCCTTTCCCTCTTCCCTCTGGAAACCATTAATGTGTTCTCTATATCTGTGATTCTGTTTCGTTTTTGTTATATTCACTAGTTTGTTGTACTGCTCAGATTTATCTTCTTTATTTTTCTATTCAAAGTACCTAGAACAATGCTATACAAATGGCAGGCGCTAATTCCTGAAGGAATGTTCACAGAAGATTATATTTAAGATAAACACTCTTAATATACTTCTTTGGTTTCATTAGAAATGACAAAATATTCTTTACAATTTCAAACATATATGTCTTCTCCTTTTGGGGGAAGGATGTACGAATTTGCTATTCTCTTGATCAGCAAATATTCTTGTTCTCTTGAAGAAAATTAGAGATACCAAGGGAACATTTCATGCAAAGATGGCACAATAAAGAACAGAAATGGTATTGACCTAACAGAAGCAGAAGATATTAAGAACAGGTGGCAAAAATACACAGAAGTTCAGTTCAGTCGCCCAGTCGTGTCTGACTCTTTGCGACCCCATGGACTGCAGCACACCAGGTCTCCCTGTCCTTCACCAACTCCTGGAGTTTACCCAAACTCATGTCCATTGAGTTGGTGATGCCATCCAACCATCTCATCCTCTGTCATCCCCTTTGCCTCCTGCCTTCAATCTTTCCCAGCATCAGGGTCTTTTCCAATGAGTCAGTTCTTCGCATCAGGTGGTCAAAGTATTGGAGTTTCAGCTTCAATATCAGTCCTTCCAATGAACACTCAAGGACTGATCTCCTTTAGGATGCAGTAGTTGGATCAGTCACAGAAGAACTATATAAAAAAGATCTTCATAACGCAGATAATCATGATGGTGTGATCACCAGCCTAGAGTCAGACATCCTGGAATGCAAAGGCAAGTGGGCCTTAGGAAGCATTACTATGAGCAAAGCTAGTGGAGGTGATGGAATTCCAGTTGAGCTATTTCAAATTCTAAAAGATGATGCTGTGAAAGTACTGCACTCAATATGCCAGCATACTTGGAAAACTCAGCAGTGGCCACAGGACTGGAAAAAGTCAGTTTTCATTCCAATCCCTAAGAAAGGCAATGCCAGAGAATGCTCAAACTACTGCACAATTGCATTCACCTCACATGCTAATGAAGTAATGCTCAAAATTCTCCAAGTCAAGCTTTAATAATACATGAACCCTGAACTTCCAGATGTTCAAGCTGGTTTTAGAAAAGGCAGAGGAACCAGAGACCAAATTGACAACATCTGTTGGATCATAGAAAAAGCAAGAGAGTTCCAGGAAAATATCTACTTCTGCTTTATTGACTATGCCAAACCCTTTGACTGTGTGGATCACAACAAAACTCTAGAAAATTCTTAAAGAGATGGGAATAACAGACCACCTGACCTACCTCTAGAGAAATCTGCATGCAGATCAAGAAGCAACAGTTAGAACTGGACATGGAACAACAGACTGATTCCAAATAGGGAAAGGAGTATGTCAAGGCTGTATATTGTCACCCTGCTTATTTAACTTCTATGCAGAGTACATAATGAGAAACGCTGGGCTGGAGGAAGCACAAGCTGGAATCAAGATTGCCAGAAATATCAATAACCTCAGACATGCAGATGAAACCACCCTTATGGCAGAAAGTAAAGAAGAACTAAAGAGCCTCTTGCTGAAAGTGAAAGAGGAGAGTTGGCTTAAAGCTCAACATTAAGAAAACTAAGATCATGGCATCCAGTCCCATCATTTCATGGGAAATAGGTGGGGAAACAATGAGAGACTTTATTTTGGGGGGGCTCCAAAATCACTGTAGATGGTGACTGCAGCTATGAAATTAAAAGATGCTTGCTCCTTGGAAGAACTAGACACCAATTAGACACCAACTTGATCAACCTAGACACCATATTAAAAAGCAGAGACATTACTTTACCGACAAAGGTTCATCTAGTCAAGGCAATGGTTTTTCCAGTAGTCATGTATGGATGTGAGAGTTGGACTATAAAGAAAGTTGAGTGCTGAAGAATTGACACTTTTGACCTGTGGTATTGGAGAAGACTTTTGAGAGTCCCTTGGACTGCAAGGAGATCCAACCAGTCCATCCTAAAGGAAATCAGTCCTGAATATTCACTGGAAGGGCTGATGCTGAAGCTGAAACTCCAATATTTTGGCCACGTGATGTGAAGAACTGACTCATTTGAAAAGACCCTGATACTAGCAAAGACTGAAGGCAGGAGGAGAAGGGGATGACAGAGGATGAGATGGTTGGATGGCATCACTGACTTGATGGACATGAGTTTGAGCAAGCTCCGGGAGTTGGCATGGACTGGGAGGCCTAGTGTGCTGCAGTCCATGAGGCTGCAAAGAGTCAGACAAGACAGTGACTGAACTGAACTGATCAGCTATAAAGTATCTATTGAGTATAACATATATTTTGTATAATAACAATAACACTTTTAAGCATTTACTTGTGCCCAGAACGGCGCTAGGTGCTTGATATATTTCACCACTAATTTTTAGAAAACTCTGTAGCATTGTCCGCAGTTTATAATGAGAACATTAAGGCTCAGGAAAGGTAAACTCCCCAAGACCACACAGCAAGGAAGTGCAGGCCAGGAATCCCAGACAGGTGCTGTCCGGCTCTCAAGCTTGTTACTTATTCCTTCAGGCCACTCTGCAAGACACACAGAGAATTATACCTCTCCGTCTCTCCTTTAAGGCACATACTGCTTAATGAGTGGTATAACGAAACACATACCTACTTGTGCTATGCTTAGTCACTCAGCCTTGTCCGGCTCTTTGTGACCCATGAACTGTAGCCTGCCAGGCTCCTCTGTCCATGGGATTCTCCAGGCAAGGATAACTAGTTGCGTATCCTTGAGTTGCCATTTCCTCCTTCAAGGAATCTTCCCCACCCAGGGATCAAACCTGTGTCTCCGGCATCTCCTGCACTGGCAGGCAGGTTTGTTTTCCCACTGATTCACCTGGGAAGCAACATGTATCAACAAGTTGGTGTTCCATTGACTGTTCATGGTCATTAGAGAAACTCAGAGAAGAGAGCCAGCCCCAGAGGCTGTGGTGGTTAGTCTGTGGTGGTTAGTTTGTCATCCTGAGAAAAATGATCTTGGAGCAGGACCGTGACTTTGAGTGGGAATTTGAGAAGGGAGGCATAGAGCAAAGTGGAAACGGTCATATACTTCAGGCAGGATGACTCACCTGAGTACTGGGGATAAAAAGGAAAGAGAGGTATTTGGTCAAAACCGGGCAAAGTGGTCTGCTAGAAATTCAGAGTTCACTTCTGGCGAAGTATAAGAGGAGGAAGAATGTCAGCTGATATTGATTGAGTACTTAATACATGATGACAAGCACTGTGCTACATATGGATGATCTGAGTTTCATAACAACCCTATGAGATTAACACTACTCTGTCCATTTAACAGATGGGCAAGCTGAGACTAAGGGTGAGATAGGGATGCATAGCCCAGGGATCGAACCCGGGTCCCTGCACGGTAGGCAGGCGCTTTACCGTCTGAGCCACCAGGGAAGTCAACAAAGCAAGAGATAAGGATGCACAGCCAGTCTCGGTGAAGATTTTGAACGCTGAGACAACTTGTCGTTGTTCTTTATGCACTGAATTTTTACGGTTCCTCTCCCTGCCCAGAAATTTATTCCACCTTAATAACCACCTATGGTTAAAACTTATCTCTTTTCCCAAAGCGATCCTGAACATCACACATGCTTCCACGCAGGCATACATCAAGGCAAGTCCACTAGTCTGCTAGTCTACTTTAGCCCTACTAATTGAAATTCCTTAGTTGCATTTGACATACCCTCTGGCTCCTCCATTCAAGGGCTTACCTTTCAGCCATCGAAACCTATATAATACAACTCATTTGCAGGGAAAATGGATGTGAAGTTTGAGACAGTTTCATAATCCAGTGACATTAATTAAGGATAATGTCTCCAGAAAGCCTGGAGTTTCTGTGAATTACAATTTATTTCTCCTAACTCAGAAAGTTAATTATCAATATAATAAATATTTGATTCTCCAGCTGTCAATATAAACTACAGCACTTTGAGACTATCTGTCTGACTCCAGGAGTCAGACAAATAATTCAAACACTAGAAAATTCACCATTTTAAGACTTCTCTCATTATCTCATAGTTTTCACAGGTTTAAACAGTAGCATTCCCTGGTGGCTCAGTAAAGAATCCATCTGCCAATGCAGGAGAGGGTAAGAGAGCCAGGTTCAATCCCTAGGTGGGGAAGAACCCCTCAGGGAGGTCATGGCAACCCACTCCAGTATTCTTGCCTGGAGAATTCCATGGACAGAGGAGCCTGGCGGGCTACAGTCCATAGGGTCACAGAGAACTGGACACAAACGAAGTGTGTCCAGGCAGGTGGTGTGTAAGTGCTGGTTAAGGTAAAGATCAGACTGTCAAATGGAAACTTACATATATTACTAGGCAATGGTGAAGCTCACGTTACAAGTATTGGTGCACATCTCCACATGATGTCTATTTTGGCTTCAGAAGAACAATAGAGGGGCTGGTTATCAGATGGGTTGCTGCCATGAGGGATTAATAGAGTTGGTTGTGATTCACTGTTCAGATATGTTTGACATAATTGGTGCAAGTCTGGGTTCATTCAAAGAGAAGGCAAAGCAGACAAATAAAATACTGATGCTTATTACGAAGAGAGTGAGCAAAACAGAAGGGATTCCCTGGGGAAAACTACATGCTAATAACTATACTACAATATACAACATGTAGAGTTTCTAGCTTTCGCTTTTGAAAAGAAAAGTTGTAGAACAACCCACGAAGCATTTTGTTTGATTTTTTACAAAAAAGTCATTACATACTAATTTATAAAATTAAATTCATGCTCTAACAAAAAGGATTACATATCATAGATTTCTAAGATTTCTTGCCCTCTTTTTCTTATGTCTCCTATACAGACTACCTGAAGGCAACTTTTGAGACCCTTAAAAAGTTGATATACCTAGAAATCTAGTATTTAATGTTTTACTGGCAGTGACACTGCAGGACTAATCAGAAAACATTTGTGAATCAGATACAAAGTTCATACTAATTACCAGCTTAATTTTCCTTGTTTATTGGGGAATAAAAATGTACTTCAATGTAAAATAGTAAGGCTTTGAGTCTTCTAATTTTGTGCACAAATCAGGCATTTGTGGAAATATCTGAAATGGTCTCATTTACCTTTATCCAGAATCTGGTGTGTATGCGTGTTTTCAGCAAGAAAATTATTTAAATAACATGTACATTATCAGTGAGAACTACTTAAGCATCTTTGGAGAAAGGTCTGTGTGAGTCTCTCAGAAGATGATCAAATTAGCCAAATGCACATTGGCTAATATGTGACTGGAAACCAATGACACCAAAATATCTCAGGATCACCTTCTGGCAGATGTAAGAAACAGCTTAACAAAAATCAAGATCATTTATTTTTCCTAAATCCACCACATATGGTATACATTTTTAAGAGGTTATTCTATACCCGCCTTTTCATGTCTTTTCTTTGTGGAAAATAGACAAGTAGTAAAAGACATTGTCTCTGATCTTTAGAACTTAAAATATGGGTACGTCAGCTTGTATTATGTCTATGAAACAACAACAATAACAAAAGACCAAATGTAAGCAACTATGGAGTGATTCAAATAGAATCTATGAGTGCCAAGAGAATTAACAAGGGTGTAAGATTTCCTTTACACCTATGACCTAAATTAAATTTCTAATGATTATATAGTGGAAGTGAGAAATAGATTCAAGGGATTAGATGTGATAGACAGTGCCTGATGAACTATGGATGGAGGTTCATGACACTGTAGAGGAGACAGTGATCAAGACCATTCCCAAGAAAAAGAAATGCAAAAAAGCAAAACGGCTGTCTGAAGAGGCCTTACAAATAGCTGCGAGACAGCAAAAGAGACACAGATGTATAGAACAGTCTTTTTTGGACTCTATGGGAGAGGGCAAGGGTGTGATGATATGGGAGAACGGGATTGAAACATGTAAATTATATGTGAAATGAATCACCAGCCCAGGTTTGATGCATGATACAGGGTGTTCAGGGCTGGTGCACTGGGATGACCCAGAGGGATGGAATTGGGAGGGAGGTAGGAGGGGAGTTCTGGAAGGGGAACACATGTATACCCACGGCAGATTCATGTCAATATATGGCAAAATCAACACAATAATGTAAAGAAAATAAATAAATTAATTAATTAAAAAAACCCCAAACCAAATAGCTATGAAAAGAAGAGAAGTGAAAAGCAAAGGGGAAAAGGAAAGATACCTCCATCTGAATGCAGAGTTCCAAAGAATAGCAAGGAGAGATAAGAAAGCCTTCCTCAGTGATCAGTGAAAAGAAATAGAGGAAAACAATAGAATGGGAAAGACTAGAGATCTCTTCAAGAAAATTAGAGATACCAAGGGAACATTTCATGCAAAAATGGGCTCAGTAAAGGACAGAAATGGTATGGACCAAACAGAAGCAGAAGATAGTAAGAAGAGGTGGCAAGAATACACAGAAGAACTATACAAAAAAGATCTCCACAACCCAGATAATCATGATGGTGTGATCACTCACCTGGAGCCAGACATCCTGGAATGTGAAGTCAAGTGGGCCTTAGGAATGATCACTGCAAACAAAGCTAGTGGAGGTGATATAATTCCAGTTTAGCTATTTCAAATCCTAAAAGATGATGCCATGAAAGTCCTGCACTCAATATGCCAGCAAATTTGGAAAACTCAGCAGCGGCCACAGGACTGGAAAAGGTCAGTTTTCATTCTAATCCCTAAGAAAGGGATGCCAAAGAATCCTCAAACTACCGCACAACTGCACTCATCTTACACGCCAGTAAAATAATGCTCAAAATTCTCCAAGCCAGGCATCAACAGTACATGAACCATGAACTTCCAGATGTTCAAGCTGAATTTAGAAAAGGCAGAGGAACCAGAGATCAAATTGCCAATACCCACTGGATTACTGAAAAAGAAAGTTCCAGAAAATCATCTACTTCTGCTTTATTGACTATGCCAAACCCTTTGACTGTGTGGATCACAACAAAACTCTAGAAAATTCTTAAAGAGATAGGAAAACCAGACCACCTGACCTGCCTCTAGAGAAATGTGTATGTAGGTCAGGAAGCAAAAGTTACAACTGGACATGGAACAACAGACTGGCTCCAAATAGGGAAAGGAGTATGTCAAGGCTGCATACTGTCATGCTGCTTATTTACGTTATATATGGAGTACATCATGAGAAACCCTGGAGGAGGAAGCACAAGCTGGAATCAAGATTGCCAGGAGAAATATCAATAACCTCAGACATGCAGATGACACCACCCTTATGGCAGAAAGTGAAGAGGAACTAAAGAGCCTCTTGATGAAAGTGAAAGAGGAGAGTGAGAAAGTTGGTTTAAAACTCAATATTCAGAAAGCTAAGATCATGGTATCTGGTCCCATCACTTCATGGCAAATAGATGGGGAAACAGAAGAAACAGTGAGAGATTTTATGTTTTTGTGCTTCAAAATCCCTGCAGATGGTGACTGCAGCCATGAAATTAAAAGACGGTTACTCCTTGGAAGAAAAATTATGACCAACCTAGACAGCATATTAAAAAGCAGAGACATTACTGTGTCAACAAAGGTCTGTCTAATCAAAGCTATGGCTTTTCCAGTTGTCACATATGGATGTGAGAGTTGGACTATAAGGAAAGCTGAGCGCCGAAGAATTCATGCTTTTTAACTGTGGTGTTGGAGAAGACTCTTGAGAGTCCCTTGGACTGGAAGGAGATCCAACCAGTCCATCTTAAAGGAAATCAGTCCTGAATATTCACTGGAAGGACTGATGCTGAAGCTGAAACACCAATACTTTGGTCACGTGATGTGAAGAACTGACTCATTTGAAAAGACCCTGAGGCTGGGAAAAATTGAAGGTGAGAGGAGAAGGGGACAACAGAAGTTGAGATGGTTGGATGGTATCACTGACTCAATGGACATGAGTTTGAGTAAACTCTGGGAGTTGGTGATGAACAGGGAGGTTGGCATCCTGCAGTCCATGGGGTCGCAGAGAGTCAGACACAGCTGAGCAACTGAACTGAACTGAGTATCTCCCTTAAAGGATGACATAGCTGAAAAGTTGTAAAAGGCAAAGATCATGATAAACATAATCAATTTGATGGTATGAAGCTTTCACTTATTATTTTTATTTTTAAACTCTGGTCTGTTGGACATCTCTTATGGGAAGAGGCTTGTGGTTACGTGCTTAGGGCTGCAAGAAGTCAGATCACCTACCCTCATTCATCTAACTGTATAGCTCTGGGCAAATAATTGAAGGCCTCAATGCCTCAGTTTCTTTTCTGTAAAATGGAACACATAAGCAAATTTATAGGATTGTTATAAAAAGTAAATGAATTCATATGTGTAAGGCATTTATGACCATGCTTACTATTTGGTAAGCCTCAATAGATCTTACCTCGCTCTGTGCTCCACTTTTGGTCTGGGAACATATCAAGAATTATTGTTAAACTCAAAGAAAATTATGAAAAGTGTGAAAACATAATTCAGTTAGAAAAATGCATGTTAAAATAGTCAACGATTCTGGAGAAGGAAATGGCAAGCCGCTCTAGTATTCTTGCCTGGGAAACCCCATGGACAGTTGAACCAGGCAGGCTACAGTCCATGCATGAGGTCGCAAAGCATGGACACAAATCACTAACTGAAGAACAACAAACAGTCAACAACACCATACTACAAACTTCCAATGTGCTAAGAGACTAGATCTGAATAGTTGCCACCACAAAAGAAGAACTGTTTTGTCCAACTCTTTGTGACCCCATGGACTGGAGCCCACCAGACCCCTCTGCCCATGGGATTCTCCAGCAAGAATACTGGAGTGGGTTGCCATTACCTTCTCCAGGGGATCTTCCTGACCGAGAGATGGAACCTTGGTCTCCTTCACTGCAAGCGGATTCTTTACCATCTGAGCCACCAGGGAAGCCCCAGTCACGGGATGTGATGGAGGTGTTAGCATTAACATGGTAATCATGCTGCGATACGTAAAGGTATGAACATGTAATGTACGTCAATTATATCAATTAAAAAAGTAATGTCCCATATGGGATGTAGAAATGAAGGCATAAAGTTAATACAAAAATGTAAGGAGTTTTATATCGCTAAAAAATAGCTCAAGGTGCTTGGGGGAGCAAAGGTTGGGGGGGAATGAATACGTCATTTATGCCCCTTTTCACTAGTGTTGCCTGATATTTTCTAGAGACTCTTTTGCACCACCGCACACTATTAATATCTGAATCATTCTTGCATTTACATAGAGATAATAATAAATAATCAGGAAACATATTACACTCTCTATGACAATGATAAAAACATTTGTAAATTTATCTGGGGTTAGCACTTTCTTGGACAGCTGTAGTTTTCAAACAAGCTGTCTAATTTTCAAATCCAAATAATCATTTTTTTCTTTTAGCAGAAACATACTCTGTTTTTCGGTGTGACAATTAAACACTGATAAGATATGCAGGAAGATATGCTCAGCTATTTGTTCAGAGCCGATCTGGCGAGCTGCAAGGGCAGAGCACTTGTAGAATGATTCAATTTTGTGGACTGTGTGAGACCTGGCCACATGCTGTCTAAGTAACAAGAAGCCATCCCAGAAACAGTCACAGAAGAAGGTACTAGATCACAGGTGAGTGTTGCCGGGTAAACCCGCTTAAGCCTCATCATGAAGAGGCTTTAGAACTAGCCGTGTCATGCATCCTTTAGTTTGATTAAATGAGTTCAACTCTTGATTTATCGTTTCAAAGAGACTAGTTAAGACTCTCTTAGCCAGATGTTCTTTTATCTCCAGGAGCAGGAAGCAGGGAATGCATTCCAGATCCACCCTCCACCCGTCCCCGGGGGGAAAGCATTTCGTGCTCTGGTATATGTCCAAGTGTGAGCTTACCAGTGTGCAGTGAGACTTCCAGCAGAATCAGGAGAAACAGCAGAGCGTCTGTTCTGACAGACAGTGCAGCTCAGGAAAAGCTCCCCCCACTGCTAATGCGATCTCCACATGCGTAAGACGGGCTTAAAGATTCCAGGAGCAAAGGCAAAAATAGCAGGCGCAAAATGGGACACATTCTCCTCAAAGTGCTAAGAGCATTTTTACATACCCCATCTTTAAAAAGTTTATAATAACTCCTTCCATTCCTAGAGCAAATTTTGTCAGAGAGGCTAAACTTCCTCTAAAAATGTTTTACTCACTTTTTTTAAAGTTCCAATTCATCTTGATAGTGTTTCCATGGAACAGAAACTTTTCTGCATCTTCGAGGAGAGAAAAACTATAGCCCAGGTGGGCGAGCCCAGGAGAGTGACAACTATACTCTGCCATAGCCCAGCGATGCCTCCTCCCCCACAAAGGGAGGCCTGCCAGGGCTGGTCCCTGCCCCTGGAGTGGGCTGCACCAACAATGCTTGCAAGACCCACAAAAGCTTTGGGTTGGTCAGATACAGCTGGTGTTTCAAAGCTGTAAATTCTGGTTTCCTTGTGGGATAAGAATCTTGCCTTCAGCTTTGCAAAGAATAACAGCAAAGACTTCCAACATGATCCCCTGGATCACAGTTATTAAAATCCTTAGGCTAACAACCACAGTCTCTCTTAGCTCCATGATATCTGTCTGATGTTATTGGAACCTGCAGAGCTTCAGGGTCACTATTTTGAACTATTTTAATTTCGAGTACGTGAGGCAAATCTAAGACTGAAACTCTCACCTTTGATCCTCTAATGATGAATTTCAACAGCTTCATTGTTCCTAGTGGTTGACTTTAATAAATTAGACATTTCTCCAAAGAAGGCATACAGATGGTCAACAGGCCCATGAAAAGATGCTCAACATCACTACTGATTAGAGAATTACAAATGAAAACTACAGTGAAGTAACACTTCACACCAGTCAAAATGATCATCACTAAATTGTCTACAAATATCAAATACTGGCAAGGGTGTGAACAAGCAACCCTCTTACACTGCAGGAAATTTATGTTCGATCCCTGGGCTAGGAAGATCCCCTGGAGAAGGGAAAAGCTACCCACTCCAGTATTCTGGCCTAGAGAATTCTATGGATTGTATAGTCCATGGGGTTGCAAAGAGTTGGACATGATTGAGCAACTTTCACTTCACTTCTCTATGAAAAGCAGTATAGAGGTTCCTTAAGAAACTAAAAACAAAGCTGCCATATCATCTAGCAATCCCATTCCTAGGCATACATCTGGAAAAACACGCTAATCTGAAAAGAAACATGCACACCAGTGTTCCTAGTAGCAGTATGGCCAAGACACGGAAGCAACCTAAATGTCCATCCACAGATGAATAAAGAAGACGTGGTATCTAAACGCAATGGGATACCACTCGGCCATGAAAACGAATGAAATAATGCCATCTGCAGCAATATGGATGGACCTAGAGATTGTCATATTAAGCAAAGTCATACAAAGACAAATATCATATGATATCACATGTGGAATCTAAAATATGATACAAATGAACTTATTTGTAAGACAGAAATATACTCACAGACATAGAACACATGGTTTCTAAAGGGGCAAGTGAGGACGGGGTAAATTAGAAGTTTAGGATTAGCATATCCAAACTACTATCTAGAAAACAGATTAACAATAAGGCTCTACTGTATAGCACAGGGGACAACATTCACTATCTTATAATAAATTGGAATGGAAAAGAATATGAAAAAGAACATATATGTATAAAAATGAAACTGAATCACTTTGCTGTATACCAGAAATTAACACAACACTGTAAAGTAACTATACTTCAACTAAAAAAAAGAAGTCTAAATTTACAGAAAATAAGCTTATACTAGCAAGTTACCACTCTTTCTAAATATTTCATGTGAGATTTAGTTGTAAAAATATAAGGTTTAGTTGCTTTGAAAAAAAACCTCAAGATTTTTTTCAGACTTGTTAACTTGTGAGACTGGTTACTTTGGTATTTCACAAATATTTCCTGAGCGCTACTACGTGTGAGCACAGATCTGAGCTCTGGGGGTTCAGCAGTGAGTGTGGCGGTGACGGTCCCCTGCTGTCATCTGCTGAACACCTACCCCAGGCTGCCAAAGGACGGGAGCCTTCACGTTCCTGCCGCCATGCAGACTGACTTCTGAAAAGAGGCTGGAAAGCCTACTCACATGGTGAGTTTCAAGCCCAACCTGCTGCCGGCTCTCTCGTTTTGTGGCTTTTGAGCAGAGCCAACAGGGCCAATTTAGTGCAATGCTGGGTATTTAGAGATATAAGTGAAGTCAAGAAAGAAAAAAGTGACAGAAGCCAAGGGCAGTGCTTACTATTTCAGATTCTTGCTACAGTCGTTAGACTGGGGGTGGGGGTGGGGCAGATTCATGAATCTTTAAGGTATTCTGTGGAACATGCACGATTTTTCACTTGGAAAAGCAGAAAATTTTAAGAACAGAATCAAACCTCTGAAATTACTTGCTAGCTTTACTCCAGTCCAACCTGAGCTCAAAAGACAGGGAGTATATGGATTTCAGTCTCTACTTAGGGCTTAGGTGGCTCTAGTGGTAAAAAGCCAGTTTGATCCCTGGGTTGAGAAGATCCCTTGGAGGAGGGCATGGCAACGCACTCCAGTATTCTTGCCTGGAGAATCCCCGTAGACAGAGGAGCCTGGTGAGCTACAGTCCATGGGGGTCACACAGAGTCAGACATGACTGAAATGACTTAGCATGCACGCACGCGGTCTCTACTTAAGGTCATCACAAATAGGGATTTTCCTTTGGCTTAGCTTTTGGGTGCTTAAATTATAATAGCTAATATTTACAGAGCAAATTGAGGTTTGCTGGATGCTTTGCTAAGTCTTTTACATGAATCACTTCATTTGGTTCTTCAAATACTCTAAGATGATAGTATTATCATTCCCATTTTACAGATGAGTAAAATAAAGCACAGGCAGGTTAAACAATTTTAAAGAGGTCAAATAGTAGAATGTGAGCAACATCAACCCTCTTAGCACTGAAGATATGAAACAGCAGAGTGTACACTTTCAATGGGAGCTAAGTATTCCAATCTGATTTTCCTTAAAAAACAAACAAACAAAAACAGTTTATCCATAACAAACAGTAGCCAATGCTCCCTGTGAGGGGCTGAAATGGCTCAGTCCCCCTGCCCCAGGGAGTGACTGTTTCTCGTTCTTCTCATCACTCTCTTAAGTTGGGGAGAACCACAGCATACTCATGTTCTTTTTGAGCATAAAGAAAAAAAGTTAAACTCTTGAGTCCTAACCCTCTTCCCGTCTTTCCTTCTCTTATGTAAGAAAATTCCCCATCTTTCCATTAGTTTCTCCACTTAGGAGAAAAATTGCCAGAAGTAGCCTGTTACATTTCAGATGGGCTGAGGGCATCAGTCTTGTTTGAGACTGGCTTTCTCCTTTCATCTCTGGCTACTCTCCATTTCTACAATCTGAGCTTAGAATCTGAGCACATTTGGAGGATGGCATATTCATCTATGAATTACTTAAGTACTCCATGTGCTGGGGGCTGTTCCTACTGCCTCCTCTCAGAGAATGCTGGCGGAAGGAGTTGTAACCTGCCTTCCTTTAGGATTGACTCTTCTTATGTAGACAGTCTTAAAAATCTGTTATCTGATCAGTGCCAGTTTCCTTAAAATAGACCTCTGTTTTAAGTTCCAGAAAGCACCAGAGGATTTAGCTTTGCCTCAAGACTTACTGTATGATTATTTAACAGGTTGAATGCATTTATAAATTAAGGGGGGAGTACAAAAAGGAATGTTTTCTCATTCCACTAAAGTTATATGGAAACTTTTTTTGAAGTGGCTTCTAAAATAAAACCACCAAGAAATACGTATAAACAGTGAATATGTATACTGTTATATGCACAGGTTTATGTGTATTTATTTGTATTCAGAAAAAGTTGATTTAAGAAGAACATCTTAAAATCGTTTTGGTAACAATCTGCTTCAGAACCATCGATAATTTCAGAATAATCACCTTAAAGTCCCACTGTGTTAAATGAGAAAAACCATGATGGTGGTTTATAGAAAGTGTGGCATTCAGAAAAAATCATATGACTAGAGAGTACATTGAGAGTGCTTACAATATTTCAAGCATTCCAGAGGGAAAACTAATCTATACCTTTAAAAAGGTTTTGAAAAGCAGTTTCGAGAACCCCAGTGACCTCTCATATTTATCTGGAAAATCTTCTTTCCCTTTCGACAAATATTTTTCCATACCTCAAAGAAAACCAAATGCCAAGATCTGTGGAATCTTTGTACTAAAATAAAATAGAGCTGGTGTGTGTGCTTTGAAATTCTCCTTCCACAAATAAGAATTCCAGCTGACTCCCATTAGGAGTAAGCAGCACGGGTAGGAGATCCACTGCTAAATTTGGACTGAGAAGATCTCAGAGTGCCAGCTCTGTTCCACAGAGGCTGGTTACGGAGAACGAATCACGGAACCTCTATTTTGGGCCCTTAGTTTCATTACTGACAAAATCGGGTCAATGATACCTCATGTTCATGTCCCAAAGGTTGGACACAAGCTCTGAGCCTTTGGGGACACAGGAGAATGCATATTGCAAATGTGAGTTCATTTAAAAGATCTATTTCATGTAGGAAAGGGGGGCATACCTCACAGTGACTACGGTCACAAAGGTGTAAAGGCGCTCACTGTGAAGGGGGTTGTGTCAGGACCCAGGGAACAGGCTCTGGTTTTTCTCTTCCAGTGACTAAACTGTGTGATATTTAGACCAACTGGAGTGAGACCGGAAGGACATACTGTAACCAATCTAATCCTAATCATGCATATTGATACATATTAACTGTAGTTACTATTAACAGTGATTATTATTGAAACTGTTAGTTCCTCAGTTGTGTCTGACTCTTTGGGACCCCGTGGACTATAGCCCTCAGGCTCCTCTGTCCATGGGATTCTCCAGACAAGGATACTGGAGTGGGTTGCCATTTCCTTCTCCAGAAGATCTCCCTAATCCAGGGATGCAGATTCTTTACGATATGAGCCCCAGGGAAGTCTAGGATTATTATTGTTCCCAGTGTAGTTAACAAAGGTCATGGTTTGCCCAGTTTGTGACAATGAGCAGTTTCATATTTTGTGAAAGTATCACACGCAAGGACTACTGTATTTCACACATTAAGTAAGTCAAAATACCAAGTGCAAGAAGAAAAGGAAATGCTACTTTGTCAACAATTACATCTACAATCTCTAGAATCAGAGACCTCCCAATTTACTGATAAGCACCGACTTATAAAAGCAAACACTGCTTCAGACAACACCATGCCGTAACAGCCACGATTCTGCTTTTACTTAACGCTATTTTCAAGATACTCAACAGTTTGAAAGCATGCAAGTCAAGGGCATGCCACTACACAGCTGAATCAATAACAATGCAAGAATATCAGTGGTCAGGAGATTAACGATGTATCATTTTTACATTTCGAGGGTAGTAATGTCTGACTACGCAGGTACAAATACTGTCTCCACTGGGCAAAAGTCTTACTGAGTGTCTGATGCTTTCAAAAATAGGTCTCTAAACCCAGAGAGAAATCAGCATTCTAATGGCATTCCAATGTCAATACAGTAGAGTAGTATCAAGCTGACAAATATCTACAGATAAAACCCACAAACAAAAATTAACTATGTTACCAAAATTAGGAATGTTTATATGTGCATGTGGGCAAACAGTGATGGAACTGTTATTAGTTCTATTATTTTTCAGTTTACAGACATGGTAAATCACACCAGGAGAAGCATTAGAAGGAGCAAAGGCAATGGAGACACTTTCAAAAATAATGTTTAAGTGAAATTAAAAAAATGCAAATAATTTGCTATGCATGAATTCCATTATCTTGAACACTGCTAATGCCCAGGGCCAACACACGATGCAGTATTTAAATATGTTAAAGTAGTGAGGCATAGAAAGACCTGCCTGTGACAAAAAGGTGACCTGATTTTTATAAGACTATCGCCACACAGCAGCAACATAACTTGGCTAACTCATTCTTCAGAGTTCAAGCTCTTCCCCAAAGACAGACATTCCCTGTAGATACCTCTAGTCCCTAACACAGAGTGGGTGCTCAAGATATGTCAGAATTCCAATAAACAGATTGCTTTAATTGAGCAAATCTTGGAAAAATGTGTTAAATGTTTCAGAATATTTGGAAAATATTCTACAAGGATTAGAACCCTTGAGTTTAGAGCCATGGCCCATCCCTCTTTTCTTCTTTCTTCAAATATTTCCAGAGTGCCTGCTACTCATGGGTCAGACCTTCTGTAAGATACTGGAGACTTAGCGTCTAAGAGAGGCACATACATACACATGTACACATATGCCACACACATGCTCAAGGGTTGTGATAGAAAGGCTTGGTGGGGACTCAGAAGAGGAAGAGGTCAGTCCAAGCTGTCAATGGTGAAAGGATGTAGACTGAAATTGTAGAGAAGGCTGTTATCCTTAAGAAAGATGATGCACAATGACATGGAACTTTAGGAAACATTTAAAGGTAGGTGGCTCAGACGGTAAAGTGTCTGCCTACAATGCAGAAGACCTGGGTTCGATCCCTGGGTTGGCAAGATGCCCTGGAGAAGGAAATGGTAACCCACTCCAGTACTCTTGCCTGGAGAATCCCCTGGACGGAGGAGCCTGGTAGGCTACAGTCCATGGGGTCGCAAAGGGTCGGACATGACTGAGCGGCTTTCTTTCTTTCTTTCACTTCTAAAGAGAGAGAAGTTAACAGGAGTAATGTAGTAGAAATATCAAGGTCAGCTGAATACACCTTATTGGGAAATTCAGTTAACCTAGGTCTCCATTTTGTTATCTGTAGAAGGGTCAAAATGCTTTCTAGACATAAAGAACTAATGTCAGCCATATATTAGCTATGGCCTTACATAAACTGGGCTTCCCTGGTGGCTCAAATGGTAAAGAATCTGCCTGCAGTTCAGGAGACCTGGGTTCAATACCTGGGTAGGGAAGATTCCCTGGAGGAGGAAATGGCAACCCACTCCAGTATTCTTGCCTGGAGAATTCCATGGACAGAGGAGCCTGGCAGTCTATAGTCCATGGGGTTGAAAAGAGTTGGATATGACTGAGTGGCTAACATTTTATGTAAGTTAGACTTGCTTTCCCTTAAAATGCTAACAGTCAACATTTATTGAGTCTGCTAAACCCTGTCCTGAGAGTTTTCTAGGTATTAGTGCATTTAATCCTCACGAAAACCACAGCACAAGTTCCATTTCACAAATTTGGAAACCAAGGCACACAGATAGTAAAACATTTACCTAAGGTTGCAGAGTTAATATGTGGTAACTGCAATATGAAAATAAGTAGGATGATGCTTTAATTCCCACTCTCTTCTGCCTCTCTTCATTTTAAAGATTAAGATAATGGTATCTTCTACGACATCTCCCAGAATCGTTTTAGAGAACAAATAGAATGATATGTATGAAACTGCATAAAACCATAAAAAGCATAAGTAGGTAAAATATCATTGAAAGGCCTTTCTAACCAAGTATGCTGTCCATTTTCTGAGAAAACGAGACTTCATTGTTTCCCTTTGGAGATAAGTGCTAAAAATGAGGAGTTTGTGGAGACTCACTTTGGAGACCTACCGTCTACCACCAGAGGATGAATTATTTACCAGCAATATAACCAGGCATGCCCGGGAGCAAACTATTGATTTCAGAGCCCATTTTTAACTCTGTATCACGTTCCCTTCATCAGGAGGTAGCGCATAACCCACAGAGAAGGCAGTCAGACACAAATGATGTTTAGATGATTGCCTTTGAGCGAGCAGATAATCAGGAGCTGGCAATTTGATAAAAATAATAACTAACACACGTGATCCTACTCCAGCCGGATCCTTAACCTGAATCTACACATTTAAATTTTAATCTGCTGAGCTTGAGGAAAGAGATATTTTTGTTGGACTTTTATTCCAAGGAAAAGAGCAGTGAGGATGTGCTGACTCACTTAAGGCCAAAAAGCCAATAAATGCAGAGGACAGGATTTGAACTAGCATCCCCTGATCTCACAGCCTGTGCTTTCTCCATTGAGTTGCTTGGACTTCTGATTTTATATTTATTCACCCCAGGTCAGTTTTAAAGGCCTTAAAAAAATTACTGGAGAATAGAAATCTACATCCAGTACTTCCGAGGCCACATCTCCCTCTGTGGCCAATTACAGCTCTGGATTTGCTTTGATGGACATTTCCAGCAAAGTAAACAATCCTTCTTTATTATCATCAGGAGGCCCTTTTTGGTGTATGCTCTGCAACCATGGACCCACGGCTGCTATGATCCTGGGGAGGTCTCACTTCTCAGCCCTTGGGAGAATAAATGATTTAACTCTTCATACCAACGTGGATTTGATATTTTACACAGCGCTACTTAAAATTCAGGACCTGCTGAGTTAGCTAATCAATTAAAAAGAAAAAGATACTTATTCTTTGTTCATCTGACAATGTCCCATGCCTTAATCCTATTAAACCACAGAGCCAACATTTAAAATCTCATTCTAAATCCTATTTCCAGAGTTGTGATGTTTGTGGATGTCTGTCTTTGAAGGTGTGGTGATAATCAACCAGAAGTTTGATTTCCAAATCCACCAATATATACCAGAAACAAAAAAGCCATGGAATTAGCACACCCAAAGGACAAAGAATTAAAAAAAAAAAAAATCACCCACACAAAGCCTATCCAGGAGGTGACCCTTTTTCATTGGACTAATTACAAAGAAATATAAAAGGGCAAGCTTTTATTAATCAAGCTCTTTTCATTCAGCCATGAAGAACTGCTAGGCAGGAAGAAAGCAGAGACACAGTCTTAATGTAAGCCTGATAATTAAATTCAGAATCAAGTGGATCAGAGGGAAGGGCATAAATGGAAAAGTCAGATGGAAGTAAGTAAGAACTGGAATCTTAATCCTTTATAAAACTACATGGTTGTAGAAAAAGAGAAATGAAAAGCTATCAAATATAAATATAAATACACACACACACACACACACACACACATTTAAAGCAATAATAAGGGAGGTTACATTTAGAAGTGAACAGTGACCAAAAATGCCACTGAGGCATTTTGTAGTATCTTGCCTTCCAGAGCATAAAGTCCTTTCCTATCAAATCTCTTCCATTTATTTTCACATAATCTCTGTGAAATACACAGGCAAGTGCAGGCTACTCAATCTTGTCTCAGATCAGATAATTAAGAGAATGCCAGACGAGGTCCCCAATCTCTGAAACTTACGTCAGTATTCTACGATTATCCTTCAAACATTTTGTTGAGTATAATAATTATAAGCACAGAAAGGACAGAGATGATAAAATTCACGTCTAAAGATTTTTCTAACATAAAAAATTCTTGTTGCCCTCTGAATCTGTGCTTTTTTACTTTGTGGAAAATACTGAACAAGGCTGGAAAACAGCCATGAAAAAGTGGAGAAGAAACCATCAAAGTCAGGAGATGAAGTTCTGATCCCCACTCAAATTCACTATGCAAACTTGGACAACATCCTTTAAACTCTTGGCGTCTTAGTTTTCCTACAAGGTAAGATAAGGATGTTGAGATTATTCATTTCATTGATGAATACTCCCTGGGTCTGCTGTTCCATGTGCTGTGTGGGAAGCCAGGAAATGACAGTGGTTTGCCATCTGCAGATGGAAAGGTGGGAAGATCATCACACACAGGCAAACCAACGAGGACAATAAATTGTGATGAGGATGGTAACGCAGTTCATATAGTGGCATCGGATCAGGGAGGAAGAAGGGGCGGATGGGATGGGGTTATTGGAGGAAAGACTTTCCATAGAAGAGAATTCTTAATCTGAGCCCTTCAGAATTAGGTTCCGTGGTGATCAATGTGTTCTGGAAAACGTAAGTTTTGTGTAGCTGGAATGCAGGATCCATGGAGAATGGGAAACATTCAGGGAAAGCAAGGTAGAAAAGCAGGAAAACTCGTGGACTCTGTGGAAGAGGGCAGGGGTGGGATGATATGGGAGAATGGCATTGAAACATGTTAATTATCATATGTGAAATCAATCGCCAGCCCAGGGTTGATGCTCGGGGCTGATGCACCGAGATGTCCCAGGGGGAGGGAATCGGGAGGGAGGAGGAAGGGGGGGTTCTGGAGGGGGAGCATATGTAAACCCATGGCGGTTTCATGTCATTGTATGGCAAAACCAACACAATAAAGTAAAGAAAATTTTTTAAAAAATGCAAAAAAAAAAAAGCAAGAAAACAGTCGTCTAGCAAAGGATCTCATGAACTGCACTAAGGGCTTTGAATGGCAAGACAGAGAGGAGAAATCCCATTTGCATTTGACAAACATCACTGCAGGCAAGGTGAAGAATGGATCTGCAGGGTGAGTAGAAAGAATCAGAACCCAAAGAGACCCTTGGGAGTTTACGTTAAATCTTTAAGGAAGAGACAGGATAAAGAAGAGCTAACATCACCAAGAAATATTTAGGAGGAAGAACACCAGACTGGGTGATCAAGCGGATCTCGGTTCACAGAGTTGACATTATTGTGAGGTTTCTGTCTTGTGTGGTTGTGTAGTTGGGGAACAGGAAGAAAAGTGGGCTTGGAGGATCTGACCAAATGAATTCTTATCCAGTGCCTTCTCAAGGGAAGAAAGAGGTCGGGGTGCTTGGGGAAAAGATGCCTTTGTGTGTTAAGATCAATTTATTTAGTTGAGGTTGGGTGTCTCACCAAGCAGCTCTGGGCTGGACATATACTGGGGCAGGTAGCATCATTTTATGGTGGTGCATGCTGACAGCACGCACAGGTGGGGCAAAGAAGGTGACTGAAATTCACACTCCAGTTTCCATGCACCCTGAGGATACGTGCTGGCTGTGTGAAGTGCACCGTGACAGGAATAGTTTCTGTCTGATTTGCCTGTGGCTATCTACGGCTCCAACTTTGTACGTTAGAGCTGCCAGTGGACAGTCGGAAAAACTTATCTTCAGATTTTCTTGGTCTCAAAAACTTCTCTCTTATCATCAGATATAGATACGTCCACCCCGTTTAGTATCAATTATATACTGATGATGCTGCCTGCAATGCAGGAGACCTGGGTTCGATCCCTGGGTTGGGAAGACCCCCTGGAGAAGGGCAAGGCTCACTACTCCAGTATTCTGGCCTGGAAAATTCCAGGGACTATATGGCCCACGGGGTCGCAAAGAGTCCCCCCGACTGAGCGACTGTCACTCACTCACTCATAATGTGCATATCTATAGATATACTACCCTCTCTCTACCTTTATCTGGTTTCAACCACCCCTCGTGCACTTTTTTATGTTCCCTGAATTTTCCAAATGTGCCATCATCCCAGGGCCTTGGTGTGACCTGTTTCGAGCACCTGGAAAATTTCTCCAATACACTCACAGTTGGCTCTTTTTCATGCATCTCCCAGCTTGTGTGTCTCCTCCTTTCAGGAGGTGTTTTTTGTGACCAACCCCCTGGGGTGGCTTTCCAGGCACCCATAACATGTCCCTAGCTATACTTTCCTCTGAATACTTCTCACCCCCAGTTATCTGGTTGTCTGTCCTCCTCTACTCTAGGAAAGCGGAGGCCCAGTTGTCTTATTAAATACAGTGTCCCCGGAGTGCACGAAAGTGGCCAGATCATTGCATGTGCCATAATTTCACCAAATGAAGGAACAAATAAATGAAAATAAGTGTTCTAGGAAAATGATGATGCTACTGCTTAAAAAACAACAACAAAAATCCCACAAAACTTCTGGGAATGTCAGAAGTGACCAGATACGCAAATGACATAGAAGGTAAATACTTAAGATGGTGGTTTAGTTGCTCAGGTATGTCTCACTGTAGCCTACCAGGCTCCTCTGTCCACGGGATTCCCCAGGCAAGAATACTGGAGTGGGTTGCCGTTTCTTTCTCCAGCGGATCTTCCTGACCCAGGGATCGAACATCCATCCCCTGTGTTGCAGGTGGATTCATTACCAACTGAGTCACCAGGGAAGCCCCAAAGAACAGAAATAGCAAGCCAGGTCCACAAAACCGGCAGACAGAAAAGAGCTTTGGCAAAAGTGTCCTAGGGCAGCAGTAGAATTTGAAAAGCAAGAGGACCACAGGAACACTGACTGTCAGCCCCACTTTCTAAAAGGTCTTGGTGATACCTCCTGGTTTTTCTTTATAAGTCTCCCCCCACCCCCTTTCTGTGAAAACCAGCGACACAGTTATCTACAGCATTCAGTCAAGTCTCCCATTCAGCAGAAGAGGGGCCAACGCGTAAATTCACACAAATCTTCTCTCCATATTTTCTCCCCTCTCCATGCCAGTGAGCTCTGCTCTAGTGCTCTGGGAGACACCCTCCACACAGGCTATTATGTGAAGAGTGCCCCCCTGGAGTTGTGCAATACAGCCACCCCGGAAAGAGAATCACCAGGCAAAAGTGGCAGCAAAAACGGCAACAGTCATGGCTGTCTAGGCTTCCTCAGGAGGGAGGATTTTCTGTTAAAAATGTCCCAATGAGACAAAAAAAAGTCAGTGCTATGGACAGCCAGTTCCTGATTACAAAAGCAAAAACAGGTCACGTGGCAGATGATTCTTGAGGCTGGGTCGCACTGGTTTTAGGTCTGGTATAACCCAAGGGAGTCTCAGGACCCCTCACTCTCAACGGTATGCCCAGGACTCTCCGCTCCCATCCAAAAGGTCTCCTTCCTACCTGCGTCTTCTTGAGACTCAGGAGACCGTCAGCCGCACGGTTCACTGAGGGTGCAACCTTTGAGGAGCTCCTGAGGTCATATCTGAAATATGTGGCATGGATTATGAAGAAGACATTCTCTACTAGCCAAGCTAATCAGGAATCCTCCAAATAATTGAGAGCACATGGCTGTTACAGATACAGAGGACTTCCAATGACTTTCAAAGACTTAAGAGGTAAGACTATTGTTCGCAAAAGCCTACCAGGGTGAGCAAACTCTCATAGGACATACTGGCACACTACCAACAGGGAAGAGGAGAGACTGGGGCTAGACCTTCTTCGAGGTAGAGAGTGAGGCAACCAGAAGCGTTTTCAGTTTTATGATGATTCTACCTCCGTGTCTCCTTCCAGGATCACCCCAGGAGCCCAGTACACCCACCATTTACCAACTTCTACCTCTAGGTGGCAGCAACTCCCTTCTGTTCTCAACACCCTCGACTTTGGCCTTTTGTTTCCCAGTCACTATAATTCCACCCTCCCTTCTTTCTCAAATAAACAATTCACAGCTTGTAAAGTTTGGGGAAGATTACTGTAAGCCACTAGAACTGTAAGAAAACAGTCTATTCTTCCCGTTAAGCGACAGGGTTCTTCAAAGAGTCTGAAATAATTCAGGTCTAAAGTGAAAAATAATAGAAAGTTATTTTCTTTCTTTCTCCAGAACTATCAACTGTACGCTCTAAGGAAAGCAATGTTTCTTTTTCTTTACAGTCCTCTAAGGATAAAGGCAAAGAGTAGAGGAGTGGGAAAACAGATGGAGCTGGAGAGATTTCTATTTTACAAGAACATTAATTTACTCCTATGGGTAATTTAAATCATTGCTTTCTAAAAGATCTAACCCAACACGTCCATGTAGGAGGCTGGAAAGGAATACTTACTACTCACACAGAGTTGATAACATACATAGTGTTGAGGTGGTGGTGGTGGTTAGTTGCTAAGTCGTGTCTGATCCTTTGCAACCCCACGGCCTGTAGCCCGCCGGCCTCCTCTGTCCGTGGAATTTCCCAGGCAAGAATACTAGAGTGGGTTGCCATTTTCTTCTCCAGGGGATCTTCCTAATCAGGGCTCAAACCCGCGTCTCCTGCACTGGCAGGCAGATTCTTTACCACTGAGCCACCTAGAAAGCCCAAGGTGAATTTGGCCTTGGTAGAAACAGAACTAAACTGGCTACATCTGTAACCAGAAAAGCTACCATTTCTGCTTGGATGTAACACCTACCCTTCCTGGAGTATGTATTTATCTAATGTATCAAACCACAATCCTACATAAGCACACTCAACCTGCTCAGGGTTCTCAATCATTAGCTAAGAAGGACCCAAGAGAGTCGAAGTACTGGGTTGGCAAAAATATTTGAGTTTTTTCCATAACATGTTAGTCTTTCTGGCCAACCCAGTAACTTCTTGTTTCATCTGGGATTATAATAACTGCTAGGTATGTCAAAAAAAAAAAAAAAAAGAATCATGCAGGCAGTAGAAAAAGATTCCTTTTATGTACAGCTAGCCTTTGACTGTGGGTTAATATCTAGGGTTTATAAAGCACTTTCAAGGTGATACTATGATGAGTATTATCTGTTGCACTCTTCCCAAGACCAAATTTGAATAGTTTAGGCCAGAAATCATTCATTCATTCAATAGAAACACTGAGGAGAAGGAAGCAGAAAGTCTGGTTTAGTGTAAGTGACAAATTATACTAGAACCTAAGCCTGCAGACTTCAAGCTTTATTCATTTCCTACGAAGCTCCTCTATCTTTTCACAATAACTAAGTGTGTCGGGTTTTAAAATTTTTGAAATATACCATTCAAAGTAGGATTTCTAGGAAAATGGATGGCTTGAGGAGATTAGGATAAAACTAATAAGTTTTCAGAATGAATTCTATTAATATTTTGGCTAAACACTCTTCTTATGCTTTGAACATTTAAGAGTAAGGCTGAGGAGAACTCATTTTTATTACTAAATTTTAGTAACTAATTGTAGGAGTGCCTTCGTCATCCAAAATATAGGAAAAGACTGACTCCAAGGAATAATGTGGAAGTTTTCTGGCCTGGAGAATTCCATGAATTGTATAATCCACGGGGTAGCAAAAAATCGGACACAACTGAGTGACCTTCTCTTTTCATCAACTGCCTTTAGTGGTAGCTTCTAGTCCACTGGTAACATGGCAAGTGGATGGTGCTGGTTTAAGAGGTAGCATCTTCGCCATCACTGTCTGGTACCAGCACCTTCTCTTCCTTTGGGAAATACCTCACTGTGTGTGGTTTTAATGGGATTGGTAATCAAGGTACCCTGCCCTCACCTCAGTCAAAGGCTGGACACCTGCGTCAGGTTGGGCTGGATTGACCAGACTCTGGCGTCCTCGACTGTGATCCAGGAGAGCTGGGGCTGTCCTGTTCCGAGACTGCACCTTCTTACTCAACTTGCTTCCAGGTCCTGCTCTGCTCCCTGGGTTTCCCAAGGAGCAACTCCTCACTTTTTCCTTTGACTCCATAACCTACCTCATGTCCTTCAACAAAATTACCTTCCAAATACGTTAGACAGACTCAGTCAGTTTCCATTACTTCCAACCAAAGAAGCTCACCTGCTAAAAGAGACTGAACTGAATGAACATTGAGATGGAGGTAATGGCTACAGACCACGGATTCCAGCAGGGTCTTGAGCTCTTCAGCTACTAGCTGAGGGCTTATGTGAAGCAGCTGTGACTATTGCCTGTGCGATACTGTTGGTGTGCTCAGATGCTCAGTCATGTTCCACTCTTTGTGACCCTATGGACTGTACCCCACCTGGCTCCTCTGTCCATGGAGTTTCCTAGGCAAGAATACTGGAGCTGGTTGCCATTTCCTTCTCCAGGGGATCTTCCCCACCCAGGGATGGAACTTGCTTCTCCTGCATTGGCAGGTGGATCCTTTACCACTAGTGCCACCTGGGAAGCCTACGTGTGATACTGGTTGGTTCTAATTGGTGGGCGAATAGGTCACATACTATCTATTGCTACCTTAAAACTGATGACAAGAAATATATTCATTATGAGGATACTGGTCCTTCCCTAGGTAATCTAGTACTCTACTAAGAAACGTAATAAATAGCCAATTTGAAGGAAAGTATTAAGAAACTTTATGAAAATCTAGTGGTCAACTGAGAAAAATTATAGTAAGATGATATCTTATTTGATTTTTAAATGGCTACTTCACTGTTCATGTGTCTACAGAGAAATCTCCATGGCAGGAAAGATGATACTGCAAATATGACTGACAGATGAAAATCAAAACAAACCCACTTGGTACCCCAAGCATTCCCACAAGGGAACTTCCTTAAGATTTATGATCTGAGCAATATTCCCAGCATATTCAAGAACACATTCGGATGGGTCCTAACATTAAGTCATTATTCTTTCAAATATATATGTAGAAGGCAGCTTTGACTAGCTAATCCTTTATCCCAAATGTATCCACTGAAAAATACTGTGGAAGACTATGAAAGACTGTGGCTCCTCTAGATAGATATAAAATAAGACATTTCATCATTTTGGGCTTCCCTGGTGGCTCAGATGGTAAGGAATCTGCCTGCAATGCAGGAGACCTGGGTTCAATCCCAGGGTTGGGAAGATCCCCTGGAGAAGGAAATGGCAACCCCAACCCACTCCAGCATTCTTGCCTGAAGAATTCCATGGACAGAGAAGCCTGGAGGGCTACAGTCCATGGGATTGCAAAGAGTAGGAAATGACTGAGCAACTAACAAACATAACACTTTCATCGTTTTAATTTCTTACATTAATTATCAGAGAACCTGTAATTCTACTATCAAAGATATGTCTTTTTCTCATAATGGGACAGTTTTTTTTTTACCTGCATTATTCATTTCTTGTTTAATTGCTAAGTCGTGTCTGACTCTTTGCAACCCCAGGAACTGTAGCCCGCCAGGCTCCTCTGTCTATGGGATGTCTCAGGCAAGAATACTGGAGTGGGTTGCCATTTCCTTCTCCAGGGGATCTTCCTGACCCAGGGATGGAACTTGGGTATCCTGCATTGCAGGCAGATTCTTTATCATCTGATCCACCAGGGAAGCCTTATTCATTAATGACTCCCCAACCTCCTTATCCTGCCTGTTTCATTACATCACAACCATTATTTTAAAGGTCTACATCTGAAAAGTTTAACAGGGAGGGGACTGTGATAGAGAATAATGCCCACTGCATGACTGCAAACTGCAAAGCTGTAGTTTTAGTAGCTTTCCCAGATTCAATCATGATTCCTGATTATACCTTTAAGCTTAGCAACAACAACTATATGAAAACTATGTTATAAGTCCCAGAAATACAAACAAGTCATTTTCTTGCTTCTTTTCTTCTGCTTACTGTGGATTTAATTTGCTCTCCTCTTTCTGGTGTCCTAAGGTAAAAGCTTAAAGTAACTGATTCTAGATCTTTCCTCTTTTATAAAATATGCATTCAATGCAATAGATTTCCTCCTAAGCACTACTTTAGATGCTTCCTACAAAATCTGATAACCTGTGTTTTCATGTTCATTTACAGCTGACCTTTAAAGAAACAACATGGGCTTGAAATGTGTGGGTCAACTCATATGGGAATGTTTTTCAGTAAGTATGTACTATAATACTATACAACCTGAGGTTGACTGAAACCATATGGAGGGAACCATGGAAACGCAGGTCCAACTATAAAGTTATACACAGACTTTCAACTTCATGTGGTCGGTCAGTGCCAATAACCCCAACTTGTTCAAGGGTCAACTGTAGTTAAAAGTATTTTTAAATTTCTCTTGAAATTTCTTCCTTGACCCATGCATGCTATAAAGTACATTGTTAAGTCTCTGTGTATTTTTCTAAACAAGTCCTTTTGAATATTGAATGAATATGGGACCATATTAAAATGAGTTAATACAAGGACTTCCATGGGGATCCAGTGGCTAAGACTCTGCCTTCCCAATGCAGATGGCCTGGTTGTGATCCCTGGTTGGGAAACTAGATCCTACAGGCCGCAAATAAGGCCCGGTGCAGACAAATGATTTAAACAACATATATAAGATAAAATAAAACTAGTTAATACAGTAGAGATGTTTTAAGACATGATACTACCACACACAGCCCCAGTGCTAAGATGCCAGGAATAACAGAGTATACTGACAGGCCAAGTAAAAGACTGATATGGTTCTGAGCAGCTGGTTGGTAAAAACAAATTATGAGTGGACTTTTAATAGAAGAAGATCTCAAAAGTGGTGACCTTTTGGCTCAGCAGAATCTTACAGCCTTAATTCTCCCATACTTAGAAAATAACTGTAGAAAATAACCTACTTTTAATTTTTTTCCCAAATCATCTTTATTGTGGTTGAAGGAATACTAGATACAAAAATCAGCTGATGTCAACAGGAATGTGAAACATTTCTATCATGACTGTTCTTGCTGCAGTTCTGGGTAACAGAATTAAAGAAAATTAGACCAATGGTCATTAAGGGAAATCTCAAACACAGCACACAAGTTTAATGTATACATAATTGTCATCAAGCTAAATTTGAGGTGCTGGTGGAAGTCACAGAAGGATTTACTAGCTGACATTGGGTTATAAAATAAGAAAAGATACAAATTTGAAGAGAGTTTCAATGTAGCATCACTGTGGAAGCTTCTTTGCATTGTAATTCAGTGTACAGAGAACTTGCAAACTGCTCTATGGTTATTTAAACTGCCACCCATTTTCTGAATCTGTTATCAAACACTGGAGAGAACATGCTTCCAAACTAAATCTAAAGGCAACCTGCTGTTACTTATTTGCCAACATGTATGGATTTAAGAAAAAAAAAAAATGAAGACCAGGCAGGCATTCTGGGAACTGGAATCTTCACATATTAAAGTTCAGACACAGTATCATAATTTTTGCACTGTAAGTCAAGAAGCAGTGAAATGCTCTGGTAATTACAGTAACATAGTCAATATTATCTATAAATAATGAGCATGCAAGGATCTGCAAGATGATGAGTAAACATTTTGGCAGGGATCAACTGCCACAGATTGGAAGCGAAAGCAATGTCTTTATCAGGACTTTCTTTTCTCTCTCCCCCATCACATCAATCTTATGGGAATTTCCCAGACAAAAGCCTTCTGCTTAGCTTGTAATGAATTAAACATCCATCTGATTTAATCTTCAGCATTTCTCTTCCTCTGCCCACAGGTAACTAACTGCCTCAGAGCAGAAAGATGGCTGGACAAGAGTGTAGAGAACTGGGCTTATAACCACATGCGACAAGGAACACATTTCCATCTTTGGATCTCCATCTCTGTGTTTGAAAAAGTGAGAAGTAGAAATGGACTTGATGACATTTACAGTTTCTTTTCAAGGGGCTTCCCTGGTGGCTCCAAGGTAAAGAATCTGTCTGCCAATATGGGAGATGTGGGTTTGATCCCTGGATCAAGAATATCCCCTGGAGAAGGAAATGGCAACCCAGCCCAGTATTCTTTCCTGGGAAATCCAATGGACAGAGGAGCCTGGAGGGCTACAGTCCATGGGGTCCCAAAGGGTCGGACATGACTGAGTGCCTAAAACAACAGCAAAAACAACGACAGTTCCTTTTCAGCCTCACAACTAATAACTACCACAGTTAGAAATGTTCTGTTCCCCCTATCCCCGTTAAAGAGCTACTTCTATATCAGCTTTCTTAAAGGTTTCCAGTAGCAACAACTTGAGTGCCTTCCTCTATTAAGGCAAAAAGTATAAACAAGAAGCAATGTTCTTATTTTTATGACCAAAATCCATATTAGTTACACCATTCAAAAAGACTCAATGAAGTCATGTCTAACATTTGCAACTATAGGCATATAAACATTTAAGTTCATTGTAGCATAGCATATCCAACCATAAAACATTAAAGTGTGAAAAGGCTCTTCCTGCCCTGCCCTAAATTGGTGACACAGAACTTTCTCACTTCCAAATATGAAATGTGATCCACACCCAGAATGTGTCAGAATTGGCATGGATACGCTATTAAAACTAGAGCTTCTTTTGCAGACAGCTACATAACATCTCAGGCATGTTTGTACGAAAGGAATCATAATTGAGGCTGGTGGTGACAACATCCGGGTGGTTAGAGAAAATTAATCCTATTTTACTAATGGCAATTCCTATTAACAATGCCTAATTTCTCCATCATAATGTGACACATACCTCTGCACAAAACAGCCCCACACAGATGTTTTGGGTACACTGCATCACCACGACTACGCCATCATCAAACAACCACATACACTCAAGTCTTTGAAAACTTTTGGACTGGGGCCAGATGGAAGGAGAAGTATATAAAGACAAGTAAAAATGAAAAGCTAAAAATGAGGATTTTGGAATCCTCCCACTGAGACTGGCAAGCTTGGAGCCTTAAATCAACTTCAATGTTCATTTCAGAGATATTCCCCAAGAAGCCCTGCCCTGTCCTGGTCCAACCTACACATCCACACCAAACATGTTTGTACATTTCAGATTCTAGAATAGCTCTGGGGATAAAAGGGCTGAAAGCCACTCTTTGTGGGTTTGGTATCAGAATACGAGAGTTTCAAGAAAACAGACCTGCGAAGAAGAAAAGTCTACCTGTAGATTCAACCTTCTAAGAAGATTTACCCCACTTCCCCCCATTTGCCCCACAAGCAGCAAAATATTTTTTTCTCTGTCATTATCATATGCAAGAAAAAAATAGCAAATGCTCTGAGAAAGGGTCACATATTGTCGGACAAAGGAAGGCATAAAATAAGAGCTGTGACACATGACACAGCAAATGAAATTCACATGCTGAACCTCAAACACTTCATCAATCCTCAAATCAACAAATATTACTACAGTGGAATGGCAGAGAGGGGAGAGTCATTCCAATGGGCAGAGTTTATGTCTGGTCTGGATTGCTACCGCTAATTAATTGAATATTAAATGAGTTGTCCAATGATCTCATGTTTTTTATTAGGGTGCTAATATATCTTGTAAGAAGTTCTTACCGCCATTCCTTAATCCCTGAAAGTTAGCAGATACTTATAACAGACATCTGTCACTGGACCCCTTACATCCTGGTGCTTTCAGCTCCTTCCTGGTTACGTACACTTTTTAACCATATTTTCTTTCCATCCAGCAGGTTTGTTTGTCTTGAACAGACATTTTTTTCCACACATTTCTTCAGCTCCAGAGGAATTCCTGCCACAGGAATGAGGCCAGGGGATGGACACTGCCTCTCATACTAACATTATGCAAAGAAAAACACTACTCATAATGTTAAGCCATCTTTACTCAATAATAAGCATTGGTTTGAGACCTCAACCACAGCCACTGACACTTACAGTCTACCAATTGTCATGCATTTCCTAGGCATAACTTACAGCTTCAAGTTTTTTCATCTTTTACTGAGATTTAATTGTTTATATGATGAACAATATTTTTTAACTGGTTGGAGCACTTGCTGGCTTCACACACAACACTTATATATAGTGCTTGTGGCTATAACTCAAGCCAGAATCAAGGTAGTGTTGAATTTGGTATCCAATTCTGTAAACTGTCCCAACACTTCTATTATGGAAAGAGCGACTATCGCTTTCATATCCATGGCTAGCATGAGTATTTAAAACTTCTAGATGTTCAGAGAGGATATTTCACAAAGAAATAGCAACCATTCATCTAAGTAGATGTAGATGTTGGATGATTCATTGGGCTTCTTCCTAGCTTTTCTATATGATTTATTTCCATATAATAGTTTCATAATATTTACATAGGAAAAATTCAAGGTCGTATATGCAATAGGATTTGTAACTAAATGCACAACCAACTAAGCTAGAAATGTCTCCAGATCTCTGTATCTGTATTTCAATCGATAAATAAAGCACTTTGTCAGAACACTTTTTTTTCTATTAATTTTGAGCCTTTACTCGAAAACCTTCTTGGGAATCAGTTTTCTGACAATCCTTTTCCGCCTTTATATTTTTTCCCCTTCCATACTGTCCATTCCCACACTAGTCTTAAATAAAGTTGATAATTATTCTTGTCTGGATGTTGTACTATGAACGTATCTCTTAGAGCATTATCCACATTTTATTATGTTATTTGCATTATATAATACTGTACATTATATATATGTGACATCACACTCATGCACACACTTCCTTCAAGACAGCCCCATAAAGACAGAAACCATGTTTTATTTATCTTTCTAATCTAGTGCCTGGGAGTGTAAATAAACATTGTTGAATAAATACAAGTTGAATTTTCTCAAGGCTAGTATTAAAGATCCCTTTTGTTTTTCATGGATTACTTCTCTGGAGATAAAACAGGTTTAAATTTACTAACCGAATAATGTGCTATGAATTATGTAGGAACAAGTTATTGTTACTCTAATATTCCAGGAAGGAAAAGCAAAGAAAAGAAAATGTGTTATGGACTCAGCGATCCACATTTAGCTACTGAAATATAAGTTGCAGAAACTGCGCCTCACCCCTGACAACATGGGGCTCTACCCATTAGCTTATGTCACTCACTTGAGCATCTCATATTCTCTACCTGTAGTGAAGTTTCTTTAGTATGATGTGCTTTGGACTAAAAAGTAATATCAATTCCATGCAATCAAAAAAGGACCTGGTTTATCCCTTTCCTTTTGTGTAATGTCCATCAGCGTTATTATCCTCTCAGCTTTCCAGGTTTGACAGGGAACAATATGCTTTAGTGATTGTGAAAAATAGTGATTATGAGGGATGCCCCAGCTTTTAGACAGTGTGTAAGCAAATGGCTGCTTCCTCTGTATTCCATTTCCCCCTCTGTGAAAAACTAAAGCATAATATTTAACAACAAGATCTAGCTATTGTGAGCGTTAATTAGATTTAATGGGGGAAGGGAGGCAAGCTGATTAGGCACTATTCAAATTCAAAGAATCATTATTTTGTGTCTAAAAATAATCCTCATTTAGGAGTAAAATTAATTTGGAAGCTCAATCTTTGGTAATCATCTTCCCATACCTAAAAAAAAGCCATGGGTTTTAATCAAAATCCCATTCTAACCACAACTGAATCAAGAAAAAAAATGGAGACCTGTGAATTTCCATTCACCTTTATAGTAAGACAGTACACGAGTCAATTATTTTTCTTTTCTTTTCCCTCCCTCCCTTCCTTCCTTTACTTCTTCCTTGCTTTTCTGAAGATATACTATGTGTGCAAAGGTTAATTTTGGAGAATGAAGTAATGTAAACAAATATGGATTTTATTAATAAAACTATATTGAGTTTTGTTTTGTATGAAATATTTGTGAAACAGCTTAAATTTCCTCTTTAAAGAATTAGTAGTCAGGACTTCTTTGGCAGTCCAGTGGTTAAGACTCTGTGCTTCCAACAGAAGGGACAAGGGTCCATATGGCCAAAAAGAAAAAAAAAAATTAGTAATCAGTATTCTGTGGTTAAAATAACTTTTCAGGTGATTTCTGGTAAGTTTCATCTCTATTATTGTTCAAGTGAAAGATCTTCATATTCCTCAAATTAAAAAACAGATGCCTGGATATTTAAGGCCAAGGCCAGAAAAAGAGCATCTAAATAGTAATCATCAAAATCAATGTAACAGATTAACGTATTATGAAAATTTTCATGAGAAATAGAAGTTGGTACCTGAGAAAAATCTGAGTTGTCTAAATCTTATTAAAAAACATAGTGTCTTCAAAAAATGGGACACATTCTTTAAAACTATAACAGTTGATAATCCTGGGAAATATGCCATATCTATTTGGAAGAAAATGTTGCACTCAGTTTTTGGTGAATGAAGACTTTTGGCTGGAAAGGAACTCTATTCATGTTTGTTTAGAATTTTCCAAAGGAAAGGGAAATAATGTAGTTTAGGCAGTAGAAATGTATTCTCTACAGAGAACCAGGAATAATCGGCACAGTCCTATTAAAAATTCCCAGAAAACCTATAAATTCTCATCACTTCGACTGTATACTCACCAAGCAAACTTCTGATTATTCATTCGATTTCCCCGGACCCTTGATACTGGGGACGGATGTACCCTGTAGTAGATAGATGAGAATAATCCAGTCATTAAAAAAGCATTTTCCTGATTACACGTAAACAAAAAGTGATCTGGCTTATAAATGATTTCTTTCATTAGCTTAATGTAAAATGGCCCACAACTTAAGCACCTCTTAGTAAATGAGTGCAGTTCAATTCCTATGCCTATAGACCTGCCTACAGGTCTGTACACTTCCTATGCCTACAGACTCTCTTTCCTTTTGCATCACTTTTAACATAAGAAGCATTTGACACAATGTTCCCTGTGAAGATCCATCCCCCAAAGCAGGACCAGTTTTAATAAGTTGATTCATTCATTCAGTCCAACAAAAAGTTACTGTTGCCAACCTAATTCCTGTCAGGTTTAGGAGTGTATAAAAATAACATAAGGTCTAATGCTGACCCACAACAAGCCCTTTCTGCTACCAGTTCCCAAAAAAGGATACAAAGAGACAGTCTAAGTACACATTCCCTCAATCAACTTCTAGATTTAAAGCCCTAAAGTAACATAGCAAAGGAGATCAGCATACACCCTCCCCAAATATGTTACTATGGCATAATTATTTTGATTTGAAAGCAGCCACAAACACAAACACAGGAAGAGCTCTCCACCTTTCCTCTATATGCCTAAAGGCAGGGCATATATTTCCTTTTGTAAAGGAAATTTTAATTTGTAAAGGCCTTCCACCCAGCAATCCCCATATCAGGAAAAGGAGTACAACATACAACGCATCACCAGAAATGGTATTGAGACGAGCTGGCAAAAACAACCCTTATTTACCATTAGTTTCCCCCCATACACTTCCTTGCTACCTCCCTAAAATGTAGCCCCCTAGATGCCCGGACTCCCTTGTCTTTTGACAAAGCAATCCTTCACAATTTTTTTGCCTTTGTTAAAGTGGTATATAAGCCCCAAATTCTATCCACCCCTTTGAATTACTCATCACTGAGTATTCCTGCAAGCATGAATGCATGTTTTATGTGTAAATAAACTGTTTTTTTCCTGTAGTTAATCTACCTATTGTCAGTGTAATCTGCACACCTTCAGAAACTAAACTTGCGAGGGCAGAAGAAAAAATTAATCCCCATCCCTTATACTATGGTGCTGTGCTAAGTCACTTCAAGTCAGGTTTGTCTCTTTGCAACCCAAGGGCTGTAGCCTGCCAGACTGCACTTTGCACTCAGAAGGTTTATTTCTTCCAATATCCCTCCTCTGTCCAAGGAATTTTCCAGGCAAAAATACTGGAGTGAGGTGCTGGCCCCTTACAGTAACTTCATCCAAATGTCCCCGCACAGAATCTGTGGGAGGAAGGATGGGTGAGTAATTATTTTTAGGTGAAAGGCCTTCTATATGTGATGCTCTCTAGCCAGGCTTTGAAGGAGACCATGTCAATTCAAACCTTTAGCTAAATAATGGGGGAAAGACAGTAAAGACCATATTGTTATACAAGCTCCTTGGGTTGGAGTCATCCACTGGAAATGCTTGAAATTTCTAGCAACTGCTGATGTCTTCCAAGCAGGAGTTGGCTACTGAGCCTCCAAGAACCTCCACCTCTTTGTGGGTCACTTACTGGCAGCACAGTTTGCTCCACGTCCTGTCCCCGGGGCCAACTTCCTGCTTTCTTCTCTCTTTACCAGGTACTTGTGAGATCTAGGCAGTGCTTAGGCTTGTGTTATCTTTACCCTTTAGATCTCAGTCATTACTCTTATTCACAAGACAAGAAAGTAAACCGGGATTTTCAATAGGTCTTAAAGTCCAGTTAGAATCAAGAGCCCCAAGGTTCATTAGAATCCCCATTCTCCACAGTTGCTCAGTGAGTGAGAATCATTTGAAAACAGACAAAACAGTTCTAGCCCCTCTGAAGGGCCAAATCCAGTCTTTCTGTAAATCCAGAGCCAGACTGCACTTTGCACTCAGAAGGCTTATTTCTTCCAACATCCCTTATTAACATTCTTTTCCTCACAGCCCTTCTCAACGGCTGCTGCAGCTGAGCTGCTCAGCGCAGATTTCCTGCTCCAGGTGGGGGAGGGGATGTTAATTATGCAGAAAGATGGAGAGCAGCCAGACAGCCCCTCTGGTGAACTGTCTCATTCAAGTACGGCCCACTTCCTGCTGTTTTGCAGCTACAAGGATCACCTGTTGGTCTTGGCTTTCAGCCAACCTGGGGCCTAGCGGAAATGACAGACTCAGCTAGAAATGAAAGCCAGCTCATATTCCAGTACCCCAAATTGGGGACAGAGTGAACAAACATGCAATAAAAATGCACAAGAGTTACACACAAGGTAACAAGGCTCTTTTTTCCCCTGCTCTGCTTTTTTCTTTCAGTCTGTCTGCTTGAAATACACTCATGAAAATGGAAGAACTGTGAGCCAAAAAATGTCTGTCCAGCTGAAGTCCCCTGACCTAGGGGAAAATGAAAGAAATCCTCTTGAGCCTTGCCTACATTTCCCTGGGGTGTCAGAATCCTACTGCCTGAATACAGTTTTAACAAGTAATAGCCCAAATACATACACATTCTTTAATTCACTCTGCATCTTCTAAATGTTTACTGCATGTTGATTCCTCCTTAACCTTACTTCGAGTCATCATGATAATTCTGCCAGGTGAAGTTTGATAATGTAGAAATATTCTCTCACTTCTGGCTTACTTCGCTCTGGATAAATTTTGGGGATGAGGGTAAGGGTGGGATGATATGGGAGAAGGACACTGAAACAAGTTAATTATCATATGTCTAATCAATCGCCAGCCCAGGATTGATG